>JBAMBO010000986.1:0-600000 GCA_037044535.1 Lordiphosa magnipectinata
CAATTAGTTGCATGGTTGTGATGTTGATTAAAGTGCAGCACGTGTGTCATACAGTTGCCTATTAATGTCAAGTTCGAAATGTGAATTAGCTGACACACACACACACACACACATACACGCATTAAACAAATGCAAATGCAAATTTTTAATAGTTCGAAATGTTGGGGCAATTGCAAAATGTATAAGCGAGGGCGGTCGTAGCAGCAGCAACAATAAAATGTGGCAATAATAATAATACATATGTATGTACATATATGCATGTTTGCAGTCAGTGACCCAGAATACATAATGCAAAAGTAGTTTTCCTACACCATCTCCTCCTCACCATATCTCGAGTGTGTGAGTTGTATTAATTGAAGTAGTTTTGTAGTGTGCGTGCATCTTTAACCTCTGAGGCGCAAAGTTCATGTGCGAGTGCAAAATAATTGAACAGAGACTGCGACTTGACTACACTTGCCGCTATAGAGGTATGAGCTATGGCTGGCTCTGTTATTCAATTATATCAGCAATATATGAACATTAATTGAATTCTTGTTTCAGCGTCAAGCTTGACATAAGCATCATGTTACCCAAAACTTTCATTCCATTTCGAAAACTATTTATAGCGACATTTGTCTGCATGATTGAGCTGCAATATTTGCACATTCAATTAACAGTTTATTGTAAATTGTCTTCATTTCAGGTGATCTGCTGTCACATCCCACCTTTAAGCCCCTATGCAGTGCCCAGCATGAGCATTTCATTGAAAGCGATGGCAAAGAATCTAGTCTCATCATTGAACTGAAACCCGGTGCCTATGGAGCCCAGCATTCATCCTGTTCGCGTATACTAAGTGCTCCACCCAATTATGGTTTCATTGTGCGTCTCATTTTGCCCAAGCTGCGCCACAGCCAGCCCGATACCACCACCAGCAGCACCACAACCACGAATATCATGTCAGCTGCCAGCTCAACGAGACCCAAACAGTCATCATCAGCTCTGACGGAAATGTCGACGCTGATTGAGCGACTCAATAGTACAACAACAGCAGCATCATCAGCTACGCTGATCGGACGCACTTGTCCGCTGAATATTGTAAGTAAACTATTAAATCTAGCATTGCTTCTTCTCCATTGTACTTCTTCGGCGTGTAATTAGTATGAGCTTGCCATTTTCTGCACCTTTGGTATTTGGATTATTTGTCGTTAGCTACGCATGCGCGCAGCCAGGTACACTAAAGTGTGAGAACTTTTAGTTCTTTGTCGTTGACTTTGAAGTCTTTTTGCAAAATTAGAGCTTTAAAGGTCGTTCTATGTTGATACAATAAGCTGACATCATTTGTTAGAAATTCATTCAATCAAACTATTTAAGTTAAAATTAATTTAAGTCGTACGATCATTAACAGATATGCAATTGTTGTTGTTTGACAAATGATTTTATTCCTGTACAATTCCATTCAGTTAGCATTCAGAGGGCTTTGCAAAAGAAAATACCGAAAAGATTAAAACTTTGCAGTTTTATATAGAACTTGTTAGGAAGAAAATCCCAAACCTAAAGTTTTACGACGGTCTCGAACCTCCAAAGCCATTTTATCATAAAAGTGTGCTCTTTTTAGAGAGTATGAAACTCGGGATCCTAGCTCAAATTTTTGTGTCTTAAAGCGATAAAATGGTAACAAAAATTGAGACTGGAGTAAAGTTACTATATTGTTTTGCTGTGCTTCAAACATCGTCGTCCTGGTGCCGGCAACTTGCCCACAGCTCTGGAGACGTATCTTTTTGAGCAATTTGCCTTGGAAGTGTTTCGCAATCTATTTGCCAACGATGCTCCGACAGCACCTGACGAGGAGGAGATGGAAAACAAACCGAGAACATTGTACTCAAGATACCCTTAAACGTGGATAACGATGCTCCGACAACATCTGACGAGGAGGAGATGGAAAAAAAACGAAATCATTGTACTCAAGATGCCCATGAACGTTACCAACAACTGTTCATTAACGCTTTTTCTCATTTGTAGTACAATTAACTTCAAGAACTAGTTTTTAAGATCGCATAAACTCAAATCAAGTTTATATTGTTCCGGTTTTAAGTTTATATTCAAGCTTCTTTTTAAATAGTAAATCAAACGCAATTTCGCTCCGATTTCGTTTTCGTGTTCACTTCATCATCTTCCGAATGAAATTGCTTTTTTTTACTTTTTGCAAACCACCGGTCCATGCGAGAAAGACACCAGCTAGATCAGCGTTTGTCAACAAGAGCGAGGCCAAAAAGTGAGAGTGTTTGGTGTGCGAAAATATAAACCCTATCGAAGGCTAGTCAGCGACTGAAGGCCTTTTTACTCTCTTGGCCTCAGCTTCGGCATGCGTTCGACTCGTGTATGTGTAAATAGCGAAATGTCTTCGACCCCTGGGGGGTAACGGTGACCATCGCCGCACTAGATACACCAGAGAGAAACCACAAGTCCAAGCGAAACGATCGAAAATGAAAAAGTCACCAATAAGAGAGGCTGACTATTAGGTTTCACTTTGCGTTTTTGCTAGCAGTGCCAAATTCTATAGTCATTAAACCACAAAAAATCTTTTTAAATCAATAAAAAAATGAAATGCAAATTAAATTTCACTAACAATTTCTAAACTGATCACAAAGTTAAGAAAAATTCACTTTTTATCAGTGGTGTCCAAAATGCCAAAAGCCTATCTCATGGGATAGGAACTCTTAATTTTGCCGGCGTCGCAGCCGACACACGTATGTATATAGAGAGAGAATTCGTGTGTTCTATAAATAGCACGCTCGGTGGCTTGCTCTCTTTGATCGTTTTATGTAAAACTATTTAAAAACTTTTACTTCCTGTTTCGCTGCTACAAACACAAGCGCAATGTTTGATTGTGTGAGTTTGGGACACCATTGCTTTATATACATCTAGCAACTGTACGAGTGCGTAATTTGGCCATTACTTTTTATTCAACCGACCAACAAGCAATACTTTTTAAAACGAAAAACTTTTTCGTTTTGGTGTGTCGAGAACATAAATCAATTTCATATTCGAAAAGTTGCCGTGGAAGTGGAATTGAGAACAAGCCTAATTGTTCCGTTTTCAAGAACATTTTTCCGGTTTCGGAGAAATAGAAACGGGACATACCTCTTTGTATTAGAGGGGAAGGGAGGGAGGCGGCAACTATTATTTTACAAGCGCTAGGGATAAGCTGCTGCTCCTCCGCCCATATGTTCCAAAGGATCACAGAGACATTTCATGTAAAACAACTTCAGTGACCAGCTTCACCCGACTTGTTTCATTCAAATCACAGATAAAACACAGATAAATTTTTGATCGGGCTTGACTTCTGCACTTAACAAACAACGATTAGAATGGCGCGCTAGCACATTGAGCTTTGCAATGGGTACTAAAATTTTGCCCAGAAGTTTGCAACGCATATAAATATTCATTTCCGACCCCATAAACTATATATGTTTTTAATCAGGGCGACGAGCTGAGTCGATTTAGCTTTGTCCGTCCGTCTGTCTGTCTGTTTCTACGCAAACAAGTCTCTCAGTTTTGAAGCTATCGAGCTGAAACTTTGCACAGAGTACTCTTTTTACTGCACGCTGCTAATAAGTCGGAGCCGAACGGATCGGATGACTATATCTTATAGCTGCCATAGAAACTATTGGTCAAAAAATGGGTCTTAGTGAGAAAAACTTTTTTGTTTTGAGTGTTAGTGTCCCCAAATTCGACCATTACTAATATTATATGCTTTCACACAGATTTGCAAATTTGGGTCAAAATCGGATGACTATATCTTGCAGCTGCCATAGGACCGTTCGTTCGGAAAATGGGTCTAAGTGAGAAAAACTTTTTTGTTTTTTAATTTTTATCGTTCTTAAACTCTACGCTTGTTAATTTTATATGTTTTCAAAAAGATTCGCGAAAGGTGGTCGAAATCAAATGACTATCTGTCGGAAAATGGGTTTTAGTTAGAAAAATCTTTGATTTTAACTCTGATATTTCAAAAACAGCATTTCCAGGGGTATAAAAACTGCTGCACAGACGAAGTTAGCTTGGTTTTCTAGTTTAACTTCACATCTGGAGCGCTTCTCTTTCTGCCGAAAACCCTTTTTGATGTTGGCTTAACAACAACTTTTTTCGTTCCAAGAACATTTAAAACATTTGTTGTCAAACATTTTGACATCTTGTTCTTTGACATCTTCCCTCTGTGTAACTATCAAAAATCAAAACTCTAATGCAATTTCTTATCCCACATTTCAAATACAGCTAAAACCGTATGTGAAATATGTTTGGTAAACTAAAAATAATTATATTGCAAATGAAAATCATTTGGTTTACATTTTCTCACTGCCAAATTCTTTGTAATTGTGATTGGTTTTGTTTTTTTCTCCATTACAAATTGAGTTTATGAACAATGCAAGTGCTAGTGTGTTTATCTTGACATTGTTTTTATGATGTGAGTATTTATTTTGTGGTTTACAACGAGACATTTTGACATTTGAAATTGTCTCCAATTACATGGAACAAAGTGAGTGTAATTTATTGCAGCGTAATTCGTTAGCTTATTGCAGTGACTCTGCTCTTCAACGCAGTCAAACGCTTACAAATTTTCCACCGTACTTGACATTGAACTAGCCGAAATGTTTCGCTTTCCGCAAAAAGCCAAATTCCACATGTCAGCACATGGACGGACGGTTGGACGGATGGACGGATGGATATGGATGGTTAGGCACAAGCAGAGGCAAAGTTCTCGGCGGAGATCCATTTGCATAAGCGCGCGCGCGCCGACTGAAACCACTTTTGGCGTTGGCGTTGGCTCTTCTGGGGTTTTAGGTTTTAGTATTTGAAACACGTTTGTCTCATTTGGCCAGGAAAACGAAACCGCAACACAACGCAACACTTTCAGTTGCGGCAGGCAATGCGTTGACTGACAGTTGGCCATAAAAAAACTATGCTGACAACTATGGAGGATTATTTGCATGTCAGTTGAGTTGTAAGCAGCTTCTTTGTTCTTTGTTGAATTTGCAAATGGGGCGGCGAATCATAATTACAGCATTTGTTCCTAAAGGGTTTGGCTAGCGAAATGACAAAACAAATAAACTGTTGATCTGGCTTATTGTTTACACGTAGTAACTGGTTTAATTGTAACTGTTGTTTTTGTTGTTGATGTTGTTGTTGTTGTTTTCTCCCGTAGACACACCTTTATTAAAATTGCTATTTACTACGCTCTGAGTTGTTGAACCTAAAAGCCTCTTTATAGTATATGTAGACATACTTGCACATAAAGCCTATCATTCTGATAGCTGTCTGTTAAATGGATATCCATTCTCTTTGTACGCTGTTTACCCTAGAGAATGGGGCATATTAGCTGTGAATGCACATTAGCTGGCATTTCCCAAACCAAAATAAGTATTTGGTTTTCAACAAATTGGAATAAAGTCCTTATTAGCTGGTCCAGCTGCTATTGCAGGTACAGAGTATATTACAGTCGGGCTTGACCGACTTTCTGCCTCCTTGGAAGCTTGTACATGCCCTTTTGTACTCCATGCTATATTTTACTGTACACCCTTTAAAGATTGCCTATCAAATATATACTTAAAAGGGTATACAAAATTTCGTATCCACAACCGTTTCTTTAGTTTCTTTTTGTGTATTTTTTCAGTCTAAATATTTAATTTCGCATTATCTGTTTATTTTGCATTCAATGTATTCACAGTTTGATCGTTAATCGTTGTCTGTTTAATTTACAAATTTTTATCACGTCTTTTGTTTTGTGGGCGTGGCCCATAGCCGGAGATTTCAGCACGTTTGATGTATTTAAGTTGTGAATGCAAATATTAGAACAATTTTAGAAGAAATTTTAGCATGCGGCTAATGGTTAATTTCAATTGGCTTATCCACAGTTTAGTTCACTGGATCCACATACGGCCCAATGGCGTGTCGATCCCTGCCAACTGGAGGATACCGCCTCCGAAATGGAGGATCCAGTCCGTTTGTTCCATGGTCGAGTACGTATTGTGTGGGAGCATGGACAGCATGCGCTGAAATCGAAGCTGATGATCACAGTGCTGGGCAAGGGAGAGCAGTGCAAGGATGCGCATAAGCATCAGTGCCTGAGAATTGGGTGAGTATTTTCTCCGCCCTTGATGAAATTCAAAAATAATATTGATTTATATTTATTCCCAGCGATGAGCCCATATTGTGCATCTCCAAGGAACTGGCCTGCGACGGCATACGACATTGTCCCTATAGCAATGAGTATGACAGCGATGAGGACTACGAACTGTGCTTCAAACATCGTCGTCCTGGTGCCGGCAACTTGCCCACAGCTCTGGAGTCGGATCTTTTTGAGCAATTTGCCTTGGAAGTGTTTCGCAATCTATTTGCCAATGATGCTCCGACAGCACCTGGCGAGGAGGAGGCGTCACGCAATGGCAGCGATATATCGACTGCTTCAGGCAACGCCACTACAACAACAACAACTCTACGAAAAGTACACACCAAAGATATGAAAAAGCCTGGAGGCGAGGGCTCACCCAATTCCATTGGCGAGAAGGAGCCGGGCAGGACAGACAATGCCACAGCCGAGACCGGAATCGGTGGTGGAGGCAGCGGATTTACACGTCGCAACTCCACACGTACGGGCCTGCACTCGGATCTGTCCAAATATGGACCCTGGGGCTATCTAATGCTCGGCATGCTGCTCTGCGGCGGAGCTCTGCTTATATGCGGCCTCTGGGGTATGTTCAATTGCACACTTTGCTAGTCCAAGTAAGACATAGACATTTATATTGATGTGAGTTTTTATTGTTCTCCGTTTGTCTCTGTTCGTCCTCCCGCATACTCGGTCTCTATGGCTTTGTCCTATGTCTATGTCTAACTTTTCCGCACCGCCCATTAACCGCTTACAGTTGTCTGTTGTCGCTTGAGCGCTCACATTGAAACCATACGTTCACTTGCAGCCTCCGCATCCCAGCATGCGGTCAACAATGAGCGCGAGGCGGCGCTGGCCGCTGCCAATGGAGCTGGAGCTGGTGGTGGTCTGGATCAGATTAATGCAAACTCGCCACCCAACTACGAGGAGCTGGATCCACCGCCAGCCTATTCGGTGTTGTTTCCCAATCAAAAGGCTGCCAGCAGCAATACCCTTAACTTGGATGGAACAGCAGCCAGCACAACAACAGCAGCAGCAGCAGCGGCAGCAGCAGCAGCAGCAGTAGCAACAGCAGCAGCAGCAGCAGCAGAGAATGGTCCAACTCCGGAACAGCCAATCCATACCAATCAATCTAGCTCGTAAGCCTGACAAGAAGGTTGCCCCACCCAGCGCCTGGCTTTGTGTGGTAATTTAGGTTCCCCCCTCCAATTTTATTGACTGACTCTGATGCAATTAGTTTAATCAACAACCAACTTAGTGATAGCTTTAAGTATGTAAACTTGATGTTAAATGTTAACCGTCCTGGTGGGACTGTCCCCAAGCAGTCCTTTAACGAGCCCAGCGCCACTGATTGCAGAAAAAAAAAAAGAAACAACTATAATTGTAAAAACCACAGCAACAATAACAACGATGATGAGTCGCTTAATATTTTTTATATTTTTGTTAATTTAAAATTTAATGTGATATAAATTTAAAACTTAATAAAACAACAAACAGCATGTAGAACAACAACAACAACAACATGGTCAAATGCTTGAAATTAAGTGCTGTCTACTTTGTAGGGGCCCAGCGAATAAATAACACCAAACCAATTGAGTACAGGGGCACAGTGGCCGAAATCGCAGATATCAAATGAATACTGAAACAACTGGGCAACTAACAATTTCCAAAAAGTGGCTTTATTTTGAATCGATTAGTGAAGCGTTCTAGGGTAGTTTTTCTTTCTTTCTTTCTTTATTGGCTAATCATCCTAACGCAACAAGTACATTATACTTATAATTTGAAGCACTAGTTGCTGGGCCATATCTATCTATCTAAGCTAGCGGTGGGCGCGAATATTGAGTTTGGGAGCAGTCTAACAACAACAGAAAAAGCAACCATTATCGGCTATTCTCGATCGCACCCACTGTTGTTCTAACACAATTCGATGCGAGAAAATTGTGCATCCTATGAGTCTCGGAGCAATGGGAGTTAGAGCGTGCCCACAGCTGATTAAACCGTTGGCCTGGCGTAATTTTGTCACTGTTTTGTGACTGGATTCTTATCACACTACTTTGAAACAGTGCTAGTGGATATAGGTAATGGTTTTAAATGAGTTGGGACCTGATTCTAAGAATTTTTTCTGATCTTTTATCTATAATTTAAAGACTTTTCTTAAACTTAAGTTCTCTTTCTTAAATTACATATGAAATATAGTCAGAAATTTAATTTTTACCAGTTCATTAAAGATTTTTAAACTCAAAAAAGTTAATAGCGTCGAGACCAACAAATTCTGAAAGGGTACAAAGCATTTCTTCGTAGCAAATCAAAAAAATTACATCTTCACACTCAAAATTACAAAAGTTTCTCAAAAAGAAACCAAGTTGTTACCACTTTTTTACAGTTTTTCAACTTCATCTTGAAACCCGTTACAAATTTGGACAAGTAATACAATACAAAGTTGAAGCTTAGACCTAAATACACAAACTGTTAGAAAGAACCAACTTCATTTAATTACTCTTTCACATAGTTATAGGCCAAACTGCATGTACAACTGTCATAAAAACTCGAAAAAAACTAATATTTTCGATAAAAAAGTATAAATAATACATTTTTTTCATTACAGTTTTTTAGTTCTGTTTTCTTACTTTTTTCTTGATTTAATACAAAACAATCGAAATTTTCGACTGTGTCGGCCTATTTGTACCAAAAATTGCCATTTTTCGAGTTTTGGTTCCAATTCTACATGCTTAAGCAGAGCTCGCAAAAAACTGTTAACACTATTAGCGTGTCACCAAAAAACTGTTCTTTTACAGACACAACGAAAAGAGGTTGTAAAAAGACACTTTCAATTCGGTTTTGCTCAATAGCTGTTTTCGGTCAACCACAGAGCGCTTTTTCTTTTCTGTTTTGCTCATGTCTTTCACTGACCGTTTTGCCGAGAGCCGACTTCCAAAGTGTCTTCTACAAATGAAAGCGTGTTTGTGACTGGGATGCATGGGTGTGTGTGTGAGTGTGTTTTTGTACATACGTGTAGTATGGAGAAATTTATTATTATTAACCTATCAAATTAAATGCAGAAAATATTAGTTTTTGTAATTGCTTAACGCCTAAAAAGCATATTTATTTAATTATGTACAATGTACATCTAGTACATAAGCCCACACCGTCTACCACATAAACAAAACAAATAACACTTTTTGCTGACACTTTTTGTGTTTTGCTCATTTGAAGACAGTTTTTCGTGAGCGCTCGCTCACAAGTGTCCCTCTCAGTTGTTATTGACAGACCGTCTCGTTTGTTTTGATCAACCGAAAATGCTCAACAGGAAACACATGAGTAGGGAAAAAAAGTGTTTTGCTCAGTGAGAGACCGAGTCGGCTTTGTTTTTTTCTGTTTTGTCAGTGGGGTGATCGCACTGAAAAAACTGATGAGGGTTATTTGCGAGCTCTGTGCTTGAGGGCCCGTAACTATACGAAGGACCAATCGAATGAAGTTGGTATGTTCCAATCGTTTGTTTATTTAAGTCCAAGCTACGTTTTTGCATTGCTGCTTAGTCAAATTCGTTACAGTTTTCAAGACAAAGTTGAAAAACAGTACAAAATGAGGGGATAACATGATGATTTTCAGACATTTTTGTAATTTTGAGTATAAAGATGTGACTTTTTTGACTTGCTACTTAAGAATGTTTCGTACGCCAAGTCAAGAGCAACAACTTCCTTTAAGACGTCAAAGCGAAATTCGAGTGCAATAAAAAGAAAACGGCAGCTAACCAGACCAAACCCAGCGAAGATTTTTGTACTACCATCATACCCATTCAAATTTTTTAGTCTCGACTCTGTCAACTTTTTAGTGTTGCACAGTGTTATTGATGATTTTCGTGTGCTGAACATGAATTTGTTTTGAGAAAACGAATTTTTGGTAATTTGATCTAAAAGTTGCTTAAATTTTGACCCTTTTTTGACGTGTTTTTTTGGATACCTTTACTTCTGTTTTGACTCTCATTGATATTATCGTAAAGTACTGTTTTCAAAATGTAAAATAAACTATCCCAAACAGTTCTACGATGGTTTTTAAAGCAAAGATATACCATTTTATACCAAATGATATCATTTTTCGCTGCCCATAAGTATGCAATGGATATTGACCATTTTTATCAGAATTCATTACAATTGGAAAGCCTTATGTACTGTTTTTGCATTGCTTACCTTTAAGCAGTAGAAATATATGTCATTTCGAAACCATTTATTCAAAAATGGTATAAAACAAAATAAAATATCGTTGAATTTCATGGGATAAGTATTTTTGAATCTAAGACTATGCAATGTTTTGATGAAAGTTTAGAAAGATCTCCAAAACGCTACTAAAAATGCTTAAAATGGTAATTTTAAAGAACTTTAAGTTCAAATTTCCAAAAAATCCAAACAAGATGGACCTTTTCCTAACACAGATTTGTGTTCGCCTTCCGAAAATCATCTAGAATCGCCTACACCCCTACTGCCTAGTGAAAATGTAACGAGACTAACTTTCAAATTCTTTTTCTTATAGTTCCAATCCCGTGTGGCATCATAGGGCATCAACCACTCCTCTCTTTCATTGAACTCTGAGTTATCCCCAGCTTTTACCAATGCTTTCCGCTTCGCTACTTCTAAGTTTCTTTGTGACTGCCTGGTGTCCGACCAACTCCGTCCAAAGAGTTTGATTTCAGAGCATTCCAAACGATATTGTTCACACTTTTTCACAGTGTATGTTCTATCCAGCTCCATTTCATTCTGCGTGTCAACACTCTCCATATTTGCTCGTCTAAGCAACTCGGAATTTCGTATTCTGTCAGGCCAGAAAATACAGAATATGCGTCGCAGGCATACTATGGAAGTTGTTGTTTTCCATGTGGAGTAACTGTATAGGAGCTGTGGCATTACGTTTGACTTCGAAAAGCCAGCCAAAGGACTGGCAACATCCCAAAGACACCTGTTGCTTTCTGTTGCCACTGACATTTTCTGTTTGTGAACCGTAACGCTTTGCTTGGGGTTCGGGTTTCAAATAGTTTCTATTTTATTATTTTTCTATTTTTCATTTTGGCTTGGGAACATAGTTCCCTTTTGGCATTTGGTTTGTCACTTGGCACAACCTTGTTTACGATAACCCTGAGCGTCCTATTTCTATGGTGTCGCTTATGCTTCTATCTTTGGTCTTTGATTAGTCACGGTAAATGGTTTAAAATACAAACTTAAATCGTTACATTACTAAAATTCTTTTCCACTTTGTGTTCTTGGCTGAAAAATACTTCGGTACTTCTTTTTACGGTAGGTGTGTTACGAAGCATTTAGCGTACCAGCCTGTGTTTGGCGCCCAGCTACGAATTGCTAAAGAAAACTTTTTCAATCGCTACAAAATACTTACCTTTTAGCTCGATGGCACATGGCCCCCAAATAAAGCGACTTCAGCCCACTGTGCAGGCTAAAACAACATTTCCGGCTGCAACACAAAGTGCTGCCTGCTTTTGGGCTTGGCCGAATAAATAAAATCAAAAGGCAATAGTCGTAGTTTGTTTTTTTTTTTTACATCGAATTTAACATCATTTTTATTTCAGGTAAATTAATGGGAGGTCGCAGCTGAAAGAGGGATCAGAGGGACGACAGGGGGTTTTCACATTTAAATTGCATGTGGTGCTAAATGAGTTGGGTTTCTGTTGTAGTTTTGTTTTTTTTTTTGCTTGATATATGTATAAGTTGCACTGATATTCTGGTTTCTTCTCTAGTTTTTTTTATGTTTGAAATGTTTATTTTCGGCTACAATCGTTCTATGTGTGTGTGTGTGTGTGTGTGTGTGTGTGTGTGTGAGTGTGTATGTTTTGTGTTCCGTGCACTTGTTTCTTAATCCACTAGAAGCAATAACTTTCACTATTCGGTCAATCGTAATAGTAATCGTATAATCGTACTATCATATCTATAACAGAATTACACACTAAAAAACATGAAGCATCGTCCTGCACACATAATCTGTCTCTGACAAAAAAGGGTAGAGAGAAACTCGCTATGGAACTACCATAATGTATGTATATATGTACGTGTGTATTTGTGTATATATATATATATACTTAATTGCCAATTTCAGCATTTGAGGAGCCAACCAACGACATCCTGTATTTGAATTTAGTTTCTTGTTTACTTTGTTTAGCTTTAATTACATACTCATAAGATTTGGGCGTTTTCTTGTTCATCGACTTCGTTCATTTTACATTTCACTTAATTGTTAAATGACCATTAAACTTATGTGTTTACTCACTAGTTGCTAAACTCGAAGATTGTTGTTTATTAAATGGGTGCAGTTATAGGTTTGTTTTGTGCTCGTTTGCTGGTCTAGAAAAACGCTTAAGTCTACTCATAGGCCATAGGGTAGGTAGTACACTTAGCAAAAAGGTTTGTCTCTGTTAAAATATTTCTGGTTGTAGTGTAGTTGTTTGTGGTTGTTTGTCTTTCAAAAGTCATTAAAAATAAATTCAAATTCAAAAACTGCTAAAACTCGTTTGGTTTTGCCATTTGCCTTACACACTACAAATACTCGTTAGTTGTTTTTGTCAAGAGTTACATACATTCATTTATATATATACTTGCTTATCAATATATATATATATATTTATGTAAAATTGGACGCCAAAAAACAATTAACAAAAGTGAGGCAAGCCTTAGAATTAGATTTTTGTTTCTTGGAGAAAAATTCAAATTGTAATTCTCAAGTGCGCTCAAAAGTTGTACGCAAATAAATTCTATGTGTCTGTATGTGTTTGTGTGGTGTGTGTGTGTGTGTGTGTGTGTCTGGAATTCTTCTCTCAATAAATAAGGCCAGTGGATACGCATACATCATAAAAGTACAATCATATTTATCATATTTTTATATATACAAATCTAGTTTTTGTTTGTAAAAAGCATTTCCAGTTTGGTTTTCTTTTGGATATTTTAGTTAGGGGATTCGGCACACACTTATACTTAATATATAAATAGCATATAAACCTTTCTAGTAGCCGCAACAAATAGGAGCAAAGCCTCTCAATCTGATTACACTATCATGTATCGTTCATTCAAGTTGTTTCAAAGTTTTGTTGGTATAAAAAATAGAAAAAATTTCATGGCAATCCAGAGAAGTTTTGCATTATCTCATCTTAAGTATTCGATGCCAAAAATGTTCATTTAGGTAAATGTTCTTCAGTAGTCATAAAATCGGCTTAAAAGCTAAAGAATTTGGATTATCCAATATGTTCATAATATGAAACACGATATGAACTTGCTTAACTACAAATGTACTAGTACATAATAAATGTACATCTTGTTATATAATTCTTTCTATATTGAGAGATACAGAGAGAGAGAGAGAGTACGCTGCTGCTGATTGCTTCAAAGTTGCTCGAAAAATTAGTGTTTTGGTTGAACTACATACATATATGCTGCGATTTCAAGCGATTTAAAAGCTGATTCAGTGTTTCTGTCTGTGTGTGTGTGTGATCAGTGTTGGGACGTATTTAATTGGTAACTAAATCACAATGGACCATCGCAATGAAATTTGTAATTTAGTTTTGTGCCTTGGCTGAAGTCTACTGGCTATATAAAACAAAAAATAAGCTTAAAGTCTTGACACTAGAGAGGTTATTTCATCTTAAATAGAGAGTTAGTTAAGTCTTTAATTTTTGAGATATTTATGTTTTGCAGTACATTCATAACATCGTGTTGCCTTACATTCAAAACAAGTTCTTAATTGTGAGTAAAGTTTTCATGAGCATTGAGGCTTATTTTTCTAACAAAACAAAATTGTCAATTGTACGCCAATGAAAATGCTCAATTAAGCTCTTAAGAAAATTATTGTATAACTAAAACTGTTAATTTATTGTTGTGATATAAGTCTTCATTTATATATCTTATGAGATCAATAATAGAAATCAACAATGATCCTCCTAAATCCTCGACTTACCAGTTCAATGTTGCAGGACAACGAGACTTGTCTTGGCAAAGCATATCAACTATTTTGTCAGTCGAAGTTATGATATTTTTGTCAACGTTTCCAAGCGCTAACCCTTTGAGTCTGTGATCAGACCGGATTGACTCGAAGGTAACTTTTCAATTTTTTCAGTGCAGTCTGGGCTGTTTTCAACTCTAAGTTCGTATAATTCTTTGTTTTTTGTCAATTGTTCAAGTTTTCACAACTTTTTTAACTTTTTGCTTGGCTTTTTAATCAAACCCTCTAGAGGCCGAATGTCAAGAAATTTTCCTCTGAATCTCAAACCCAAAAAAGAAATCATGAAATCCAAAAAAGAGTAGTAAATGGTGACAATGTAAACAGGTTCAATATGTCATTAAGAGTCGGTATTTTCCATCGTGTACCTTAAGGGATAAATTACTATAAGTATATTGTGCAAAAATGAGAAGTACACACCAGAAACCTGTAACGAGCATTTACTCGGCTTGTTTGTGCTCGCAGCTTTGGTTTGACACACACGAAATGATCGCAAGCACATTGAGTCAGAATATAATTGAACAAGCTTGTTAAAGCTGTCGGCTATACGTGTTTCAGCGAGCTTTACGGTAGCCACGGGGGAGTATCAAGCGAGTTACACACTTGAACACTCTCTTTTGATCTCACAGCCCTGCTAACAATAGAGCGATTGTTTAATCGCCAATCGCCCAAAAAGAGTCTTCTGAGAGTCGCGGGGAAGATTATCGGAAGATTTAATCTTCTAGCAATCTTCCCCGCGACTCCCAGTAGATTGTTTAGTCGCCGATCGCAGAAGAGCGTCTTCTGGGAGTCGCGGGGAAGATTTCTTGAAGATTCAATCATCTAGCTATCTTCTGGGAGTCGCGGGGGTGGTTGCCAGAAGATTCAATCTCCCAGGCGATCGCTTGGCGGTAGTCAGCTTATCTCGAAAAAGAGGGAATGAAGAATTAAATTACTTAAATAACGGGACCGCTTAACTTTCAGAGACAAGCATCAAAGAGAGCAATTTTACAATAGCAAATACATTATGTCGAAAGCGCGGGAGTAGCTTAAGTAACGGAACCGCGCAACTTTCAGAGATTAGAGTCAAAAAGTGAAGTTTTACAAAACAACTTACATTCCTTCTGAGCAAATGAGAGCTAAATTTTCTTGTAAAGCTGCTTGAGTTGCTGAGTAATAATTGGATTTGACAACTGTGCGGACGCGTGAAGGAGTTTTATATATTTTTATTATATTATATATTGGTAATAAAAACGTAATAGTTAGGTGGCTCTTCTGGGCGACTGTATTGCGAAACTTTCAATTGAGTCTTTGGCGACCCTCCTGGGAGACTCTATTGCGACTTTTTAAAAAGGCTCTCTTGCGACACTTCCAGAAGACCGTTCCGCGACTCTTCTGGAAGTGTCGCTGAAGTGGCTCACTTTCTCCCAACAGACGATCAGAAAACGATCAGACTGCGATATCGCGGGCGATTAAAAATGTTTGCTGGGAAGTTGCTTTTGCTTGCTTGTAAGAGTTGTGTTGTATGACGCAGTAGATCTTTGATTTCGGCAACAAGAACTCTACGAGCTACGAGTCAATGCGGGTATTTGTACTTGCAAATACACGAGTTCGCATATACAATGATTCGCAAATACTCGAGTGCTTTAGCATTTTTTCTTTTGTGCATATTTTTTAAACAAGCTCAGCGGGCTACGAGTGTTGAGTTTACTTGTATTGCAATTGTAGTACAGGTGAACGAGCTTACTCGTGACAGCTCGTTGTAGTTCTCTGGTACACGCGCCAAGAGATTGAGAGAAGCTCAAATATTAATTAATCTCAAAAGCGTTCTTCTGTTAATGCCGTTTTTTTTTTTTGCTGACCATATAAACGAGGAGTTTCACTTCGTCAGTAATGGTATTGATTTTTTTTTTAAATATGACATCGACATATGTTTTAAGTAACTATGAGATATCTGAAGTCCTGATATGTGAAGAGTTCTTCTGTGCATCAGGATTGGAGCATTGAAAGCAGTAAAAACTTGCAGATTTCAGGCCCCAGCCTATGACACGTCTGTATAAAATGGACGACTTCAATAGATTGATTTGGATAGAAAGTGCAACCACATTTCTGGTTGTAAACTAGACACTTTCCCTGCAACCTGCAGGGAAGCTACTTCGCCACTTAGTAGTTGAAATTCATCCAAAAGAAGGAAGTCCGCCAAGTACTTAATCAGAAGAAAATTCTGACAAATCTTGGTATGCAAAAGTACAAAAAATTAAAAGTCATTTTAAAGTTACTCATCAATCGTCATCACCCAAGTAGTCAGCGACTGCCATCGGTGTATCGATGACTCGATACATGACCTTAGCACTTAGAAATGAATATGGGTCCAGGGGAATAGTTCACGGAGTCGGAGGTTTGATACAATATTCAGCTGCAGTTCTACGTCAAAGTATTGAATTTAACAGTGCTAAATTCAGAACTAAACAAAGCAGATAAATACGACACCATGCTTATCACTCGATAGAGTTTGTTCAGATCACAGGAATGGAAAGGCTCATGATACGACATTGCTAATGCAAAGTGTAGGTAGGTAATATAGATAGTCAGCTCAGCAGAGTCAATTTTAATTTGCGGTCTTGACTTAAACCGTCTGAGGTTTTTAAGCGAATATACCAAGGATGCTTAGGTAGTATTTCAACGTCTTCTTGGCGGTAATCACTACATGTTTTGTATGAGTAAATCGATTGTTATTGAAAAGCTGAAACCAGAGCCTTTGTTTTAAGCTTCTGAAAGCCGTTCAGCAAACCGATTATTGGTGAAAGTTCCCTGACTGAGAACAGCTCCACAGTTCAAACATTTCGCTGGTAGACTTAGAGGGTCTTTGAGCTAAGCTTTAAGATCACTAGATAAGTGTCTTAAGCGGCTTACAAAATCAAAACAAAATGTCCCCGACCCGCTGGAGTTCAATTCACACTTAGAAAATATCCAGGCTTACTTGGCCCACTCTTCACTTTGAGCGAGCATTGATATAAAGTAAGTCTGCCTTTTCGAAGGAACTATTACAGAACACTGTCATAAAGGCGGATATGCATTAAGGTTTGGTATCAAAAAGTAGATGAAAAAAAGTCACTGTGCACCATGGAATCCTAGGTCAGCAGTAGCTAAAATAGAGATTGCCTTGTTGCTTAAGTTTGTGCTACTATCGAACTGGTTTACAGGGACAGTGTTAGAATTTTTGACAAATATTTGAAAAAGTTAAATATATATTGATACCATTCCCAACACCGAATGTATGCTGATCAATGTGTGTGGTGTGTGTGTGTGTGTCTGAGGGGGAACTATTCATACTCCTGCTACAATACGTTTCCTTCACTAACAAATTTCTTCACCTCTGCTACACTTCGATTGCTGTGCTGTTTTCCAATGGTATGGCTGTTGGTTGATGTTGTTCTGTTGTTGTTCCTGGTGTGTCAGTTTCTGCGACTAAGTTGAAGCGACGAACGATGAACGACGACGACGACGATGACGGGGCGTAGGAGTAGGTGGAGGAGGAGGAGGAGCATAGTTGCCACTACCACAACAGATGAGCCTGAGCCCTGAGCCACCTTGATGGAGTGTTTAGGTGGCCCAGTTTGTGCGTTTGGTTTGGAGTCATTTTGGAGAGCATAACTAACAATAATTACCATTACCATACCACGGAAAGGTCCAGCACCATCAGTGCGGAAGCATCAGCGGTCGTGCCGTGCTGCTCAGTCTCAGGTGCGACTTGTCGCCGCCGCCAAACGCCTCGTCGTAGGTCAGCAGCGGCGATATCTTTAGGCCAGTCTTTTCGGGTATGATCTTGAAGTGCGGCTGATCGGCATTGACCATTAGTGGACGCTTCATTGACGAGTGCATATACTCGTGCGGTAGATGGGGATGGTGGGCAGCGGTGCCCAGGGGACGACGGGTGCTGGGCACATTCATCTTCTTGCACGGCTCCGGCTTGCTCTCGTAGTTCATCTGGCAATTCTCGGGTGAGTATTTGTTGGGCTTGTAAATGGAGAAGATGTTGTTGATCAAACTGAGGGCCGAGTGGCCGCCGGCCGAGGTGTGATGAATGCCGGCTGTGGGTTGCTGGGTCAGCACATTGCCCACGGTTGGGTGATTGTGCTCCGGGTAGAAGTTGTTGTACTGGTACGAGGGCAGTGTGTCCGCTGCGGGATAGACCTTATGGCCATAGCCGTGGCCATAGGCGGCAGCCGGTCGATGGTGCAGGGAGGAGGAGCCAGCATTATCAAAAAAAGGCAGATTGGAGGACTCACTCGAGTCCAGCTGGGGCGGAGAGGGCATGCCCTCCAGCAGGGATTTCTTGATCATCAGACGCTCATGCTCGCGATCGTGCAGATCGATGGGCTGTCCATTGTTGTAGCAGCGCACATTGACATTCTTCACCTTGAGATTGCTGTGCATGTTGCGGCGCATATCCATGTTGATGGGACTGGGCGGTTTGTCCAGCTGCTCCCAGTACTTTTCCAGATCGATGTTGAAGTCCTCCAGATCGATTTCGGTCGTATCCGAGCAGGTGTCCTCATCGAACATAGTGGGCGGCTGCATCTCCAGCAGGGATTTGCTACGCGTGGGTCGATGATAGTTGGCATACTGACGCGGAGCCGCTGCAGCCAAATAGCGTTCATCCTCATCCAGGAACTTGTCCTGCAGCAGTAAACGCTCCCGTTCGGCTCTTATGAAGTGCTCCAGATCGGTGTCATAGCGGCAGTGCATGTGCTCCTCCTCCTCGGCGGCCGGATGATGGCCGGGGCAGTGCAGACGCGATCTGGGTCGCATCACCAGGTGCTGGGACTGGCGATGGCAGCAATAGTCATCCGCGGCACAGCAACAGATCACCGTGGGAGCAGGCGCCGGTACTGGAGTCCGCGGACGGTGACCCCGCCGCCCACGGTGATCTGCCTCTGCGCGCTCATCGAACAGCCAGTCCGCCGCATTCAGATTCCTGTTGCTGCCAGCCAGTTGCTGCTGCGAGGGGGCGCGACCCCGCGACCTGGATCCCGGATAGATGTCGTCCAGCAGGCACCTGGCACTGGTGCACTGATCCCTGGCACAGCATCTGTGCGCCAGGGTGCGCTCATCCAGGCTGTTGCTGTACAGCATATTCATGCTGCGTCTATAGGCCTCGCGTTTCTCGCGACGCGTGTTGGAGGCCGGCGGCAGCTCGTAGTCTATGATGTCGAAAGGCATGGTCTTGGTGCTGGCACTAAACGAGTATGACTTGGGCACTCCGGAGCGATTCTTCAGTATGGAGGTGGTGGCCGTGCCGCTGCCACTGGCCACTCCGCCGCCCGCCTCAAAGACATTGCCCTCGAAACACCAACTCTGCGACTTGGGATACTGGAACTCCTTGCAGCTCTTCGAGCGCTGCAGCCCGTATCCCGGCGAACCTTCACCCTCGCCGCGTCGCTCCTCCGTGTACTTTTCGTCCTGTTCGTGTATGTCGCGCAGTGGACGATAGGGGCCATACTTGAGACAATCAGGCACATAATCCTCATCCAGATCATCCGAACGATTTGAGTAAATATTGTCCGTATACCAGGTGGGATCCAATTGCTTCGGCTTGGGCTTGGCCTGCAGGAGCTTGTCTCGCTTCGACTGTCGATAGCTCTCGAAGCAAATGTTCTTCATCTTCTCCAGCTTCTGCTCGCGTATGCGTTCCCAGTTCTCCCAATTCTTGTCGTTCTTGTTGCGACGACCAGAGAGTATGAGTATATCCTTGTCTTTGTCCCACTCGGTGCTGGTATCGTCGCCATAGTTAATATTCAGACGTTTCGTTTCAGCATCCATTTCTCTAGGGATTTGGTGGGTGGTATGGGTTAGGGGTATGGGTGCGGGTGCAATGCTACTACTAGCTAAATTGTTATTATCGGTAACTACAATTCTAATCCTACGCTTGGTCTTGTCCGTCGTCCGGGACGACGTTTGCATTGATGATCTATGCCGCCTGTCACGCTCCTCGGAAGGCGGCTCGTCCTCTTCTGGCTGTCACACCTCCTGCAGATACTTGATCGGACAGTAGCCCTGACGATTGTCGGCGGAGCGTACCATTACCATGCCATTGACCTCATCACCAGTCTACAGAGAGTGAAGACAGCCATCAAAGTTAGCACTTAGGGTGAGTTCGGGTCCACCTACCTGTATGACAATTTGATCTCGCAGCAAGGTCATGTTTTCGCCACGTTCACCGTCCGACACTTGCAGATTGTGTGTCACCTGCAGTGGCTTCTCATTGGCATTCAAACGCACACAGTACTTGGATGGAAAGAAACCAACGCGTCCCAGTACCTTGCCCTTCCACCAGTCCGGATCAGCGGTGTCAATGACAGTCACCTAAATGAAAAGATTTCAAGACTTTTAAGATTAAAACGGGTCGCAAGAGAGTGAGAGACTTAAGCCCAAAATGAAAGAAAAGGGATCAACCTTTCTTTGAAATACCTTTTGCCATTTCTTTCAATATAAGATACGAGAGATAAGTTCTAAATATTCATAAAATAAACTGAAATATATCTAAAATATCCCAACAGAATCAGCGAAGCTCGAGTCGAGCTGCTATGCAACCACTTTTCGTTTTGCAGCCGTCTACTTCTGGGTCAAGAGAGTTACCGCCTGCTTGTGCGACCTACTGGCGCCGGATTTTGTGGCTTCAACTTACTCTGCTTGTGCGACGCTAACTTGTGTTGTTTTAACTAGCTTCGAACCGAGGAAATTGCACTTGTTGCGCCGTCTGCTTGTACGCGCTAGCGCTGATAATAGCTTGTGTAATAGCTAAAAGGTGTCAGTTCCCGAAAAATAACTCTCGGAGCAATGCGAGCAATTAGGAGCAAACAACACAAACAAAGTTGAAGAAGTTTAAGTCCGGAGGTTTTAACCCTTTATACAGCTAAAGGCTCGGTTTTCGAGTCTTGGTTCATAGCTTACTGGATCGTTGGAACATTTTCGCTGCATTTAAGATGTGACGGAGTTTATGAACAATAATCCAGTTATTCTTCAAAGACTGTTGATCTGTTCCAACACTACCAAAAATCGAAGTAAATAACTTTTAGCCCTTCTCAAATGTTTAGATTAAACAAGAAAGAAAGTCGGTCAAGCCCGACTATAATATACTCTGTACCCCCAAAGTTTTTAATTATCCGATCAATTTAAGTTAGAAGCCACTTTTAATGGAAAAGAGGCCATAAAGTATAAGTAATTTATCGAATCGTATTTATTCCGGTTCAGGTTCAGGTTCAGCAGCACATTAACTTATAAGGTTCTGTTCCTGTTCTTATTTGTTCGTGTTTTATGGGGACCGGTTTGCAGACTTCAATTTAACCTTCACCTACGTAGATGTATGTGAAATGCAAATCTGCAAACCCCAAAAATTCTTTCAATAGTCAATGTTTGCAAAATTTATGTTTAAGGTTTTTGGGAGAAGGTTTTGGTTCGAACCTTGATTTGGCCCAAGTTTTCTCCAACTTTAATTGAAATGCAAATAATGTGATTAATATTCAAAATAATTTACAGAACTTATTTTCCTTTTCAAAGAGAAAACAAGTTTTAAGGCCCTATTAACTGAGACCTCATTCGATGGCACTGATAAGACAGTCAGCGTAACAGCTTTATGATGTTTACATATTTAAGATGTCCAAATCTTTGAAATGTTTGATTCTGTCGGTTCTCTATTAGAGCGCGCGCACACATGCGACTTAAAGATGAACTAACGGCTGACCATGTTATTTTAGTACGTCAGCAAGCCGAAATAAACAATCACGCTTGATTCAATCCGAAAAGCTGAACTTACAACTAATTTAAAGATCAAACCAGTGCTTGTTGTGCACATTATCATGCACGGAGCGTGGTTAATTGTCTAGATCAGCCTAAAGTTCTGCCGTCAGTTCATGTTTTAGTCGCATGTGCGCGCGCCCTAAGTGTCATTGAAGGCTTTATTGATGTCAGCAATCGCTTTTTTTTTATTTGAAACACTTTGGTAGCGTTCAAAATCGTGGAGATAGATTTGGTCATCTTCTGAGCGTGGCATCAAGCAAAGAAAATTTAACATAGAAGCACACTTTGAAACTCCTTACTTTTTTGACAAGGAGATACTTCATAGAGACAACAAAATCTGATACTCAAAATTACTGTCGACGGAGGAAAACACGGTGGTTAGAGGGTTAGTTAATAAAAACTCAGAGTCAAAAAATAACTCAAAGAGCCAAAATGACAGCGAACAGGTGACAAATATCTGAGTGAAAAGTTGTCGACGTAGCAGATTGTGCTTCTATGTTAGTTCTTCTATGCATCAAGGATCTAAAAATAAAAGCTTATTATAGTATCTACTTATACAAAACAAAGTCGTGTGTGTAACACTTCTTATATGTCAAGAACGGATGGACGGATTTTTAGATGTTTGATAAGTTGGATTTGTTTCCGCCCCGAATAGCAGAATAGCAATTAAAAACACGCAATAAGCCAATCGGTGCAAAAATATTGGAAAATTTGCAAAATGTTATAATTAGTTTAGATTTTCATCAAGTTTTTTTAATAGTTGGCAATTGTTGACGGCTAAATAAGAAGCTTAGGCCAATCGGTCAAAAAAAATTGCGAAATTTGCAAAATTTTATAATAAGTTTCGAATTAGATTATCATGAAGATTTAATAGTTGGTAATTGTCGACGGATAAATGGGACGCTTAGGCCAATCGGTCCAAAAAAAATGCGAAAATTGCTAAATTTATTAATAAGTTTAGATCAGGGGTGCCCAGATTGAGCTTACGAGCGCGTGGAAGCCAATACAAATGCACAAAATACAACTCAAGCAAAAACAACCACAAGAAATAGAAAGAGAAAACCGATTTTTGTTTGATCGCTGACAACGCATAAGCAACATTGTTGTTGCGTTCGAGTTTGTCGGATACATAGGAGAGAGAGGAGAGAGACACATATGAAATTACTGTTGCAGACCGTCACTCGGAAAGAAAGAGAGGAGAGCCCGCATATGAAATTGTTTTTGCATTTTATAATCTTATGGCCGCGTGAATCGTATGCGCGCGGGCTATTCCTTTGCGCAAAGCAAAAACAAATGCGTGGCTAGCAGAATAGGCTTGGGCACCCCTGGCTTAGATTGTCATGAAGACGAATAATTATTTGGGTAAACAGAAAAAATCTCGAAACTTGCATAATTCATATATGAGTTCATATTGTCATTAAGACGGTTAAATAGGCGGGGAAAAAGAAGAGTTTGAACAATTGCAAAATTTAATAATGAGTTTTGATTATTATGAAGACGGTTAAATAGACGGTTGGTATGGATTGAAAGTTAATAAAAATGGCGAAATTACTCTATTTTCGTATGATTTAAGATTAATATTAACACGAGCAAATAGAAAGAGGCTTAAGATCAAAATGTCCACAAAATGGCGAAATTTGCTAAAATTTAAATTGAGTTTAGATTACACAGGTTTACACATAAAGGCCAACTTTTGCACCAGAGAAGAAGGCAAACTTGTCGTATGTAAATATTTGCATAAACGTGTATTGAGCGAGGTTTGCTTACATTTGTAGGTCCTGTGGCTACATTAAGTTGGAATTCCGGTATCAAAACCGGCCGGTTTGCAGCCCGGGTGAAAAGAACTATCAGTAATTTGAACAATTTTTATGACGATCGATTGATTATAAATCATTTTTTGCGGGATATATGGCATAATGAGAAGCAAAAACACTTTCAGTTCTGTTTCTGTTTCAGTACCCAGCAGACCGCGTGTTTTTCTACTTAAAAAAGTGTTCAGTTAAGACCCAATCTGGATCCTTGTAATTTTCTTCTGCCTTTGCTGTGTGATGTTTCCATTGAAACTATATGCTGACGCTTATCTACGACATCTTAACTTGCTCTCTCGTTTTCTTCCAAATGAATTTATATTGAATTCTGCATTTAAAATTAAAATAGTTGGCATATTTGGCAGTGAGTTTTGAACAAAATAAACAACTATTTGAGTAAAAAAGTTGCTTCTTGCTTGGCATTCCTGCCAAGCTAACAAGGACACTCGCTTCACAAAAAAAGCTAATATGTAAATATTGAACACTTTGCCCTGGGCAAATCCGGAGCACAATCAGAATCTCTGAATTGTACACAAAAATTCGCCAACTATTATTTCTAATGCTGTTTGCCCTACTTCTGTGTGTGTGTGTGTGTGTGTGTGTGAGTGTAAAAAATCCTTCGCATATAACAAATAAACATGGTTGTTGTGTTTTAATATTGAATAAAGTATTTGATTTAGTCCAGGCAATTTGCCGTCAGTGTGTGTGTGTGTGTGTGCAAAACGCTTCGTTTAGCGGATTAAACAAAAGCATTTTATTTATTTATTTATTTTGCTTATTTATTTATGTATATGCTTACCTTGTAGCCTGCTTTCAGGTCCAGCTCGTCGGCATGTCGTGCCTTAAAGTTGTACAAAATGACATACAAATTCGTAGGCAGCAGACGATGGGATTTCTTCAAAAAAGTAAAACAGATTACAAAATGGCCATAACCAACTATGCATGGAGAAAGCCAGAGAAATTGGGGAAACAAAAATACGAAAACTCTAATTGGGAGGCGGCAACTGAATAGTGGGGGGAATACCTGGGGATGTCTTACTGGTGATAGGCAAGGCGATGTACTGGCCGATGATTGCGACTTCTCCATTTCATCGGGTAAATCGACACTGCCGCCACGCATGCCGCGTGTGGCATACAGCAGCTTGCGGCCCGGATGCGAGGGACTCGAGGGTGCTGTAATGGATATGGTAGGCCTGGTTAATAGCTGCGCCAGTTTAGTGGAATATGCTGGTGCTTCACTGAGATGATGGAAAACAGCAAGTTAGGAATAGAGAGTGAAAGAGTGAGAGCAGGAAGTGGGCGGTGCTTTATAAACAGAAATCGGGCTTTATTTTATGACGAAGCCATTAATGTAGACAAAATACAAAAATTAACCCGTAACATGATTTCATTTTGCAAAGATTTTCTAGCTAAGACTACGGAAAACTCAAAAATTACTTAAGGCAGCTGCTGTCTATGGAATCAAACAAACGCAAGAAGCAAATACTAAGCTACGAAATGTTTTTCATTTTGATAATGTTTTGAATTTCGGTTATATTTAGTGTGAGTCTGGGTCTAGTTGGAGGCCCACTTTTAGCGCGCAGACACAGAGCGAGCGAGCGAGAGATATACTTAGAGAGAGAGAGAGAGATAGAGAGACAGAGCAGTTGCTTACATACACGTCGGTGTTTCGAAAACGATTTACGGGAACGGAACGGGTTCTTATCTCAGGTCTACTTACAGTGCAGACGGCTGCTGTTCGATGGCGGAGTACTGTGCTCCAGATGACCTCCCGAGCCGCTATGATAGTAACCAGCGCCGGTTGAAGTGGAAGCAGCACCCGTTACCGGCAGCTGCTGGCGTCGCCTGAATTGACCATGCAACTCCGATGATTCGGGTGAGTCCAGACTTAGGGACTTCATGCGTAGGTTCAACTTTTGACGGCGCGGCGAGTGCGGTGCTGTTTCAGTTGATGTTGTTGTTGTTGTTAATGACAGTTTGTGTTTGGAATTTGGTTTATTTGTTGTTGTTGTTGTGATGGTTAATGGCGCGCGACATACACAACATGAGATTTTGATAAAGCATTAAAAAAAAATGTGGAAAAAACAATTTGTTGGAATTTAATTTCGTTGATTCAGCATTTGGTATTCAGCTATGCATCTACAGCTCTAAGACAAAACCAAAAAGTCGCTTATAATGTGAAAATCAAAATCTCTAACATTGAGTGACCTTTCGTAAAAGGACAAAGATATAGAAAGAAATATATGTAATTTATATTTTGCAACAGATCAACATTCAACACGCTTAGAAAGAGACAGCGAGTGTATGTGTGTGTGCGTATGTGGGTGTACTCTGTGAGTGTGTGTGTGAGTGTGTGTGAGATCCCGTGAGTAACACAAAGAAAGTTATAGAAAAATTCCATTTGCACTGTGCCAGAAAAACAACTATTGGAAAAAATGCTGCTCTCTCATCCTTCACTTACATTTTGCATAGAAAGAAAATATGTCCAAAATATCGTTTCACATGTTTATTAATGTTTATCGTGTTTTAATGCTTTATATGTAATACATAAACAGATATATATATATATATATTTACAACAATCATACAAACATACAGCAAAGTGCAATAATCAAACTTAATACTTGACTCGTACAATACATTTAATGTAGCTCTCTCTGCTCGTTCACTCACTCATCATGCTACCATAATAATAATAATAATAATAATAATCATAATCGTAATCGTAATGTGTATTTAAAATAAACAGTTAATTAATTGAGTATTCTATAATAATTACTGTGATGCAACATTTATTGATATTTACTAACTACAAACTTTTGCTCTAAGTTATCATCATAAGGCTTTAAGTATTTTTGGGGTACGAAAATAAGCATAGTTTTAGAAAATAAATGTACGAGAGTGTTTCAATAAAGTCTTGGGAAATTCGAAGAAAAGACAAAGAGGTTAACCATTTCTTGGCGGTGGACATTCATACCCAAAAGGTTGGGAGTTTGCTGAATCTTCAAAAGAATTTAGCCTAGCTAATGTTATAAGTTCGAGTATATATTTTGATTTGTTAGGAACCCAAGGCAACATTCTAAATGATTTTCGTGTGCTGAACACGAATCTGTTTTCAGAAATGGTCCATCATGTCGAGTTTTTTAGTAATTTGAGTTTAATGATACAAACAATGCCTTATTTGACTCTTTTCATACGCGTTTTGTGAAGAAACTATTCTTTTGTTTTGAAACTATCAAAAAGAACTACTTCTTAACTTTCAAATAAACTATCCCAAACAATTCTACGATTTTTTCCAATGAATTTATACCATTTTTAGTAATTGTATCCGATTTCACAAAAACCCAATACATTGTAGCTGGCTCAATGTGTGCAATGGGTTTTGTTGAAAATTTTCATTGAAATTCTCGGTCGTACTGTTTCTGCAAGGCATATTTTTGTGCAGTAGACAGTTTTGGTTTTTTATTCTTATCGAGACTATGAATTCTAAATGGTATATCTTTGCTTAAAAAATCGTACAATTCTTTGGTATAGTTTATTTTAAAGTAAAGAAATAGTAATTTATTATAATATCGAAAAAAAGGCAAAACAAAAGTATAGGTTTTCCACAAAACGCGTCTGAAAAGGGTTAAAATAGGCACCTTTTGCAACTTTAAGCTTAAATCACTTAAAATCTCGACGTGTTGGGCCATTTCTGAAAACAGATTCGTGTTCTGCACATCATCTAGAATCAACACCGACCCTTCAGGGTCGACCTTGTTGCCTATTGTCACTCTCAACCTTATTTTCAGCTCGTTCTATCGAAGGAACAACTAAAAAACGGGCTCGGGCTTCCCTCAACCGAATGTGTGCTGCCTGCAACCAAATAACAGGCCCATGTCAGTCAATCGGTCATAAACGGGGGTGACACAGAAATCTCTAGAGATGTTGGCGACGTTTGGTTTGAAATTCTCTCGAAAAATCCGTCGGTGCCACAGAACTTCGAGAGATTTCATTTTTTATTTGAAATTCAATTAATAATTTCTGTGTCCCAGATAATGGCCCATCACCTAAAACAGGGCTGAATCTCTCGCAAGAAAATTCCCCATTTTCTAGTTATGGGTAAATTTGATGTTAAACTTTAATTTTTTGATTGTATTATATGTTTTATGAAGCATTTTTAAATTATAATTAAATTTTAAGTCATATTCGCCAAAATATCAAATGTATCAAGAAGTATAACTTGCCAGCCTTAAGACTGCTGGCTGTCGCATAGAGGGCGCCACATGATGGTTGGTATTGGTTGATTTGACAGACTTGAAACGCAAATTTTAATGTTAAAACTAAATAAATTATTTATTTATTTGATGCAATTTATGCGACAAAATCATGTTGTTTACATTTCCAATATTTATTTTGCTTGTCAAAATTGTTTGAGTGGTGAATTTTGCAAAATCTCCTAACAAAACACGGAAGGTTTGAAACCAACCGAATGAATTTTCTGTGGTAACTAAGAATTAGAATTCGGTTTTAATTTCGTTGGGAGAGGTTTCTGTGGCACCCCCGAAACTGTTTGTTTTTCGAAGACCGAAATGCAATGTTCTTTTCAACAGATTACGTGCTCTAGAACTTCAGTGTGAGAGAGAACGAGAGAGCGCATATATGTAGTTTATCGCATACATTCATATTGGTAGCCGAGCATTACACACCCATGTATGCATACGAAGAAGACCTTTTGAATGCGTGAATTTTGCCAAAAGGGTCCCAGCCAGACCTGAGAGGAAAAAGAAACAAAAATGGGTTTCTCTCCTCTCACAACCAAAGAGGAGCAGTGACCGCTGTTAAAGGTTGTGCCGGGTGAAAAGTGTTATTTTCTAACAAAGGCAAACAGGGGACCGATTTTGGCGATCTCTGGTATTTATAGAACCGAAAACCAAAAAAAAACATTGTGTTTCTTCTTTTGAAGTTTTAAGGCTTCATTCAGGGATTTCCTCGGTTTGAAATATCGAAACAAACTAGAACTTAAACATAACCCTTTGCCGAAACATAAGTTTGGGTACATAGCAGAGCCGAAACTGAAACCGCAATAGGATTGATTTTGACACCCCCATTTAATATATTCCTAAACCGATCGAATAACGGCAGCTTTTTGAAATTATATCCCCCAAAGTTCTTACTTAGCAAAAATATTTACAAATTTACGAAAATTTAGTTTGGGAGCAGTCCACCAACAAGTAAATTCCATGGAATATAGCTAAAAGACATTAAAATCTTAGAAAAGTGAGTGCTTGCACACAAACATTTCGCGCACATATACGTTTCTGCATTTGAACTCGTTTGCTTTGATACAAAAATTTTTGTTTTTAATGGCTTGAAGCTTGATTTACGAAGTTTGCCTTATGGTTTTTAGACTGGCTTACAGACGACCACAATCCCCCACCAATTCTTAGTGTCTGGTGGTCTTTAATAAAAGTAGAATTTTATGCAAAAATGTTATAATTTCAAAACTAAATGATTTCAGAGACCATGCGGTAACTGCTCCATCAAATTGTTAAGATTAAGCAACTATCTCTGTTTTAGTCCTCTTACTTTCAATGTGACTGTTTTAGTGACCTTTGGATTATTAAACTTAGAGTTTTTTCGCAGGCGCTGGGGCAATAAGTTATGATTTTCATCATAACGTTTCTAACCACCACAACGGAGTCTGGTTGATCTTATAGTTTCATAAACTTGCAACAGTTCAGTCATCAGCCAAATTTTGCCCATCTTCAATGAGTTGGCAGAGGCTACCTCATGTCAGAACTGCTAAGAACGCTTGGGTCCAAGTCAGACTTGTAGCAACAATTCTGACAAACAGTAGCAAACGCCAAGTCACAGAAGCTTTGTATATGTGTTTGTGCATTCCCCGTAATCTCTTTCTTAAATCTTTCACAAGTGTTTTCATCTCCTCAGCCCTGTGGCAGCTTACATAGACACGCTCCGATTACTGGCCGTAGTCTAGAGTCATTGAGAGTCAGAGAATCATTTTGCATGTCAAGGCAAGCACTTCGACGTCCGTTTGTTGCTGATGTAAACTGTTAAAGCCCCATACTTAGATGTAAAGTAACGAGAAGTAAAGTAAAAATCTCTTTTCTAGATTTCTCTACTTTACAAATTTGTATATGAAAATTTTACATTACATTACAAATTTTACATTAATTTTACATTGTTACTTTACAACTAAGTTTAGGGCTTAACCAAATAAGAAGATTTAAAAAAGTTGATACGAATTTATTTTAGTTTTTAGTTTTAGCTTTCCTCGACTGTAATCAAAATTTAGACAAAACTTTTCTTAAAGAACGTCAGAGATTGTGGGCCCTGTTTCGAATTCCGAGTCGATGTTCGTGTAAACGTTTGTATTTCGAATGATAGTTGCATAAACGTACATGTAAGTAGCAAGCCAATCTGTGGTTACTAGATTCCGTCGTCTTTTTCTCTCGAACTATATTCATTTGGGATTGAGCAGTTGGTATCAGCTGCTCAAACAATTCCTGATCTATTAACCGTAGGTATAATTGACACCTTCTATAGAACGTTATTAACTTCGACTGCAAAATGCTAAAGTTTATACAAAAATCGACTCGAAATTCGGAACAGCTCCGAGTAGATTTTTTTTTGGTTTACATATTTCCCAGACTTACTGAACCAACCCTCGTAGCTCAGCTTAGTTTGTTTGGCATAAAAATTATACATAAAGGGGCCTTAGGAAATAAATAAAATGATAAAATTTAAGATTTTCAGTGTCGCTGCGCCAGGCTTTTTCAGCTTAAACGCACTCGTCGTTTCGTTTTGGACTCATCGTGGCTGCTGCTGTTGGTCTCTGGATTCTTTAGAATGGTACGCGGCAGCATTAAGGGCTCGCCAAAGGGACGCGCCGTCATTTCGGACTGTGTTGTTGTTGTTGTTGTTGCTGTTGTGACAAATATTAGGGGGTATTAAGTGTGGTTTTCATATCGATCAATGTTTCCAAGTCCTTGGCTGACATGGGGGGAGGCGGGGGGCTTTATCTCATGCAGACGGACAGATGAAACAGAACAGAGCCGGGGCCAGTTAAATAAAGCGAATTAAAACTAATTAAGTTAAATGAAGACAAAAGCAAAAGAAAATATTAAACATTATGTTGGCAGCATTCATGCATAAAACAGAGCCCAGAAAGTAATAGAGCAGAAAAATAATCCTAGGGAAATAAGTGCAGAGCCTCGAACTTCTGCCGCAAGGAAGTCGGCAACATGCAGACCGAGAAAGAGAAAAGGATTAAATTGTGTGCCATAACAATTTTTAGCATAATTATGTTCGGCTTGGGACCGAGACCGACGCCGACACCGTCCTACCGTCTTTCCTAAGACAACAAAAAAATAAACTTTAAGCTGTGTCTCTGCTCTTGCTGCTGCTGCTGCTGCTGCTTTTTGCTTGCTTCTTAAATGCAAAAGGCAAGGCTGGCATCTAAAATGCAGCAAACATTAAGCATAAATGAACTCAGTCCGACAAAAAAGAGGAAGAAAAACTTTTCCTAGTCTGGCAACATTTGTATGCAAGATTCCACACACCTCCAAACCCAACCCCCGCTCAACTACTTGGCAGTTGTGGCTGCATTTTGACAATAGCACGTAATTTACACGGCAGCAAGACCCTAAAAAGGCCGAAAATGAACTCGGCCATGTATACAAAACGTTGCAGTTGCCAGGGTGCCACGCGGAAATGAGCCATTTGACTCAAGTGTAAACTGGGCTAGCACTAATTGGCAGTTATTCGGCATTAAAGTTAATTGTTTGTAGTTGGGTGCATTAGTGGGGAAGTGAAAAAACACTGATACATACACACATACAGACACATACACATCCATCGATCACAGACTTTCCATGAACAACAATTATATCTTAGGAAATGCTAAACATCAAATTTGGAATTGGAATAAAATGCAGTACTATTCCAAAAATAACTGGTGATTGTTGTTGTTGTAGTAGTTGTAGTTGTTGTTGTTGTTGTAGTTGTTGTTGTTGATGATGCAGTTGTTGCGGTGTGGTAATTGTCGAACGAATAGTTGCCGTACAAATCACCAACTGAATGCGTTGTACGTCGAGTTCGGAAATTGGATATAGAGGAGGGGGCTTGGGACGAAAGGAGGAGGGGTTGTGGGGCATGGGATTGCTGTTGTTGTTGTTGCAATTGTTGCAGTAGTTGTTGATATTGTTGCACATGTTGTTGGTGGTAAGTCACGTAATTACTTTCTGGCAATGAGATTGATCGATGCTGTGATGAGCGCTGCTGACGCAAGCGTCCAAAGCCCGAAAGTGGTCGAAAGCCCGCAAATAGACGTCGCCGCAGTCCCGGATCATAGCTGGTGCTGCCGCTGCTCGATGGCGGTTGTTGCTGTTGCTGCTGCTGTTGCTGCTGATGCAAAGGCGAGGCTGAAGTTGTAGCTACGGGGCCAGCTGGTTGCTGATAAGCGGAGGACGTGTAGTAGTTAATGCCAAAGCCACTGCTGATATAGGCCGAGCTGGTCATCCCCGATACGGGAGCGGGGGCATAGCGTTGATCTTTGATTTTAGTTTGTGTTGGGTTTTTGTTTTTTTTTTGGTAGTTTGTTTTGGTTTTTTTTTTTAGCAAGCGAAACGAAAATTGGCGAAAAGATATGGACACGAAAAAACAAACATATTTATGTGTGTATTAATTTCGAATTGTTATTGAGCACAGACAATAAATTTATAATCCTATTCAGAGGTGTTGTTATGGACTTACAATTAATTAAGGCTAAGACCAAGACAAACCATAAAACATCGCCCAGGCCATAGCAAAAGGCAAGCCCAATCAATCAGTAAGCTCCGCATCTACACTTCCACCTAATTGGTCTTGTATATATATGTGGAACTTGTACGTATGTTGTATGTACCTATGTATGTCTGGGCACTGCCACAACACACACTTCTCGTCACATGAATAGAAATGGGAAGGGAAGCAAACAATTTTTAAACACAATTTCTAAACATTTTCAAAATAAAATAAAAAATCTAATTTAAATAACCAACTAAATCCGTTCACCACATAAAACAAAGATGGGAAAACGAAATCACCAACTGGTTTAGGAGAAGAGACCAAAAGGAATAGGAGATAAAGTCTAAAATGTAAATTAAGAGTGGGTTAAAGCGACGACCAGTTGGTCACCTGCCCCAGATTCGGAAATCCGATTGTGATTTCTTTTCTGTAGCGGCTTATTGGGGAGACGATTTGTGTAAGCAATCAATCTGCGTTTTTATACTCTGTAGCAAGGGTACACAAAGTATATTAAGTTAGTGCAAAAGTATGTAAGAAGAAGATGGAATCATTTCAGACCCTATAAAGTAAAAATGTTCTTGATCAGCATCAACAGTCGAGTCGATATAGCCATGTCCGTCAGTCTGTCAGATCTGAGAGATGGTAAAAGATAGAGGTTTGACATGTATGGGGCATAAACTTCTTATACTAGCATGCAGATCAAGTTAATTTTCAATTTTTGCCTCAATTTGGAAAAAATGTCATATCTCCCACAGTTTTGTAGATAGATGGCTCGTACCTTTTAAGCATATTTAGTTATCAAGATTTATCGAGTTGCCCAAGGATGGATGAAGATCGGATGATGATAGCTATAAGGAAAATTAACAATTATGATGGGTAGCACCGGGCGCAACGGCAATGGGCAGCACTTCACACACTTTATGACTTTTTTACCACTTTGTGTGGCATCTAACTACAGAGTACAGAGTAAGTTATAGTCGGGCCTTGACCGACTTTCTTTCTTTTTCAACCACACAGGCTTCTCTTTCATACAGAAACATTCTGGCTTGGACTGGACCGCGATTATCCCGGACTTAAAAGCCAGTCAGCCAGAGTTTTTGAGAATGTTCCAAAGTTTGAGACACTCAAGCAACTTAAGCACGTTTTTGCTGCAGAGTGGGAACAAATCAATAATTCGACTCTGTTAAAATTTGTGAATTCTATGCCTGATCGTTTTAATAAGATTATAGCGACGAAAGCAAAGAACATTTAATACTAAATTACAAAGAAACTGTAAGCATAAGTATAATAAAGCAGACAAATTGAAAATGCACATATACTTCTTTTCTAAGGATTTATTATTTCGAAGCTTTAACAAATTGAATTGTTATTGACTTTTTTTTGTCTTCTTTTTATTATTCCCTCGTAGAGGGAATATTATTATTTTCCAGATGATTGTAACGCATAGAAGAAAGCATCGCCGGCTACATAAAGTATATATATTTTTGATCAGCATGACGAGCAGAGTTGATATAGCCATGTTCGTCCGTCTGTTCGTCTGTTTCTTTGCTATCTCCTCCGTCAGCTTTAAAGCTATCTTAACTAAACTTTGCACGAAGTCTGAAGATACAAAGACGCTGCACATTTGACGGAACCGGCCGGATCGGCTGACTATAGCATATAGCTGCCATAGGAACTTTCGACCGAAAAAGTAGTTTTAGTTAGAAAAACTTTTTTGTTTTCAATGCAAACACTACCAAACCTCGTATTTATCAGTTTTCTATGTTTTAACATAATTTCACCAAGTTTGCTGAAAATCGGACAACTATATGGTATAGCTGCCATACAAAAGTTAGATCAGTAAAAAAGTCTTAGTACGAAAAACTTTTTTGTTTTCAATGCAAACACTACCAAACCTCGTATTTATCAGTTTTCTGTGCTTTTACATAATTCCACTGAGTTTAATGAAAATCGGACAACTTTATAGTATAGCTGCCATACAAAAGTTAGATCAGAAAAAAAGTCTTCGAACGAAAAACTTTTTTGTTTTCAATGCTATTGCTTCCAAACTTGGTACTGATCAATATTATAGGCTACCGCACAATTCAGTCAAGTTTCATCCAAATCGGATGACTATAGCATATAGCTGCCCTAGAAACGATCAGTCGAAAAAGTAGTTCTAATGAGAAAAACTTTTTTGTTTTCAATGGTAGCATCTTTAAGCTTTCCAGTTAAGAATATTATGGGCAACCATACAGTTTTGGGGAATTTGGTCAAAATCTGATGAATATATCGTATCCCTGCCATATAAATAACCGGCAAAGTAGTGGCGCCATCTTTTGCTGAGTTTGGGAAATAACTCAGCTATGAATGTTCGACGAACATCATATAAAACCTTAATTTATATAAATTATTTGAGCTGCAGGGGTATATAAACTTCGGTCAAGTCGAAGTTAGCTTTTCTCTAATTTTAAAATCTTATTAAGTTTCCACATGAAATATTTCAAAGTGTTTAAATGTTCACTCAAATTTCTTTTATTGCCCTCTTCAACAAACACTTGCTACAAATTGCTAATTTATTGTCCCTATTTAAGTGACGAGTAGTGTTTGTGGTGCTAATTATGTGCGCACTTGTCAAGATTTGGGGCGGAGACTTCACTTGAATGCGCCGGAAATGTGGCTGAAAAGTGAACGCCATTTAATGTGATTGCTCTGAGGGGGAATGTGTGTGTGTGTATGTGTGTGGGGGGGGAGGGGAGGACAACAGCAAGGGACATTATGTGTTTATATGTGGAAATGCAACGCGTTTTAATAGAAAATCATTCTTGCCTGGCTGCGTTTGAGTGGCATAATAATAGATAAGGACTTGGCTACTGTCTGTCATCGTTGTTGTTATTGTTGTTGTTCATACACTCTCACACTTCACACACACTTGCACACACGCACGTTCAACTTAATTTGCCTAAATAAAATGATGCAGTTAAATATAAATTAAAGTGTTTTATTCTGTTTTGGCAAATACAAATGCAAAACGTTCAATTAAATACTTTATATATACTTTTGTATGTACATCTATGTACTTATGTATGCATGTGGCTGGGCTAAGCTACAGAGTTTTGTCAGCTGCTAGTCAAAGCATTTCAATCCAAGTCTAAATATAGATTATTTATTTATTTATACACAAAATGCACATGTTTAGTAGACAGAGATTGAGAGAGAGAGAGAGAGAGAGTGTGTGTGTCTGTGTGTTTCAGTTTGTGTTGTCTGCTGGCCAGAAATCTAAGTTAGCAAAACTGCAAGCCGAAGCATTGGTCAACGTGGCGTATGAGCATTACATTTTATTAAGGACAATGAAGGAAATTTTTATGGGTATTTCAAAATGCAAAGTGACTAAGTACGAAAAAAAAGGTATGCGCTACTTGTGGTGCAGTTAACGGCATTTATCAGAGACAGAGACAGAGAGAGGGAGAGAGCTGGACTACTAGCGTGTGTTTGGGTGAAGAACTGTTACAACTTTTAACTTGTTTTTGCGTAATTTGCTTTGATGTCAGCAAAATGAAGAGATGAGGGGAGGTCAAACAAAACTACAAATGTGAAAATGTAAACTGAGGAGATAGTAGGAGGACAGAGAGAGACAGAGAAAGAGAGAAAGAATAGAGTGGGAAAGTAACAACAAACTACTTGGTTTTCTGGCAATTATATGTTTATGGCGGACCTGAGCTACTAGAGATATCTTGTGGGGGCACTGGCAGACCGCCACGTTGCTGCTGCAGCTCCTGTTGTTGCAACTGTACGCCCAGTATGGGCATGGCCACAGGTGGCGGACGCACCCCACGTCCGGCTCTCACAGCCGCCGCCTGCGCCACCGATGCCAGACTGCGTTGCTGGTGTTGATGCGCCGCCTGCTGCTGCTGCTGTTGTAGCTGTTGCTGTTGTAACTGCTGCTGCAGTGGTGGCTGTAACAGTAGCGGTTGCTGCTGCTGCGGTGGCAGCTCCTGCAGCGCCAACTCCGGCACTTGGACAATGGGTATTTCAGTGGGCGGTGGCCTTTCCCGCTCGGTCAGTGCGGGTATGGTGAGCGTTGCTGCCACATTGCTGCCATCCAGTGTTGCCTTGCCCGGGACGGATTTGTCGGCTGGAATATGCCCGGATTTGAGTTCGCCGGCTTGTTTCAGCACGCGATAAATTTGATCGATTTCGGTAATTTCTTTTTATTTCAGTTTTTTTTTTTTAGTGCCGTAGAGGAGGGTTGACAAGTTGTTGTCGTTGTTGTTGTTGTTGTTGTTGGTGGCCAGTTTGGGGGGTTTTTTTTTTTTTTTTGATTTTGAATTTCGAATTTTGATGAGGTGCATGGTTGAAGTGCATTAGTACAAATTGCCAGTGATTTCGAGAGCGATTTGATTTATAATTTGATTTATGATTTCGGGTTGGGTGAAATGTTTACTTAAGTATTACAACTCTCTAAACGACTTTAGCCTCAACTGAGCTGGCTTACTGCTAGAGTTAAGGTGAGTTACCGCTTCGAATACCCATTAAAAATGTTCCAAAAATGTGTATGCTGGGTGATGAATATCAAACTCTAGTGATCAGCTGAAGAACTAAACACATGCTCTACCAACTAATTGGAAGCTTTTTCCCACTTCGATTGCCCGAAGATTGTGTTTGTTGCCTTTTTTTGTGTGTTGTTTTTTTTGTCCTTTTAGTGTTCATTCGCCTCTGGCTAATTAGGTGATTCAAAGCGCAACAATCAATCAAAAAAAAAAACACAAAATATAAAAATCAAGCGCATGGCAATCAAGTATCTTGCGCATACAAATGGCTTATATACTTATAGTTATATATATGTTTTGATAGGTATATACGTATGTATACAGATTTAAGTAAGGGATACCTAGTTGCGCAATTCGATTGATGAATGGCGTCTTTTGGCGAAATTTCGCATTCGGCACATTTAACAGATTTTGATCATCGCCGGCAGTTTGGGCAGTTTGGGGGCTAACGGACTCCTGTGGCGATGCTTTTTGGTTATGTGGTTAAGGGGGCGGGGGTGGGAAGAGGATGTCATATTGATTTATTGTGAATTTTTGCTATTGAGAGTAATTTTATGTGTAACTAAACCTCAAATTCTTTACAAATAAATACAACAAAATAAAACGAGAAAAATTGCACAAGTTTCACTGCAGTTGTCCCCCGAGTGCCATAAATCCAGCATGAAATCAAATGATACCAACTGCTCCTCCTACTCACATCAATATCATCTGTGTGTGTGTGTGTGTGTGTGTTACAACCAACATTTTTCCTTTTTTTTTATTTTTTGCTGAGAAATGCATTTGCTTGGAAATTTTCAGGTGTCGAATAAGAAAAATACCAAACAACTTTTGGTCCATATGGAAAACGCCATGCAAATTGGTTTGGGAGGAGGAAACTCTTGTTTAAGTAGGTACTAACAATCTATGGCGCCTGTGGGGCATACATACATACATACATATATGTATAGTCATTAGTTATTTTAGTTAGTGAGTTTAGTTGGTTGGTTAGTTAGTTCGTTAGCAGCCCTGGCTCACGTTTCTTATGTGTGTGTGTGTGTGTGTGTATGTGGCTAAGAAGTACTCTATGGGAATGGCAAATGAGTCTGGCGCATGGGGCAAATACTCACTTTCTTCCTCGATATCAACACGATTCTCAAGCTCCGAAGTGCTCTTCTGGCGACGCAGCAACTTCTGTTTAGGCTGGCAGCGTGGCAAATTGGGGGCACAGTCGCCATGGGCATTAAGCTTGCAAATGCGACAGCGCAAACCCTGACGTGTGTGGCCTACAAAAAATTGAGTGAAGGGAAAAAGTTTTGCAAATTATATAAAATTTATAACGAGCGAGTTGTCACACACTTGCCAACATTCGTCATATTTTGGGTATAAAATTTGTAAAAAAAATCTGTTAATACTTATTAACTTAAAGGAGAAAAGCAATTACTCTGTTTATACACAACTAAAAAAGCGTGATAAATGCCCTTCAAAATATGCTAAGATTATAAATAATTATAATTCCGAAACATATTTATAATTTACTAGCTTATACCTGCGGCTTCGCTCGCTTTTGTGTTTGAAAATTTTCCAAACTTTGTAAGTCACTTATACCAAATTTTTGTATGTGTAGCTTTATAAGTTTAAAGTTAATGGGAAATTGAAAATTTCTTTGTTAATAAGTAGTTTGTTATGTGAAGATTTGAAAAAAGCTTAATCGGTGGAAAAACAACAGTTTGAGTGTCTTGTTTCGACTTTGGGTGTAGATTCCCAAATTAGAAAGTCATATTTAGCTTCAAAAATGAGCTTGGAGCTTATCGCTTGGTACTTAACTCTCTCCCAAATAGTCTTAACCATCCAGATTCCCCCGAGTCTGACATACAACAATTTTACGCTCATTTTCCGACTTTGGGAGAGATTTTCTAATATTTAAAAGTCACGTATTCCATCTTAATTTACTTGGGGGGGAATTTTCCGGAAGATTGGTATGCAGTCATTGTCAAATTTTCATATAGATTTTTGAAAATGAGTTTAAAACTGATAGGATGAAAACCATAAGAGTTTCATACAACACTTTTCAGGACATTTTCCGACCTTGGGGGTAGATTTTCCAAAGATTGAAAGTCACGTGGTTTATATTTTATTATGTGTAACTGAATTATTGTGGAATTTTCATATAGATCTTTGAAAATGAGTTTGAACCTGATGGGATGATAAGCAAAGAAGTTTCATACAACAGTTTTCCGCTCATTTTCTATATATCCTGACAGAATTTTTCAAATGCTGATCTTAGTACTTACTTTCAGCATAAGATAAAACTACTCGGAAAAAATCAGCTTCCTATCTTTTTTGGTTTAGGCTGTGCGGCAGTCTTCAGACAGTCGTTTATATATATAGGTTCAACTAAACACAAATTTATTTTGAGCACCTTCAACAGCTTCGACAATCTGAGTAAATGTACAATGTGGATTATGTATAACGTTGCCATAAGTGATCATTAATTTGCTCGATCAAATGGAAAAGTATACTAAGCAACTAGGTTCAGTATATTGAAGGGCTGGTGGTGATTCTGGATGATTGGAGAAATGGCCCATCACTTCGAGATTACTAGAAATTTTTGCTTAAACTTGCAAAAAAGGGCTTGTTTTACCCTTTTTCTACGCGTTTTGTGGAGAGCCTATACTTTTATTTTCGCTTTATTTGATTATCGTAAAGCACTATTTCTTAACTTTAAAATAAACTATGCCAATGAATTGTACGATTATTATACCCTTGCAAAGGGTATTATAATTTTGCCCAGAAGTTTGCAACGCATCGAAATATTCATTTCCGACCCCATAAACTATATATATTCTGGATCAGGGCGACGAGCTGAGTCGATTGAGCTTTGTCCGTCCGTCTGTCTGTCTGTCTGTCTGTCCGTCTGTCTGTCCGTCTGTCTGTCCGTCTGTCTGTCCGTCTGTCCGTCTGTTTCTACGCAAACTAGTCTCTCAGTTTTAAAGCTATCGAACCGAAATTTTGCACAGAGTCTTCTTTTTACTGCACGCTGCTAATATGTCGGAACCGACCGGATCGGATGACTATATCTTATAGCTGCCATAGGAACCATCGGTCAAAAAATGGGTTTTAGTGAGCAAAACTTTTTTGTTTCAATGTTAGCGGCCTTAAACTCGGCCATTACTAATATTATATGCTTTCAAACAGATTTGCAAATTTTGGTCAAGATCGGATAACTATATCTTATAGCTGTCATAGGAACAATCGGTCGGAAAATGGGTCTTAGCAAGAAAAACTTTTTTGTTTTCAATGCTAACGTCATAAAACTCGGCCATAATTAATCTTATATGTTTTCAAACAGATTTGCAAATTTTGGTCAAAATCGGATGACTATAACATATAGCTGCCATAGGACCGATCGGTCGATAAATGGGTCTTAGTGAAAAAAACTTTTTTGTTTTCAAGTAAATCGTTCTTAAAGTCGGTAATTTTCAATATTAAACGCTTTCAAACTATTTTGAAAAATTTGATCGACATCGGGTGACTATATCGTATGGTTGCCATAGGACCGATCGGTCGAACATGAGTCTTGGTAAACAATTTTTTGTTTAGTTTTGTTAGCGTCCTTAAACTCGCTGATGACTTATTTTATATGCTTTCAAATAGATTCGCAAAATTGGGCCGAAATCGGATGACTATATCTTAAGGCTGCCATAGGGCCGATCGGTCGGAAATTGAGTCTTAGTGAGAAAAACTTTTTTCAGACGTTTATCTGTCGGAAAATAGGTTTTAGGTACACAATTTTTTGATTTTTATGTAAGCGTTCTTAAACTTAGACATTTGCATTTGCAATGGTATAAAAACTTCGGCACAGACGAAGTTAGCTTGGCCTTCTCGTTTTAAGCTAAGATATACCATTTTGAATACATATAATAAACAAACGAAATTGTCCACTGCCCAAAGCTATGCCTTGCAAAATCAGTACAACAGGCTAGCAATTTGTATAGAATTTCAATGAAAAATGTTCAACCACACCCATTGCATACTTTGAGGCAGCAACAATAAATGCGATTTTTGGTGAAAACGAAATACAATTACTAAAAATGGTACATCTTCTTTGAAAAAAATCGTAGAAATGTTTGTAATAGTTTATTTTAAAGCTAAGGAGTAGTACTTGACTAAAATACATATACTATAAAAACAATAATAAAAGTTCCCCACAAAACACGTCTAAAAAAGGTCAAAATAAGAATTTTTTACAATTAAGTAAAATTGGCTCAAACAGCACCTCCAGGAGGGCCATGGCTAGTTACTTCACAGCTGGCGCCAGTAGCTGGTAAAGGTGATCGGGTGTGTAAAAGCTTTTTTCTAAAGAAAGAAAAAACTTTTTCTATTAGATGGTCCGAGGCGGGATCGAACCCACAACCTCCCGCACCAGCCACCACACATACGACTGGTACGCCACGCCCGACCACATTTTTTACAATTATCAGCTCAAATAACAATAAAATCTCGACGTAGAGGACCATTTCTGACAACAGATTCGTGTTCAGCACACGAAAATCAACTAGAAATACCACCAACACTTCAATATTATGGAAAAAGTCTAATTTAGTTGATTGTGTTATTAAAGAAAATAAAGTGTGCACACTTTTAAGAGCGTTAGTCTTCCATTGTTAGTTGTTTATAAACAGGTTATTTGATTTGTTTAGAAATTTTCAATAACTTAACTTGAAAAAATTCCAAAAATTTCAAATGAATTAAGCAAATGTTTAACAAGAAGGTAAAGCTTACTTAGTCTGTGCCAGGGCTGTTAATCGAAATTACCATAACAATTTCTTAAATAATTAAAATTTAATTACTATTACAATTACAATTATTTCGTAATTAAAAATTTTAATTATTTCAATAATTATATTTTAAAATTTAATTATTGGTAATTAAAAGTAGTTGAAGTCGTCTCCGATGCAAAGTAGCTGTAATGGTTTGTTTGTAATTGTAATGGTACTTAAATTTTTAATTACCCAAAAAATTTTAATGGTAATTGTGTTGGTAATTTAAATTTCCAGCCCTGGTCTTAGCCATTCACTTAATACACTTGCAAATTTTTCATTCTAAATATAGCAAGTGGGTAGCTAAAGCACATCAACATCCAAATCCCTTGACAACATAAAATGCCCACCTCTCAGTATCTGTGAGCAGACATCACAGGCCGTTATCTTTTTGTACGTGTATTCCTGCAAATGATGGCTGCCATCCAGGTTGGGACGCAGCGGCTCTGATGTGGTACTGGAGGCACCATTACGCCTGTGAAAAGTTGAAAGTTATTAAATATTAGTCACATAGTCGTAATAGAGTTTTTTTTTTAGTTGAAAATGGAAATGAAAACATCTAACTTATCCCAACTTATGTTGCACTCGTTCTTTTCCCTCTTTTATGTTTTAGCCAGTCAACTGAATTATTAAATTTTTACAACAATGCTAAACATCACGAACATATGTACAACTATACTAAAATGTAAATACGTTGTTTAAATAAAATTTCATACTGCCGCTGAAGGCGACTGTTTTTGTTGTTTTACGAATTCATATAAATATGTGCAATGACAGAGGCAAACAATGGAAAATGTTAAATGGACATTGGACAATGGACCAAACGAACATTAATCAAACTCGCTTGTTTTGTGTGTTTGAAAGTTGAAAAATGTTGCCACATATTTATGTAGGCAATATGTAGGAGAACAAAAGAGGCGGTGAATGCTTTATACATAATAATAATAATAATAATTATAATATTGTTTGTTTAACCGTTTATTTTTTTGTTGCACCTAAGTCGAGCAGTGTTGTACGCAAAAGAGGGTTTTGGACAATTGTTCTATAGAAATGCCACTAACTTTGGTAACGAAGGACTTTATAATACTACCGAAATTATTAACAATTTACCAAAGATACAGAAAAATGTAAGTGAAATACCAACAGGAAGTACAAAGCTGGGATGCAAACCGCTTAGATAGGAGGTTTGGTTCGAATTTCGAAATTTCTTAGATTTAGATTTCTTAAGGAAACGTGTGATTTTTTGCCTAACATTGTACTTACTTGACCTAGAGCCGGCAATACTCAAATTTCTACAATTTAGAAAGGTCGCTAACTATCAACTTTATTGTACAGAATATTGAGAACGGGATTCACACACAAATCAATGTAGTCTAACAACAGGTATATTAAGATGTCTATGAATAATGGCCGAAAATGTACGGGAACTCATGATTTAAAAGTGGTTGACAAGTCATCCTTAAAATCTAGTTTAGTTCGGCATCGCTAGGAATCAATTCGGTGTATGAATGGCCTCTCATGCGGAGAGTCTCCAATAGAGTTGAACTTTCCTCATTTCGAAAACATTTAGAACATTTCTGCTCATACAATTTGAGAATATTTTGATGTTTTTCTTACTTGACGGCTTCTCATTTTCAAAACAAGTTTTTCCCTATACGTTTTTTAAGTCCCCTTTCAGACAACACTTTCTGCCTGCGCCACTGCCTGCTGTGCATGGCTTAATTACATTTCATGTAATTGGCCCATTTGTCACACTTGGAACAATAACACCGTTGATCTTTTTCGATTGTGCACATTCCTTCAATGTCATAATATTTATGCAAAATATTATGATATAAATTCGATTTAAACAGTATTATTTTATATTTAAACACAGTCAAAGAGATGACGAATCCGAGAGAGAGAGAGTGTGGAATTCATATTCAATTTGTTGTGCATTTCTGGTTGTTTCATTTTGCGTTTGTTTTATTTACCAGAAAAACAGACAGACCGACACACTGACTGACCGCCAGACGAACGGATACCAGGAGTACATCCCAAACAATGGAGCAATTGTTCGCTATGGGCGGTCGCACAGGCTCTGGACTCGGCGCTGATTGTTTGTAAGTGGCTTATATTGTGCACACAGACGGTCGGACGGACTGCACCGGACAGACAGACGGAGAGGCAAACAAACAATTCAGTTCAGCACGTTGGCTTATAAAGTTGTTCCAAATGCGTAAGATATACAAAATGGAACTGGTGTTTCGTTATTATAGCTGTGATTTTCCCCTTTCCCCATTAAGTAATTGCTGGTTACAAGAAAGAAAAAGAAAAAGTGCAACATTTTGTTTACTACAAATGATGAAAAAAAAATATAGAAAACAATTCTTCATGTTAAATGTTGTCCTAGCCTAGCGTTCAAAATTTCTTCGTAAGCACGAAGTTTTTGATTCTAATTATACTAAGATTATACAGACATACTTAATACATACATATAGATACTATTTTATAATTTAGCTAAATATACATTATATTCATTTATATCATACATGGGTTGACTTTACTTGAGGTAGCTAAGCAAAATGCAAAATGAAACCAAAAAAAAGCATAAATAACTTAAAATAATCCACACATTATGGATTCATTATTTATTTTGTTCACAACTTAAAACTTGCATAAAGCCAACAACAATATTTGGTTGCACAAAAGCCAACAACAACAACCGAAAAAAATATAAAACAAAAGAAGGCAAAAACTGGACCACACAGACCACCGCTAAGCTCCGAAATGAGTTCGCAGTTCGGTTCGAGGGGGCGTATTAGTAATTTCGTAGCGCGATGTGAAAACTTTTGCAATATAACAAAAAAACTTTAACCACGATTTTCTTGTCACGTTTGTAATTGTTTATATTAAATATTTCGTTTACTCATTGGACTCGCATATGTAACTGGCTTTTCAATGAGCCAGTTGGCTATGAAGTTTGGGCGAGAACTAAACTTATGTTTCAATGATATATGGCTTACAAAGTTGCTAGGTGGTAGGAACAATAGTTGGCCTTTATTTGGTGGCAAAAGTTAATTACAATTTTCGAAATGGTAAAATGGAAATAACAGACTAAGAGCCGATTTCATATTCTACATCTAGATATTTGTCACATAAACTAACAAATACTCTTGGGCCCGATTTCACATCTTCTACATAGTGCTATCTGTCACATAAACTATCAAATGATAGAATAAATTTTAGGTTTATCTGAGACATAGAAGATATCTGGCAGTAAATTGCAAGTTTATCTGACCCACTGCAGCTATTTAGACGATGAGAAATCGGTGCTTAACCTTTCAAAATCATCGAATATTGGTAAACTAAGCCGAATTTCTTTAGTTTACTGCATTAAAGACTAACCAAGGTGTCTATCCTAGAATGAGGCACCTAAGGACTAAGTGGACTATGTTTTTATGTTCATATTAATTAGAGAATTGAGAGAAGCTTGGCCCTGGCCCTCCTGGAGGTGCTGTTTGAGCCAATTTTCCATTTTACATTAATTAGAGAATTAGCACGGGTCATCATTGACGTGCAGCTTAAAGGCCAATCGCAAGATCTTCTGTTTTAACTAGGTTCAATACTTCGTAAGTTTTGCATAGTCAGACCTTTCTTAAGCATTCAGATGCTACATTTATAGACTCGTTCCTGGGTTTCAAGTCGTTTCAAGTTTAAGTTAGCTCAAATTTAGGCTATCCCATGTATTCAACAAATTGCTTTCGACCCAAAAACGACCCATATCTTATGGGAATTGGGTGGTTTTTGGGTCGAAAGGGATTTGTAACACACATGGGTATCTTCTAAAAGAGTAATTCTAAGTGCATCGGATACATTTTGGATGAAATTTCAGGTCAAATAGAAAAAGGCAAACCAACTTTTGTAGGTTCTTGCAAAGTTAAAGTTTCCTTAAACATTTTGTTTGTCAGTTACGATTTCCCTCAATAACTATGACAGCGTTAAATTTTTTCATATTAGTAAAATTCCATCATAAATGTTTCCGTTATCCGTCATCTAATTAACACTTCTGGGACTTAGCACTGAAGATTGAAGGTAAACCAAATCTATCAGCTTGAACATTCTTTTAAAAGAACTTTCTGCTTGAAAATGGATGATATCTTTTTGAGGTTGGGAGTTGAGCTACCCCAGACAATAGGTTAAGGACAAGTTAAGGTTTAGCAGTTTAGGGTTTTATATCCTTGCAAAAAGTATTAGACGATTACAACGCCTAAAAATATTCATTTCCGACACCATTAACTCTATATGTTCTTGATGTGGGTGACGAGCTGAGTCGATTTAGCTTTGTCCGTCCCGTCTGTCTGTCTGTTGCTACGCAAACTAGTCTCAGTTTTATAGCAATCGAGCTGAAACTTTGCAAAGAGTCTTCTTTTTACAGCACGCTACTAAAATGTGGCAATTGACCGGTTCGGATGACAATATCTTATACCTGCCATAGAAACCATAAGTCGGAAAATGGGTCTTAGTGAGAAAAACTTTTTTGTTTTCAATGCTAAAGTCCCAAAACTTGGCCATTATTAATACTAAATGCTTTCAAACAGATTTGCAAAATCGGATGACTATATCTTATAGCTGCCATAGGAATGATCCCTCGGCAAATGGTTCTTTTTGTGAAAAATTGTGACAATTTGTACGTTATTAAGCTAGGTGTTTGTTAATTTAATACGCTTTCAAACGCTTTGCAAATTGATTCAAAATATTCTAAATGTAAAGGATTTTATAACTTTATTTTAAGGAAGTTTGTATAAATTTAAATTAATCTATACGATGATATATCTAGTATCAAAATGGTACTAATAGTTTGACAATTAAAATTTTAAATTGATAGGAGCTAGTTTTAAATTGAAACTTAACAAGTAAGAGTGCTGCAGTCGAGTGCCCCGTTTGCAAAATACTCTGTACCAAGCAATGTTGCTCTTTTGGCTTTGATTTCCTATGTTAATATATATTAAGTCACGAGGTTCTAACTCAAGAATAGTGAGCTTGACAGTTTTTCGCGGTTAAAAGATGAAGGGGGAGAGAAATTTTCGAATTCTGAATCAAACTTGCTCTGGGTACGGTATATGTACACCTACCTACATGCAAAAATTTGTGGCTCTATCTTTTATAGTCTCAGAGATCGACTCGTTCATACTGACAGACGGGCATGGCTATATGGACTCGGCTGTTAATGCTGATCAAAAATGTATACACTTTACAGAGTCGAAGGTGCTTCCTTCTGGCTGTTACATACATTGGCACAGCTTCCTGATCCCATTTTATGCATTTTTAATAAAAATGAAGACATAAAAGTGTCATTAGTTAGTATCAATTTGATATCCTCGAAAATATCATTTTAATACTTTTGAAAAGATCAACTTAATTCTTAAAAAAAGTACTCAATAGTTTCAAATTGAAGACTAAATAGTGTAATTTTTACATTTACTTTTTTTTGTGTCTACGAATTTGGAAATATACAGTTAGCAGTGGTGTCCAAAATGTCAAAAGCCATTCACCTGGGATAGGTACTCATAATTCTGCCTGCGTCGCAGCAGACACACGTATAGAGAGAGAGAGAGAGAGAATACGTGTGTTCTATAAATAGCACGCTCGGGTTTGGCTTTTTGTTCTCTCGCGAGGCATTTGTTCGTGTGCTTCTTACTCATGCAGAAATGTCAATCACGTTTACCTCGTGTTTCGTGCACACAAGCGCAATCCTAGGTTTTGTGAGTTTGGACACCACTGGTCTAGAGCATAAATGCTCGGTTTTAGCTTTGTCGATTTAGGCCTCTGGGGCTGATTAAGCCAAAATTTATTCAAACTTTTCAAGTTATCTTTTCCCCATTTTTATTTGATGTAGTTCCCAACAACTCTGCAGAAACTTGAGATTGTACCCATGGCTCCTATTCTTGGCTTCGAGTTGGTCATATTTCTCTTCAACTTGAAGAGCTTTGGCTCTGTCTTTCTCTCTCTCTCTCTCACTCTCTCTATATATATTTTTATCTGCCTTGGCTCTCCCACACTAAGCCGAGAAGATTTTCGATTTATCATCATTGGCAGAGCAAGCTGTCGGCATGGCATTAAGTATTGTTGCCAGTGCCCGGACCAGAGCCAGCAAATGCGAGTACAACAAAAGTGCAGTCCAATGCTTTGGCTCTGCCTGTCTGTCTGTTTGTCCCGCTGGCTGGCTTTGAAAATTTATAGTTTGCAATTTTTCGCATATTTTTCAATGCTTCAATGGCGCCAAGTGGAATTCACTGAGCCTGCAGCTGGCAAAGTTCTGCCGAACATATGGATGCACGGCTGGCTATCGACCTGTGCCGCTCTCAGCTTTTTGGATCGGCTCCAGAAATAGCTGCCCATAGTTGGATGTAACACTTTGTCTCTGTTATGTTTTTTTTTTTTTTGTTTTAATTGCTCTAAAAACAACGTGATTGATGGTCTGGGGCAAAGGACACACAGGTGCAATTTATTGCCATAATAAAAACAATAAATAAATTGGAAATGAAATGCAATTAAATATAACAAAAACTAAAACAAAAAAAAACGTGGCCAAAGCTGCATTAGGGTACAATTTACTTAAATATTACAATCCAATTGGCAGTTTCGGCTCTCGCAGGGGGTGGATGATGGGGCAGGTGGCTAGTTCTACAGTTGCGTGCAACATTTACATCAATTGGCAATGCAAATTATATGTTTAGATGTTTACTTTTAGTTTAGGGTCTTTAAATTAGATATTTTTTCTTGTTTAATTTGTATTTGGTTTTAGTTTTGGTTACCTCAAAGTCAAAACGGTTGATACAGCGTGGTACATTTGATTTTGTCGGGGTGGTTGGCTGATATAACGCGTTTGTATATATATATATATAGTTGGTATGTATCGAATATGGTTAATCAAATTGAAATATGTTGTGAGAGAAAGTGTAGAGAACATTAGTAGGCTGACTTAGTACATAACTTAAATGGGGCTTAGCAAATTAGTTTACTTTGTGGTGTGGAAGTTGGAAATGGATTTCCGTTGAATTGCATAAACAGTGTAAATATTAGGAATATTTTTTTGGTTGGCCTTGCTCACTCCCATCCTTGGAATATTTTGCGCGTTTTCCACAAGCTTTTAGTCATATTAAAGTGCGGGTTTTATGCGCTGCTGCTGGCTGCCGCTGCCGCCTTCCTCTTTCGTCCCGCATTATTGCATTTGTATCTCTGTATCTGTGCAGTCGGGTTGTTATATTTCATTTTCATTTTTTTTTCGAGTGGGAGTGGGGCATACTTTGCTGTGGTTTTGTGCTAAACTTAATGGGTTTTCCCTCTATGCTATAACATGGGGTTGGGTAACTCACCTATCTGCTTGTTGTGCTGAACCAGAACCAGCCGGCTTTAGGCTCTTAAATGCTTTCAGCCACTTTGTTTTCATCGATGGCGCTGTAGCAGCGGAAAATTTACGTTCGTTGCGCGGCGAGGTTGGCTCAACTTTGCTAACGAATAACTCCTTCTGCAATTAAAAGATAGAGATACAAGTAGAATCTTAAGTTTGGTTCACAAATGCAATTTGCATTTAAACGTCTAACGTTGCAGTTTAATTACAGCCATTAACACTCTCTCTCACACACACACACAGAGAGAGGGAATTTGGGCCAAAACTTTGTGCTATTTGCCAGCGATTTTAGTTTCAGGCATGAGCTCACACACAAACACTTTCTCATACCGTTTTCATAATAGAGCCATGACTACATGCACACCATTTAGGCACAAATGTTAAATATTTAACTGATATTCCGATAGCCCAAATCTCAATGTGTGTGTGTGTGTGTGTGCGTGCTCTGCTATTTTAATTAATAATCAACACTTTGCCAAATACCACAAAATGTAATTATGCTACACATACTCGTATTCCATTTCAGTCTTTTGTAACAATAATTAAAACCACGTGTGACATTTGGTCACCATTTAGTAAGCCGGTTTAGTGTCCTTGTTATCTGTGCTGTTGTTGTTGCTGTTGTTGTTGTTGCTGCTGTCATGCGTGTTGCATAATTATTTAAGCTCAAAATGCATCAAATTGATTAGATGTACATATAAAGGGGGGAAATTAGCCCCAATTGGCATTGGACAAAATTAATTTCAGCATCAGTATCAGGGATAATAGAATAATTGGTATGACTAAATGGTTAAGCAAGTGCATAGCCTAGGACTAGACGAGGGAGTGACAAGAGAGTCACAACAATTTGAAATCTATAAATGTTAACATTTTACTTATTTAAAAAAAGGGTAAAACTTATAGTTCTTTGTCATCCCAGTCCTACAATACGACGTATTACCCATGAGCGACGATTAAAAACTTCAAGTAATTCATTTGCCAGGATAATCTGCTCTAGCCAATACGGGCAGGTTTTATCTACGATAGAAATAATCTTCACAGACTTATTGGAAGCGGCAATCAAAGCAATGCAGAGACACGATATTTAGTCCAACAATTTCCTGGCAAGCAGGGAAGCAATAGATTCCCTCAGCACCTCTTGGAAGGTGCAAATCCATTAGAGTCCCAGCCACCGGGGCATTGATGGAATCGTAATGGCGGACAGTCTAGCAAAAGCAGGAACCGCACTAAGCCAAGAAGCAACACTAAACATATCTATCTCCGTACAGACGCTATACAGCAAGATGAAAGAGATAGCGGAGAAAGAAGCAGAGGAAAAGTGCAACAACACGACAAGATTAAAACATATACACTCCCCAAGTTTCACCTCTCTGGAAGAGGCGGTCAAGCGGTCAAGCGTCAAAAACCCTTTTCTATTTCTAATGATACCCAAAAAGCACCCGGCCTCACTAAGGACCATAAGGTATATGACCTATCCGAAACTACCCATCTATTGGAATAAAAAACACATTCACAGGAAAGTATTACTGTCAGATAGTAAAAGAATTTTAGGGGAAATTAAAAGAAAAGTGGAACCATTTGTTTACCACTACAAGGCATGTACCTTTCAACACACAGATTGCATTTTGTTGGCCCATTGAGGTGCTACTTGCTGACCTAACTCCTGCTGATTTCTGCAATTAATGGGCTTAAATTAAATATTTAGAGTATCTATCTAGAGTTAAAGTCGGTCTTGCTAGACTTCGATATGCCCGTTACTCAGGCAAGAAGTTCAATTACCTTCCTGTGAACCAGCCGAAAAGTATGCAACATTTTATATCTCGGCTAGTCATAGTCCGATCTTTATGAAAATTTGAGTGATTATGGACGGACAGATAGACGGACAAGTCTATATCGACTCGGCTGTTAATGCTGACCAAGAATATATATACTTTATATGTTCAAAAATGATTCATTCTGCCTGTCACATACGTTTGCCATACAATATATAGTTCTGGAAAAAAGTCTTAGTAGGAAAAACTATTTTGTTTTCAGTGCTATCGCTCCCAAACTGGTTGCTGATCAATATTATATGCTTCCACACAATTCTGCCAAGTTTGATCTAAATCGGATTACTTAAGCATATAGCTGCCATAGGAACGATCGGTCGAAAATGTAGTTCAAGTGAGAAAAACTTTTCTGTTTTCAATGTTAGCGTCTTTATACTTTTCAGTTATGAATATTATCGATTTCCACACAATTTTGGGGAGTTTGGTCAAAATCTGTTATATATATCGCATAGCTGCCATATAACAAAGCGGCAAGCAATTGGTCAAAGTAATGGCGATATCTTCTCTTTATTTTTCTGTATGGAAACATGTACTGTACAGAGGCTAGGTCCATCCGGGTGTTTCGAGATCTAGCTGAAAGATATTGCTGCAAGCTCGGAGAGTACTAACTTCGAGTTTCTATCTTAGTCGGCTAGGGGCGGGCACAAACAAATTAGGAGTGCATCTCTTTCTCGACTTTTCGCCTTTTGCAGAAGTCTTTGCAGGGTACAGGGGTGCAGGGTATACTTAACACAGTTAACTTCCGAAATGGAACTTTTCCACAGATTTACCGTTTCACTACTGTATGATGATATTGCGCAGGGCAGGCTAGTCATAGCCACAGGGAGCCGAAATCAGTCGGCAATTCACACCGAATGCTTGCCGAAAACATGCATCACTGAGTGTCAGAGAAGGATAGGTATGTCTTTTTCTGCTCTCCATTTGGTCTGCCCTGATATTTAGATACTTTACTCAAAATTATTGTCGACATAGGAAAACATGGTGGTTAGAGGGTGAGGCATATTGTCAAAAAAGGCCTCAGAGAGCGACTAAGTTTTGAGTGAAAAGTTGACGACGCAGCAGGCTATGTCACAATATCTTGTTGCTTTATGATTCGGGTGCCAAGATGTAAGATATTGCTGCGAGCTTGGAGAATATGATCTTCGATTTTCAGATGGGTACAAACAGAAAAGTTGTGAGACCCACTGCTTCTCGTTGTCGTCTTTGCAGCTTTTGCTAGACTGACGGCAGCCAGTGACCTGCTAAAACCCAAACCACTGCCGAGAAGTGTGTACTGCTAAGGTCAGAGGTCTGGCTGATTGGCATTTTGAGTAGCTATTTGAGCTTTTATATTCCTGGTAATAAGCCTGCACATTGAGACCCTTTGGACCAAATAAGGGAACTCGAGTTTAAAGTACAAAGCCTCAACGAAGCTCTCGTTACTAAAAGCCAAGAAAATCAGCCCTTGTTTCAAGATTATAAAGATCTTGAGAAATGCTTACGTGAAGTCAGAGACGAGGAGCAGAATTGTTGCGAGCTTCTGAACTCTTCATCAGATTTGCTCAACTTTTGTATGTCTCCTAATACCACACCTGAGAATCTTGCAAGTTCGGTGATAGAGGTGTGTGTCTGCGTGAGAAAGAGCATCCGAATTGGAAGCTCAAACAAACAATCGAAAAACTTATGAAAGATAAACAAAACTTGAAGCAGATTGCTGAAACTGCATCAACTGATAGAGGGAGCTGAAGTGTCAGCTAAGGACTGTAAGCTACTTGAGGTATTGGGGAACTCTATAAAACAGCTGGATACCAACTATTAGAATGAGCAACAGCGGGTGCCAGAGCTGCATATTAAGATAGAGGCCGAGATTGCCAATTTGAGCAGAAGCGCAAGGATCTGCAGACACTGTTGGAAAAGAAGGAGCAACAGCTCTCAGGGCTAAACACTGAGGTTTTCCACCAGGAAGCTATGATGCTCGAGAGAAGCAATGAGATAGATCAGTTGGCCAATCAGCTTGCACGTTGAACGGTTTTCTTATTAGGAGCAAATCCGAGTCTGCTTTACAGAGTTCTGCCAGACCTCTAATGGTTACTAATTAAACTTCTAATAGATTTAGGAAATATAGGATAATTATAGTTAAGTGTTAATTAGAATCCTATCATATCCTTACCCCACATAACCTTAGGGTTATGGATTCGGTCAGAAAAATTCGTTTGGCTTTAACATTCTCAAGCGCTTTCAACTCGAAAAAATAGATCAGCTAAAAAAAAACCAAGCAAACGAAATAGCGGGCAAAAAACTAGAATGCGCTGCTGCGTTTCAATTTTGGAGATTTCCATAAATGTGCCGGCACCTCTTTTCGCCACGATTCAATAAGCACATGAAACCGAAAAGTGATTTTGACTTTTGACAGGCAAACAGGACAGACAGACAGACAGACAGACAGACTGAAGCGTGACTTTATGATGTAGCCAACAAACTGAAGGCAACAAAATCATTGCACTCTGTGCAATTGCAACATTTATAATGCAGCAGGGCGCGTTCGTTTCATTTTGAGTTTGGTTGTTCGATTTCAGCTTTTTCTGCTTGCATTTTCGACATGTTATTTTTAGCGCTCTGACAGCCTGACAGAAGTCAGGGCGAGGCCCCAGCCCCAGCCCCAGCAGGATTGGGGCACGGTTTGACAGGCAGGATATTAAGGTTGCCATGTGTCCATATGGTGCAAACGATATATATATGAAATGCGATATCAAAATCAATGCATTGTCGGACCAAGGACGAAATATAAATTCCAGTGACAAAAAAAAAAACTGAATTAAAAATTTAATGCATTTCATTCATATTAAATTGACGTAGGATGGCGGCGACTGACTGGCGACTGCAGCGCCCTTCTAATGGACATGTGCCTGTCATGTTGTCTTTGTCACTGTCGTCGCCTGCTCCTAGACGCTCTCTCTTGAAGGCGTGTCCCGAGCCATAAATTTATGCATCCAGTGCATAAAATTCAAATTCAAATTAAAGGAGCTGCATCGCATCCTGCCAGCGACAAGTACACGTTTTGACACTTTACAACAGGGCAGTCCGAAGTCCAAGTCCGGGCCCCGCAGCAGCTCTGCTTTATCACACAGATGAGGGCAGTCCTCTGCAATCAGGAGCAGCAGCAGCTGCCCCAGCTGCACAAAGGCTTAAAGTTCCACTTTAGTTCCGTTCCACTCTTCCACTTGCATATAATGCGCTCTAATTGATTTCAGTTGGCTTTTCGAGCTACTTTTGACTTTTCCCGGGGAAAACTTTTCTACTTTTCTGCTATCTGCTGGATGGTTGTTACTCTCCTGGGCAAAGCAAATCCTAAAACGAAATTTATGACTGTCACAATTTTTAATTATGTTGCTTGGGTTGCCCATTGCCAGATTCAAACCACAAAGGTATCATAAATTGTGCGGCCCAGTGAAAAGGAAAGAAATGAAAAAAAAAATTGACTCATTAAGGCGCACCACAACAAAGGAGTGGAAAAAAGAATGGCAACACAAAGGTCAGTTGGCTGATTTCAAGCCTCATCTAACGCCTGATAAACGCTGCCGCTGCGGCTGCCGTTGCTCTAATCAACATTTCAATTGCCAGCTGAGAGTGCAGTGCATATTTGATGGCCACTTGGAAACGTCTAACCCATATATGTATGTATGTATGTGTGTGTGTGAACCAGCCTTCTTTGTCATCCATACCGTGGAGTATGCAGGGGAGCCTCAACTAATTGCCGCCTGGCTAAGGCTGTGTAAGAGCTGTGCAAACATGCCTAAGACAATTTAGCAAACATGTTACAGAGCAGGGAGGGGGTGGGGGAAAAGAGATGGACAAACAAACATTTCCGTAAATTACACGCATTTGTCAAAACGAAACAATGCGCAAAGTGTTTATTTGTTTTAGTGAGTGCTTTTCGAGCACATAAAACTGCAGCGTGCAAAAGGATAAAACTGGGTTGAAAGCGCTGCAACTTCTAATGGCTTTTGCTGTGCTACTATGTGATCATTGTGGCGCGAAATCTAGAGCAGCGATTATGCAACTACATCACATACCATCATCACCATCTATCGATCCATGTAAGTTGGACGTGGGTCGAATGATAAGTCATTGGCCTGTGAAGGAAACGGCTAACTTTCCAACATAATCTTCCTTTAGGGCGCGCGCACACATGCAACTGAAAGATGAACTGAAGGCAGAACTTAAGGCTGATCTTGACAAATAACTACGAACCCTGCATGTGTGTGTGGACAACAAGCACTGGTTTGATCTCCAGAATTCAGTTGTAAGCTCAGCTTTGCGGAATCAATTAAGCATGTGTGTTGTGACGAACTAAAATATCATGATCAGCCGTCAGTTCATCTTTCAGCCTTAGTGGAGAGGTCGGCAATAAGAGCAGAGACTTAGGCAGAACTGTGTTTGTGTTGAGCCAAGGCTCTCTAAAGTTCTCCTCAGCAGCTAACTTTCCAACATAATCTTCTTTTAGTGGAGTTGCCAGCAATGAGAGCAGAGTCTTAGGCAGAACTGCATTTGTGTTGAGCAAAAGCTCTCGAAAGTTCTCCTCAGCTAGTTGCGTCGGCAACTTTTGGCAGCTCTCTGCCTGTGTAAGGTTAGAGAACAGCGCGTCACAATCTACTGAGCATTCAAAAGTGCACAGCGTCAGAACCGTGCACATACCGCCAGTATAAGCTCGTCGCAGCTTTGCTCTAAAGCTCTCCTTAACTTCTAACTTTCCAACTTAATCTTTTGTCTTAGTGGTGTGGTCGGCAATGAGAGCAGAGAATTAGTCAGAACTGTATTTGAGTTAAGCACATTTGGCCAACAAGCTTTGAAGCTCTCTAAAGTTCTGGTATAGAAATATACACCTTTAATGAACACGGTTGTAAGTTTGTATTTGTACTGACTCACTCTTGTGAGAGATCTTCATTTTATTTAGAATTTCTCATCCCAATCTGTCTAAACTTAACTAAGGATGTGTATAACGTGTGAAAGGAATACACATCACCCGATGCATCTTAAGTGGCTCTCACTTGATGACATTTTCAAGTGGTGTGTCTGACCCTTGTCAGCAACCCTAATTTAATTTTATGATACAATGAATGATATGATTATGAAGTAGGCTGTGTGTAATGAATATGATACATGTGGCTAGAAGTCTGGTTTCATGTTGAAGTCTTTTGCCAATGTTTTGTATATGTCAAAGAACAGCGTGTCGTTATCTACTGTGCATACAAAAGTGCTCAGCGCCAGCGACGTAGACAAACCAACAGTAAAAGCTCGTCGCTGCTTTGCTTCGCCAACAATGACGTAGAGCAAAATGAACATCGTTCGCTACACACATATACGCAATAACAAAATGTGATTGTGTTTTATGCCGACCTCTGGTTTAGGTGTATGAAAATTATCACAGTTTTTCTCAGCTCCCATTAACTGAGCCATTGACATTCGTTACACAGCTAACTTCTTAATTGCCGCTTTAAATAGTAACATCAGGTAATAAACAACTTTTATTTTTACGACTCATCATCCGACCCACTTAATGCTTTACAAAGTCCTTTTCAATTTTCATTAACCAGCAAATGGCTTGCCGAGAGTTGTCATAGCTGACAGTCTGCATCTGTAACTGGCCAACAGTTGGTGGAGAAGTCAAACCTGTCAGTTTGGTAAACCACAAGTCGTACTCTTTTGCCATATTTTAACCACCCCACCGCAACAGCAGCAGCAACAGCAGCAGAGCATCCGGAGTACTTAATAAATATGTAAAAGTCTGGGTAGCTGACTGAAAAAAATGTAAAATTTATTGCCTACAATGAAAATTGCAGAATGCTGTTTGCTTTGCCCTGGTGTTTACCTTATTTTTTTTTTTGGTGCCCAGAAGCAGCCACTGCGGCTGATAAGTGCGCTTAATCGGCTCATGCTTAACGCCTGCCAAGCAGGACCACTGCGTCCTTAAGTAAAGCCGTTTGCATGGCTTGTTGAGGATTTTATTTATTATTATTTTCGGCTTTTTTTTTTGCGGTATTTTATGGTCTCATGTCAAACGAAGCCGGTTTTTATTGGCACGTTTGGGGAAGAGGTTAAGCCTTCACTGTGCTACAAAAACGTACAATTTATAATGTAATTTTTTTAGCAAGTATAGAAAGCTGCTTACCTGATTACATACAGATAACTGAATTTATGGCTGACCCCAAATAACACTTGATAATCCCATTTTTTGATTTGAGATTTAGAAGTAGGTATTCGACATAGATTGTACGGATTGACCGTGAGTCTTTATGATTCAAAAGCATAGCTTGTAAATAACTCTCAACCCTTTTTTCAGTTCGCTCTGCTCATGTCATTGACCGAAAAACCAAATATAAAAGGGGCCCGGGCTTCCCGCAACCGAATGTGTTCTGTTATCGCGCTCACTGTTAAGTGGCAGTGTTTGACCACACAGCACTGATCGGTCTGACAGCAACCGAAAAACAGGCTCAACTCAGTCAATTGGTCTTAAATTGCGTGCTTTTCGAAGACCAAACTCTCAAAATGTTATGTCAAGAGTTGCGCCAGAGTTTAACATAAGCAGAGAGTCTATAAGAGAGAGAGAACGAGAGAGCGTGTATAGTTCGTCGCATACATTCATATCGTTAGCCGAGATTTACACACCGATGCATACATACGAAGAAGACCTTTTGAATTCGGGAATTCGGCCAAGCGGTCCCAAAAAGACCTAAGAGGAAAAAATAACAAAAAATGTGTTTCTCTCCTCTCACAACCAAATAGAAGCAGAGAGCGTAGTTAAAGGTTATTTCGGTACCTCTTTTCAATGTGGTCGCACGAAGCTGACGTTTTCTGACAAAGGCAAACGGGCGGACCGATTTTTGCGACCTCTTGCGAAGTCATCTAGAATAAGCTATAAACTGAAACTTTTTTATGCATGAGTGGTGTCAAAGTGCACTTGTCAAGTTTGAAATTGTTGGAGTTTTGAGTTAGTCAGCTCAAAACCATGATACAATAACCACAAGGTAGCGCAACCAGAAAAGCTATTTCGCTTGCGCGAGAATTTATCGAACCTCCAGCCCTATGGCTGAACACAAAATCCATGGCCACACAGCATTGGTACCGACTTTCCATGGAATCAAAAGCTTAAAACCACAAAAAAACCAACAAAAAGTGTAAAGCAGTTAAGAATTCAAAACAGATTTCAATTCCCTTAAAAAAAAGCTGTCATTTGTTACTCAGTGTGTTCATTAAGCTGAAATTCCCCATTGGTGGAAGCATCATGAAATTGGTGCCTGATTCTTTCTGTAATGACATTTCCCATCCTGGTCAGCAGCGACATGCGAGCACCCAGCTCGCATCTTGTGTGTCCTTTCAATTTTTTTTGTATTCTTTTTTTGTAATTTGCATTTTTGCTCCTTACATTTTATTTTTATGACACAACAAAACAGCGTTGGGGCTTACCCCCAAGTTTCTACTTGTGTTTTATGGATTTTCTTTTGCTGCCTGACGTTCAACGTGACTGCCATCAATTTTCAGAGGCATTGCCGCTTCATTTTGCATACAAACAGGTGAATGGGCATGTGTGTGTGAATAAGAAGGATGTCCTTGTCCCCTTAACTCGATTTTGAATTGGTTTAAAAGGCAACATGTGCGACGACTGCTGATCACACCTCAAATGGCATTGCATTTTGTGCTCGGTTTTTTTCCGCTTTTCCTCTTTTTTTATGTATTTTTATTATTATTGCAAGTGTAAATGTGGAAATGTGTGTGCGTGTGTATGTGAGTGGGCATTTATTGTCCTATTTCTTCCAACTTACTCCGTGACTTCCTCAGCTGCTGTTGCTGCAGTGCAAATTGATTTTCAATAGCTGAGTGGTTTTTGATTCAATAAAATGACATACTCAGTTGACTCTCAACGAAGTAGAAGCCCCAGTTACGTGCTCGACATGCTCATGTGGGTGTGTGTGTGTGCGTTTGAATTGGCCTTGGCAGGCTGATTTTGGTTTTTGGCAACACATTTAATTCATTTAAATATGATTAAAACTGCTTGAATTTGAATTTCATTTGAGTTGGTGGCAAAAAGGATCAGCCCATAAATTGGCAATCAATTTAACCTTTTACCGCTCCAATGCCTGGGTGATAAATGTTCTGGAAGGGACTGACAGCTTAAAAGCGATTTATCAAAGGCCTCAATGAACTGATTGCCTAACTAAGCTTGCAGTTTATTTTGGCCTAATCGAATTTCGCTTTCTAGCTGCTTATCAATCAATATTTGAGGCGGCAGAAAAACAAAGCCAAAAAGCTGCTGGCCAACAGGGCGCATGAATTTCGAATTAAAATGCAGTGTCATAAGCACTCAGACTTGTTGGGCTGAGCCACATTGGCTGCTATCTGCTTAATTACTTAGTTGGTCGGTTGGGTAAATTATATGCATAATTTAAAGTGCATATGTCCCAAAGGAACCCCACCCCCCCGGAGAGTTGTCTCCCAGCTGATTAAGCCGGGAACACCGAGAAGAGTGCTCACAATTTCCACTGCCTGCTCCTGGGCAAACAGTTTCACACGCAAACTTTTATTGCACTGACAAAATGCTTGGCTGCTGTGGCTTTTCTTCCACCCTTTTCGCTTTTGCACAAAAATAAAATATGTGCATGTGAGGGAAATGGAGCGGAAAATATAAGCACTATGTGGGGACATGGACCCGCCGCGCTTACCCCCCCCCCCGCTGCCACACTGTTTCGCCACAAACAGGAAATCAAAATATTTCCGCAGCTCAAATTGAAAATTGTCAATTTATTCTGTTCAGGTGGCATTTATGTTGCCTGCACACAGAAATCGCTTAGCTTGTCGTTGGCTAATAAAAAATCAATTAAATTGGCCCAGTCGCGTTACTCAACTCTCAAGGCTGTAGGCCTAACTTTATGGTTGAAAATCGATGGGCTGATTGGATACCAACATAGATGGGAGGGGGGGGGGGTGTCGCTAAGGCCAGGCGTGATAATTGATGTCAAATGATCGTCGCATTTGTAACATGGTAACTGTTTATAAGTGTGAGTGAGTGTGAGACGTCGTTAATCATATTGGCCCAGGTGGGAGCAGACAATCAAATGGCTTTCAATCGAATACGTAACTTAATAAGCACAAATTCTGACCCACCCCTCGCGGTACTATGGAATCAAAGCACTCAAAATAAGAACACATAATAGGTTGTCAAAAAAGTCTTGCGGCATTTTTATTGAATTTTCAATTGTTCATAAAATTGGTTATAATAATGCGTTTTAAGTCAAATATGCGCCGTTTTGTTCGATGACGAGTTCCCAACGAAATGCCAACTTCATAATGCCCCTCTTATAGAAGCTCGCTTCCCTATTGGCAAAAAACTCGGAGAGCCAATTTTCACAGGACTCTCTTGTGGCTAACTTCCGACTACCAAGCTCGTTCGCCATGGACAGAAATAGGTGGTAATCACTTCACTTGGTGCGAGATCCGGACTATACGGTGGATGCAAAAGAACCTCCCATCCGAGCTCCCGGAGCTTCTGGCGCGTCACCAAAGATGTGTGTGGCCTGGCGTTGTCCTGATGGAAGACAATTCGGCCTCTGTTGATCAAAGATGGCCTCTTCTGCATGAGTGCTGCATTCAAGCGGTCCAGTTGTTGGCAGTACAGGTCCGAATTGAGCGTTTGGCCATAGGGGAGCAGCTCATAGTGGATGATTCCCTGCCAATCCCACCAAACACACAGAAGAACCTTCCTGGCCGTCAATCCAGGCTTGGCCACCGTCTGGGCAGCTTCACCGCTTTTCGACCACGACCGTTTGCGCTTCACGTTGTCGTAAGTGACCCACTTTTCATCGCCAGTCACCATCCGCTTCAAAAACGGGTCGATTTTGTTGCGATTCAGAAGCGATTCGCATGCATCCATACGGGCAAAAATGTTTTTTTGCGTCAAGTCGTGTGGCACCCATACATCGAGCTTCTTTTTGAATCCAAGCTTCTTCAAATGGTTTATAACGGTTTGATGACTCATGACCAGCTCTTGGCCGATGCTACGGCTGCTACTATGCCGGTCTCTTTCGATCAATTCAGCGATTTTATCGCAATTTTCGACGACAGGCCTTCCGGACCGTGGCGCATCTTCGATCACCTCTGCACCAGAACGAAAACGTTGAAACCATCGTTGTGCGGTGGAAATGGAAACTGTATCGGGTCCATAAACTGCACAAATTTTATTGGCAGCATGAGATGCATTTTTGCCTTTATCGTAGTAGTACTGTAAAATATGCCGTATTTTCTCTTTATTTTGCTCCATGTTTGCGACGCTATAACTCACGAACGACTAAAAACAAACAACAATAAATCAAACACGTGTTAGCGCGTGAAAAGAGCTTTCCAAAAAGCTCTAGCGTGAACCGATGCGACGAATACAACTAAAACTACGCGCTTGCAAAGACAAGCTTGCGGAAATACCGCAAGACTTTTTTGACAACCTTATATATAAACTGTACAACTATAGATTTTCGATGGGAACACCTCATACCCAGATGATTTCGGGAACTTTTATTTTAACAACAATCAGCTGCTATATCTGCAATTTTCCCAATTTTGAAATCTGAAAGGGACAATTGGTTTTTACTTTCCCCAAAAGAGAAGAGAAACTAGCAACAAATAAAATGTTTCCTCATGAGAACATTGCATTCAATAACCGCGACATTCAACTTGACTAAACTTGACTAAAATCCAAAATTTATGGCATTTTTCGGTTTGCGAGTTGAACTTTTCAAAAAAAAAACTGAAATTAGGGTTTGGTGCAAGGCGGGGCGCGTCTGAACCACAGTGCGTGCCAAGCATAATTTTGCAAGTGTATATGCTTCATAATGTACGCAGCACCGATATGGGCCGCTGCAATGACCGTGCCATCATACAGCCGAGGATGCAAAAGAGCTTACAGGAGGTGTGCTCTCCGAGTTACCTGCAGTTTCCGAACTGTGTCGTAGGACGCGGCCTTAGTCCGGTAGACCGTACATGGATGATTCAAATCTTATCTGTATAGATTTTAGCATGAGACAGATCCGTTTTGTACACACTGTGCGCAGACCATGAAAGACACAGAACATATATTCTGCCGAACGGGAAGAGCTATGCCTAAATATTGGGAGGCCATTCACAGTCACTGACTTGATGGACATCCTACTCAGCTCGCAAAACAATGGTAAAGCTTAATGCACCATGGCTGCAGAGGTTCTAAAATCCTTGCGTCGCGCTGAACGACAGCGCAATTCGACTTCAACCCCTAGATAGGAATCTAGTGGCGGCCTTAGTGCCATCTCCCCCTTGTGAAGTAATACTAAGCGGTAGATCCAGAAGAGGGAGGGGGAGTCCCACAATTTTTGGCTTTTAATGCTAAGTGTATAAGCTTATTTGTAAACTGCACACCAGAGTAAGGCCACGCGTACGAAACTAAAATTCGCAGGACTTCATTCATTGTAAGTTGGAGCGGCGTCTTGTTGAAAGGTCCACGGCTTGTTTGCAAATAATGTCGTATTGAAAGGCTTAACAACCTTATCTAAATCGTCAGATTGATACACTTTCGTCGAAGTTTTTACTCCTTTTTCGCATAAATGGAGCTTGGTGACCACCCCATCAAAGGCGACTCCTCACCAAACTATCACATAAGCCGGATGGTAACCTCTCCGAACTCTCGGAATGAGTTCGGACGCTTGTTTTGATGATACAGCATACACATTTTCATTCTGTTGGTTGAACGATTTCTCTATGGTGAATATTTTCTTGTCAGTAAACAGAATTCCTTTGTGGGCATTGTTCGTGCACTGGCATCTTGTCTTGCGTTTTTGTTTCAATGCTGTTGTGAGCAAGTGGCCGGAGTGGCCAAGAGACACCTCTTGTATGAACTGAGTCCCAAGTCACGTTTTATGATGCGCGATTTGCTGTCCTTGCTGATATTCATCTCAAGAAACATGATTTTCTTATTTCGACGAATTCGATCTTTCACGGCTTTGATGGCTTGTGGCGTTCGCAAAGTTTTGCTCGGTCGTTTATTCCATCAGTATCCTCAACTACGATACGATACACAAAGTTTCGAAAGTTTTATCCGAAAGATTTCGCCTTATTCGTAACCGCATTTATGCAAGCCAATTGCGACAATACACCCCATTCCATGATTGCAAACAACTGATGCCAAAAACTTTTGATGCAGTAACATAGCATAAATGTCACTTGTCAAATAGCCGTCAAGTTGGAGTGAATGCCCTCAATGGTTCTCGAGAACGAGAGTGAAGAAATACTGGGTAAATCAGTATTTCCAGTTCAGACCAGTCAAGAAGTTTCCCAATCACAAATATATAAAGTTGAGCTGCATTTCTAAAGACATCAAATGTTTGTCCACATCTAAGTAGTATCTTTGCCATAGTCCAAATTGGCAGGTGCATAATTAGTGGAAAGCAAAAAGTCAAAGAAAATGAAACTATATCTTCAGCTCAAACAGCTCGCTGATTGAGTGGCAAAGATTAACAGATTTGTTGAGGAGCCTGGAGGCTGGTAAACAACAGCAAACATCAGGAGTAGGAGGAGTAGCAGCAGCAGCATCAGTGGCAACAGCAATCACAGTTGTTGCGGCATATTTGTGCGTCAAAGCACAAAATACACTTGAGGCGTACAATTTAATTCGTTTGGTAAACAGCTCACGACCAGGACGAGCTGAGGCTGAGAGAGGCTGTCTAAATAAATAGAGAAGAGGAGGCACTGTTGGACATGACTACATAGTAAGTAGCAGAGACCACTTCCTGTCATGGCATAAACCATGCTTCCCTTCTCTTTTTCCCCACTACAAGTCAAAGTGCTGCCGACTCACACACACACAGACACACTTTTACAAGTTGTCGCACCTTGGTTAGTCCTGCGTCCGGTGTCTGTCTCTATGTCTGTGTGTGTCTGTCTAGGGTGTCACTTTGGCCCAACATGAAACTTTTAATGCCGCTGCTACTTCTCGACTGGCGGGCCGCGACCATAAAAGTATTCATTTGTCATTGTCAAATGCTGTGCAGCAGCTAGCTAGTTGCAGCCCCCCGACAGCAGGAACAGGAGACACATTTTGGTTGCCTGCCAAATCGCTTTAACAAAAAGCTCTTAAAGCGTTGAACAGGAAACTGCTGACTCGGCTCTCCTTTATGCTCATTAATATGCAATACTATCAGCCAAGTGGCACTTCCTCTTCCCCCATTCACCCACACCCACACCCATATCCACATCCAGCCACATTCCACCTGGCATTGCAACATGGATTTCAATTATTTAAAATTTCATTAAAATTCTAGCAACAAAAAAGGAAGAAACATGTAGCCCAACCCAATTTCAATCTGCTGGCTGCTTCGTGGCCTACTCGGAAATTTCGAAAAGTGTTAAAATCAGCACAAAGCGCCAGGAGAGAAAGAAAAAAAACGCGAAAGAAATGTAAAAGCAAACGGAAACTGCTGAAATGCAAAGCTCTGCGGAATTTATTAAAAGGCCAAGGCAAAGAAAATTGCAAAATTGCTTTTGATAAAGAAAAAATGGAAATATATGCCAGCTGCTCAATGCTGAGTTGCCAACATTTACAGAAATGCATACTACCTGAGAGAGTTCTGACACAAACTGGATCGCCCCCGCAGGCTAGTGAAAAGTTTCATCAATCCACGTTGCGTATACGTGATAACTTATATGTATATATATATGTGTGTGTGTCTGTGTGTCTGTGTGTGTGTGTGTGTGTGTGTGTGTGTGAGTGAGTAAAGCCGTAAAGTCTGGGGTCCCGGCAGGCATAATCTTAGTGCCAAGTGCCAATAAGTCAGTTATAAATTTGATATAAAATTAAGCAGCCGCCAGAGCCATAGTAAAGACTAGAGACTGGAACCACTGGTGCCCGGTGCTTTGGTTGGGTGCGGATGCCTGACTACAAATTGCTTGCTGGCATCGTTCACATATTGTGCTTGGCTTTTGGCCCTCATAGTTACGGACCAAGCGCTGCGAAGCCTGCAGGAGACTGCAGCTTGTTAGTGTAACGAAGGCGAAGGAGATGCACACACACCCGCATGCCGGGCACGTGAGTCAGTCTGTGGGCACTGCAAATAAGTCCTTGTCAGGCTTGTGTAATGCTCATATTTTGGGCATCGTTACGACTTTGCCACAAGCAGCTCACAAATATTTGCAGCCCAGAATAAGGCCAGCATGGGTATGTGTATGAGCTTAATAATGGTACAATTTATTGATTAAACTTGCAAAAACTAAAGGTGGATCATGACTGTCCTGTCCTGTCCTGTCCTGTCCACTAGTTTGTAATCTTTAGTCTTTCGTTTTGTGTAAGCCCTAAAAAAGTTGACAAATAGTTTTTAGTTTCACCCATACATCGTTATATTTACTCATTCTATTAGTTACTGTTGTTGTCTATTGATTTAAAAGTTCAAAGAGTTCAAGGGAAATGATGACAGGGAAATGCCTAGAAAGTTTATATTTGTAACTTGGCAAGTTGAGGCAAAAGTTGAGCAACTTGATTGGTATATATGTATGTAGGTACATCGTGGCCCTTGATTTGTGATGATTTGCATTGATTTCAAATTGCAAATTGGTTAGAAAAGAGAGAGAAGAAGAGAGAGTAACTTTTAGCCCACTTAGCCAAGTTTTTGGTTACTTTAAGTTATCTAAATGGCGGTTTGTGGTGGCTGTGGCATAGTGGTAGTTTTGTGCGATGCAGATGCAGCTTAAAATCATTGTATACTCTGTACCAAAGATACACAGAGTATGTTAGAAAGAATAATTTACGAATCTATAAATTAAAGTATATATATTCTTGATTAGTATCAACCGTCGAGTCGATATGGCCATGTCCGTCTGTATAAACGAAAAGATCTCTGAGATGGTAAGAGATGGAGGTTTGACATGTATGGGACATATATTTGTTTTACTTGTAGGCAGATTAACTTTATTTTCAATTTTTGTCACGCCCCCTGCCGCCTTCACAATTTGGAAAAAACGTCATATCTTATACAATTTTATGGATAGCTGGTTCGTTACTTCTAGACATATTTAATAATCAAAATTATTTATCGATTTGCCAAAGGAATAATAAAGAACGGACGAACGATACTCAAGTTATGGCCAAAAAAAGAGTTACTTCCCCTGCCCTGGCAGTAGTGGCGTCATCTATTGGTCAATTTTGAAAAACCCTCGTTGTCCAATGCAAGTAGTGGCGCCATCTATTGTTCAGCAGTGCAGCTTGACCGACTTTCTTACTTGTTAATTGTACTCAATCGCTATCTTTACCAACAACTAGCCTCAGCAGTGAATTGAAAAGATACTAAAAAGCTTCTCGAACTTTGCCATTCAAATTCAGATTAACATTGTGAATATATACACTGGTACAGGAGGCGTTGCTTCCTCAACGTTTGGCTTAATTTTGAACAAAATGCTGTTACTAACAAATATTCTATATTTGGTTGATGCTACAGTGTATACTGTAATGTGTTTTCAGCTTACATTCTGTGTTCCATTTAAAATTCTGATCAAGTTTTCTTGCTTCAAAACTAATATTTGTAAATATAATATGCTGTCTTTCCTCAGTATTAGGCACCTTCCAATAAAATGCAGTGGGCTAACATCATCTACTAGTTTACAATTTCTCGAAATGCATTTTTGTCTTCTTAAGTTATTTCAAACTTATCCGTGTAAGTACAATTGCCAAGAAAAGTTTTTCTGGCAGCATCAAACTTGAACATGAAACTCAGATCACGTAGCGTTCAATCGATATAACCAAAGTACAAGAAAAACACATAGTAATGTCTAGCACAAGAATAACATTAGGATGCACCTGACACCACACTTGTAGTTGTGTGAAAGCCATGTAGCCTTCCCTCTAGACCAACTCTAATACACAAAGATAAGCTAAGATAGATAGAAAATTTTATGTATTTCATAAGCAAACTTAGAGTATTAAAGACTGAACATATCAATGCACAGCTCACAGAAGAATTCACAGAGCAAGAGAGAGACTGAACAACTCTGACTGAACAAAACTGAACAATTGAAGAACACTCACTCACTATTGGCCATATTCTGTGAGCTCTGCTTTTTGCTATTGGCGTGTCCAGCACTTATAAAACAAGTAATGAACAATAAAGGACATTGGCTCTTGAGTTTTCATACGAGCAACGTATTCAACGTATGGCAAGAAACAGATTTTTGTTTGTCGTTCATTTATAAAAACTTGTATGTAACAAAACATGTAACTTGTATGTAAACAAACATTTTGACTAAAATCAAAACAGGTCGCTAAAAACCTTATACATGTTCACTTAACTTTAGCTTTTAATCATCTTTTTGTGTTTTTGTCGCTTGCGCTATGGAGTTCCCAAGCAGTTATAGAGTCAATTCCATTGTCTAAAGTAGGGCATCCACACACGAATTTGTTCGACGAAATGTTCGCCATTAGTGGAGGTGTTTGTGACAGTTTTTCGTGTGCGACTTTTTGTTTGCAGAGAATAGGAACGTTTCTATCTTGCGTGTGTGTTCGTGCGAACATGTTTGTCAATCGATGGGAACAATTGCACGAACATCATTTGTCAAAAATATTTGTAGAGTGAACACGTTCCCAAATGAGCAACGAATTGTTACTGGACTTTATTGAATGCCCCCAAAATGATGAAATAATTCTTTAAGCTAATTTGTATCGCCATCTAGGACATGATTGTGTTAGTTTTCGCTGCCATATTTTCATGTTTACTCGTTGAGATTTTCAAGCAAATGATGTTCGTGAGAAATGTACGCCTGGTTAGTGGGCAAATGAATTCTTGTTTGACAAATTTGTTCGTCGAACAAATTCGTATGTGGGTGCCCTGATTAACCAAAAGAAGGCAGCAAAGTCTGCTGATGATCAAGATGATCTGCGGGGGTCGGCAGAATTTGAATCGCTGGGACCGAATTTGTGAGCTAGTGAGTTGTCAATGTGTTAATGTGTTTCAATTAAGAAGCTTCTTCTATATTTAAGAACAGTCATTCAAGCGTGTGTGGTCGGTCGTGGCGTACCAGTTGTATGTGTGGCTGCTGGTGCGGGAGATTGTGGGGTCGATCCCGCCTCGGACCACCTAATAGAAAAAGATTTTTCTTTCTTTAGAAAAAAACTTTTACACACCCGATCACCTTCACCAGCTACTGGCGCCAGCTGTGAAGTAACTAGCCATGAAAAAGCAAATATTCTATAACTATTGCCGTTGGGATTCGGCGTTAAACTGTAGGTCCCTTTCTCTTGTGCGAAAAATTATAAGCACACACGCCAAGAGATTGAGAGAAGCTTGGCCCTGGCATTCCTGGAGGTGCTGTTTGAGCCAATTTTACTTTTTTTACTTTACATTCAAGCGTAAATTTAGAAAAAATTTCTATATTAAAGACATTTTTTCTGAATTTTAGTGGGTCTTAAAAATGAAATATATAAATTATTTCTAAACTTTAGGGCGATTTCCACCTTTGACTAAAATTTCTCAAAGTTAGAAAAAATTATTTTCTACTTTCTTCTATGTATGACAGCTGTCGGCACAAAACACAATCACATTTTAGCATTGATTGAAGACACGAAGTTGATAATGTGCATGCCTCAGCGATGATTGTTTGCCGACGTCGCTGCTGTAAAACTTTTTTGTATACACCACATTGCTCCCATTGCTACGAGATGTATTTTTCGGCAACTGGCGTCACTCAGACGCATAAGAAACTGCTCCGTTTCGTAACGCCGATTCGCACAAGCAAACTCAAACAGAGTGTCCACCGCTAACCTATACAACTGTGTTTATCATTTAGGTATAGACTGAATAAGAGAGATGAATAAGAAATAGGTCTTTATTTTGACATGATTTTGTGTTTATATGTAGATAAATCAAAAGTAAATTAATAACCAAGTTTTTACTTATTCTAAATTTGTTTTTATCACTCATACGCAGTGTTTCCACTGTAATAAATATATTTTTTTTATTAAACCAAAACAATATATCTTCAATTAAGTTGTCTTTATGAATTTGAAATGAAAACGTATAAAATGTACCAAAGAGAAGTTTAGACCTGGCATACGGGTCGTATGATCAACTTTATGATTTCCAAAGCTTTGATCGAACCTAAATAGTTAGTAAATTTATACTTGTAAGAAGCGAGAGAGAGAGAGAGAGAGAGAGACACAAAGAAGCGCATAGTTTTCCAACAATTTAGTTAGCTACTTTCTTTTTATCCTCCTACTGCTTTGCACACACTTAGGTAAGTGGTAAACGATGCCACGTGATGCGCACAGACAAGCGAATTTGCATTCATCGCACGCGAAATGGAAAAGCGCAACATCCAATTCAGTGACACCATCAATTTGCCATAAATCAATGCGCTTTAAGCGGCGACTGGTTCGCGGATTGATGTGGCAAGTAGTTGTAGAATGCAATTTAATCTTTGCATCTGCATGCCAGTTGCTGTCGTTGTGACAACTTGATTGCACATCGCACTTGAATGGTTCACGCTGTGACCGAAAAAAAGAAAACAAGAAAAACTATTTTCAATTAAACCCTCGTTGGGGGAAACTTTACAGTTGCCTTGGCTGTTACTCGTAAGCAAAGTACAATAAATACGGAGTGGGTACAAGAATATGTGCGATTAAGTGCTAGTGTGGTACAAGGCCAAAAGTTTTTTTATTCTGTTGCACAAAGCGCAGAACGTGGCATTTTCTTATATACATTTGCAGGTTTTAGCTCGGTTGTGTGTGTGTGTGTGTGTGTGGGCGTGCCGCAGAATCGCCTTGGGACTATGGGCTTTAATAGGAATGAGAAAGGAAATAGTTGTTCAGCTTCTGCTGAAAAATGTTCTGCCGACAGGCGAAGGCAATTTGACTTTATAGATTATTCCTGAGAAAGGGAAAGCGAGACTGCCGTTTACTCTACCTTTTATGCAAACAGTTTAGCAGCCATGGCGGGGAAGTGTTAACCAAAATATTTTCAAAGAAAATATTATGCTTGCTGGGTATCCCTGCTGCTGCTGCATGCTGCTGCTGCTGTTGGTGGTGTGTGAATCTATAAACGACTCGTGCGGCAAATGCATTGGCCTGGAATTTTAATTGGATGATTTTTGGCTCAGGCCACGTATTACCAATTTTCATTGAAATTGAATGCCACAAACTATGCTTAATACATATGTTTGAGAGAATTTTAAGCTGCTTTCATGAGCAATTTTCCTTCTCAACAACAAACAACCATCCAAGTCCAAGCACGAACGGCCGTAAAAACAACTTTGGCAGGCCATAATGATGTGGTGGTCTGCCCCCTGAAGCGTGAAATGTATGACAAAAAAGAGCAAAACACAGCAGAACCAGAGCTAAAAATACGCACAACAATGAAAATCCAGCAAAATCAACACCGAGCAGCTGGAGCAAGCTTGCTTTCTTGAGCAGAAATCCAATAACAAATTAAATGCACGAGACAATTGGTACTTTATTGCGACGACAGCGAAGACGACGACGACGACGGCGACTTTTATGTGAAAGTGCAAAATGATTTACGATTATGTTGATAAAATGGCTTAAATAGTATTTTCGTTTCTTGACGCTCGAGTGCACTTGGCTCAGACAAACCCAACTCCAACTCAGCATTCAGCCCACACAGTTTCAATTGTCTGTAGCGGCAAAAGTGCCGTATGATTTGTTTGCGCTTAAGCGACGAAGACAGCCACAAGGAGCAGCAGCAGCATTTTCGTAGCATACTTTTCAGCGCCAGCTCGCCAACTCACATGCGAATGCGTATGCGTATACGTATGCGTGTGTGGGTGATAGCTTGAAATATTCATGGCCCTGTCATCTCAGTTGGCGTGTCCCTTTACTTAACTTATCTTGGCTTTAAAAACTTTTCCCCCTTTTGCATACCAAATGTCGTCCTCACCATCATAACCAACCCAAGAAGAAGCCAAGCTCCGTTCAACCAAAATTGGTTTCATTTAAATAATTAATATTCCATGATGCAGCAATCTGATTTCCCCAAACTCACATTGCTGACATTCATTTCTGTGTTTGTGTGCGTGTGTGCTCACTTGACGATGATGATGATGACTGCATGTTGCACATGTGCTGCAACTTGGCTCTTATTGATTTCATATATGCACATAAGTGACAACATTCAGCATATATGAAATATAAAAGCATCCGCTCAACATAATTGAATCAAGCCACTAGAAAGGGCTTCCTTGCCTGCAGATCAACAACGAAAGCCAAGTGACACCTCTCTGACAACTGCTGGCACAGGTACTGCGCTCGGCGTGTGACTTTATTGCACGTTTTATGCATAAACCGACAGAGAGGCTGTGCGGGGTTCCAATTCCAATTACACACAATTGATTTTCTATGGCCTGGCAAAGTAAATTGCCCGTGAAATTATTGCAAATACTTCAACATGAAGCAAACACATAAATCACAGCTGGCCCCCGGCATGTTTGAAGAAATGTAGCTAATTTTCGTTTATTTCTTATTATTTCTGTGTGTTTTTCTACTCCATGCTGTGGCTTAGGCATGTTAATCGGTAAGAAAATATTAAAACAAATTGTCGGTTGTGTCAGTTTAAATATTTATAATATTAAAACCAAATATTTTTTAATGTGGCAACAGCTTTGAATTTAAAGCTGCCTTTAAATAAGTTGACAGCTCTTCAATTTGCTTTAGACAAAGTTGACAGTGATTTTGTTCTTTGTTCAAAAAGCAAACGCCTTGGGCAGTTTATAAAAGGCGATTTGAATACGTGCGGAGACCTTTGCTGCTGTTGGTACTGGAGTTCTGACCAACTTGAAGTTGATGGACGCTGTAATCGATAGTTAAATCTCCAAAGCTACACGAGCAGATTCTGATGCATAAAAATTTTATAACCTTCAGCAGATAAGTGCTGATTAAAACAAAACGAGAGCTTAAGTTAAAGTGTGTTACTCAGGGAGAGAAGTATTTTATAGCCATAACTTAATAAAGATCAATTAACAGAGCTTTAAAACTAACAATTAATTTGGCAAACTAAGCTCAAGCTGACCCTAAATATATGACATAGGTTGATTTTTATACCCTTGTAGAGGGTATATTAAAATTGTCCAGATTGTAGATATAGTATATATAAAGTATATATATTCAGGATCAGCATGACGAGCTGAGTTGATAAAGCCATGTCCGTCTGTTTCTATGCGATCTCCTCCGTCAGTTTGAAAGCTATCTTAACCAAACTTTGCACGAATTCGTTTCGTACAAAGACGCTGCAAATTTGTCGGAACCGGCCGGATCGGATGGCTATGGCATATAGCTGCCATAGGAACAATCGGTCGAAAAAGTAGTTTTAGTGAGAAAAACTTTTTTGTGTTTAACGCGAACGTCCTCAAACCTCGTATTTATTAGTTTTCTATGGTTTTACATAATTCCACCAAGTTTTACTAAAACCGGACAACTATATAGTATAGCTGCCATACAAAAGTTATGTTTGAAAAAAGGCTTAGTAGGAAAAACTTTTTTTTTTCAATGCTATCGCTCCCAATTTTGTTACTGATTAATATTATATGCTTCCCCACAATTCTCCTAAGTTTTATCCACATCGGATGACTATAGAGTATAGGGGCCATAGGAACGATCGGTTGAAAAAGTAGTTCTAGTGAGAAAAACTTTTTTGTTGTCAACGCAAACCCCACCAAACCTCGTATTTATCAGTTTTCTATGCTTTTACATAATTCCACCAAGTTTGATGAAAATCGGACATCTATATAGTATAGCTGCCATACAAAAGTTAGGTCTGAAAAAAGTCTTAGTAGAAAAAGCTTTTTTGTTTTCAATGCTATCGCTCCCAGACTTGTTATTGATCAATATTATATAGTACCACACAATTCTGTAAATTTTCATCCAAATCTGATGACTATAGAATTTAGCTGCCATAGGAACGATCGGTCGAAAAAATAGTTCTAGTGGGAAAAACTTTTATGTTTTCAATGGTAGCGCCTTTTAGCTTTTCAGTTATGAATATGATCGGTTTCCACACAATTTTAAGAAGTTTAGTCAAAATCTGATAAATATATTGTATAGCTGGCATACAACAAACTGGCAAGCAATTGGTCAAAGCAGGGGCGCCATATATTGCTGAGTTTGGGAAATAACTCAGGTAAGAATGCTCGACGAACATCATTTAAAACCCTAATGCATATAAGCTATACAAGCTACAAGGGTATAGAAACTTCGGTCGATCCCAAGTTAGCTTTCCTCCTTTTTTTTCTTTATATTCTCTCTACTTAGTTTCTGAGATCTAAACAGCCGTTCAATGAACGAACAGTTGAACGGACGGACAAGCGTACAGAACAGAATCAACTCGCTTATTAGTGCTGAACTAGAATTTGTATACTCTATGAGGTGGGAAATGTTTCCTACTACCTGTTACCTACCCTTTGTACGCTACAATTATAACGAGAAGGCCAAGCTAACTTCGTCTGTGCCGAAGTTTTAATACCCTTGCAAATGCTGTTTTTGAAATGTCAGAGTTTAAGAACGCTTACATAAAAATCTAAAAAAATTTTAACTTAAACTCATTTTCCGACAGATAAACATCGGATTTCGACCAAATTTTGCGAATCTTTTTGAAAACATATCAAATTAACAATCGCGGAGTTGAAGAAAGATAAAATTTAAAACAGAAAAGTTTTTCTCACTAAGACACATTTTCCGACCGATCGGTCCTATGGCAACCATAAGATATAGTCACCCGATGTCGATCAACTTTTTCAAATTAGTTTGAAAGCGTTTAATATTAAGAATCACCGACTTTAAGAACGATTTACTTGAAAACAAAAAAGTTTTTTTCACTAAGACCCATTTTCCGACCGATCGGTCCTATGGCAACTATAAGATATAGTCATCCGATTTTGACAAAAATTTGCAAATCTGTTTGAAAGCATAAAAGGGTATAAAAAGGCTGAACTCAGTACATGTTTGAGCCAACAAATCGGTGTTCTTCATTTTATTTATTTATTTGGTTAACTTTGGTCTGCTAACTTAAACTAATAGATAATGGTAGTCAGAGTGGGCCTCAATCGATTGAAATTTTAATTTAGTTGATTAGTCAACTAAAATTTTTGGTTGATTAAATTTAAGTCTAACTCAACTTGACTAAAATCAACTTTGAATAATTTTTACTATAGTTAAATTTATTTGATTGAATTCAACTAACAGCCCTTTTCCACCCGCATCATTTGTTATCATTTTCATTTCCTTTAATTTTGCCGTTTCCATTGACAAATCGTCATCTTTTTGACACGTTGATAAAAACAGCTGCTTTGTTTGTTTGAAATAACAGGCGGCACTTTCAATCTCACGTGGACTTTTTGGAATATTTAGAAGAAAAAGAAAGACACCCGTCAGGAAAGCAATTTTTCAGGGCAAACACATTGCCTGCCCTGAACTATCAGCAGAAACCTAAATACACAACTTATGTTGACTAATTTATATTTTCATCAAAGTTGCGCCTACTTTTTAACTTTTTTGTCTTTTGTCATTTATAGAAAATGAGAGAAATGAAAGGCAAAATGAAGTGGCAAATCCGATAATATTCATAACCGGAAAGTATAAAGACACTACCATTGAAAACAAAAAAGTTTTTCTCACTAAAACTACTTTTTCTGCCTATCGTTCCTATGTCAGCTATATGCTATAGTCATCCGAGTGTGATCAATATTAGCAGAATTATGTGAAAGCAAATAATATTGAATAATATCAAGTTTGAGAGCGATAGCATTGAAAAGAACAAAGTTTTTCTTACAAAGACTTTTTTCAAAAGTTAGCTTTTGTATGGCAGCTATACAATATAGTAGCCCGATTTTCATCAAACTTGGTGAAATTATGTGAAAACATAGAAACTGATAAATACGAGGTTTGGTGGCGTTTTCAGTGAAAACAAAAAAAGTTTTTCTCACTAGAACTACTTTTTCGTCCGATCGTTCGTACGGCAGCTATAGGCTATAGTCATCGGATTTGGATCAAACTTGGGAGAATTGTGTGAAAGCATATAACATTGGCCAATAACAAGCTTCGAAAGCGATAGCTTTGAAAACAAAAAAGTTTTTCTTACTAAGACTTTTTTTCTGACATAACTTTTGTATGGCAGCTGTACTAAATAGTTGTCCGATTTTCATCAAACTTAGTGAAATTGTGATAAAAGCATAGAAAACTTATAAATACGTAGTTTGGGGACGTTTGCGTTGAAAACAAAAAAGTTTTTCTCACTAAAACTACTTTTTCTACCTATAGTTTCCTATGGGAGCTATATGCTGTAGTCATCCGATCCGACCGGTTCCGACAAATGTGTAGCGTCTTTGTACCAAAAGACTTTATGCAAAGTTCCCCAACTGCAAAATGCCCTATAAATTCTAAATATTCTTGATCAGCATCAACAGCCAAGTTGATATAGCCATGTCTGTCTTTGCATCTGTCTGTATGAACGCACAGATCTCAGAGATGGTAAGAGATAGAGGTTTGACATGTATGGGACATTTACTTCTTATACTTGCTGGCAGATCAAGTTTAGCCGCCCCCGCTGTTTGGTCATATCTCTCACAATTTTGTAGATAAATGATAAAGATCAATATTTTGCAATTTTTTTGGCACCGATTCTAATAGTGAAGTTTGCCAGTAAAAATATTGATGATATTTCGTTCTTAAAGAAGTTTACTTAATTAATGGTTCAGAGTCTGGCTTACAGTAAGTTTGTATACTTAAGTTAACTTGTACTTCACTTAAATTTACTTTACTCAAGTAGAAAATTGCATGGTCATTCCGTTCATTACATCTTATTCTCCCTATATCTCTATTTAAAATAATAAAAACAAACTACTTTAGACTTTAACATCTGCGTTTTCTTTCCTCAAAATGGATGCTGTAATTAAAACCCACAAAGACCTTATTCTAGAGTCACAGCAATACAAGTAAAAGGAATAGCGAAAACAAAACGAATAGAAAGCAATTGGTAATCAAATAGTTTGCCACTCGTTGTTGCTACTTCTCCGCCTCCTCCTGCTCCTCCTCAACCATGTAATTGCATATTTCTGTTTTGTGCGGATGGCTAACGAAACTACATAATTGACTGTGGGCCAGTGCCCATTAAAATGTAAGCTGATATTACGCGCAACATTCTAGCAAATGGCCCTGGCTGCAGCAGCCCGCAGGGATCCATCCGCCAGTATAAGTGTGAACGAGAGTGTCAAATTTCCGCTTCCAGCTAGTGGCATAGTGGGAAATAGGGCGGGGTATAGTGCTAGCCAACAAGCAAACACTCTCTACTAAGCAAACAGTTGTCAATTTCTGGCAGGGTAAATATTTTTTTGCATTCGCCTTTTGCACTTGCACTTTTGAAAGGAGCCTCACACTTTTGTTGACATTGACTTCTGTTCTTTTGCTTGTGCTCGGTTGTAAAGTGCCAGCGATATTGGAATTGAAATGTGACAAGACGAGGGCAAGGCCATAGGTGAGAGGCAAGTAAATGGGAGTTATTAGCCCGGCGCGTGTGTGTCTATTTCTTGGCTTAAAATCCAAGAACGAGAGGTATTCATTCACCTGAAAAACTCTGCACAGTGACAACACATGTTCAAAATTTCAAGAACAATGCCACTCAGAGCCACTCAACTGCATGTTTGTAAACGTTGCTCAGGCACAAGGACCCCTCGCACACACACACACATGAAAAGGCGGCTGCCTGAGAGATAAACGCATATAAAGCACAAGCTGAGTAGCTTGAGCCACAAAACAAAAGCTGTAAAATTCAGTGCAACGCACTCGACACGCTCCCCGCTGTCGCAACTCTGCTTTGCCTTGCCCCTACCATGTGGGTGAGTCATTTAGTGCATATAGCCTGCTCGGAAGCAACGAGGTGAGGCCTGCCAGCCTGCCTGCCTGCCTGCCCGCCTGTTATTCTGTCAGGCTGGTTGCATTTTTTGAGATTGTGCGATATCCGGCATGTGGAGGATGTTTGCATTGATGCTTCTGCTTTTGCTCCTGCTGCTGCTGCTGTTAGCATGTTAAGTTGCGATTATAAGCTGTTAGTGCAGCTGCCAATGACGAGCCTACGGCTGCTGTTGATTGAGCAAGCCAGTCAGCCCGTCAGCACAACCCTAGGCAGATTTGCATTCTCAATTGGGCCATTGACAAGGCAGCCATTGCCGCTGCTGTCATCATGTGGATCAAGTGTTGCGATCTAAACTTGGAATTTGGAATCTGAATTTGCCTGCCTGTCTGTCTGCCTGCTCTGTCTGTCTGCCTGCCAAGTCAATTCCTTAATTCATAACGTACTAATTAGCGGCTTTAAAAGACAGTGGGATTATGTGTGCCTGCCTCGCTCATTTGCATTTTCCAATTTATTTGCCTTGTGCCAGTTAATTGTTAATTTCTCAATTTCATTTAGTTCACTTTCGTGCAGTTGTCAACATAATCGCATTGAGCTGTCATTAGTGTGACATTAATTAAGTTAATCGCCAGCAACAACAACGACAACGACAGCAGCAGCAGCAGTTGAGTGCGTGACACAAGTAGAAAATCGAAATCCAATTAGAGTCAGTCAGTCAGTCAGTCAGTCAGAAAGCGAGACCTGACAATAGTCAGAGAAATAGAGACACACGACCGCATATGCATAATTCATCTCAAAGTCCACATACACCTCAAGTTCTAGGCTCCATAAGCTAATGATTAATGCAAATGCTGTCAGGCAAAGCCTCATTTTCATGGTACCAAATTTTGTGGTTGACTTAAACACAGCTCGATGGCTTTCGATTGAATTGTTTTAGAGAAATGTTTCAATATTTCTAAAGATTTTCAGAAATTTAATATACGATGGCAAACGCTCTGAGGGAATTCGATTTTTATCATAAAATACTAAATACTATTTATTAAAACTCTCAAGACTTTAAAACTGTCATCAAAAAAAAATAAATTGATTTGAGTTTGAAAAGTAGGCGGAAAATATTTACAACAAGAAAGAAAGTCGGTCAAGCCCGACTATAACATACTCTGTACCCTTACACTCGCATTTGCTCAGGAGTCAAACGGCCAGTTAACACCCCGCGCACAACGCGGTGCGCTCTCTAAGTTTCTCTCTCTCTCTCTCTTTCTCTCTCGCACTAAGATTGCCTGTGTTGAACGGTTAGGGTATGTTGCTGTGGTTGTTGGTGGGGGGGTGGGTGGTGTTAACTGGCCGTTTTTTGCCCATAACTTGAGTATCGTTCATCCGATCTTTTATCATTCCTTCAGCAAATCGATAAATAATTTTGTTTACAAGGTATCTCTAGAAGGAACAAACGATCTATCTCCAAAACTGTAGGAGATATGAAGTTTTTTCCAAATTGCGGGGGCGGGAGGGGGCGTGGCAAAAATTGAAAATAAACTTGCAAGCCTGCCTTGCAAACCTGCAAGTATAAGAAATATATGTCCCATACATGTCAAACCTCTATCTCTTACCATCTCTGAGATCTCTTCGTTCATACGGACGGACAGACGGACAGACAGACAGACAGACAGACGGACAGACGGACATGGCTATATCGACTCGGCTGTTGATGCTGATCAAGAATATATATACTTTATAGGGTCGGAAACGATTCCTTCTCCCTGTTACATACTTTTGCACAAACTTAATATACTCTGTGTACCTTCGGTACAGAGTATAAAAATATGTGTTTCATTAGACGAACATTGGTCTTTCAGAGCGGAATCTGTTGGCATATAAAAATGACCTCAAGTCCAATTTTTTTTTTACCTATTTTAAGCTTTAAATTGTATAAATGGGTGTACAAGTGAGTTTTGAACATCCACACATATTTTCACTCAGCTCTGCACACATCAAATACTGAAAAAATTGAAGCAAAATCTGTCTTGGTGTGTTCACATCGGCTAATTGGCTCTGGTTAAACAAACATCAGCGATCTGTTTAACTGTAAGCCAATAACAGAATCCCCACAGTCGAGCGCTCATACAATGTATGCTTTTACAAGAACAAAATGCATGAATGGGAAGCCTTAGGCGTTCTTTGGACTATTAATGTCTAACCGCATAGACTTGAGCTTGAGCGGTGAGGACGCTTGTTATTGCTGCTTACAATAAAAAACATGCAATGCTATCGGTAAGCTGAGCCTTATTCAACGAATACGTACAAAAAAGACACTTTCAGAGTTGGTCCTTTACCTCCAAAAACCAAAAAAAAAACATGACCAAAAAGAATCAGAGCCAGCTGTTGAAGTCTTTTTGTCTCCCTCTATTCAATGTGTCACGAAAAAACTGATAGTTTTGCTGTCGATGCGTAATTGCTGCGACCCTTTGGTTTTAGGGAATTTACAAAAAGTAGCATCATTAGCATTTACCATTTCTTAACTTAGCTCATGTTATAGCTTTATTATTCTCGTATATGGGGTTTAGTGACTTGTTTTTGATTTTAGTCAATGTTACAATTGGCTAGCTCAAGGTCTTTAGTTAATTATAAATCTTTATAACCAACACAAATCAACAGATATTAATTACAAAATTTTGGAATACCAATTGGGTATGTCCGTACAACGATCGATGTTTCGAGAATAAGCAAATTCTCTCATCAGCGGACTTGTTTTTGCTGTTTCACACTTCAAACAACCATCCAGTTTGTATTTAAGCCTCATTCAAGCTTGAATATGACGTAACATTAAATATCATATTACTCCTTGTAACATTAAATTTAAGTAGGGTTGCTGACAAGGGTCAGAAACACCACTTGAAAAGGTCATCCGGTGGGAGCCACTTAATATGAATCATGTGAGGCAATATGTATTCGTTTCTCGAACGCATTCCTACACACACACATCCTTAGTTAAGATTAGAAATTAAGGGTTAAGAAATTCTAAATAAATGAAATATCACTCTCAAGAGTGAAAAAGTAAAAATGTATAATTCTATACATAAAAAGTAGGTGGTGTAAGCGAGTCAGAGTATGTTTGAATTTGCCGCACAACGATTTTGAAGAGGCTGAGATTATACACATCAGTGACTTTTGTCATTTATCGAAAAATTGCAACAATAATTTTCCCTAAAAATTGAATATGTCATTCCAACCGAAACAACATAGTTCGTGGAAAGTCTAAGGTTTGGTTCTCAGACAGGTTCATTAACTTATCCAGCCTCAGGTTTTGGATTGAAGCTTGGTTCATGGACTCTCAGATGGATTTACTGTACCCGGCAATAAAACGGGCGTGGAAAACTGAGAAACTCCGCTCGGAATGATTTGAGGGCATCCTGGTGAAAATCCCCAAAAAAGGCGAACTGAGCGAATGCGACAAGTGGCGTGAAATCTATATGCTGCCAACCATCTCGAAGCTCATAGCCAAAATATGTAGTTCTGGATCGCTTGAGAGACACCATTATGGACAATATAGGAGAAGTGCATTCAGATAGGGCTCGTCGTGCACGGACCACATAAACACTGTGCGCATCTTGATCGAGCAATGCACCGAATACAGATCAGACCTGCACATGACCTTCGCTAGGACCTTCAACAGCGTAAGCAGGAAGTGCATAAGGCACGGCATATTTCCCTCATCAGAGCGACATACGACAGCGTCCAGTGTAGAGTGCTTCGCGGTGGAATGCTTTCGCAGCCTTTTCCTGTCCTGAATGGGGTTCGGCAAAGATGTGCTCTGTCGACCATTCTGTTTATAATGGTGGTTGCAGACGTGTTCAATACAATGCGAACTGCTTCCAACAACAGCGGCATAAAGTGGTCAATGACTACAATACTACGGCATCTGGACTATGCAGACGATATATGCCTCCTGGCAAATAGGCTAAGCGACCTGGCAAATGCACTAGCCGACCTCAAAATCAACACGACGAAGATGAAAGCGCTCAGCATCCGTTCCGGACAATCCCAGGCTCTGGTTTTGGACGAACAGCCAATTGAGCAAGTTCAGCAATTCATCTACCTAGGTAGCGTAGTCGCTGTTGATGAAGGGACGGAACTCGATGTGGAATCGCCCCTGCAAAAGTCTAAACGTGCCTTTCGGATGCTGTCAGCTGTTTGGCGATGATCGTCATATCTCCACTAGCTCAAAATCAGCCTTTTCAAGTCCAACGTAATGCCAGTGCTCCTATACAGTTCTTCCATATTCGCACGCAAATTCTGCTTATTCTGGCCTAACAGAATACGAAATTCCGAGCTGCACAAACGTGTGAATATGTAGAGTGTCGACACGATAATACGCAGAATGAAATGAAGGACACACATTGTGGAAAAATGAGAACAACATCGCTAGGAAGTCAATGGAGTGGAACACGTTGGACGGACTCAGGCAGGAGAACTCATAGAGACGGCTAACAACAGAGTTCGCTCGGGACTGGAACTAGAAGAAGAAGATAGGAATTTATTTTGCCATTTAACTGCTTGACTTAGGCTTGTAATATGCCCAGTTTGCATATGATTTTGAAATGTTAATGCTTCGATTGCGATATGGAGAATGTTTTATAAGTTCCATAAAAAACCGACTAGTTATTTGGCATGCCTAACTTTTTTCCAAGCAGCTGGAATCGATGGACCGATTCTCTGGGGTTCGGTTCAGTATTTGCAGCCTTGCCGCTTACGAAAAAATACAAAAATTGGGTCGATTTTCATATTTCAGCCAACAAAACTGTTAAAAAAAGAAACACTTTAAATTGAGTTCATTCGTTTTCAACATTGTACACAGCACAATGATGCATTGTTGATCACCTTTCACAATGACTTCTGTTCCCTTATATCTTCATTGATTTCTCTGCTCCACAACACACTCACACACACACACACAGTGGCACGCACATATTTCATGGCAGCTTTTTGGCATATTTCAAATGTTACAAATGAGCTGCACACTCCTTGATGGCAATGTGCAAGCACAGGACACATTTGCAGTTCTCCTTCTACCAGCAGTAATAATAATGTATGCAAAGCACTAACGACAGCAGTAATAAAAATTCATGAGGCTGGGGCGCCTACCAAAAAAAAAAGAGAAGGAAAAAAAGTGCTCCTGCGATAAAATGCGTATGTGTGTGTGTGTGTGAGTGTTGCCTAATGTGCATATGTATAAGGAAATTTTTTACAAAATGCTTGGACGTCAAGTTAATAGCAATTGAGCGTGCATAGCTTGCTCATGCGGCGTATGCGTGATTTCTCACAATATCCCGCAAAATATGCAATGCTTATTGACCACAACAATGAGTAGCTCTGCACCCACCCCCCGCGGGCAAATAGTTTTAACATAAAATGTGAAGTGGCCAAAAGCTCAAAGTTCAGACCACAAAAAATGCCAGTCAGAATGAAAAGTTGAAAATTCACTCCGTCACTCCCGCTCCCGCACCAGTTTCTGTTTGCGGGGAAGCGATGCATGAGAGGCCGCTCAAAAACATACAGAAAACACAGTGATAATTAAACTTTCGACAATGGGGCAACTACAACCAGCAGCAGGACCCTGGCTGGCATTCGTTTCTTTTACTATTTTACTGCCACTCGTAACACTTGTCGTGGGCGGCCCAGCCAGCCAGCCAGTCAGTCAGGCCAAACCCTAGACAACATGTAGAGATGCTCGTAGTTCAACAAAACTAACCAAAAACAAAAAATATGTAAACTTTGTAACAACATCCTTATGCGATAACAAGCAACAGCGGCGGCTGCAACAATGGCAGCAGGCAAAACTTATTTGCATAAATAAAAATTGAAAGGGCGGAAAATAAAAAACAACTGAACAGAACTAAGTGTAAGGCAAAATAAAAGACAAGTGGCAAGCAAATACGGAAAAGTTTCGCCTTTGAAGGCAAAATGCAAACAGGGAAACAGAGCGAGTGGCAGCAAAAGCAGAAGGAGCAGAGCATCAGTGGATATATAGATTATGCGAGTTGTAAGAGGCGTTATTATTTGATTTGTATATACGCTTATAGAGGGTTATTCTAATTTAGTGCAGATGTTTGTAAGGCATCGAAGGAATCGTCTTTGAACTTTTTTAAAAGGATATATATTTTCGGGTGATAAAAAAAAACAACTGTCAAACAACAACAGCGCCAGGAAAGTAATGGATAAACCCAATTATTGTAAATTCATTGAAGAAGGAGGAAAAAAGAATAAACACTGTGTTTTAGAACGTCTGAAAGAACGCCAGTTGAGACTCGACCACGATCCTAACGTTGCGTTACATATCATATTCACGACACAACCAATCTACCCATAAACATATCATTCTTTGTAACATTACACTTAATTAGGGTTGCTGACAAGGGTCAGACACACCACTTGAAAAGTACTAGCCATTAGAGCCAGATCATATATACACGAATGTGACCTACTCACGCATGTATCTTACAAATACTGCCTTAGTTAAGATTAGAAATGGCATGGAACACCACAACAGATCCAGATATGCTACAGTGTGCAACAAAAGATTCAGCAGGGCTTAAATCAACAAGGCTTCAGTCAGCCACAATACACAATATTTCCAACATGAAATCTGCCACCAAGATAACATTCAACAGCACCAAACTATACAAGGCTCTGTGCGACAACGCGTATTGATTTACAACGTAGCCGAGAGCAGTCAAGCCCCAAAGATAATACCAATACTGACCAATTACAGCACTGTGATCTGGGATCTTGAGCCTGCCACCCATCAAGGCAATCAGAAGCCACAGCCGTAGCAACCAGCGCCACAATCATCAGCCAAGTGAAGATATTGGTCAAAGCTTGACCAGTGGATCAGCCTGCTCGTGAAGCAACGGAGATAAGCATTCATTAGTAGGTATCGCAGTATATTGAATAAAAGACAGTAGGTTGTGTTTAAGACAACCTACATAGATTGTGTTTAGCCTCTGTGCTGAACAGTTCAGTTAAGAAATTTAGGGTTGAAAAGGGAGAAGAAATTTAAAGATGAAAACAAAACAAGAAAGAAAGTCGGTCAAGCCCGACTGTAACATACTCTGTACCCTTAACGTCGCAGCTCGCATTGCTCACGAGTTATACGCGCTCATCTCTAAGTTTCACTCTCTCTCTCTCTCTCTCTCTCTCTCTCAGTAAGATTGCCGTTCAATAGAATGCTGCGGTGACGGGTGGGGGGGTGGTGGGTGTTTACTGGCCGTTTTTTCCTCATAACTTGTGTATCGTTCATCCGATCTTTATCATTCCTTCAGCAAATTGATAAATAATTTTGTTTTCAAGGTATCTCTAGAAGGTACAAACGATCTATCTTCAAAACTGTAGGAGATATGACGTTTTTTCCAAATTGCGGGGGCGGGAGGGGGCGTGGCAAAAATTGAAAATAAACTTGATTTGCCTGCAAGTATAAGAAATATATGCCCCATACATGTCAAACCTCTATCTCTTACCATCTCTGAGATCTCTTCGTTCATACGGACGGACGGACAGACGGACGGACGGACGGACGGACGGACGGACGGACGGACGGACAGACGGACATGGCTATATCGAATCGGTTGTTGATGCTGATCAAGAATATGTATACTTTATAGGGTCGGAAACGATTCCTTCTCCATGTTACATACTTTTGCACAAACTTATATACTCTATGTACCTTCGGTATAGAGTATAAAAAGTGTGTGTGTCATGGGACGCACTGGATTCACAACTTGAACGCATGGCAGCCACTCTTCAATTAATATTCACTTCAAATTTGCTCTCCACTCTTTTCCCCCTCTTCCCAAACACTCTCCAGGCTTCCCCCTCCTCTTCCACTGTTCCCCCACTGTTCCCTCACTGCTCCCCCACTGTTTAATCACTGCTAAGGCACTGTAAAGTCACTGTTAAGTCACTGCTAAGACACTGTTAAGTTGTTGTTAACCCACTGCTCCCCCCTCGTCGCCCGTCTTCACTCAATCTTCACCACCCCTCTCTCTTTTTGCTCTACACTCATACCTAATTGGTGTGAGTGTGCTTTGTTCACTCTCAGGCTCACTCCCTCTAGCGCTCTTAGCAAAAACGCTTAGTCCACAATGTTGCCTGAGCGCCATATCTAATTCGTTGTACCTTTTTGATCATGAGACTATGAGAGCAGAATTGAGAACAGTTCAGAGCGCAACTGTTATAGTTACAGAGTGAATAGAGAGAACAAAGCAGCGAGTTTATATTGTTGTTAGTGTTTGTACTCTCTGTTCGTTTTCTTCATTTGACAAATTCCCATTGCTCATTAATGTACCCAAACTAACTTTTTTTTAGCATTTTCACCCTCTTTGCGGTCAAATTTCCAAAATTTTCTGTCATATTGCGCGCTTTTGCATAACTAAACGAAGATCTATGCCAAATCTTAGATCTCTAGGGCAAGAGGTATTCATTGGTATAGGGATTTATAAGTATAGAATAGTGTTAAGGCAAATTACAAGAAATTTTTTTTTCTTAATTTTTTGAAATTCATTAACTTAGCATACTTCGAAGTGCATTTATCACGGCTATTCGAAAAATTATATAAAATAATGTGCCAAAATCCTGCAAGGGTATACAAACTTCTGTAGCCTAAGTAAGCTTTTAGCTATTTTTTTATTTTGTTTGCCAAGTTGCCAGCTTTGCTTATTGAATATGCCCAAGGGGTGTGGGGGGGGGACCAAATGAAATTATTTATTTTTATTTTGCGGCTTAACTTTGGCTGGCACAATATTGTTGCAAAATAAGTCAACAAGCATAAAGCCAAATAGGATTTGGAAAATGTATGTTTAAAACCGACTCAAAAAAACACACGCTCATTAAATATGTAACAAATGAAATGTCAACGTGAAAATTAATTAACTCGATGGTTGGTTGAAGCTGCTCTGTCGCTCTCTTTCTGTCTCTGTCTGTCTCTGCGTGTGTGTGGCAATTTCATGCTCATATTTCAATCAAAACTGCGACAGCTGCAAGCCAACAGCATAAGCTGGAACATAATTTTGGCAACGGTCCATCAACTGGGTGGTTGGTTGTTTGGTTGCCAGCCACGGCTCATCAATATTTACAAGCGGCGAGCCCAGGCCACTGGAAAGTTAATTGCTAAATGACAAAATTAATGCTGAAGCAGTGAGAAAAAAGACAATTGACAGAAGGCAAACCGAGCAGCTTAACCTCAAGATTAATGTACGGCAATTAAACGTTTAAGTGTTGATTAATGTGAGGCCGCAAGTCCACACCCGTGCCCAGCCGCCTGTCAATTTAGCTGAGAAAGGAAAATTTCAAAAACAAAAAAAAAAGTTACGATTGCGCATATCCATAAATTCGCTGAGTAGGTACGGGGCAACAACTCAAAACTCAAAGACATTCACATTTATCATCTTTACGGGTTAACTGCCAAAAAGGCTTCAAAGGAGCCGAGAGCTGGAGCTGGAGCAGAGCAAACAATGGGGAATTGCTCCATGCTCCACCAAATCCACAAAGTCAAACAATGTTGTATGGTTTAGTAGTTTTATCATTGCTGCTGCTGCGCTACTTATTTTTTTGTTTTACCTCTTTTTCATTTTTCACTTTTTTTGTTTTTTGCCAGTTTGGTTTTCCGTTTATCTTGAAAAAGGTGCTCACAAAACACGGAGCATAAACTATGAATGTCAGATAAGCAGACGGCTTTGGATTTGCGGGAAATGGGATAAGTGGATGAAAGCATTTTAAAGCAATTACTTTTTACAAAAAGGTGGTCAAGCATTTCTCACATAATTTTTGGTGCATTAGGAGGAAGTTTTTTGGGGTCTGCTTTAAACTGAAACTTATTGAACGATCGAAGACTTTAAGTAGGCAACGTTCTTACATTGAGTTCTTGCACCTTGAACAAAGTCTGCATCCTGTCAAAAAAGTGGACTACTTCGGCTGAACATGCAATAGCAAACTTTACAAAATGAAAGAATTTATGACAAGCCTGGGGATCAGGAGAAGTAAAGTTTACGGATTATGGTCTACAGGTTCCTTTGCCAATTAAGTCTCACAGAATTCAATAAACACCCTGCAGTTCTACGCCTCAGTACTGAATTTATTAGTGTTCAGACCTGAGTAGATGGAATTCATAAAATTCACATACGAAATGCCATACTGATATCCATGCCTAAAAGTAGCGAAGGCCTGGTTTGTGTTAATGTCATGACTCTTAAATCAGGGCCTATTCGGCTTTGATGCCAAACTGAGCCGTACTGTAGGACATTTACAGCCACTTTTTTCTAGTAAGTAACTTCCTCTTATATTCTACGACATTATTCATAAGATTTGTAAATACAAGTTGATTTTTGTTATTCAAACTTTCACCAACAGTCCATAATTCACTGTTGTGAGTAAAAGGACCTGGCCTCGTGGGAAAACTACGTTCAAAAACGTACTGAACAGTTCAGATTGACCCCATTTTACATGAGAAAAAATGCACAAAATTTTAAATTTATTTTAACCAGAACATTTAAAAACAGAGCTTGTTAAATATGGTCAACCAGTTTTTTCTACGCTGTCTGCTCACCGAAATGACGGACAAAAACAGATTTGCTCACTCTCTCCGTAGAACAGTTGATTTTGTTTTTCTCGTGAGAGAAACACACGAAGCTGTCTTGTGATAACAGCTTGCTGAAAATAAGTTCGTTCGGCTCTCAGCAGCTGTGCGTAGACAACAGAGCAAAACGAAGCAAGTGTCAGCGCAAAGTGTTTTTTTGTTGTTGTTGCTCTAAGTTTTTGTTGTTGCCTAATGCATTTCATCTCAGGCAATGTATATAAAAGGAAGGGGTGCAAAATAACACACGAATACGCATACACACTTGCAGTTTACTGAAGCACGCAACTCACATACATGCCCAAAAGACACTTTTGTCAGACTCTGCGCTGAAAAGTGTCTCAGCTGCTACTGCAGATACAGAGTATGTTACAGTCGGGCTTGGCCAACTTTCTTACTTGTTTATAAGTAAAAACCAAAAAAGGTGGAAAAATTTTCCAACTTTGATTTGGATATCTTATACAATTTTGCATTTTAATACACCAATACTTCGCTTAACGGCCTAGATACGTTCCAAAAAAAGTTGGCCTTAACGAATCAATTATTTTCATACAAATCCATAAAACTTCAGTTAGGTCGGTTCCAATTAGTCAAAAATAAAAAATTAACACATTCCGTAGTTACAAAGAGGAAAACAAAAGAAAACTTACTCACAGATAAATATTATGAAATGTTAGGAAGCTTTCCTAATCTAATAAAATGCTGCCGTTGTCAAATTCCGTTGTTTTTGACTGACTTAACTTAAAAATCGTCCAACTTTCTCTGCTTCACCATCCTTTCTGCTTCTTTTTGCAAGGTTAGACTGAGTTTACTTCTCATTTTGAAGAAAAATGTTCATTTCCTTTTCGAAATAAGGTTTTTTGCTGTTAGCTGCCTGGATACAGCAGGCTCTGGCTCCTCATCAAGTGTTTGTTCGGTTACTAACTGGATCAGCTCCTCGTTTGATGCTACGTTTATACACACAAAACTTATTGTGCTTAGTGCCCTTTAAAGTATGCAATGCTTGTGTCAAGGAATGATTCAGAATTATATTTATTTTATATTTGGCTTAACACAAGATTATATTGTATACCTATAACTGGTCCGACAATCTGAATGAATTTACTGTGTGGATTATGTATGACGCTGGGCATAACTGGCTTCCAATCTCTGCGTTCAATAGATAATAATCAAAGAAAATAAAGTTTGCATACTTTAAAGGGCATTAATCACAATAAATTTGGTGTGTATAAACGTAGTATGAAAGAGGTTCATTTAATTACCTTTTTTTAAATCTTCAAAACTAATATCGTTTGCTAAGCTCAAAGTGTTTTCTCGAACCGCTGTAAGAGAATTAACTTCAGACTCATTAGCTTTTATGCATTAGCTTTTATGCATTCTGGCCATTCTGATGTAATTTACCAAAATTGTTTTATCGAAGATTCACCATCGCTTTGCTGAACAAGCTTACGAAATGTTCTGCGTAAACAATAAGCCTTGAAAGTTGCTATAGCTGCCTGATCCATTGGTTGAATCAGAGCTGTTGTATTATTGAGAAGTAACTCAATTTCGATATCTTCTGATAATTCGGGTAAATTAACCGGGTGCCCTGGAGCATTATCCAAAATGTGTAATGCCTTGTTGCCCAAGTTCTTTTCCTTAAAATATTTGTTTTAACTTCTGGGCAAAAGCAATTTTTAAAACCGTCCTCGAAAAGAATATTAGTCATTTAGCCCTTCTTCTCGGATTTCCAGGCTTTTAAGGCACCTTGGATTTTTTGAGTGACACACAAACAGTGGCTTTAGCTTAAAATATCCTGCAGAATTTCCACCACGAAACCTGCCAACTGTGTTTTAAATAAGCGACTAAGATCTGAGAGGTTGTGGTGCTTTTTATATTACGGACGTCAAGTTTAATCTTTTAAGACCATTTCGTAAACAAATTCCGCTTTCTAGCTAGGCTGGTGTATAAATGCCAGAGTTTTGACCAAAATATGAGATTTTTGGCCCACAGTGCAATGTAGCAAATTTTATTGTGACAAATCAAGCAAGTTCTAATGCCATGTGCAATACGCATTTTACGCATAGCAAAATGAGACCAGTCGAAAGTGTAATGCTAGCCTTTTTGAAAATCTGGCTCTGGCCACCTCTGATCTAGAGAACAAAATGAAATTCATAGTTAATAGAAAACTATTTTTCCCAAAAATTGGGCAACTTTTCAAGTTGAACTCACATTTGGCAGCTTATTATAAATTTAGCCAGTAAGCCTAAAAGTATGCTGCGGTTTTGATTGAAACCTACCTGATACCAGAAACAATAAAACATTCCGTAAAAAGTTACACAATCCATTTGAGCCCAGGCCAGGTCAAGTCAACTTTTTTTCTATTTTTTTTTTTTTGGTATTTTCTTACAAGTTTGTGAAGCAATAAAATATTCAAGACACAAGCATATCAAGTTACTTTTTGTTTGTCCTTGCTCACTCACTCTTTTGCTCTGTTTCAGCTACCAATTTCAGAAATTCCCCATCAGCTTGCTGACAGGAGGAATATTTCGCCTTGGTAGCAAAGACAATGCGAGCGAAGCTCTCGCGTGCAGATGAGATTCAGCTGATTTCCAAATGATTTTTTAATGAATGCACAAAAGTATTTTCCCTACAATTTTATAAACAAACGAAAATGGCTGTGCATTCAGTGGGTTAGTTGAAGCAAACATCCGTTTGATAAAAACGCCAAACGCTGATGAATAGGCTGGAAGCTGATTAATTGATAGCGCAGAGCATTTTGCAAATGAATTCCCATTGTTGTGGCCACAGCAGAACTGATGAATGGAACGGGGGGGGAGTGGGAGTCAGGTAAAATGAGAATGGAATGGGCAATTAAAAAGCTGAAACTTTGCTGGAGAAACAGCTGGCTCTGGCCTGCTACCCAGTTATCCCAGCAGCTTCCAGGGTCGCGTTGATGTCTTTAATTAAATTCGCCTTTTGCGTCAAATCCTTTTATGCCTGCCATTTTCTCTGGCTTCCTTTGGCATTTGACTCTTTGTCTCTGTGTGCGTGTGCGTGTGTGTGTGTGTGTGTGCGTGTACGTGTGGTGTGCATGCAACACATTTTAGCTGGCCTCCTGGTCGGCGTGGCATAATGAATGGCAGCAGACCCCACACAGCATCTTGTGATTTATTATTAAACACGAATATGAATTCCAGGCTAGGACAGAACAATATAAAGAAACCTGTGGCATATTTTTATGCCAACATTTTTATGATTAATTAAAATTTATGCTCACGCAAATTAGACCATCTTATGAATTACTTTTTGTAGACGTTGTCCCAATTAAGTTGTGGCCAACGGGCTGTGTGATTAAGATGAAGTGTTTCCTCATAAACAAGAAAAAAAAACTAATTGAGGAAACAAACTACGCGGAAAACTATATGTGATACGGAGCAGGGCGGAGAGTTCTGAATGGGAAGATGCGAGAGAGAGGGAGAGAGAGAGAGAAGAAAACGCATTTCATATTTATTAAAGCAATAAAATAAAGTAGAATCTGCACAGACCCAGAGCCAGATAACGTGTCAGGCCACAACCACCAGAGAGAAATATCGCTCTGTCACCCACCCACGCACACATAATCATTGCACGCACACACACACACACACACACACACACACACGGCACACGTACATAAATTCAAGAGTTTGCGGGTAACGTGCAAATTGTTGTTTCCCCACTTTTGGCCTACGCCTACGCTACGCAACTTGATGTTGGTTTCCGTCCCTTTGCATGGATTTGGGGCCGCATAAGTAACAAGGACCTGGCAATAAATTTAAAATTAACCCTTTAGGAGCAGCGCTTTTGACCCTCGGCAGCATCAATCTCCATACAAAGTGAGATCTCGTTTAAGTTTCATTTCATTTAATGTAATTAATTGAATGCATTTAAAGGAGAATCATTTGCAGCATATTTAATTAAGATGTCAAATGGATCGTCTGGCCGCGGGGTGTGGGGTTGGGGCAGTGCAACAAACACGCCAAACAACAATAAATAAACTGCGAAACACGATTTCGCCCTAGGCCAAACGGAAATCGAACGAAAATAAAATTTAAAAAAAAAAAAAAGAACTTCAACAGGAAGTTCAAGTGGCCGAAAATGCTCTTAAAAGAAAATCAGTAAAGGAATTTCGCTTATGGGCAACTGATTGTATCGAATGGCCGTAGCATGAGAAACGGGAATGCGAACTTTAGCAAGTGGCTGCTGCATAGTTCCACACTTAGAAAATTGAATTGTTTTTAGATTTTTTTTTAACCCAGGCCGTAAATCAAATTGGATTTTCTTGTGCACTTAATTTTCGTATAGGAAATCGAAACAAAAGCTGAAAATGACTTTTGTTTTATAAGGGTTGGTGGGGGGGGCGGAGTGGGGCGAAAATGAAAGAAAAAGATTAAGCGAAATGGTTAAGAATGGGGGCAAAAAATAAAACACACAATCACATTCACATTTAAGGGAAAACGATTTTGAAACATTTTCCTTTAGCGTTTCTAGTGTCAATTTACTTGGGGTAATTTCAAGGGTCACAAGTTTGACCTCAGGATTCAGCTTGATACGCGGAAAAATGCGCTTTGAGTCATGTAGAGGCAGCTGCTTGTGTTTTGGGGTATAAGTGGGAATAGCCGCTTCTCACAAAGTGCTCATTGGGGCTTAACGATTCTTTGATTAGGTCAGTTGACATGAAAAAGTGAGAGTGTATTGGTGTGCGAAAATATAAAGTGACGTAAAACAGCTCTGACCATGTAGCAATAAGTATTAGAGCAGCGTTGGTCAACGAGAGCGAGGCCAAAAAGTGAGAGTGTTTTAGTGAGTGGAAATAACCCTCTAGTACGGCAGCGTTGCTCTTTGTACGGTGATGCGTCGTGCCGCCTGTCAAATTGTAACATGGGCCGAACGCTAAACTCTCTCTCTGTTTAGCGAGAGAGAGAGAAAGAGAGAGAGAGAGAGAAAAGGCGTACGCTCAAATTTTTTTTCCGTGAGAGAGCGTGTGCAAAGAATAGGAAAGGATTTAAAAAAAAGGTATATCAATCCTCGAACACCCTTTCAGCAAAATATTTCACAGCATGCCAGTGGAATGCATTATGGCGCTCCGTGCATGGCTTTAGGGCGAACGAGTGTCGCTAAAGTCGCATCGTGTCGAACGAGAGTCGGTTATGTCGCTTCTCTGCATGGCATTGCGTCGACCTAGCGTGCCTGGAGAGCCGTTAACGTATTGAGCGGACATTGCTTTGAAAAATACGTCAGTCGAGCCCATTGTGAGGGAAATAAGCGAGCGTCAACGACAGTCACAAAATCATCGACGGAACGTTGATACAGCGTGGGTTGGCCGTACTAGAGGGAAGCGCCGTGAATTTGCTTCGACCTGACAGCATCAAAGGCTAGCCAGCGACTGAAAGGCTTTTTGCTCTCTTCTCCTCAGCTTCGGCATGCGTTCGGCTCGTATACGTGTAAATAGCGAAATGTCTTCGCCCCCCCAGGGGGTTCTTGTGGCCATCGATGTATTAGAGATAAAATTTGCGCTGCCTCTCAATTTTGATAGTGCCCGTGCGATAGTGCCTAACGAGATACTTATAGTGCCCGAAAATATACATACTTATATCCACCAAGCAATATGTGCGTTTTCGGACACTTATTTATGAGCATTTACCATCAAAATGTGCACAAAAACGAGTCGGGAAGGAGCGTTTTTTTTATATGAAAGCGGTCGAAGTTTCCTGAGTCTTATCGGACTCTTCACTGACACAGATATAAGTGCTTTCACCCTCCCAATTAAGCATATAAAAACCTCATAAATGACACATATTCCGTGTTTACACGTTGAAGTTTGCTTTATGAAACTCTCTTCGACTTTGTTTTGAAGCATCTTCAAAACCTCCTCGCATTTACACCATGAAGTGCGCTTCATGAAGTCCTTTTGTTCGTACATTCGGATCACTATTTCAATGCAACCCTATTTTTGGCAAGCTATCGATTAATTAAGGCTGCATTTGAAAAGGACTTTAAGATCACGGACTTCGAAGCTACGGATAAAGTCCAAGTTCTTATGAATTTCTTGAACTGCTGTGAGACAATTCAGAAATTGGAGCGCTTGGTCGATCAACTCGTGTTGTCGATCGACTAAAAACTCAACACTCGCAAACCGAAACTATCGAAAAACTTTTTTTTTTTTTTTTAATTTAATATGTTATCCTTTTTTTTCTCCTTTCTTCCTACTTAACTGTAGGTTTTGGTTTTTTTCTCTCTCTCTCTTTTTCTCTCTCTCTCCCTCTTCTCGATCTCTATATTATTAAAGTTTTTGTTAGCTCTAATAACGTCTCTGACTACAATTGGCTGTGAATAGGGGCATAGCTGGCCGGACGGGCAAATAAAATTCCCCCACCGTGTCGGAGTCGTTATTAGTTTATTTTGTAATTTTATTGGATTTTCTTTGATAGGCTTCATTAGCTCATAAAAATTTTTGTAACGTATTTAAATATTCGTTGACAGCCTTTTTTTGTCAACTCTAAATAAATAAATAAATAAAATAAATAAACTTCATTGCCAGCTTGCCATAAAGCTTTGCCTGCTTCGACTGGCCCCCTACACCTCTTCCCTACAAACGAAAACTTCATGAGGAACTTCTTTGCTTCACATAGAAGTTACTTTCTAGGCACTTTTCTAGGCTCTGTTCGTATGCATATTGGAGTCCAGCTCCAAAAATGCTTAGACATAAGTGCTTTTTATACGCTCTTACTTAGAGAGCACCGAGAACCCTCCAAAAACGCTTTTACGCGCGGCTTTTTTCAAACACATAATTTGGAGCGCTCCGAACTGGGCTTGCTGGGTAGGGCCACATAGGAAATCACAGTGGTTAAAGCGAGACGGACATCTTCCCAAATGTATCCAGAGAGCGTAAGAGAGAGTGAACAGCTGATTAATTTCTGACAGGAGCGGTGTCGACTGAGCAATTTTTCAAACTTACACAATCAAGCATTGCGCTTGTGTGCGTAGCAGCGAAACACAAGCAAACGAACAAACGCCTTGTGAGAGAACAAAAATCGTACTATTTATAGAACACACTTGTTCCCTCTTTCTATACGTGTGTCGGCTACGACGCCGTCAGAATAATGAGTTCTTATCCCATGGGATAGGCTTTTGGCATTTCGGACACCACTGGTCTAGATATTCTAGTCCATGGTGGAATTAATGAGGTGAAGACGAGCGAGACAGCGCTCTCTCTGTTTATGGGGCCTTGTAAATGTTAGAAGCGAGGGCAATACACAAGCAGAGACAAGCAAATGTTCTGCCGTCTTTTTCTATCTCACAGCCATACATCTACTGGCCCTCAACAGAGGCTGATGGCTTCACCATGTTCTAGTCTATGCTCTGCCCTACTTTAGCGACCGCTGGCCAGCGACTGTAAAGCAGTTTGCTCTCAGCTTGTGTTCAGCTCTTGTCGGTGTGAATAGCGAAATGTGTTCGGCCCTTGGAGGCCAGGTTTAGGTGTCTCTTCTCATCTTTTATCTAAATAAACGAATCAATCTTTTAATTGACCAAATTTGCATGTTATAACAAGACTTTTCAATCAAAGAACTTTTAGCTACCCAAAAGTGTTATGGGTGCAGGTCTATTTCGATCTGATCATGTTAATATGTATTGTACTGAACAAAACTGCATCATTGGTTTTGTTTTATCAGCTCTTGTTCCCAGGATATAGCTGAAATACGAATTTGTTGAATTTCTGGCACTCCAGGATAAATATCTGAATTTATGAGCTATTTGCGACAGACCACATATCAAAGCTTCTTAATAAGTTATGTTTGTTCATAACTTTTTAAAATCAAGACATACACACACACCACAACGAAAGCTGTTTGACTATGTAGCTATTTCATGAATCTTCCGATTTAATCATCAGCAGTCTTTGCCTGACTTCTGCGAGTCGGCAGAGGCCGTCCAAAGGCAGGCTTATAACAAAATCCAACATCAATGGCCAACGCCAAGTGACCCAAGCTTTGTGTGTGTGTGCGCCCCATATCTTCCTTTCTGTATTAGTGGAGGAAATTTTAAAAATCTTGATCATATTTTGACTTATTTTCTTTAAAGCATAAACAAAGTAATAAAAATCAAATCAATTCTTTGAGAATTTTGTCTTAATAATGTCACATGTCCTAAATTTCCTAGCATTTTATCTACAATCGTCGGGGCCTTCAAGCGGATCACAAATGGAGGGACTCAAAAGCTGTTGCTATTTCTTTGATCTGAAATTTGGTTGCCAGCTGATTGCTTCCCTTGAGGCTTTCTGCAGCTTAATTATAATCTATCAAAGCTATGACGAAATGTTCAAGGCGGATGCAGCCAAGGTCACAGGTGACAGCAACAACAACAACGACAATATGGTTACCACCGGCATTCCTCCAGAAGCAATGAGTGAAATTCATTCACAAGATCCGCTATTTCCCACGGTCATGGCCACTGTAACCATATTTTGTGCCTTAATGCTGTTTGTTGGTGCCAAACTGGTGAGTTGTCTTTGTGCTGCAGACAATGAAATGTGTTCTTAACCATAAAAAATCTTCCCCAGGAGCGTAAACTGTTTCTCCTAATTTGGCTTTATGCCACTGTTTTATGCATTTTAATTTTCATGTTTCGTACTCTAATTGTCGACCTAATTCCCGAGGAATTGCTTTATAATGCCATCTCAGTGGGTAAGCATAGAATAAGAATCACCTTATAAATTATACACAGCTAAACTGGTTATGGAATTTCAGGTTTAGAAATATATTTTGCATTTGTGGTATTGTCATACTATTTGCATCTTAAGGCCAAGCGTCATGGTAATGCCTCTGAAATCGAGGTACTCTACAACGCCAGCGAGGCCTAGAAGATGTGCAAAATTATCCAATTTCTTAGCATTTACAATATGTGCAATTGGTTTGAAAATAAACTTAAATATGCGTTAACTTATTAATTATGGTTTATTAATTGCTCTACATAGCTAAAACTTACAGTCTAGGAATAAGTAAGTATGTTTAATAAGTTTTTCATGCCATTCAGACCACTACAACCAATTTTTGAGCTATTTAAATATAAAATTTTGCAACTTAAATGTAGTTTTCTAAACATGCTGTTATTTGTTGTATAATTGCAAAGTATTATTGCATTTGTGTGGCATTCAATGCACCAATTAGCGCGTCAAATGTATTATGTAAATCAACAAATTCTCTCAAAAATTGTTTGTATTGGAAATTTTGAACAAAATATAATAATAAACTTGACCGAAATATTGATTTGTTTGACTAAATTTGGAAATATTATAAATATCAGTATGATTTTAAACAAAATTCGCTGTGCAGAATTGATTGAAAATGGCTAGATATCTTGTGAACCTTTGCCATTTGACCGAGAAAGGTCTGCTTTTTAATGTTTAAAAATACTGACGAAATAAGGCAACTAAAATAGAAACAACTGACTCTGGTATAATTTATTGTTGCGTATTGAACACACTCGTTCTCGAACAATTTAACGCATCCACTCCAACTTGACGGCTATTTGACAAGTGACATTTAAGCTATATTACTGCATCAAAAGTTTTGCCATCAGTTATTTGCAATCATGGAATGGGGCTCGCTTGAAAATCGTGTTGTCGTAATTGGCCTACGTAAATACGGCTACGAAAAAGGTGTATTCTTTCGGATGTTCCGCCCACTGGAAATCACCCGATACTTTGTGTATCGAACCATGAAGTATTTGAGGTGACTGATGGAATAAAAGATCGAGCGAAATACGCTGTGCGAACGCCGCAAGCCAACAAAGCCGTCAAAGATCGAATTCGTCGAAATGCACTTCCCAAGCTGAAAATCATGTCTCGTGAGACAAATACACTGTGCAACATAAAAAAGTTGATAAAGTCGAGACCAAAAAATTCTGAATGGGTATGAATGGCTATACAAAAACCTTCGCTGGGTTTGCCCTCGTTAGCTGTCGTTTTGTTTCTATTGCATTTTGAAGTTTTCAGCTTCTGATTGGGATTCGCAACTCCATATCTCGTAAACTATTAGGAATTTCGCTTTAATGTCTTAGAGGAAGTTGTTGCTCTTGGCTAAGCTTACAAAACATTCATAAGTTACAAGTCTAAAAAGTCACATCTTTATACTCAAAATTACATTACATTACGGTCCTACAAATATTTAGGCGTCACAGTGTTCGATAATATACATTTCTCAGATCATATAAAAGGGAAACTTGGAGAAGCAAAAATTGCTATAAACGCTACATGGAGGACATTTCTGAGTAGAGACAACGTGAAGCCAAGTTGCAAATATAAGGTGTTCCAGGCAACTGTAAGAAGCATCAGGTGTTATGCTGCTGAAATTTGGGGATTTCTTAGATTCGACGATGTTGAACGCTTGTTGACGTTTTTCGTCAAAATACGCCAAATCACGCGATTTATATAGAAACTGGCCTTCCAACTCTGTATACGTATACACTGCAACTGAGAGAGAAAAGACTGCCTAAGCTAAAAATGAGTTGGGAAAACTCAGATTTGGACGACTGGTCCACTATTTCAAACAACTGCGTTCTAAACTTTGATTGGGGCAATATACAAGAATGGCGTCATACACAAGCTGAATTCATAAGAATGCTTTGCGAAGAAAAGCGTCAAATCTTTATAAACCGAGCTAGACAGAGCACTGAAAGGTCCACTTATAAAAAGCTGACTCACAACCTGGGTCAATCAAACTGTTTTCAAGATAGCCTAGGAACAAACTGCATTAGCAATATTTTTAAGGCGAGGTGCGAAATGATTGCATTAAAATTTAGGCCACACAGAAGGGACTTGGATGAAATCTGCAGCCTTTGTAATATGCGTGAGACGGAAAATGTGGAACACTTTATCGGCACTTGTCCCATCCTTAGAGGGGTGCGATATCTTCACTTCCGTCGCATCACTTTAAACGAGTTTGAACTACAAAGCATTTTAAACGGAGAAAATTGGCGCATCCTATCAGCATTTTTAGCAGAAGTCACCAAATATCGGCGACAAATTATAAACGAATATTTTTAACTTTTTTTTGTATTTTATTTTGTTCTATTTTGTTTTCTTTTTTTCTAAAACAGTCTGTAGAGCCGTCTTTATTGACGGAAGATCCACTATTTTGGTGACCGCAAAAACCGCATCAAGTATACGAGTTGTCGCTTACTTGGCCATTAACTTAATAATTACAAAATGCATAATTTAAAAGGTAGCAAAAACACAGAAATTATAAGGGTTTTCAGTCTTCAATAACGCACATTATGTTGATGCCCTCCAGGGCCGATTACTGCTGCTGGCGCATATAGATCAAAAACTGTATAATAACATAGAAGAGATTGTGGCGATCGTAGACACAATTGTGCAGTTCCTTGTCACTGATGAAATTAAACTTGGGATTTAGATGATTGTTGGTGCTAAGTATGGCACAATGTGCCTTATTGTGTACCGCATTCACAATGTCCTTGGTGGAGCGTTTCTCGTCGCGCATTAAAACATAGCGAGAATGAAAGGGTCGTCCCCCACCCTGAGGCAGGGGCATCAATTGACTATCCAAATAGACGCAAAACAAATGGAAGAGTATAGCTGCATCGGTGGGTAAATGTTCACCCCAATCCTTGCCATTATGAGCATTGCCCGAATTCCAACGATAATCGGCTATGCAAGAGCCCTGCGATAGCTCCTTAATGCGCTGCACCAAATACTCCTGATTGTTAAACGAATCCAAAAAGGGCAACAACATGGGCAACATGGGAGCACAGGATTGTACAAAATGTTGATTCTCGGCAGTCTTAGGCAAACGTTCCAGACCCACGGCACCAATTTTGATGTCACTTAGACCCCGCTGCCTGAACACATCATCCACAAGTTGGATTTCTTTGACCAAACGCTGTAATATGGTGGTGGACATCCAATATCTCAAATTGGCCAAATATTGTGACAATTTGTCCGTGGAAATGCGTTTGATAACCTCCGAATTGCTATCCTTGAACTGAAAGTTACCAAACTATCTCGTGACGAACGGGGAAGGTGGGTGGAGTAGTCAAATGAAAGGCGACTCTCAGACGTACCTATATTTATAATTGTTTAAATAATAATACATAGCATCAACTGATGGTTTTTTAATAAACCATTGTTGTATAACACTTACAGTTTTTATAATTGCAATGCTAATAATTCTTTCGATTGGTTACGGGCCCTTCGTATAGTTACGGGCCCTTAAGCATGTAAAATTGGAACCAAAACTCGAAAAATGAAAATTTTTTGTACAAATTGGCCGACACAGTCAAAAATTTCGATTGTTTTGTATTAAATCAAGAAAATAGTAAGAAAACATAACTTAACAAATGTATTTTACAAAAATTTAATTTTTTAGTTTTTTACCGAAAATGTTCGTATTTTCGAGTTTTTATGACAGTTGTACGTGCTTGTGAGCCTATAACTATATGAAAGATTAACTAAATGAAGTTGGTTCGTTTATTTTGGTCTAAGCTACAACTTTGTGCTGAATTACTTGGCCAAATCTGAAACGGGTTTCAAAATGAAGTTGAACGAGAAGGCCAAGCTAACTTCGTCTGTGCCGAAGTTTTTATACCCTTGCAAATGCAAATGTCACAGTTTAAGAACGCTTACATAAAAATCAAAAAATTTTGTAACTAAAACCTATTTTCCGACAGATAAACGTCTGAAAAAAGTTTTTCTCACTAAGACTCAATTTCCGACCGATCGGCCCTATGGCAGCCTTGAGATATAGTCATCCGATTTCGGCCCAATTTTGCGAATCTATTTGAAAGCATATAAAATAAGTCATCAGCGAGTTTAAGGTCGCTAACAAAACTAAACAAACAAATTTTTTACCAAGTCTCATGTTCGACCGATCGGTCCTATGGCAACCATAAGATATAGTCATCCGAAGTCGATCAACTTTTTCAAATTAGTTTGAAAGCGCTTAATATTAATAATCACCGACCTTAAGAACGATTTACTTAAAAACAAAAAAGTTTTTTTTCACTAAGACCCATTTTCCGACCGATCGGTCCTATGGCAGCTATAAGATATAGTCATCCAATTTTGACCAAAATTTTCAAATCTGTTTGAAATTATATAATATTATTAATGACCAAGTTTAATCACGTTAACATTGGAAACAAAAAAGTTTTTCTCACTCAAACCCATTTTTCGACCTATGGTTCCTATGGCAGCTATAAGATATAGTCATCCGATTTTGACCAAAATTTGCAAATCTGTTTGAAAGTATATAATATTATTAATGACCGAGTTAAAGCACGTTAACATTGAAAACAAAAAAGTTTTTCTCACTAAAACCCATTTTTCGACCGATGGTTCCTATGGCAGCTATAAGATATAGTGATCCGATCCGGTCGGTTCCGACATATTTGCAGCGTGCAGTAAAAAGAAGACTCTGTGCAAAATTTCAGCTCTATAGCTTTAAAACTGAGAGACTAGTTTGCGTAGAAACAGACGGACAGACAGACAGACGGACAGACAGACAGACAGACGGACAGACAGACAGACGGACGGACAAAGCTCAATGAACTCAGCTCGTCCCCCTGATCAAGAATATATATAGTTTATGGGGTCGGAAATGAATATTTCTATGCGTTGCAAACTTCTGGGCAAAATTATAATACCCTTTGCAAGGGTATAAAAACTGAAGAAAAGTGGTCAAATTTTGGCTTTTTTGGCCAACTTTTGTAATTTTGAGTATGAAGATGTAATTTTTTTGATTTGCTACAAAGAAATGTTTTGTAGGTCAAACCAAGAGAAACAACTTTGTTGAAGATATGAAAGCAAAATTCAAAATAGTTTACGAGTTATGGAATCGCTAGTCTTACTCTGAAGCTGAAAAGATCAAACCAAGACTGGGTTTTTATATACTTTTATAATTCACACCCTTTCAGAATTTTTTGGTCTCTACGCGATCAACTTTTTTGAGTTCAAAAATGTGTTACAGTGATATCAGCAAGGACAGCATGTCGAGTATCATAAAAGGTGACTTGGAACTTAGTGCATTCAAGAGACACACCGGCCGGTGCCACTTGCTCACAACAGCAACAATGCCCACAGACGAATTCTGTTTTCTGACGAGAAAATTTACATCATAGAGGAATCTTTTAACAAACAGAATGATAGAGTGTATGCTGTGTCATCAAAACAAGCGTCTAAACTCATTCCGTCGTTTATAATGGGGTCACCAAGCTCCATTTTTGTGAAAAAATGAGTCAAAACTTTGGCGAAAAAGTGTTGTGAAGCCTCTCAACACGACATTATTTGCCAACAAGCCGTGAAACTTTCAATAAGACTCCGCTCCAGCTCACAAGGCTAAAATGAGTCAAACATGTACCGAATGTCTGCTAGTAGCCCAGACCAGAATCCATTGGACTACAAACTATGGTCCGTTATCGATTCAATGGCTTGCTCTACTTGACACTTAAATATTGAGTCTTTGAAGCTCACCCTTGACAATTTCTCAATGCATGAGATGCGCACTGCGATCGATGAGTTGGCAGAGGAACTTCGGCGCAGCTGGAAGGCACAAGGCAGCCATTTCGAATAAGTTGTTCTACGATTTGTAGCCATTATGTGACCGTATAAAAAGTTTTGAAAAATATTCATTCGTTTTCATTTTATGCAATTAAAACAATTGCGAGTACTACATATACCACACATTCCTCATAGAACTAAGTAATGGCAGAGAAACTTGTCATGCGTATTATACAATTTTTTTTAATATTTAGTCGGCAAGAAACCCACTTGACAGCGTCTCGCATGGAAGCTGGCATAAGGACCATATGGATGACATGCGACAAAATCATGATAGTGATTAAAGAGGTTGGTTAAAAAGCTCCCCCATTCCTGGCATGAAGCAGTTCTTTCTCTTTTTTGCGCAGAGTTCCTAATTGACATTAGTTCAGAAATTCTGAGCAGCAGCCGCATCGTTAATAGCAATGGCCATGTACCAAAACGTTCAATATTTGATAACCAAGACGTGATAGATAATTTAGCAAGATAGAGACTGAAGCAGTTTCAATCACCAACATTAGATGCTTAGACCTGATATTGTTGAGCAAATATTAAATAAATTCTATGCTAATTTAATTGGCTATTTGCAAAAACGATTGAAACGGAAAATCCTTGAATGATTTAAATTCTTTTCTCAAATTTAACATAAATCCTTCATAAATATTTCGGTCAAGTACTTTGTTTTTTTTTTTTTGCAACCAAAAGAAAAAGTGTAAAACGCATCAACTTGAAGAAAAGTGAAACCAAATAACGAATTTTCTTACTCTTGGGTACGATTTTTTTGGCGGTTCTCGCGTGGATGTTGCCGTGGGCGTGCCCGTGCCGCGTTTGTTGGTGCGATTCTTTTTGAGAACGATAACGCGCATGGTGCACAGATATTTGGATGTATGTATGTACGAGTAGATATGTAGATGTGTTGGTTATTAAGTTGCAAATTTTGTGGTTGACGTTTACTTGTTGAATTTGCTTTTGGTTTGATATAATTTTCTTATTTTTTTTTTTGATTTTTGGGTTGGTGCCGTTTACAAACGGTTTTCCACACGAATTGAGCAAAATGCAAAGTGAGCCTCTAGCGGTTTGTTACATAGTTTAATACTACTTCTAGTTTAGCAAAGATTAGTTGGTTATTTACATTAGTCTATGTATATATATATAGAGTTGGTTAGTTAGTTATTGTAGTTGGTTTGGTTGGTTGTTTGGTTGGTGAGAGTGTAGATAGAATTGGCGCTAAAGAATTTGTACAAGCGTGAAGTCAGTTGGCTCGCTTCGAATTGTTTTCTAGGGCTACTTTTGATGGCAAGCAAACGATTCGAGGAAACTGACAGTGCTACAAAAAAGATTGAGATTGATTGATTGAGCGAATTCGGTGGCGCACGGTGCGTATGCGTGCTAAGTTAAGAACTAATTAAGTGACGACTAATTCGTGAATTCACATTACTTACGGTAGCTTGGGTGTTAAGCTATTGAACTCAGAGTTATTACGAATTCGCCTCAAGAAGATACAATGTGACAATTGACAGAAGAAGCCTGGCCCTGACTTGCGCTCTAGAAAATGGAAGTTGTCTGTTCTTTGTTGTTGTTGTTGTTGTTGTTGTGTCTTGTGGGTTTACAAAATGTTTGTTAATGTTTAGTGTTTTGTTAAGCTTAAGCAAATGGCAGCGGGCATTGTTGCCATTGCACAAGGCCAGCAGCAGCCAATCAAACCTCAGGACGCGCGACGACGACAACAACGACGACGACGACGACAACAATAACGACGACAACGACGAGACTACGGTTAATTTGTCGAACGGATCACTCAGCAGGAGCAGGAGTAACAACAACTACGACGACAGCGGACCAGAGGGCAGTTTTGGTTTAAGAAGCAACGCGCGTATCGAGTAGGTTGGAATGCAAGCACGTGACTGACTTGGAGCAAGCATTGCAGGTTGCTTTTATAAACAGGCACAGTGCACAGGCAATTGCAAACAGTCTGGCAACGCCGCTCTCTCACTTTCTCTCTCTCTCGAGCGAACAGCTGATGATGGAAACACGGTTCTGAGTTTGAGATTAAAGTTGTTTGTGTTACGTTTACTTGGGTTTTTCCAAAAAAAAAAGAAAATTCATTTAAAATTGTGGCCAACACACGGCGTATACTTGATCTACTACTTAGACTATTTTAGTTCGTCACTTGCTTCCGTTTTTTTTTTTTTTTAGCAATCAACCTGCTCCGCACTGACCATACACAAGCTAATCTACCGCAGAACTAAACGAAGGACGAAGTCAGCCAGAGTTGTTGGTATGTTGAGTTGCTCCCATCTAAAGAGCACGGAGTGGTCACATGCGCAGTTGTTGGGGCCAAAACTCAGCTGTTTGACCTACATACGAAGTCCAGTTCACTTGCACTTGGAAATGTGCAAGTTTTTACGTGTCAATGAAACACTCAAAGTGAGGGTTGAGGTAGGTAAAACCAGCACAAAATTACAATTTTCTTACAATTTTTCAACTTTTTTTGGTATTAATTGCAAAAAGCTTTCCTCACATCAACAGGTGCCTGCTCCTCTTACAAAGCTCCACTAAGCTTTTACAAAATTAAAGCTTAAGCCAAGCTTTTCAAGCTTAAGGGCTTGTGTCCCTGCTGAACCAAAAAGCTTTGTCACTCACCTGCGCTCGGATGGCCGCCAAATGTATTTGCTTGGCGCGTAAATCGAACTTCTTCATGGATAAATCCTCCTGCAGCTCGTTAACCTTGTTGTACAGTTGTCCCTCAATGCCACGTGTCTGTGTGCGATTCAGTGCATCAATGGAGTCCTGTGGCGTTAAAAAAAAAAAAAAGAAGGAGTAAAAACGGTTGAAATGTTGTAAGTGACGCACACACATCTTATCTCATGTCTCACCTGCAGCTGACGTATTTGCAATTCCAATTCGATGGCCTCACGCTTTAGCGACTCCAGAGCCGAACGCTGCGACAACGTGGAGTGCCGGTCAAAAACCAGCTCGTTGCGCAAAATTGGCGTCATCTCCTGCCAATAAAAGAAGAAATTATCTTTAGCACACACACACACACACACACACACACGGGGCTTAAGAGTAGACGCACAAAATCCAAATAATTCCAAAATGTTAGAAAGCTTCGGAGTTTGTTCGTAAAATCCAAAAATAAGAGTGAAAAAATAGTAAAAAAACAAGTGAGAAAGTCGGTCGCGCGACTATAAGATACTCTGTACCAGTTAATGCCGTCGCTCGCATTTGCTCGCTCGTTATACGCGTTCTATGCGCTATACGCAGTTATACGCTCATCTCTAAGTTTCCCTCTTTCTCTTAAAGATTGTGTTTGTTTGAATTCAGCGGTGGTTGTCAGGAAGTGGGGGGCTGGAGGGTGCCGGTTAACTTATTTTGCTCATAACTTGTGTATCGTTCAGCCGATCTTTATCATTCTTTCAGCAAATCGTTAAATAATTTTGATTACTAGATTTCTTTAGAAGGTACGAACAATCTATCATCAAACTGTGGGAGATATGACGTTTTTTCCAAATTTCAGTGGCGGAAGGGGGCGCAAAAATTGAAAATAAACTTGATCTGCCTGCAAGTGTAATGAGTTTTTGTCCCATACATGTAAAACCTCTATCTCTTACCATCTCTGAGATCTCTTCGTTCATACGGACGGACAGACAGACGGACGGGCAGACGGACATGGCTATATCGACTCGGCTGTTGATGCCGATCAAGAATATATGTATATACTTTATAGGGTCGAAGATGATTCCTTCTGGCTGTTACATCCTTTCGCAAAAACTTAATGTACTCTCAAGTACAAACGGTGTCAGTAATGCGGTGAAACCGAAAATACTTAATTCAAGTACAAAATTCTTATTTCGAGTACGATTTTTCAATCCTGAAATACTTGCTTTAACAAAATTTGTTTCAATATCAATTTGATGCGCAGTGTCTCAAATTAAAACTGAAACTAGTATCATTTTTTTTTGTATAAATATAAACCTACACTGAGAAAAAAAATCTATCTAAAATCTAGATTGAAAATCTCGTTTTCAAGAACCTTGCAAGCTTATAAAAACAAGATTGAAAAACCTTGAAATGAGCTTAGAAATCTTAAAAAAAGGATTTATCATCTCGCCACTTATCAGTTGCCTGTAAAGCTTCAGTTTAAAATTATTTTTGATATATATAGATTTATTTTGCTAAAAGAAAAACAAAAAAAAAACAAAAACAAATAGGTCGGGACTCGAACCACGACTTCTTCGTTCAATAACACATTGGCACGGCCGATTGGTCGATTTTGCCGTAGGGGGTCAATTGTTAAGAGCAGCCAGTCGCTGTATAAGAACTCAAACTGCGAAAATCTCTGCTCTTATACTGCAACTGGTTGGACCTAACAGTTGACGCTCGATGGTAAAGCGGTGGTGTTAGTGTTTCAGTGCACAGAAGTTACTGAGCTCAAGTCCCAGTATCGGCAGATTAATAATTTTCAATTTATATAAGTTTTTCAGAAGGAAGAAAATGTTAATAACTAAAACAACTAAATCAACTAACTAAGCCAACCAAATCACACACATCACCACCCCCTTCCCGCACATCACCTCAAAATAAACAAGAAAGAAAGTCGGTCAAGCCCGACTATAACATACTCTGTACCCTTAACGTCGCAGCTCGCATTTGCTCACGAGTTATACTCGCTCATCTCTAAGTTTCACTCTCTCTCTCTCTTTCTCTCTCTCTCACTAAGATTGCCGTTCAATAGAATGCTGTGGTGATGGGTGGGTGTTCATTGTCCGTTTTTTGCTCATAACTTGAGTAACGTTCATCCGATCTTTATCTTTCCTTCAGCGAATCGATAAATAATTTTGTTTACAAGGTATCTCTAGAAGGTACGAACGATCTATCTTCAAAACTGTAGGAGATATGACGTTCCAAATTGCGGGGGCTGGAAGGGGCGTGGCAAAAATTGAAAATAAACTTGATCTGCCTGCAAGTATAAGAAATATATGCCCCATACATGTCAAACCTCTATCTCTTACCATCTCTGAGATCTCTTCGTTCATACGGACGGACGGACGAACGGACGGACGGACGGAAGGACAGACGGACGGACGGACAGACGGACAGACGGACATGGCTATATCGAATCGGCTGTTGATGCTGATGAAAGAATATATATACTTTATAGGGTCGGAAATGATTCCTTCTCCCTGTTACATACTTTTGCACAAACTTAATATACTCTATGTACCTTCGGTACAGAGTATAAAAATGCATAATTTATTTTTATATTTTCTTTTCATATTAAAAAATGAGATTGTTTCATCCAAAACTCGAGTATAAACGATCTTAATACAATATTGTTGGATTAAGATTTAAAATGAGAATATTATCTCGTCTCTGTCGAATTCTGACACCGTTTCATCTCTTTCCAAGATTATAATCTTGGTTTTGGCAAAAGTATTTATTTGATATTATAAAATTTTGAATGTCAACGAATGTTAGCATCTGAAGCATCTGTTATCGTTTGGATTCCTGTCTATCTGTTGCAGCCGTCTGTGCCGTGTGAATATCTTTTGCTACCATTGACAAGCCTTCCTGTCTTTCCAGCGTGTTATGCCTACAAACTGTGCTAATGTCTGGAACTCTATCCTTTTTACATACAACTTTATTGGAAGCCGGCAATTATTATATATAATTTCCAGTTTTTCCTCCTCAGAATACTTCATATATTGCATTAATTTTCTAATATCCATCACGAAGTTTCTTACGGTCTCTGTTTCCACCTGACGCGGTTGATTTATTTGCGCCGCCATTTGCTCATCATATTGCGGTGATAGGAAATACTTCTCTAGCTGTACTCTGAGTGTCTTACAGTTGCAAATTGGGCTTAGTTTTCTATGCCACCAGTCTAACGCTCCTCCTTCTAAGACCATAGGCATAGTGTTTATCAGCTGATCCATAAGTCATCTCATAAATCGCTGCCAGTTTCTCTATTCTGCTGAGGAACTCTAACGGTTCCGTCTTTCCTTCGTATCTTATTCCCCAGTCTCGTTCGATTACTGATATTGCCTCTGGTCTTAGAAGGAGGAGCGCTAGACTGGTGGCATACAATACTAAGCCCAATTCGAATGTATATGTTTATGGTGTTGTTGTCGTTTTAGGCAAAAATATGTAAATAACAAATTAAACTCTTTAGACAGAACACTTACCACGCCACAAGGCCGCTGTGGCTATTTCAGCGCTTTGCAAAGCGAGAGGTTCAAAACGAATAGTGAGAGAATAATGTTTCCCAACCTGATACAAGTTAGTATCAATTTTATATAATCGAATATCATTTTGATACTTTTGAAAATGTCAATTAGATACTTGGAATATAAAGAAAATTTGATACTCCATAGTTTCAAGTTGATGATTACTTTTTATACCCTTGTAGAGGGTATATTAAAATTGTCCAGATGTTTGTAACGCATAGAAGGAAGCATCTGCGACCACATAAAGTTTATATATTCTTGAATTACTGAGCAAAAAGAGTAACATAAGAAAAGAGCCTAATTGCAACATAGTCTTTATTGAAGTATAATGAAATCTTAAGTCAGCACCAATTTCATAAGATAAGTACAAAGGCAATTCCCAATTAGTTCTTGGAAATATGCTTCAGTAATAAATCGAATATGGCTGGAAAAATGCAATGGAAATGAATTTACCAAAGACCAAGAGTTGTACTGTAGGTCCGAAATCTACCCTCTCTTCATAACCAAAGTGTTAGAACCAGAAGGGAATTTTAAAATAACATTCGAATATTCCCTTGCACACTGTAAGTCTAATTTGTCCTAAATCCAAGTTTTTTTGTACTCGAACTAACAAGGTGCTTTTCTAAAAATTTTCGACTTACAGTAAGTACAAAAGGTTCTCGAATGAAGAATGTTTGCTCTCATTTAAATAAAATTAGCAGTCGTTTTTCGATTCTTAAATGTTTCGTACTAAATTTTAGTATATTCTAGCACACATCAAGCCTGAAATTTTAGGTACAACATGGTACCAATTCTAATTCAATCGACTTAGAACTCTGCCAGTCGTTTTTCTGAGTTCTGAAACCAGAATTTATTATAAATTTAAAATAAGTCAGCTAATTCTAGAAAATTTAATTAAGTAAAAGGGTTATTTGTGAGGTCACAATAAATTCCTTGATATCAAGTAAAGTCTAAAAAAAAACTAAAAATAAAAATGTTCAAAAATTTATAAACTTCCATTAACTTTTCATCCTAATACTATACTCTCTCGTACTCAAGTCAAAGCCCCGAACAAGTGCCCTAGGGCTGCTTAATTTCGATGTTCTTTCATAATTGTTTCCATACTCACATTATAGTCGCCCGTCTCATCGCCCGGTTCGCCCTGTGGTGGAGCAAAGACACGTCTAGGAACTTTTTGGGCCTGGGAGGGTTGCGCCAGCAAACGCACAAAATTCGTGAGATCCTGTTGGGGTGCCACTGCACTGCATTGGTTGGTCAGGCTCGCATAGCGTTTGGCTTGGTCCTGGGCCTGTTTAACAACAAACACAAATTCGAATATCAACAATTCACATGTACAACAGCAGCTACTACTCCCCGCACGCAATTTAGCGCCAAGTCTCACCGGGTCCCGCCCTAACCATTAGGCAAATTACCCAAGAAAATTGCGACTGTGAGCAATTATTATAATAGTGCACAAATTATATTCCAGGAAACAAAAGCGTCACAAAAAAATTAACTCACATTGAAGCAACCACCTGCTGCAATCATAAATCACTTCCCTTGCCCCCCTCACCTTGCTGGCAATTACATCGGCACCCTGCAACAACGATTCGGACACAATGCCGCACAGGTCATTGTGTATCTCTTCCAGTTCCTGCATCAATTGGGGCAAAGTGTCGCAGTGGTAGGCCTCTAGCATGGCATTGGTGGCATGCAACTGCTGCACGTACGCATTGTGTGCGTCAATGTATTCGGTAAGCGAATGCTGGCTGGGATTCTGGCGATGTGCCAGGTGGCATTGCTTATAGTCCAGGCGACACTGTGGATAGGGAGAGTGGGTAAGTGTAATGTGGCCATAAATTGCCTGCTGTTAGCATTAAAGGTTAAGCTTAAAGCAGCCCCCCCTTCCTGGCCGGTTACTTAACTCTAATTATGATGGATTGAAAGATTGCCACCCACCTTTGACAGCTTCTCTTCAGTCTTTGCGATAATAGTCTCAAAAGACTCCCTGTGTGTAAATATTTTACGGCTTTGAACTTTGCGATGAAAGGATTTATCCAGCATTGGTCGTGACACCTACAGAAACCAAAAAACAGGGAGAGAAAGAGAGAGAGAGAGAGAGGATTATTTTGCGCCATTCATGCGTAACCAAAATGCAAATCACCACATAAAATGTAAATTAAATGCATAAACAAAAACATACCAAAAACATTATTTTAACAAAGCCGCCCGCAGAAAGAAAAAAGTTACATTATTCGGCACTCCAATTACACATGTCATTTCCCAAGGCCCCTTAGCTACCAACACAAACACACGGGCACACACACATACACACAGGAAAATTAAGCATAATTATTATACGCTTTTTTTAATGGAAATTGGGATTTTATATTGTTGGCATATACCATATTGTATGGTAGTCCTTTATATAAATATGCAAGGGCGTAAAAGAGAGAGAGAGAGAGATCAGAACCATTCAGTCTCACTCGCTGATCCCAGGCAACTGCTAAGCTGGGGAGCAATTTGTAAACAGAAATGAATCACCATCTGTATAAATGAATCTGCAACAAACAACTTTTAAATGTGCTGTCCCACCAACTGTGTGAAATGCTGACCAGTTGAATGATATACGACCAGTGTAAAGGCAGCTTTAGCATTCTATGCTACAGATCTGAGGGGACTCAGTACAACAAAAGTAAGCAGTGATGACATAGGGCATAATTATTAGAAATAGTTCCAAATCGGGGCTTATTTTAGTACCAAGACCCATCTGTTGGGTTCTTTCTCTACTGCGGTACAATGAACACGTTGATCCTGGTGAGGGCTAAATTGCTCATCAGAATTCAGCTGAAGATGGTATTTTTAACAGGCCTGCAAACTCAATTCTTGCTTTTAACTTCGATTCGCGGGTTTCAACTAATTTTAGGTGGGAGAGACGACCGATAAACGTAGTTTTTGTTGGTCCACTTATTACTTTACTTTTTTTCTCCTTATACTTCTAGGCTCCTTATGTATGCAACTACTTCAAGCTTCTAATGCAGGCATGCCCAAAAGCAGCAAACGACAGAGCACTCACCAATACTCACAAAGATAAGCACCAATACCAATAATGAAATTGTTGTTGGTCAGTTTGCTTGCGCTCGCAAACACCAATCAAAGAAGAGAACAAAACCTGTTTTTGTTCTACGCGTCGCATACACACGAAATCGTTGGCATGTGTGTCGTTTCGTATGCCTCGCGCCCTGCATGTATACGATCATCAAAGAGCATACGGCTGGGCATCGCTGTTCTAATGTATCAAGGCTGCAAACCATTCCGCAAACGAACGCCGTAAAACCGTTTATGGATCCATCGTCGGGTTCGATGAACCGAGCTTTCTAATTTGTTAATCTTCCTTTGCTTGAAAAAAGTACGTTTCAAAGAAAGTTTTTTCAGAAGTTATAAAACTATCACAATCAGCGGTGTCACAGAAATCTCTTCCAACCAAAATTTCAACCCAAAACCAATTCTCGGTGTCACAGAAATCTCTTTCGGTTGGTTTCAAGTCTCTCGTGTTTTGTCAGGAGATTTAGCAAAATTCACCACCCAAACAATTTTGACAAGTAAAGATGGATATGTTGCATCAAATGAATAAATTATTTGTTTAGTTTAAACATTGCAATTTGCGCTTTAATAATTATTCGCAAAATCAACCAAAGTCTTTTGTATTTGTCAAAAGCAGCCACCCCAAGTGACGCCATCTACAGCTTGGTCGCCCTCTATGTAATGGCCAGCTGACTAAGGGCTGGCAAGTTACACTTCTTCACATTTTCATGAAGAATATGAAATGAATATATATAAATTTGAATTATAATTTAAAAATGCATCATAAAACATATAACACAATCAATAAATATCATTTGAACATCCAATTACCCCTTAACTAAAAAGAAGGGAAATTTTTTGCGAGATATGCAACCCTGTTTTTAGAGATGATAGATCAGTTGGAACAGCTTCTGCTCTAACTAGATTTTCAAATAAGAAAATGAAATCACTTGAAGTTCTGTGACACCGACGAGGGTTTTGCAAACCAACCGAAGATAGAGATTTCTGTGACACCGCTGAATATTGTAATGAAATTTGGGTCCACTTGTTAGGTGATAGAGCCAAAGTCACCCCCGGTTGCTCAGCCAATAAGTAGTTGAAGTTTATCCAAAGGAAGGTGTTCTCCAATTCATTCAGTTGAAAATTCAGACAGTTCTTTCATTAGAACAGGTGTTCTTCTCTTCTTCTTCTTTATTGGCCCGATGTTGCATCACTACCGCTTGACGGTCTTGGCCTCTGCAATGAATGCCCTCCACTCGCTTCTGCATTGTGCGAGCTGGCACCAGTTGTTCACACCAAGGTTGGAAATGTCTTTCCGCACTTGATCATCCCATCTTAGTGGTGGGCGACCCCTCCTGCCTTGTCCTCCAAAGTCAGCCGCCTTCGCTTTGTACGTCTTTTTTACTGGAGCTTCTTCATCCATGCGGATTACATGTCCTAACCAGCGCAGCCGCTGTTGCTTTATGCGCTTGACTAGACTGATGTCCTTATAGAGCTCATACAGTTCGTGATTCATTCGAATGCGGTATCCATCGCCAACTTTTAAAGGTCCATATATCCTCCGAAGGATTTTTTTTTTCAGGTGTTCTTCTCGAGTCGAAAACGTAGAGAAATAGGTTAAGATAAATCGTCGTCTGTGTGATCGATGTATCGATCACACATACGTGACACTGGGCTCAAGTGGTCATCGCCTGCCATCGGTGTATCGAATTGACCTAAGCACTAAGAATCGAATGTGGGTCCGGGGACTAGTTCCGGAGTCGGTACAATATATTGAACTGATAAAAATAATTTGATATTGCTGAATAAGAGCATTATTATTTCAATATCAGATCTAATCTCTGCATATTACGACTTCGAGAAGAAAATAAAGCACAAAGCAGTCAAATTGTTATATTTATGTACACAAAAGGTGAGTCTAGCTTTCCATTTTAGACACCAGGCACTTGGGGTATGCCGTTGTAGAGAACTTAGGAATGATAAGTGTAATGAACGAGGTCAATTCGGGTATTTATAATTGTTTTTAAAAGCAAGAAAAATGTCATATTTTTTTTAAGAATTCATGAACGAAGCTTCGAACCAAAAGCTTAGGTTTGCAGCCTTGTCATGTATCGATAACCCAAGTTTGAACGATGGAGTAGTTATAAGCATATCCAAAATTCTATGCCACAGCGCTACCAGTAGCTTCCGCTACTTCTGGCTTCTTTTGGGCATGTAGTTGCTTTTCAAAACAAATATATGATTGAAACATACATTGCTGTATCAGCACAGCATTTTCTGTGCTCAAAAACAGGGGTCAGCAATGTGAGCAGAGACATCGGGAGAGTTTCAGCTGCTGCAATAGTTTTCGTGAGTCAGCGACAAAAAGGTGTGTTCTCAATTCCACGGCAACTTTTCGAAAGTGGAATTGATTTATGTTCTCGCAACAAATTTTTCGTTTTAAAAAGTATTGCTTAATGGTCGGTGGAATAAACAGTAAATGCCAAATTACGCACACGTACAATTGCTAGATGTACATAAAGTGAATTTTCCTTAATTCTGTGATCCATTTAGAAATTGTAAGTGAAATTTTATTTGCATTTAAGTCTTTCATTGACTTACAAGGAATTTTTTTGCTTAATGTGTCCAGAATTTGGCATTGGCCATTCAAACCGAATAGTGAAACCTTCGACTGTTCCATTTTCGATCGTTTCGCTTGGAATTGTATATTCTCTACTATGTATCTAGAGCCAATCTCGGTTGGACCAGAGTTTGCAAAAAGTAAAAAGAGAGCCATTTCATTCGGAATTATGAACACCAAAACTAAACCGAAGCGGAATTGCGTTCGATATACTTTTCAAAAATTAGTGAAATTGAGAAACGTGCCTGAATGAATTGAGCTCATTCAACAGATCAGCTTTATAGCTCTATATTTTCTGTCTCTGCTTGATGAGTCGGCAGCGGCCGAGCAAAAGAATCTAATCAAAAACTTGGAAGCATTTGAAAGCTCTCTGGTAGTTTTCTCTTAGAGTATTTAAGTCCAACGTAATGTCATTTTCATGGAAAAAGGCAAATTCCTGGGCAAACCTGCAATAGCAATTTGATATTCAGAGCTGGGATGAAAGTTGTCGACACGATAATGTAAACTATGAAGTGTAGCTTAATGGGACGTACATTGCAATAAACCTAGTTGGATAGTTGGACCAAAAGACCAGCTCAAAGTAATGGAAAAATTTTGGGGTGAACTTAAAACAAAGGCAAAATCACAAATCAAAGACAACAAATCATCAACAGTAAACAAACTATGCCTCACTCATCTGCAATTCAGAGAATTTTCTCACCTTATCCATGGAAAAACTAATAAACCATTTGAATTGTTGATTTTTTCTAATGTACATTTATTTGTGTAACATTTCTCAAACCAACTGTCCAAGTCCACTTCAATTAAAACCATTTCGGTTAATGAATGTCAAGGCTGAACATGACTTTACCATTAAACTGTCAGCAGTTGTACATGTAGCTATAGCTATTTTTGGCTCCTATGTATATCCATACACAATACGCTTACCTGACGGGAAAGTACGCTGGCCACATCGTTGCAGGCCTGTGAATCTGTTTCCGCTTCCTGCAGGAATGTTTCCCAAGCCTGAAATATGGCCAAGTGGCAGGCGGGTCTGAAATTTCAAAACAAAATGAGGAAATTAAACGAAATCAAAATTTGCACTTGACATACCTTTCTTTGCGCAGCTCGGCATTCTTTTTGCGATAATTGGACACAAGAGTTTGTAGGGCAGTTGCATGTTCCTCATACAGTTGGGAAAGTGTTTCGTTGAAATCGGATACTGCAAAATAAAAAATATAAAAAGAGTGTTGAACCTTAGCAGCTTTCGGGCACCTTAGTGCAGGATGCATTAGAGAAAAGGACACACACACACGCACAAACCCAAGACAGTCACTGACTTCCGGCTGAGTGCTTTTAAATCTCAACTCAACTCCATCTTAAACTAGCTTAAGTGCGAGTCAGGGTTAGCAGCTCCTTTACTACTAAAGTTTAAGTAAGGCATTTCATTTACTTTGTTGTTAAGCAAAATGTTTCACTCTCCCACTGCATGCGTGTGTAATTGTGGGTGTGTGGGGAGATGGCTCATAAAATGCAGGCCAAAAGCTACACCATAAAAGAAACTGCCTGTCAGCGAGATGATCCATCAAATTTACGATTATTTAAATATACATGAATATGAATACATTTTTGCTTTTAACTCTTCACGTTTAACCATTAACCTTCATCAGCAACAGGTTGGCCAAGTGTCATACAGCAAATGCCAAGGATTTTCAATCTGATGACTTCAAAGGAATGTCAACCAGGAAAATTCAATCGATAAATACTATTTTCCGCATCTCCATGACGGAACAAAAATGTTATTAAAAAGTTTGATTACTCAACCACAGAAGACTTTTCCATTTACCGTCGTATGCTGTATAACTTTCAATGACATTCACACACACATCACAAGTCAAAGTTATGTCAAAAAGTTGTCCATTGCAACTGCGTCTGCATTTTTGCTAAGAACTGTGTAAACAGAAGCTGTCAAATTCAAAAAGAGAGCTTAGTTGAAAGTAATGTCATCTACTATGGCAAGGAATGGCAAACGAAAATTGAAACTTTCACCATAATATTTATCACGTTTAAACATATTAACGGATATGAATAGAAAATATTTAAGTAACTAAAAATATGATGTTCATTGTTCAAAGAAATAAGTCAACTGTAATTATCTTTAGTTAACGAAATGTCTGCCAGTGTACTAAAATCAAATCCCTGACTAAATAAACTGAGGTTTTCATAAGCCAAACCTTTTACATAAATTACTTGTAAGACTTCCCAATTTTTGCTGATGCCCTAAAAAAGTCATTTCCATATTCAGCATATTTGAATGCAAGTCATGTTTGCCTAACAATGCGAATATGAATCAATAACACTAGGCAACAATTTTTTGCCTTTTTTTCAGACTGTTTGGATTTAAAGACGAAAATATGCATTTAAATTTGTGTGTTAAACTTATAAAATTCAAATTGTTCCATTTTTCACAGGTAGTTTTACATTTTTAAAATTGTAAATCTATTTCAAGTGCACCAAAAATTTTTAGAGATTTGCGTATATGAAATAACAGCAAATATATAGAACTTCAAATTGCTTAAACTTATGTATTTATGCTTTGCCTTTAGACAGCTAATCAATGTATTTAAGTTATTGGAGATGAAAATTAACCACTTTAAATTTATTTAGAATTTTCCTGTATTTATACTCTGTAGTACAGAGTCTGTACCAAAGGTACATAGAGTGCAAACGAACGTAGCAGGCTGAAGAAATCATTTCCGACCCTAGAAAGTATATATATTCTTGATCAGCATCAACAGCCGAGTTGATATAGCCATGTCCGTCTGTCTGTCTGTCCGTATGAACGAAGAGATCTCAGAAATGGTAAGAGATAGAGGTTTAAGCTGTATGGGATATGTACTTGCAGGCAGATTAAGTTTATTTTCAACTTTTGCCATGCCCTCTCCCGCAACCGCAATTTGGAAAAAACGTCATATCTCCCAAAATTTTAAAGATAGTTGGTTCAAACTTTCTAGAGATAGTTATTAACTATCATTATTCATCGATTTGCCGAAGAAATGATAAAGATCGGATGAATGCTACTCAAGTTATGACCAAAAGTCGGTTCTAATCAAACGTCAGTTTCGAAATGGTTTAGCTATGAAGTTTTATGTGTGTAACTAACTTTTTTGAATATAACTTAAACTAGAAATTATTGTTGAGTTGAACAGAGCGAAGGGGGCCCCACCCGCCTTGATCGAAGCCAGCCAGAACAACGCGTGTGTTGTTGTTCCGCTAGTCTGACAGGGATGGTGCTCGATGAATAGTGTGAACAGAGGTTGCCGGGGCTGTCACAATGGTTACAGTAGTGGCGCCATCTATTTGTCCCATAATGCCGCCGCTCGAATTTGGTCACGAGTTATACGCGTTATACGCTGTTATACGCTCATTTCTTAGTTTCTCTCTCTCTCTCTCTCTCTAAGTTTCTCTCTCTCTCACTAAGGTTGCCTTGCCACTGGCCGTGTTTTGCTCATAACTTGAGTATCGTTCATCCGATCTTTATAATTGCTTTGGCAAATCGATAAATCATGCTAATTACTAACTATCTTTAGAAGGTACAAACCATCTATCATCAAAACTGTGGGAGTTAAGACGTTTTTTCCAAATTGCGGTTGCGGAAGGGGTCGTTGGAAAAATTGAAAATAAACTAGATCTGCCTGCAAGTATAAAAAGTATATGTCCCATACATGTCAAACCTCTATCTCTTATCATTTCTGAGATCTCTTCGTTTATACGGACAGACAGACGGACATGGCAATATCGATTCTGCTGTTGATGCTGATCAAGAATATATATACTTTATAGCAGGCATGCCCAAAACCAGCCTACGGCAGAGCACTTACCAATACTCACAAAGAAAAGCACCAATACCTACAAGGGTATTGTTGTTGGTCAGTTTGCTTGAGCGCGCAAACACCAATCAAAGAAGAGAACAAAGCCGGTTTTTGTTCTACGCCGAAATAGTTAGCATGTGTGTCGTTTTGTATACGTCGCGCCCTGCATGTATATGATCGTTGATTTCCTATCTTCGGTGCAATTACAAAAACATATCATACCCAAAGAGCATCCGTCTGGGCATCGCTGCTTTATAGGGTCGGAAATGATTCCTTCTCCCTGCTACATACTTTTGCACAAACTTAATATTCTACCTTTGGTACAGAGTATAAAAGTATATAAATAAGATGTGTATGTATAGGCAACCAGCTCTTTTTGGTGTACAATGCATAAGTTGTATACAGTTGTGAGCAAGCGCAACTCTTTCGGACCTCGAGCCAGCAAAGAAGATTTAACAAAGAAGCACATTTTGCTGCGTCGACAACTTTTCACTCAGATAATAGTCAGCTGTTCGTTGTCATTGTCGTTCTCAGAGTTATTTTTTGACTCTATGATACTACGATTATGCTATGCCGAAAGTGCGTGCATAAACACCATTTCATGAATTCGACTTGCACACAAAAGTTGACTATGAAATCGCCGTCAATTCATGAAATGCCGAGGCGCAGTAAACTTAACTTTGCGTTGGTTTTGTTTTCTCATATGTTTTACAAAAGCTGCCTAAACAGGAACAAATTTGATTTTGCAATTTGAAGAAATCGTGAATTTCATAGCATAAACGTAGTATGAGTTAGTTTTTGACTATGTCCATCTCCCTCTAACCACCGTGTTTTCCTATTTCGAAAATAATTTTGAGGAAAGTATCTTGCTGTCACAATGCAGTATTTCCTTGTCTCTCAATAGAGAGAGCGGTTTCAAATTATGCTTCTACCCAGCGGAGCACTGGAAAATGAGGCGAGCCCACATCATGCATTACAAAAGCCACACTTTGTATACTTTGTATACTTTGTATGTCTTCGATGTTTCGTTTGTCGAAAATTCGAAACGCGTTCGCATGCAATTGTAATCCGAAAAGCGTTCGGATACCGCCCACTTCTCGATTACAAGTAATGAAGTTTCGAAAGCTAGCTAATGGAAAAGTATACTGGTTTGTAATCGATGCTGTATGGCACACAGCCTTCGAAGTGTTGAAGAGGTGCTCGATTATGTAAAGTGCATTTGCGTCGCTGGGCATGTTAAATCTTCTTTGGAGCCAGCTAAACTCGCAAATTATATATAAGATGTTTAAGTTGAAAATAAACCTAATGAAAGAATGAAATATTTTGACGACAAATGACTCCACTATCGAATGCTTGCCGGCTCTAGTGTACAGCAGACAACACTTTCACACATTTTTGTAAAAGTCGGTTGAGTTTAGTGATAAAGGAGCACAATAAGATTGCAAAATGAGTTGTCAGCTTAATAACAGCAGCTTAACAGCATCTGTTAAGCATCAGCAAAATGTCATATTTGTAACGTGGAGTCAGTGTACCAGCCTAAAAAGGGAACTATTATTCTTAAGCTGAAAAGTTATGTAAAACAGCAATAAAATGTAGAGACTCGTTTGTAACAAGAAGCGTATCGCATGTTTTATGTATCAAATTGCGTTTGCCACTGTCTCCTCAATCACTCGATAAGATAAAGGCAATAGGCTTTGGAAATCAATAGCCCATAAAACATTGCCATCAAGAAAACCAACAAAACAAAATAAACACCGACAGAAAACTTATCAAATAAAAACGCACACACAAAACACACACAACGTACATAAATCGCTTTTCTCTTCCACGTATACACGTACACACACACACACACACACACATGAATATCAGGTGTAAAAGCTGAAACTTATCCATGTGCACAACACCTGCAACTACATGTTCAATTTTGGTTGGCCCACCTGCTGTGCGTATGTCGTGTTTGTGTGCTGCTGTAAAAGCTATCGGAATTGCACTGACAAATCCGGCTTACAAAAATTTTTACTCACCTGTTTTAATTAACTTAAAGTTGACATTATTTTGGGATTTGAAAGCCTCATTCAAACTGCTATGACTGTAATCCTTCAGCACTCCATTATAGGAAGCCATGCTGCCCTGTGGGCTAAGGGAACCACCGCGTGGTCCCCTCCACCCAAAGAAACTACGATTTCTTGGACCACTTGAAGATTTTACCGAAGAATCTGTGGGGTAGGGAAAACACATATCAATCAGGCGGCTTTAAATGCAAACGATTTTTGCTTGAATTGAAAAATTAATTAACTCAAAACAATTGCAATAAATGCCAAACAAAACGTAAACGAAATTTAAATGAAAATGAAAATGGAAATGAAAATTAACACAAACAAATTAAATTTAAAACGAAATGATTTGATTTCAGCTGCGGAATTCACCGGTGGTGTTTAGAGTCAGTCATAAGGCATGTCAGGAATTATACACAAATCCAAAATCTGTTTTTCTCGCACTCCTCCCGCCCGCAAACCAAACAATCAAACAGATCGCTGCCTTTTGTATTTATGCATAAATAATGAACGGAGAGGCGAAGCCAGGCATTTGCTTTTCGTTTTCCCTTATTTGGAGTGTGGTTGCTGTTGTTGTTGCTGTAGCTTGGCGTGTTCTATTTCTGCGCTAGGGCAAACGGAAATTTCAAGTGCCTGGACGGACCATTACAAGAGTCAACAGAAAACAAGCAGAAGCTCATTTAAAATTCAATCAATAAATGAAGCGTAATTTCATTGCTTGGACTCTGGGAGACGAGAATCGCTGAAAAAAAAAGAGTCTCGTGGGCATGTTTAAGTTGTACCGCTGTCCAAAGTGTTTGTCTGTATGATTTTTTGCTGACCGCACAGCTCAATTACTGTGGCCCGCATGAAATATGCAAGAGGTCGGGTTGCAACAAACGTTGCCCGCATAAGTATGCTACACAAATGTTGTAGCCACAATAAATGGGCCGCGCGACATCTGCTTTATCCTTTTATTCCTGTTCTATTTTGAAATGGCATAAACAAGGCGTGCCGAGATTGCCACAAGTCAGCTCCATATCTCTGTCTCGCTCTTTGGAATCACGTAGCACACGCTGTAGATTTAGCTTGCCGCTGGTCATCAAATTTGCCATGCTGTGAACTTTTAAATGAATTCCAGTGGGTGGGTGGACATTACACCCACATCTGCACGCGCCAGCTGCAAGGATGTGCCGTTTGTCGCTGTTGTTGATTACACTTCACGCGCCGCTAAGCTGACATTCATTTCGGGGCGACAGCCACAGCTGGATGCTACTCGTGCACAGCCAAGAAATTATGTGCGTGCTCGCCTTTGGAGGATGTGCGCCGAAGGCACACACAATTCCGCTGCCGTTGCATTTAGAGCTTCCCGAGTTGCAACATATGTATGAGAGAGTAATCCACTTTGCATGCAAACACCTTGCACGAGAGATAAGGTTAAGGATATGACTGCAGGGCAGAGTGGCAAGGGGGGGGGGGGGGGGGGGGGGGGGCGGAGGGGCAGGAGCAAGCAACTGCAACTTAAAATGTACTCATCTCAGGTTTAGTATTCAAAAGTTAACTTTGGGCAAGACAAAACGTGAATTGAAAAGCTATCTCTGGCAAGGCCAAAGCTGGCATATCCTTGTTTAGGTAGTTGTGAAAAGTTTTCCTATGTTAAGGCATATTTAATCAGTTTAAAGCTTGTTCGAGTTTTCTAGACAAATTTTCGCTAAGCTCTGCCTTTTTCAATTTAATTTTATAAATTGAAACCTTTTTGCTTATTTATTTGTGCTTAAGGGAATATTTAAAGTACAATTAAGGGAAGCGTTTTCACAGATTTACACATCGCCCTGAAAGTTAGAATTCTCCTATGAAATTCGTCCGAAGGTGATTTACATAACATTTTAGAAAAATACTTTCTAAAAAATTCCAAAATATTAGAAAATAAATTTCTTAAATACATAAATTTTTTCTAAATTTTAGTGCGATTTCAATTCCAATTCTTAAATATAGAAAAACTATTTTCCGAGTATAGCAAAGTGTATTAGCCACATCTCCTAGAGTACTAACAACTTCGCCTGGCTAAACAGGCACTAGAACGCACAAACGACGACCATACGACCTTACAAATGAATGTCGGGGAAATTTAAGGTGAAATTTTTGATGTGGACCTACGATTTAACAAATGTATGCTGTCTGTGTGCAAAGTTTGTTCGGCAGATTTCACACATGCACAAGATACACTTGGAAAATCGAAAATCCACATTGAAATCCTTTGCCATTCACTTTGTTTGGTCGTTACTCATCTTTGTTAGTTCTAGGGTCTTTGATATTTACTACACTGTGACACATTTTTGAACTCAAAAAAGTTTATCGCGTCGAGACCAAAAAATTCTGAAAAGGTGTGATGGTATTATAAAACCCCTGTCTTTGTTTGGTCTGATTAGCTGCAGTTTTCTTTTTATTGCACTTTGAACTTTTCAGCTTCAGAGTAGGACTAACGATTCTATATCTCGAAAATTATTTTGAATTTTGTTTTTGAATCTTTAACAAAGTTGTTGCATTTGGCTTGGCCTACAAAACATTTCTTTGTTGCAAATCAAAATATTTCATCTTTATACTCAAAATTACAAAAGTATCCCAAAAAAGCCAAGTTTTGACCACTTTTCTACAGTTTTTCAACTTCATATTGAAACCCGTTTCAAATTTGGACAAGTAATATTATAGCAAATAGTTGTAGCTGAGACCAAAATAAACAAACTGTTAGAACGAACCAACTTCATTTAATTACTCTTTCTTATAGTTATAGGCCAACACGCATGTACAACTGTCATAAAAACTCGAAAAAACTAATATTTTTGGTAAAAAAGTAAAAAAATTAAATTTTTTAATTATAATTTTTAATTTATGTTTTTTACTATTTTATTAATTTAATACAAAACAATCCAAATTTTTGAATTTGTCAGCCAATTGCTACCAAAAATTACCAATTTTCGAGCTTTGATTACAATTATACATGCTTAAGGGCTAAATAAGGGCTAATTCTACTATATGAAGGACCAATCGAATGAAGTTGGTATATACCAACCGTTTGTTTATTTAAGTCTTAGCTACGTTTTTGTTCTGCATTGCTTAGTCAAATTCGTTAGTTTTCAGGACAAAGTTGAAAAATAGTACAAAATGAGGGGAAAACATGATGATTTTAAGACATTTTGGTAATTTTGAGAATAAAGATGTGACTTTTTTGACTTGTTACTTAAGAATGTTTTATATGTCAAGCCAAGAGCAACGACTTCCTCTAAGACGACAAAGCGAAGTTCCAAATAGTTTACGAGATATGGAGTTGCGAATCCCTATCAGAAGCTGAAAACTTCAAAGTGCAATAAAAAGAAAACGGCAGCTAACCAGACCAAACCCAGCGAAGGTTTTTGTACTATCATCATTCCCTTTCAGAATTTTTTGATCTCGACTCGATCATACGGATGGCCAAATAACCTCTCCATTTCAAATTTCAATTCGATATCTCTTTAATTACGGTTGAAATTGATATATATATATAATTGATATGTCCCCATAGATGGGCAAAATCTTACACTGTGCGCCGGCGTGAAATGAAAAGTAAATGAGAAATGTCGATAAAGCTAAGAAGTTCGCTGCAGCAGCGCCTCAATAGTGGCGCCATCTATTGGTCAGTTTTGAAATGGTCACATCTGTAGCACTACCTCTATAAGTCAAGTTATGAACAAAGAAAGATCGCTGCCGCAGCGCAGCAGCAGCGCTGCTATTGCTGGTACAGAGTATATTACAGTCGGTCTTGACCGACATTCGTACTAGTTTTTTAACTCAAAAGCATAAGTAGCCCTCTAGATGTGAAGCTTATAAAGTGTGCAATAGCTCAATGTGCTAGCGCGCCTTTTCATATTTTGTTCGTTTAGTGCAAAAAGAAAAAGAGTACCAGGTTCAATTCCGAATCAAGCCCTTACAAATTTTTCTGTGTTTCTTTTGAAAGACTTTAACGAAACAAGTCGGGTGGAGTCGTGAAGTTTATGTACCAGCAGCGATGTCTCTGATCCTATGGAATATGGCCAAGAGGAGCAGCAGCCTCGCTTTCCTCCTTTCCCTTCCCTTCCAATCCAAAGAGTTATATCCCGTTTCCTATTCCTCCGAAGCCCCAAAATGTGAAGATCTGCCTTATAAACTTCTCCCCAAAATCAGTCAAAATTTGTTCCCAGTTGAGCTCAAAACAGTGGTGATCCAAACTTACAAAATCAAGCATTGCACTTGTGCGCGTAGCAGCAAAACACGAAGTAAACGTCACAACAATCAAATGCCTCGTGAGAGAACAAAAAGCAGAACACACGTATTCTCTGTCTCTATAGGTGTGTCGGCTGCGACGCCGGCAGAATTATGAGTTTCTATCCAATGGGATAGGCTTTTGTCATTTTGGACACCATTGGCTTAAAATGTTCAACTAAAATCAAGTTCTTAAAAACGGAACAATATCAACTCTATTTGAATTTTTGCGATCTCAAAAACTTGTTCGTGACGTGAGAAAATTGTACAACAAATGATAAAAACCGTTCATGCACCGTTTTTGATAACCTTTGTGCTCGTCTTGTTGTCAATGTTCTCGGTTTTTCCCTTTGTGTGAGAGTATGTAGTGTCCATACTTAAATCCTTTAACCAGAGCACAGTGTTTTTTTTGGCATTTTTTTTGGGGCATAAACACAAAAACATTTTTTTTTCAGATTTCAAATATTTACTGGTTTTTAATATTTACATACTCTCATTAGACAAAAAACCAAACATATTCATCATTTGTGGCCAACACTGTTTTGTTGACGGGCTGCTGAAGTCAGCTGTTTATGTGCCACGTGTTTTTTGTGAAATTGGCAGCAAATATTTTCAAACTTTTAGTGCGTCTGCTTAAAAAGTTAAAAGCTAAATATAAATTGTAAAAATGCCAATTTTTAGTCCAAATATTTAAGATTATAAGTTGATAACGCGATTGTCATTTTTGTTTTCGGTTGCCCATGTGTGCCGCGTGTTGTTAATGTGTAATTTTAGGTTGACCCTAACCAGTGTAGCTGTGTTTTGAGCAGGGTTTTATATGCAAAGTTGTTAACAAAAGTGTGCAGATTTATGAGCAACTAACACTTCTTGCTACAACGTGCGACTTTTCGGGGAAATCGTCTTTATTGCAGCTGAATTCGTGCTTAAGTTGAATAGATTACATGAGAAAGAGATAAAAAAATTTTTTGCTTTTAGCTAGCGTATTTAGTACCGTAAAGTACCACAAAGTTGGTGCAAATCGGACAGATCAGTTATATATGGGAGCTATATGAAATAGTATGCTGAATCGAACTATTTCGATAAGTCGCTAAAAAAGCTTAAAATACGTGTCCAAACCAAATTTCAGTTCAATATTTCTAAAACCAACTAAGTTGGTGGAAATCGGCCAGATCAGTTATATGGCAGCTATATGAAATAGTGTGCCGAATTGAACAAAGTTCAATAAGTCGCTAAAGAAGCTTAAAATACATGTTCAAACTAAACTTCAGTTCAATAGCGTAAAAACCAACAAAGTTAGCTCAAATCGGCCCGAACCCGATGTTGTAAGTCGTATTAGAAGCTAAAAATACGAGTACAAACCAAATTTCAGTTCAGTAGCATAACAAAGGTTGGAGCATATCTGCCAGATCGGATATATGGCAATTATATAAAATATTTGTCTAAATTGAGAGAATCTTTGCAAGTCGTCTTTGTGGTCTAAAATATGCGTACAAACCAAATTTGGGGTCAATATCTCAACAACTAGAGTTAATGCCAAAAAAGGGGTAAAACGAGAAGGCCAAGCTAACTTCGTCTGTGTCGAAGTTTTTATACCCTTGCAAATGCTGTTTTTGAAATGTCAGAGCTTAAGAACGCTTATTCCGACCGATCGGTCCTATGGCAACCATAAGATATAGTCACCCGATGTCGATCAACTTTTCAAATTAGTTTGAAAGCGTTTCATATTAAGAATCACCGACTTTAAGAACGATTTACTTGAAAACAAAAAAGTTTTTTCACTAAGACCCCCGACCGATCGGTCCTATGGCAGCTATATGTTATAGTCATCCGATTTTGAGCAAAATTTGCAAATCTATTTGAAAACATATAATATTAATTATGGCCGAGTTTTATGACGCTAGCATTGAAAACCAAAAAGTTTTTCTTACTAAGACCCATTTTCCGACCGATGGTTCCTATGACAGCTATAAGATATGGTCATCCGATTTTGACCAAAATTTGCAAATCTGTTTGAAAGCATATAATATTATTAATGGCCGAGTTTATGTCCGCTAACATTGAAAACAAAAAAGTTTTTCTCACCAAGACCCGTTTTTTGACCGATGGTTCCTATGGCAGCTATAAGATATAGTCATCCGATCCGGTTGGTTCCGACATGTTAGCAGCGTGCAGTAAAAAGAAGACTCTGTGCAAAATTTCAGCTCGATAGCTTTAAAACTGAGAGACTAGTTTGCGTAGAAACAGACGGACAGACAGACAGACGGACGGACAAAGCTCAATCGACTCAGCTCATCGCCCTGATCACGAATATATATAGTTTATGGGGTCGGAAATGAATATTTCTATGCGTTGCAAACTTCTGGGCAAAATTATAATACCCTTAGCAAGGGTATAAAAACCACTGTGCGTCGTAAAATAGCAAGTATTCTCTCTCTCTATAGGTGTGTCTGCTGCGACGCCGGCAGAATTTTGAGTTCCTATCCAATGGGATGGGCTATTTGAGTTTTTGCGATCTCAAAAACTTGTTCGTGACGTGAGAAAATTGTACTATATATAAATGATAAAACCCGTTCATGCACTGTTTTTGGTAACCTTTGTGCTCGTCTTGTTGTTAATGCTCTCGGGTTTTCCCCTGTGTTAAATCCTTTAACCAGAGTTTAACTTAATTATTATTCTCAATTTCTTGCAGTGTATACCTTAGTATACACTTTTCTGTACTCTATTCTTGCGGATAACGATCTCCCTCTTTCTGTGTTTCCCTTTTTAAAGTTTGCAGATTTGAAATCAAAATTGAGATATATATTTGACGGTAAAGTTCACTTCAGTGTAAACTATAATATTACGATTTTTTCCCTCTTAAAATCAACACCATAGCCGTCACACATTGCATTTCATTGGCATTAATTTTGTTTATTTATTAAGCACGATATGCAAGAATTGTTTTCATCATAGAAAAGATGTTTTGTAATAAAAAGCTTTCCAATAACAAAGCGTTGTGATGATGGCATTATGGCTTATATATTCAACTAATACATTAATCTTCAGATTGTTTTCTTGGGGGGCTGATGCACCCTTTTAGATCCCGGAAGGGTAATAAATTCATAATGTTCATTTTCAATTGGTAAACACGAATATAGGAATTTCGTTTCTCATTCAATAGTCTGATTGCACCGATTTAAATTGCTTAAAATTAAAGGCATTTTTTTAGGCATTTTCAATATTTTAAAAAGTTCATAAATTCATAAATTGTTTCAATATCTTAAGTTAACGAAAGTCTTCTCAATTGTGTATAAATTTCACTTGTTGTTTAAACTTATTAATTTTAAGTGTTTTTCATAGAACTGTACCTAAATCTGGTTCTACAAGAACTACTTTTTAGTGATGTATCCAAACATGTCCATTTTTTGTTAAGTATTTTATAAATTGTAATTGTTATTTAACAATCCTAAAGCTCTTTTGTTGCAAAGAACCAAACAACTCCACAAGGATATGCCAAAATCAAGTGCAAAAATATGTAAAAAAAAAAAAAATCAATTCAAAACATCAACAAACAACTGCAGCTGGGGAACGCGGTTTCTCTGCTGATTATGCAGTCAGTCAATCATTCAATCAATCAAACAAGTTTCAACCATTTGCTCAACGATTTTCTTATGACGCTTAGCAGCAGCAGCATAAACAACTGTAAACAATTTGATTAGCCGGTGAAAAAGTAAATTTGAAAGGCACCTGTCACCTTTGGAGTGGGTTCCGCTGGCACTGCCGCCTCCACCACCACTCCCCGCTGGCGCCGCAGCCGCATCACACTGATCCGTACTGCGGGAGCGTGCATTTGCCAACCTTTCGCGTTCTTCACGCGTCGCGCGTGCAAATAAACCCCCGCCTCCTGAACTTCCCTTGGCCTTGGAATCATAAACACCGGCATAGTTCTCCAGCGGCGGTGAATTGCGGCGACCATCCGCCGGCGCTGTGTGGGGGGTGCGCGGGTGTAGCTTGATGACCGGCTCCCGGGCCTCAAAGAATGCATCAAAGTTGTTATATCGCAGGTTCTCGCTACTAAACACCGGATTCTCCACCTGCACATGCACATCCTCGCGCAGCCGGCTACTTTCCTTGGTTTCCGAGGAAGTGGAGCGACCCAGTCGACCCAATGGTATGTGCAGCTTGGGTCGCAAGCGCGACTTGCTGGTCGGAGATTTGCTGGCGGCACTGCTTGAGGACCTCTCCGGCGGCAAGTCCATGGGCGACATGGGTCGCCCCCAACCGGGACCGAAGTGTGCATGTGTGGGATCTGGTGAGGGCGGTTCCAGAAAGATGCTGGGGCTGCGCGAACGGCTGCTGACCAACTGCTGACCACCGCCATAGTCTAAGCCGCCGATGGCTCCCTCTTCCTCATAGGTGGCGCTGCTGCGCTGGAATGGTGCTCGTCCCGATCCAGATCCATCATTATGCATGGATGTGCTCAGCTGACGCTGATAGTTCAGCGGTGTTGGGGGCGTTAGTGGCGCCTTGGGGCGACCACTTCTCAGACTGCTGCGCTGGCTGGATGTGTGACTGTGATTGGAGTGGGTGAGAGAGGCGCGTGAAGTGCGTCGCGTCGGTGTGGGCGGTAGGCTTTGGGATTGCGGTGGTTGAGGAGGCACAATCGGTGGCTGCTCAAAGTTGAAGAAGGTGGTGTGCACGGGTGCCGAAAGCTGAGGCGGTGTGGGCACAAATATCGATTGGGATTGGTGGTGGGGTATGGCAATGGGTGCAGCGGTGGCGGTGGCGGTGGCGGCGGCAGCAGCGTTGATTCCGGCTGATCTGGCTGGAATTACGAGTGGCACGAGCGGATCACTTAGGCAGTCGAGACTGGGTCGCGGTTTCACACGTGGCGCAAAGAAACCATAGGTCATCAAGATGAGCTCATCGGCGGGATATATTACGTACATTCCTCACGGTCCCCATGTGACATGGTTGGACAATTGGCTAAGACGGTCTCTCAGCTCGCTTCACGTGCGCTAAGGACTAACTACATATACAAACAAACGTACAAATACATACACATACATATACATATATATAAAACTACAATTGGGATTCTGGTTCTGTCTTTTCTAGGGTCAGTTAGCAGCAGTGTCAAAAGTGTTGTTGTCTTTTATATATTTATAAATAAATTACTTCCGTCTTTCAGCTCTCAACGAAAAAACTAAGGAGAATCACAAATAAAAAAGTACTGGGAGGTCTAACTAGATCTTAAACGTACGTTCTTCAACTTGAGGATATCACAAAAACGAGTTCAATCTTGGGTTTGGGGTCGTGTTGTCATTTGGAGCGCTGCATGGCACGGAAGCTGCAATGAAAGAGAGAGAGAGAGAGAGAGAGAGGGAGAATCATTAGCAATAATGGCTTAAATAAAAGAAACCAAAAACAAAACAAAACAAAACTTTTAGCAGCTTCATTAAAACATTCTGCCATTTACTCATGCGAGTCCTTTTGTGCTCATTAAATTTGTTTAGCACGCGGCGGAAGCAACTCTTCCGCCAAAACAAGAAACCATCATCAACTGGCGGTCAGCTTTAACTTCTCCGGTGCAAGTTGTTGGCAAAACTAAAGTTTGTGCTCCCCTCTGGCGAGCATCCCGCGGCCAGATAACTAGTCCATTGTGCATAATTGAGCATTTATCATTTACCTCCAGACAAATTAACAGAAATTGCCAATGACAGCCATGGCTCAGGTAGCGTGTTGGCGCCGCTGGCCCGGCTTATTGTTATTATGCCATTTTATTAGCCAATTGATGAGCCACATCAATTAAATTTACATGAAATATTAATGATAACCGATGGCCAAGGACAATTTCATTATTATTCATTAAACGTGAACAGGAGGCGTAAAACATGCATTTTAACATTTTTAATTGAAATTAAAATGAATGTGTTGAAATGCCAATTCAAAATCATAGAAACGGATTTTCTTTATTTCATAGGCATATGTTCTACACCTGAATATAAAGGAAGAAGTTTATATACCATTGCAGCTCGTATAATTTATATAAATGAAGGTTTTACATGATTTTCATTCAAAAATGTTAGCCGAGTGATTCCCAAACAAAGCAATAGATGGCTGCCCATTTTGTTATATGGCAGCTAGACGATATATTTATCCGATTTTGTTCAAACTCGCCCAAAATTGTGTTGAATCAAATAATATTCCTAACTAAAACGTACAAAATCGATAACATTAAAAACAAAAAAGTTTTTCTCACTAAAACTACTTTTTCAACCGGTCGTTCCTATGGGAGCTGTATGCTATAGTCATCCGATTTGAATCAAACTAGGCAGAATTGTGTGAAAGCATATAAAATTATTCAATATCAAGTTTGGGACCGGTAGCTTTGAAGACAAAAAAGTTTTTCTTGCTAACACTTTTTTTAGACCTATTTTTTTATATGACAGCTATACTATATAGTTGTCCGATTTTCTTCAAACTTGGTGGAATTATGATAAAGCATAGAAAACTGATAAATACGAGGTTTGGGGACGTTTGCATTGAGAACAAAAAAGTTTTCTTCACTAAAACTAGTTTTTTGACCGATGGTTCATATGGCAGCTATATGCTATAGTCATCCGATTTGGATTAAACTTGGCAAAATTGTGTGGAAGCAAATAATATTAATCAGTAACAAGTTTGGAACCAAAAGCATTGAAAACAAAAAAGTTTTTCACACTAAAACTTATTTTTAGACATATCTTTTGTATAACAGCTATACTATATATTTGTCCGATTTTCTTCAAACTTGGTAGAATTATGAAAAAGCATAGAAAACTATCAAATACGAGGTTTGGGTATGTTTGCATTGAAATCAAAAAAGTTTTTCTCTCTAAAACAAGTTTTTCGTCCAATCGTTCCTAGGGCAGCTATATGCTATAGTCATCTGATTTGGCCAATTCCGACAAATGTGCAACGTATTTGTATCTAAAGACTTGGTAAAGATAACTTACAAACTGAGGGACCCGAAAAAAGTGTGTGATCGGGCGGGACGGAATTGAATGGAAAATTGTTGGTCGGGATCGGGACGGGACGGGATTAGTGCAAAATCCCGAAATTATGCTGGTCCTGATTTATTTTTATTGGCCTCAGCATGTTTAAGCACAGCAATTAAAAGAATTTATCGATAATCACTTTATCGAACTAGCCGAGGGTCACACTTACATACAAATCCAAAAATTGGCACACTTATAAAATCATGCTTAACAAACAACAAATAAAAGCCAAACTTGTAAGTAAAGACAATGATATTAACTTCAAACTGTCATCATCCAAACTAGAAGTGTCGAAAAAGTAACAGGCAAGTGGATTATGTGTTTTGTGTAAAGTGCAATGTAGTATTGCTATGAGCACACCGCACTGGCACAAGTGGATTACACCGACACAGCTGCACAAAAATGTCAGATGCCACCTATTTTGAACCATTTCATGAAAAGAAAAGTTGCACCTAAAGTCATCGAAAATCTAGCTTGACAGCAGCTGTTGTTGGAGACAATGGATTTGCGGCCACTTTAAAAAAATGGGTTGAATTGATTGATGGCGGGTTTTTCTCCAAGTATATTTTTGTGGTATTTTAGCTGTTATCGCTATAATTTAATTGATTTTAAATTTAAGGTTAGTTTTTCATCAGAACCAAGGCTGCAAAACGGTCCTAAGCCTAATTTAGGGTCCCTCAAACCCCCAAACCTTAACCCGAACTGGACCCCCTATAAGTGAAAAGAGCTTCGGTTCAACTCAATTACTTTTAACTTGCTCGATATGAAATCATATCCAAAATCGGCAAATTGCGTTTTCGAAAAGGAAATAAAGCATAAGTCAAGTTGAAAAACGACAAAGCAAACATCGTAGGTGAGGCTATCTTCCAATTTTAAAGATCAGGCACTTTTGGAAGCCGTTGTAGAGGACGTATGAATAATAGCAGTAATGAATATGCTCCATTAGATTATAGGTTGACGTTTTGAAGATAAGTTTAAGCAGCTAAGCTTACATATATATGTTGTCGTCGCTTTTGGAAACATATTATATGTAAATAACAAATGTAAATCTTTACACAGGACATATACCACGCCACAATGCCGCTGTGGCTGTTTCTGCGCTTTGCAAGATGACGCCCAATGCAAGAGGTTCGCCACGAAGACAGCTGCCGAAGAGACTTTTTCACTCAGGCTCTGTACGAAGGCGTAATAATCTACATATATGGTCTTAGCATGTCTTAGCATGAGCCACAGCCTTACAGTGACTTTTGTTAATAATTTGTCGTGGAGTCGAAAATCTGTAAACTGGCTAAAAATCTCTTAGCCAAGCCTTCAACCAAAACCTTAGGTTCGATAAATAAAATACGAAAGAACCTTCTAGCCGAATTTACAGGCTGGCAGCCTTGGTCAGAACTCAATCAAAATTTCAAAAATACATTGTGTTATTTTGTAAACAAAATCTTTCGTCTACCAAACAGATTTACCTTTCATAGCAAAGTAAATATAAAAACCATGAATTCCTTGGCCTGCGGCCAGTTAACTTTTCCTAGTATTAAATTCCCATTACAAAATCGGACGATTAAACTCATAATACCATAAGCCCGTGAGTAAATTTAAATACCCAAAAAAAAAAATAAATCAAAAAATTGCTTTAAATAACCAAATAAATCTCTTGAACACTTTTGAAGGCAAGTTAAATTGAAATCACGCAATTTAACTCAATACGAATTATTTATTAGCTGGCAGCGTCAGGGTCATGAATAATTACATGTGCTTAATGGGCAGCGATATATTCAACTAACGCCCAGTGATGGGGCTAAAAAGTGAGTCAGGATGATGGTGACGACGACGATGATGGCGATGACAACGCTGTATGCAAATATTTCCTTTCCATTTGCCCGGCAGCCGCTTACGCACACCCACACACCCACCCTTATCCAACTACACACACCCACACAACTACAGACGCAGATAATTGAATTGTTTTGCTGCACTTTACCAGCTCGTTAAATCTGTCAACATTGATCAATCAAGCGGGCGTGGCTGCCAACTCCACCCCCCAAATGGCAACTTAAAGTTCTACAACAGCAACAACAACAAAAAAAACGTCATTCACACAATTTGCCAGGCAAACGCCTCTTGGCGACATCATCCAAAGTGAAAGCAATTTGCTAAAAATGCAGGCAACTGGCAAAAACAATGCCACGAGGCATCAGTTTTTACTGCTTTGGCTGCTGCCATAAAAGTGCCACGTTAACTGTAAGTGCATCAAATTAATTAACTACATCAACAATGGGCCAACTTTTCAAGATGAACTTATGAACTTGTTAGCGCTTATCATTCATGGCATTGGCCCACTGAAAATGAATAGGAAAATAATCAGGAAACAAGCAGCAAACAAAATGTTATAAATAAATAAACAAGCAAAGTTCGCTGCCCGGCACCTACCTACCTACCCCTCGGTGGTGCTGCGGCTATCATGCATTTTGGCAACCAAACGCCTAGTCGCCAGCCAAGGAAGCAACTTGACTCAAGTGCATTGTCAAGGCGGGGCGGAGCAATGTGAAGGCGTCCGTCCGCTCGACGATGCTCTCGTCGGCATAGACATAGTACATAATTACATGGCTGTGCGCCCAAGAAGATGATGATGCTGCTCGATGCCGCAATGCTGAGCTGTTTATGCCAGCGATTTTTATTACATATATAAACGTATGTAAAAACTCGCTAAGAAAACATCAATTAACTAAATTCTTTGTGCCATTTGCCTTTGACTAGCAACAGAATGCAATGCCGAGAAAAAAATATTTACTTGCGGAATTGTTGTTTAATTTGAATTTTCAAAACAAACAAAGGGAGAAGAATAAGCTGGTGTGTGATTTAATTTCTTATCGGATTTGGGGGCTTATTTAGTGCAGAATGATATAAAGGCAATTTTGTCACATTGAATTGTGGCACAAAGAATTTCGCTGAAGTTTTCAAGCCCGACTATAACATACTCTGCACCCTTAATGTCGCAGCTCGCATTTGGTCACGAGTCAAACGGCCAGTTAACACACAACGCACAACGCAGTGCGCTCTCTAAGTTTCTCTCTCTCTCTCTCTCCCTCTCTCTCTCTCTCTCTCTCTCTCTCTCTCTCACTAAGATTGCTTCTGCTGAACGCAATGCTTAGGTTATGGGTGGGGTGGGTGGGGGGTGTTAACTGACCGTTTTTTGCTCATAACTTGAGTATCGTTCATCCAATCTTTATCATTCCTTCAGCAAATCGATAAATAATTTTGATTAGATATCTCTAGAAAGTACGAACCATCTATCATCAAAACTGTAGGAGGTATGACGTTTTTTCCAAATTGCGGGGGCGGGAGGGGGCGTGGCAAAAATTGAAAATAAACTTGATCTGCCTGCAAGTATAAGAAATATATGTCCCATACATGTCAAACCTCTATCTCTTACCATCTCTGAGATCTCTTCGTTCATACGGACAGACAGATAGACAGACGGACAGACAGACAGACGGACAGACGGACATGGCTATATCGAATCGGCTGTTGATGCTGATCAAAAATATATATACTTTACAGGGTCGGAAACGATTCCTTCTCCCTGTTACATACTTTTGCACAAACTTAATATACTCTGTGTACCGTCGGTACAGAGTATAAATATGCCCTTAAATAAAGCTGTGGCACGCAGTCAGTTTCAAAGCTAAGTTATAACCGGCTAGGAGTTTTCCAAAAAGATGTTTTGAAAAAAACTAAAAATTGTTGGTCGATTGGCCGATTATCTCGAAACCACTTTTTCGAAAATGGTTGCAAAAATATAAAGAGTAACTCTTGACCGATTTTAAAATAACTGGTTTAGTTACTTCCAATATCCACCATTCTGGTCAGAACTCGAATATTTGAGAGATCGATCAATAAATAACGGAGTTCGGACCAATAAAGGGGGAAAAAAAAGTTGATTTTCAAAATTTTGACTTTGAAACTCCATAACTCCGTTATTTGTTGTACTATCGCAAATATCAAACTTCAAACCAGAATTATATCAGTTCTTAGCAAAACCCCGTTTTGTGTTTTATCTTTATATAATCCGTTTTCAAACAATTTTTTCATACCTAAATTTTGGGCCAACTTTGAACCGAAATACAACAACAATAAACTAAATTTCTGAACTTAGCTTAACCGATTACCTATCGCGCTTGTTAATATCACTTATAGTTCCTGTGTAGTTAAATTGTTTGTAAAACTTTACAAAATGACAGCTGAAGGTATACAGTATCCTAAAATGATCCACAAAATTCTTTCAGGGACGATTTTAGTCACAATGTTTCGTCAATGAGAAAGTCGTTGGTATAACCCAGCCTGAGTCTGATTGAATTCAACGCACAATGTTTTCAAAAACACTAAGATGATACACCAAAAAACGACTTTTGTGCGATAACTTAAAAAAAGTTAAGTTGAAAACCTATTTGGTAGAGTTTTTCATAGACGGTGAACTGAAATTTTACTTCAGATTATATTAGTTGCATTTTTCATTAATATTGTTTTGTTGGAGCCAAAAACCTCGAACCTCCAACTTCCGAAAGCATGGGTTGGAGCAATAAACATCGAACCTCCAATTTCCGAATTGGTAAATTTTGGTTCAAACCCGCAAACCCTAAACTAAACTATTTTTCTGAACCGAATCTTTTCCCAAACTGAGGAGGTTCTGTTTCGGAAGGTAATAGATTTGGATGGTCCGGTACGGTGGACGCAAAAAACCCGTACCGTACTGGTTCTGCGTGATTCGATTTCGGAGCTTTTGGCAGACTTGACTTTAGAGTTGAAGACTCACACTGGACTTTACGCTCACCCCAATTGTAAAAAGCTGATGTAAGTACTAAGCTTACAAGGAGAAGTCTGGTTCAGGTTTAGTTTAAGGTTCAAAGGGTCATCAATTTGAAAGACACAAAAAACTTGAACCAAATCCCTTTCTAAGGGATTCATACTAAATAGAATGGAATTTCAAGAAATTAATTAATTTTGCATTCTGCAAATGTGTGCAAATTGGTTCAATCATTCCCCGGGCTAATCAAGAATTTGTGCACATTAAACGTCTTAGGCCCACAGGCAATCAATTTGAATTCATTCAACAATTATGCACTCAAACTAAGACCCATCAATATAACAAGCATAACAATGCGGCAGACATCCTTGTAATGGACAATTTTCCATATGCGTGTGCATGTGCGCTTAATTCCTTATAATTCCCCCATTGAAATGAGCAGACGAAAAGCAAGTAGCATAGCTATAATAATAAAAAAAAAAAGACAGGTATATGAGGGAGATACTTACATACAAATATTGTATGTATGTATATATATATATATATTAAATGAAGTGTGGGAAGCGGGGGAGGGGCGACTGTGTGCAGGCCAACGGAAAGCAAGACAAACAAGCTGTCGAAAAAAGCAAACTCAATTTATGAAAACATTCAGTGGCAGGATGGGGGGAAAAACGAAGTGGAAAAAATTGCGTATGCGCAACGTGGGCCCATTTAGAGTTATGACAAGACGTAGATGGAATAGGTCGGTTGGAGTTTCATCAAATTAATGCAGCATTTTACTGTGTGTTTGCGTGTTTGCTTTAAAGGTAAAATATACAATTTGGTTCGAATTCGAGAATTCACTCACCGTTTAGAACAGCTGCAGCTGGGCTGTGTAAAATCCTTTGACTGAATAAATATTTTTAGATGACATTTTTGAGATTCAATTCGAATAGATTGCACACTTATATACTCGGATATTTATTGATTTGAGGTCTATGCCTTCACTTTGTTAGTTTTCGGAACTTCTGGGTTAGTTTCGTTTCGTTGCTCGTTTAAGTCGAAATAAGAGAACGCACACTGAAGCCACTATTTGTTGCTGGGACAAAACACAAACACACCGCACCACCGCACAACAGCAACAACAACAACAACCGCACCACGCTAACACGGCGCACCGATCAACGACGAATTTAGACTGAGACTTGAGCAGCTGTGAGCATTGAAATATTTTCACAATTTTTGTTTTTGTTCCTCATTTCTTTCTTCTTGCTGTGTTTTCGGGCGATTCTCATGGTTCTTTTGCTGCTTCTGCTTCTGCTGCTGCTGCTGCCGGCGCCGCTGCCGCTTTGCATGTTGCTGACGCTGATGTGGATATTACCATTTCCCCCTCACGGCGCGAGAGATTTATCGTAGATAGCACGTTGACAGAGTTTATCACACTGCAAATTAATATTTTTGTTGCGATTTGGTGTTTATGGCTCAAGGCCCAATTAGACAGCATCCATGACGTTGCTCCAGCTCATGACGTCACCGTCATCGTTGTCACAGCTGTCACGCGCTTACAGTTTTCCCGCACTATTTTTAGCTGCACGGCCGCTGGTGGCCAAGCAGCGAGCTGCTAATTTTTGCAAGTGTTTTGCTTTACGCTTTTCTTGGATCGCATCTGAAAATAGATAGAAGAGCAGACAACAAAAAATAAAATAAAACATTGAAATGTTTGCTCGTACTCAGCGTATTATGTATTTAGATTATTTTTATATACTTAAGAGGAGAATCGATGGCAACTTTGATTACTCATACGCCCCCATAGCCAAACAACAACCAAATAAAATTGCATTAAAATTATAAATGGCATCACGCCGCCGCCAGGTAAGTGCCGCCAGGAGAATGCATTAGGCATCATCCATAAACTGGCTCGATGCGACCACGAAATTCCTTAATTATTATTTATGAGCCATGCAGCATGAGCAGCATGACGGGATAGGTCACCCACCAAGTGAGAGTCAAGTCGTGCCTCTACCCCCAAAAGTCGCGCGAGATAAACGTGTTGGTCTTCGTGTGATATGAATGCATAATTATGGCTCAAAGATGACGAAACTTTAGCAAGTTTATATAAAATAGAATAGAGTTCATAGAGATGAAATAATGGCCAAGACATGGTTAAGATAAAATGAGATGTGACCACAGTCTATGCAACGGCAGCACAATTGAAGCACCACAAAAGAAAATACATAGGAAATTGAATTTTGGTGTTTCGAATCATAACAAAAAAAATTGCGGTATCAGGGCTTGGGCTGTGAATACCCCTGCTGCATTTTCTTAAAATATTATCGAATTTTCGACAGTTTTCAATCAAATATTACCTGCTGAAACACGAAATCAATAAGATTTGATAAACAAGTAAGAAAGTCGGTCAAGCCCGACTGTTATATACTCTGCACCAGGAGGAGCAGCGGAAAGCAGCGCTGCTGAATAACAGATGGCGCCACTACTAGCATTAAACAATGAGGGATTTTCAAAACTGACCAATAGATGACGCCACTACTGCCAGGACGTGGGAAGTAACTTTCTTTTGCTCATAACTTGAGTGTCATTCATTCGATCCTTATCATGATTTCGGTAAATCGATAAATAATTTAGATTAATAAATATCTCTAGAAGATCCGAAACATCTATCTACAAAACTGTGGGAGATATGACGTTTTTTCAAAATTTCGGCGGCGGGAGGGGGCTTGACAAAAATTATAAATAAGCTTGATCAGCCTGCAAGTATAAGAAATGTATGTCCCATACATGTCACACCACTATCTCTTGCCATCTCTGAGATCTGTGCGTTTATACAGACGGACAGACTGCAGATGGACATGGCTACATCGACTCGGCTGTTGATGCTGATAGGATCGAATATGATTCCTTCTGGCTGTTACATACTTTTGCACAAACTTAATATACTCTATGTACCTTTGGTACAGACCATAAAAGCACCATATCCTACTTTTCAATCTGCTTTACATACAAAACACATTTTATCCAGGACTGTAAACCTTGTTTAAATTGGCAGGGGTTCACTCTGGGGCTCGAACCGCCGAACTTTTTGTGTTCGGGTTCAGAAGGTGTTACAAGTTCAAACCAGGGTTCAGCAATAATTTAGTATATTGAACCAAACTTAAGCCATTTTGCCCACAAATTAATCATTAGTAAGACTTTCAATAAACTTTAATCAATACAGGCTCTTTGGCTGGAACACTTAAGTTCCTTAAGATCATAGTTTTCCCAAAGCTTTAATATATAACAATATAATTCAAAGGTCACTAAAACAGTCACATTGTGATAAAATGCGTGGGCCCGACGCAGTTGTTATAAACTAAAACAAAAATAGTTTCATTGAAAAACAACAAAAACCCCAGTTTGATTGCATTTGGGCAATTCAAACAATTGGCGCCTGTGTTAACTGCGGGGAAGCCAACACGGGGCCAACACACATACAAAGCTTCTGTGACTTGGCGATTGCTACTGTTGTCGGATTTTTGCTACAAGCCTGCCTTTGCGATTCCCAAGCGGTCATAGCAGTACTGGCATGAGGTAGCCTCTGCCAGATCATTGAAGTTGGGCAAAGATCGCAGATGATTGAATTGAGGAAATTCATGAAATGGTTTTAGAAATGTTATGAACAAAATCATAACTTATTGACCTAGAGCCTGCTAAAAAGTTCTATGATTAATATATAACACTAGAATTTTATGGCAAACTTGGAATTCGCTTAAAAGAAGCAATAAAATTGTTCACCGATTACACTGTGCAACACTAAAAACTTGATCGAGTCGAGACCAAAAAAATCTGAGAGGGTAGTGTAATAACCTTGACTGGCTTTGGTCTGTTTAGCTGCCGTTTTTATACTCTTGCAGAGGGTAAATTAAAATTGTCCACATGTTGTTAACGCATAGAAGGAAGCATTTACGAGCACATAAAGTATATATACTCTTATTCAGCATGACTAGCTGAGTTCATAATGCCTTGTCCGTCCATCCGTCTGTTTTTATGCCATCTTTTCCGTCAGTTTTAAAGCTATCTTAACCAAACTTTGCACGAAGTCTTTTGGTACAAAGACGCTGCACATTTGTAGGAAACGGACGGATCGGATGACTATAGCGTATAGCTGCCATAGGAACTATCGGTCGAAAAAGTAGTTTTAGTAAGAAAAACTTTTTTGTCTATAACGCAAACGTCCCCAAACCTCGTATTTATAAGTTTTCTATGCTTTAACATAATTCCACCAAGTTTGATGATAATCGGTCAACTTTATAGTAACTTATAGTAGCTGCCATACAAAATATAGTTCTGAAAAAAGTCTTAGTAGGAAAAACTTTGTTGTTTTCAATGTTATCGCTTCCAAACTTGTTACTGATCAATATTATAGGCTACGACGCAAGTCTGCCAAGTTTGATCCAAATCGGATGACTATAGCATATAGCTGCTGTATGAACCATCGGTCAAAAAACTAGTTTTAGTGAAGAAAACTTTTTTGTTGTCAATGAAAACGTCCCCAAACCTCGTATTTATCAGTTTTCTATGCTTTCACATAATTCCACCAAGTTTGATGAAATTCGGAAAATTATATGGTATAGCTGCCATACAAAAAATTGGTCTGAAAAAAGTTTTGGTAGGAAAAACTTTTTGTTTTCTATGATTTGGCTCCCAAACTTGTTATTGATCAATATTATATGCTACCACACAGTTCTGCCAATTTTGATCCAAATCGGATGACTATATCATATAGCTGCCATAGGAACCATCAGTCAAAAACGTAGTTTTAGTGAAGAAAACTTTTTTGTTTTCAATGTTAGAGTCTTTATACTTTTCAGTTATGAATATTATTGGTTTCCACACAATTTTGGGGAGTTTGGTCAAAATCTGTTAAATATATCATATAGCTGCCATATAACCAACTGGCAAGCAAATGGTCGAAGTAGTGGCGCCGTCTATTGCTGAGTTTGGGGTATAACTCAGCTAAGAATGTTCGACGAAAATCATTTAAAACCTAATTTGATATAAATTATAGAAACTACAAGGGTATATAAGCTTCGGTCGAGCCGAAGTTAGCTTTCCTCTATTTTTAAAGTTTGTATTGAAATTTGAATTAAATGCAGGACCATAACTATATAAAGAAGTAATCAAATGAACTGAGTTTGTTCTTAGGGATTGTATATTTTAGTCTAAGCTAAAAATTTGATTCTCTGTATTACTTGGTCGAACTTGAAATTATTTTCAAAATATTGTAAAATAACTTTAAAAAAAACTGGATGTTTTTTCCAAATTTTTGTAATTTTGAGTATGAAGATGAGAATTTTTGGACTTGCAAATGTTTGCTACGCTATGTCAAGAACTACAGTTTAACTATAAACCTTGAGTAAAAATTCCAAATAGTTTACGAAATATGGAATTGGGATTGAATTTATAATGTAGAAAAGTTTTTTAAGCACTTTCTAAATATGTACGAACCTCAAATACCAAAAATATAAACGGTATGTTTTCATTTACATACATTAGGGTGCATTTTTTAAGGTAAAAATGGAAATTTTGAGAGGGCGCCTCTTAACGTATTCCTTTTGTATCATAGAGAAAAAAAAGTTCCAGTTTTAATGTGCGCGATTAGGCCACAAAGTTTGAACTAAGAATTACATCAAAATTTCAACAATGAAATCTGTGCTACATGCGTCGGATCGTCAATTTTTTTTTCCAATTTTGAACAAAAATTGAAAATTTAAAACTTTGAAGCCTCTTTGCGCCCCTTAAAACATAACTTTTAGCACCATTTTTGACCATTTTTTATACAAAAAAAAGGCAGTCTAATGTACATATGTTGGAAAATGGCAAAATAATATTTATAGCAGCTAGAAGAACCCCTTTCGACCTTCTTTATGGTTTTATCAGGTTCGGGCGGGAAAAAATGTTTGTGCTCCGGTTCAGGTTCGGCTTGGACTTACCAAAAATCACGTGCTCTCCGACGCCTGAACGGTTGGGCTTCGAAACGGCTTGCTGCCCTGATTTATCAGCTAATTTTTTGAAAACATTGAACCACAACCCCCTTGGATTGTTCTATTGTTCCACATAATTAAATAAAAAGTTTGGTCCTATTCAAAGAGAAAGAAGTTCAATAACTTACATTCACTTATGCATTCCCCATTAAATCTCAAGTTCATTTGCCTAAACTTGCCAACATCTGCAACCCCTCCAGGAGACGCACGTTTCCAATTATGACTTGCAAATTTTGCAGCTAACAAAAACTTGGCTAATTTCATAGCCGCCCCTGGCTGAGTAAGGCTCTCCAACAGCTTCTTCTAGCTGGCTGCCATTTTTCACGCACAATATTTTAATAATTCAATTAGCTTGGCTCGTCTTTGATATTCTCTGTTTATTTTAATTGCATCAAATTAAACAACAAATGTGTTAACGACATCAGCGGCGGCACCTTTCTCTTAGAGCGGTCCTCTTCGTGGTGGATTCGGATTGAAGGGTGAGGGTCGTCGGTCGACAATGGGTCCTTGATGGTGGCGTGCCTGCGTCAAAGTGCCAGACAGAGCCAGACCCAGTACTAGCAGTAAAATAGCTCCAAAATTGAGTTGCATCTTTGCTCAAGTGTCGGAAATTGATTGATGATTTGAGTGGCAATGCTGGGAGGCTTTTATACCTCTACCAGCTAAGCTGGGTTGAGCGGCGGGGAACTTTTTGGTTTGTTTGATAAGCTTTTGCCGAACGACAGCCAAATGTCAGCGGGTCGGGGTGATGATAACTGATTGGGATTCACAAAAACTGGAATATAAATATGTAATCTTGCATTGAATACATTTAAGTTTTCTAGAAGGTCGCTGCGGTGGGGGTGCAACTTGATGTTGTTTTTTGCATTGCAAATTGCCAAGAGCAGCCATTCAAAAGCATCGTCAACATGCGTCAACAAAACGCCCAAGTGCCGCCCTGGTGTCTTACCTTCTATGAAAGCCAAAAGAGAAGGGGATGAAGGGAGCAGCTGCAGCAGTTGCCCCTTGGCTCTATTAGAGCACTTTGTTAGTTTTCTTACAGCATCCGATGCAAAGTTGCACCAACGGGGCCAGGCGGTTAAGTGGGGTCTGGCACCCCCCTTAAATTACCTCACTGACATTTTGAGTAATTCAACTCACTTTCATTTCACTTTATACAAGTACATGTTGTGGTTACACTTTTGGGGGACTTGATGCCTCATTAAACTATGCAAATTTACACTTGAAAAATCAATAAGAAAACTTTTCTTATCAATCGTTTGAGTGGGGCGAAAGCGCAAAGCGGAGGCAGCGACGTGTTAATTTCCGTTTAAACAAGACCACGAAATTAAACAACAACAACACAAAAACACCTAAACAAATGAAAATTGTTTACTGAAGCGTTCCCTTACCGACATTTCCTTTAATAATAAATCAAATAAATCAAAACAAAAGCCCCAAACATCAATCGATTTTCATGGCTAGCACATTAAAAAACACATTTCATGGACCGATTTGTTAAGACAATTTGGGCAATGTAGATAAACAGTTGAATAAATTATAAACAAGAAGCCAAATTTCAATCATTAAACATTACTTGCAATTGATCAATCATTGTTGCCAATGACTAAGAGTTACACAAGACATGGGCAAAATACGCGGGTTGATTAATATGTTACGGTTTGGTTCTTGTTATTGAAATGGCGATGGTTTTTTAAACCAGTTCTGAATAAGAATAGGCTAGTAAATAGAGCTTCTTCTTTAAGGCTGGAAGATTCTTTTAGTTTCAATAAAAAGCTGGCTATCCAAACACTTTGCAACTCATAACCGAAACTCCACTGCAGACGACCTTAAGCTGTTCGCAGCGAACAAAACGATCATCCATATATGAAGACGTCATATCAGAGTTCAAGGAACTTCTTCAGCCTGGCATAAATATTCACTCAAGAACCCTTGTTCCAGTCCAATCCACCTGTTCAAAAAGAGACCAGATCATACACAGCACACATGTCCAATCCACTGCATCTACGACATTAACTTCAGACGCACAGCTCACATGTCCAGTCAACCCAACGGCATCCAGCTACAGTCTTCACGTCATTACATCCATTGGGTGTGTTACGAAAAAAACGTCACTCAAACATTTCAATAGCATATGGATCTCATGTTCCTGCGCAGCAACCAGTCAAGCAACCACGTCGAGTAACCTCTTAAGCCTCCGAACACTGTAACTACACACAACATATCATAGACCACTCAGCGTCAACTTCCCTGATAAGCCAGTCATTTCAACGCATCATTCACGGGGGGGATTAGGTGTGACGATTCCAGTTCAACCAGCTCCAATCACAGATCCAGTTCATCTAACTAGTTCGCACATCACTAACAACAATCGATGTTCGATAGGAGCACGCCTTTTTATACCCTTGTAGAGGGTATATTAAAATTGTCCAGATGTTTGTAACGCATAGAAGGAAGCATCTCCGACCACATCAAGTATATATATTCTTGATCAGCATGACGAGCTGAGTTGATATAGCCATGTCCGTCTGTCCGTCCGTCTGTTTTTATGCTAACTCCTCTGTCAGATTTAAAGCTATCTAAACCAAACTTTGCAGAAAGTCTTTAGGTACAAATACGCTGTACATTTATCGGAACCGGCCGTACCGGATAGCTGCCATAGGAACGATCGGTCGAAAAAGTAGTTTTCGTAAGAAAAACTTTTTTGTTTTCAATACAAACGTCTCCAAACCTCGTATTTACCAGTTCTCTATGCTTATACGTAATTCCACCAAGTTTAATGAAAATCGGACAACTATATAGTATAGCTGCCATACAAAAGATGTGTCTGAGAAGAAGTCTTAGTAAGAAAAACTTTTTTGCTTTCAATGCAAACGTCTTCAAATCTCGTGCTTATAAGTTTCCAATGCTTTTACATAATTTCACCAAGTTTGATGAAAATCGGACAACTATATAGTATAACTGCCATACAAAAGATAGGTCTGAAAAAAGTCTTAGTAAGAAAAACTTTTTTGTTTTCAATGCTATCGCTCTGAAACTTAGTATTGATAAATATTATATGCTTCCACATAATTCTGGCAACTTTGATCCAAATCAGATGACTATAGCATATAGCTGCCATAGGAACGATCGGTCAAAAAGGAGTTCTAGTGAAAAAACTTTTTTGTTTTCAATGGTAGCGTCTTTATACTTTTCAGTTATGAATATTATCGGTTTCCACACAATTTTTTGAAGTTTGGTCAAAATCTGATGAATATATCGGATAGCTGCCATATAAACAACTGGCAAGCAAATGGTTGTGGCGATTTAATATACATATATAAAACACAGTTTAGATTTAGTTTGTTTATTGCAGTAGCGTCTGGGCAAGATGAATGTGTTTAACAGAATGCAAAGAGTTGAATGTGTGAATGTGTGTGAGGGTTAGAGATGCACAATAATAGGCGGGATTCCAACGTGTAACGAGTTGCCAGTGATGTGCGAACCAGATGGAACTTTGATTGGAGCTGGATGAACTGTGATTGGAGCGGCATGAACTAGAACCGCCACATGGTTAAAGTAGTGGCGCCATTTATTGCTGAGTTTGGGAAATAACTCGGCTAATATTGTACAACACTAGAATTAAATTTTGTAATGAAAATCATTTAAAACCTTTATTTATATAAATTATACAAGATGCAAATGTGTATTTATACTTCGGTCGAGCCGGTCCTCTATTTTTAGATATTAAGCCTATCTCGGCTCTATAGCAAAGTCCACTGATAATAGAGGCAGAAGTTGCTTGAAACGCAATTTTCAAAAGTAGAGCTAAACTTTTGTGGTATATTTGTGAGGTTTTTACGCTTAATTGACCTCACTTAAAACTAGGTTTTGATGGCAACCCATGTAATTTGACGTTTCAATGTGCTGAAAACTTAAAATTTGTTTGCCATTTTTCTTGGCCTGGCATTTTCCCAGTGCTGTGGCTGACATTTTGAAATATTTGCTGCAAATTGTTGTGTGGAGACTCCAAATGAACAAACACAGCCGAAGGCTAACGACCGTAATAACGACTTGAACAAAAACCTCCACCGCACCCCCCGGAAAAGGATGACTGCCTATGAAAAGTTCATACTTGAGCACAGAATGAGCACCGATAAGAGCCGAAATGGCAGCAATTCAAAATTGAAACATCAAATGTTGTCTGAGTGATGTAGTGAAGGTTACCTAGACTCTTCAGCCAGCAGAAGCAAATCCTTATTTATTTTGTCAATCACCAAAATTTGATGACACACAACAGTGTTCTTTTTTTTCTTTCTTTCTACTTTGACTTTTCTAGCACCACTCGTATATTTTGAGTCTCAGGTGGCAGAAAACTAATTTATAACTTTCTTTCAAGTTTCAGTTTCAGTGCCTGTTCCTTTTTAGGCAGGCAAACACATATTTGAGGTCCTTTGCACAATAAAAATGCCAGCAAATGTGTATAAATACAATGAAACAAAACAGGAAATGGGCATAAATATGCATTTTGCCTTCAAGTCAGAGAGAGATGGAGGGAAAGTTCATTGGGTATGTATATGGGAGTGTCTAGAGTCTGAGGGCACTAAACGCCTGGCACTCGCCCCGAAAATGACTGCCATAAATGTGCCAGCAGAGAATGGAAATGAGGCAGTCGCTCCCAACTTTACTCCCCTGAATATTATTCAGACAAGATGGAAGCACTTAAGAATGCGTTGTGCGATGTCAGCAACGTCCCCCACTGTATTCTGATATCAGAGCTCATCTGTCTGCCGTACCGGACGGACAGGTGATAATGAACATACTTAGAGGGCCAACTGCCTGAAGCTGGGGCAGGGGCAGCGTCTCCTTACATACACAAACACACACACACACACACACACACACACACATGTTGCTATTTAAGCAGTTAATGGCGTGTTTAAAGCTAAATGCCACAAAACCTCGTCGGAGCTACTCGTACTTACTTGTTTATTAACTATGCAATTTATTTTATGAGCAATTTTTTCCGCTCGCTCCCTTGGCATTGGCCACCACAACAAGACCAACCGCAAAATCCAGAAAACAAAAGGTTAATTATGTAGCCTCAGTATATTGTGTTTCTGTGTATGCTTTTTCCTGTTGTTCTTAACATATTTTTGTTGAAGGTATCGGGAGTGGTATGTTGGGCTTGAGGAGGCCTTCAAAGTTCTACTGAAATGTTGTTAGGGATTTTTAAAAAGGTTCTTTCATATATTCCCGTGAAGGTTACATAGGGGTTAATATCAAGGCTGCACACTGGTCCAGAACCGTAGCTGTTTTGAGCCGGTTTCCTTAACCGAACCTAATAAGTTTTATAACTCCAAAACCTATTCTTGGAAAATAGATTGAAAAATACCTTAGATCGACTTTCGAAGAACATAAATAATTGTAAAATCTCTGCATTATTCAGCAAAGTCCTTTATCGAAAATATTATTTGAATCAAGGTTGCAAACCGTACTTAAGCCTAACATAAAGTAAAAGTTTTGGTTCATGTTTTTGTGTCTCTCGATGTGGACCATAAACCGAACCTTAACCCGAACCGGACCCCCTGTATAAAAATAAGTCAATTTCTTAAGACAAAATCTTGATAGTACAGAATCGCTTGATGTGTTTTAGAAATCAAATCCAATTTCTGTATATTGCAATTTTGAGAAGGAAATAAAACATAAGTCAAGTTGGAAAAGGGGAAAGCCTATCTCGTAGACATATGTACGTAAAATTTAAGGACCATTCACTTTTGTATGCCTTTTTTAAAGACCTTTGAATGATAACAATAAGGAATGAGGTCCATTCGAAATAGCTTGGTAATCAGAACGTATTCCCCTGAACAAAAATATCTCTACATTTTGAGCGAAAGTAGACCAAAAATCTTTCAACAATCTAGCAATCTATGAACCTAAATTCGAAACAAAAAACCTTTGTATTCTATAAGTACAGGAACCTTTCCGGGGTCCTTTACAATGGATTCGAACCTTCGAACCAAAACTTTATCAAAATTTTACAACAAACTTGAAAACAACACGATGGAGGAATTTTATTTGCCCGTCCGGCCAGCTATGCCCCGACTCACAGCCAATTGTGCAAAACCTTAGGTTTTTAACCAAACCAAACCGTAACCAACCTCAAATTCTAGCTCATTAACTAAAACAACTCACCAATTTTTGGTATTTCTGAAACAGCGAATGATTCCGATTCGCCTTGGCTCACTTTATCAATGTTTTAAGCTCACATATTTCTGAAATTGTTATCAAAGTCTGTGAATCCGATATCCTTGTATTCAACTGGTGGCTATTAAACAACCATAAATTGTTCTGAGATCGTAAAACTTTGAAAGTTTTGAAATTTGTGTCATCCATAGACTGATACTTCTAGTTCTGCCAGTGGCCTCTTAATGGAATGTATGCGTTTTTAGTAAAGATAATGCCAAATTTCTGGTTTCCATCTTCTATACTTACAAATCTCTCGGCCCGACTGACTGACTGACTGATTATTAACTCACAGACTAGACCGTTTATCCCAGAGATCTAACATTTGGCATAAACTATGAAAGAAAAATTGGAAAATGTGACCGCGATGTGGGTGAAAATGTCAAAAAAATGAGCAATGGGAATTTGTCTTTTGCTAAGAGCGCGAGAGAGAGTGAGCGTGAGAGTGAACGACGCACACTCACACAATTTAGGTATGCGTGTAGAGTAGCGTTGGTCAACAGGAAACAAGAAGTGAGAGTGCATTGGTGTGCGAAAATAAAGCAGCATGAACCAGCTTTGATCTGAAGGCCTGCTTACTCACTTGGCCTCAGCTTCGGCATGCGTTCGGCTCGTGTATGTGTAAATAGCGAAGTGTCTTCCTCCCCTGGGGGGTACCGGTGACCATCGCTGGTGTAGAGCAGGGGTCGGCAAAACACACATGCTCAGTTCACCGTTGCGTGTGAGTGTTTAGCCCAGACCCGGCCTGCCATAGCTACCAAGAGCCGAAGTCAGTCGTGTTTTTACGCCATCGCAAGCCGAACTCATGATTGTATGAATCGGTGAACATTGAATTGCAAGTAAAACGGCTGTAGTCTGGAGCAAGCTCTCTTGCTCACCAACACAAGCACACTTTTTGGTCCTCTTCATTTGCCCGGCACATTTAGCACTTCATTGTTGTTGCAAAAGAGAGCAGTATAAGCTCGAATACTTTCGGTGTGTCGACGTCGCTGCTGCAGTGCGCTGTTGTATACACTTTAAATAGGTACGCGCCGGACTCTGGTGTAGAGCAAAGAGAGAGGGGCGGTGATGAAGGTGTGTAGAGGGAGCGAAAACGGGTTAAAAATAACCTAACAGTGACTTGGCAGTGACTTAACTGTGACTTAACAGTGGGGGAACAGTGAGGGAACAGTGGGGCACAGTGAAAGAGGGGGGGAAAGATTGGAGAGCAAATTTAAATTGAATGTTAATTGAAGAGTTGTGAATTCAGTGCTTCCCATGACACACACTCTTTTTTTGTTGTAATCTTTAGTTCGTACACTGAGAAAAAAAATCAATCTAAAATCTAGATTGAAAATCTCGTTTTCAAGAACCTTGCAATCTTATAAAAACAAGATTGAAAAACCTTAAAATGAGCTTAGAAATCTTTAAAACAAGATTTATCACCTCTCAACTTATCAACCAATCTACAGTTTTCTGTAAAGCTTCAGTTGAACATTTTTTTGATATATATAGATTTATTTCGCTAAAAAAACCAAAAAAAAAAAAACAAAAATAAACAATTTTCGGTTGCAATGCAGCAACCCACCCCTCCTGGGAATCGAACCACTACCTCTTCGTTCAATAACACTTTGGCACGACCGATTGGTCGACTTTGCTGTAGGGGGTCAATTGTTAAGCGCAGCCAGTTGCAGTATAAGAACTCAGGCTGCGAAAATTTATGCTCTTATACTGCAACTGGTTGGGCCTAACAGTTGACGCTCGATGGTAAAGCGGTGGTGTCAGTGTTTCAGTGCGCAGAAGGTACTAAGCTCAAGTCCCAGTATCGTATCTGCGGATTAATAATTAACAATTTATATAAGTGTTTCAGAAAGAAGTAAATGTTAATAACTTAAACAACTAACTAAACCAACCAATCACAACCATCCTTTCCTAAATTCCTATATTTTTGTCTTTTTTTTTACATTAAAAATGAGATTTTTCCATCTTAAAGTCTAGTATAAACGATCTTAATTCAATATTGTTGGATTAAGATTTAAATTGGGAATATAATCTTGGGTTAAGATTCTAACGTCCGTCTGACACCGTTTCGTCTAGTTTCAAGATTATAATCTTGGTTTTAGATTGATTTCTTTCTTTCAGTGATTTCTTTCTCAGGTTCAATAAGATGAGACTTTTGTCGAAGTTTTATTAAGAATTATTGTCTCTTTAAATTTCGGGTAAGACAGTGCTGATGCTGCTGTGAAATGCATCCACTTGACAGGAAGGGATTAATATATAATTCTGAAATTTCCGAGCGTGTGTAAATGCCACTTTTTAACATGTGTACAGATCACTGCATTTAGCACTTAAAATTTTTATTTATTTTTATCAGCTGTGAGCTCGAAACTGTATACAAGATAACATCATATTAATATCCAACAACACAATTTCTACAATTTCTTAAAATCTTATACGCGGACGAAGTCGCGGTGGATTCAGCTAGTATTCTATATATTAAATATAACCGCCCTTTACCTGCCACTAGAGTGTATTGATTTCTGAAAGTGGAAGATTGAATTGAATTACTTTCCTAAGTCTGTTAAAGTACGTTAGTAAGCGAACCTCAGGGTTCTCGTTCAAACCCAAGAAAAGCAAACAATAAAGGTTGCTTTAGCATAGATTCAATTCCAACTTGTTGGTTGGAATATTGCGGAGGCTTCACACATGATGCGCACTTTACGGCTACTTTCTGCTGCTTCACTTGCTATGCATGTGGCCCTTTTTGAATAACAAGTCAAGTTTCGTTTAGGCTTAAACTTGAAGCAAATGCCCCACTTAATACAGCGCAGCATCTTATAACTGAATAATTTTCTTTTCATATTTGCTTTTTCAATGTAACCACAGGGAATATTTCCTTACTGTGGACTTTTGTGTGTGTGGTATTGTTGTCATACTGTGACTGTGAAAATGTAATTGCTGTTTGTATGGCAAATGAGCCTGCCTGTAATTTCCTGCGCTGCCAGCTTACCTTTCACTTAATCAACACACAGACACACACACACAAAGCTTTTGCTTCCCTTCAAAGCAGATCAGTGGCCCAGGGCCACCTTTTTGATAGTCATCTTGGTTTTGCTCTAAAAAAAAAAAATTAGTTTTTCCTTTATTGAGCTCACACACACACACACACATTGAGGGAGAACGAATACGTGCTGCCATTTTCTGGTCTAGGCTGAGAGCAAAAGGCATCCTACTACAGGCCAGCCAACAGCAGGCATACAAATTGCCCAAAATACAAGGTACAAAGGCAAAAGCCATGGCAGGTAAGTGTTGCCCGTTGGCCGGGCAACATGCTCTGTGTACACACACACAATTCATTCTGTGCGTTACGTATACGCAGTGTCTGACAGGCCGTCGTAAATCTAATTAAATTTCACACAGCTGTCCAAACACAACGGAACGGACACTTGTTGGCCCTAGTCAAATATCAAAATTTCGAAGCTGCTGATGGACATCGATAGGCCCATCCGGCAAAAGAGATTGTGAAAATAATATGAAATTGTCAGGCAATGCTTAAATGCTTAACAAGTCTTTGTTTTGTGTGCGGCTGCCTTTACTTTTCGCTTACTTTTTGTTTTTATTTTTTTTTGGGTTTTGTTCACAGAAAGGTGGGTGTGCGCTTGTCATTATTATAACTTTGCATGCCACAACAGAGAACAGGCAGCAATTTATGCAAAAACGTGCTCAAGTGCCCACGGTCGCGTGAGTGCCAAGCCCCTGGCTCATTATCACCATCAACTACAACAAACGGTATACTAGATGTATGTGTTTTTGGGTAAGGAAATGTTTTCATTTCAAATCAAATTCAGGTCAGCGAAAGGAAACGAAAACAGAACTTCAAAGTCACTTAAAGGCTAAACGGAGATTGAATAGATGTTAAGGTCAGTGTCAAGTCAACTATCATGTCTCGAATAGTCACTTTTGTAATTGGATGCTGTCGCCTGTGCCCCACACTGCATACCTTTATGGCCTGCGGGGCAAAACCAAAACAAAATGTATTTATATGTGCCAGTTGTTGGTTGTTACACGTATTGTTTTTCCTTCCATAAAGTCTTCGTTTCGGATTTCATACTCTCACAATTCAAGCGCATTGTTGTGTTTATTTTATAGTTATTGCTTTTGTTTCGCCTTCAACCATTGCCGCCCCAACGTCCTCTGCCTCGCCATTTTATGCACATTTAATCTTATGACAGCAAAAATGTTGTAAAATTGTTTATGGCACTTTGTGACATGGTCAGTTTTTTTTTTTCATTTCAGATGCTGCTGTTGATTTGCTTAACGTTAAAAAACGAAAAGTTTTATTTGCACATGTGAGTGAAAAGTATGTAGAAGAGTATTAACACGGATGATCACGAGATGTTATCATAAAGGAAGCTCAGCACATGTTTGTTGGAAACTATTCTATTGTTAGTGATTGGATTAAGTTCTTTTAAGGGAAGGAAGACGACATATACACAAAGTGAACTGTACAGCGCCAACTGCCCGGGTGTGGGCAACGATGCACCGTCGTGAGCAAGTTGTGGTTCCTTGATCTATATGCTAAGCGACAGCCAATATGGCTGCTGACACGCTTTTCTTCATCTTGTAATAAAAGTAAACAATTTAATAAAGAAACAATAAAATAAACAGAAACATTAAAATCTGTACGATTACAGCTGATACACAGACCGTCCCTCTCACCATGGCGTCCGACACACTCCTTCAGTACGGCTAAATACTAAATCAGAGCTGAATTAGCCCTGATTTGGAATTCAGAATTTAACTCACACTCAGGCCTACTTCGTCAAGACCTTCTCTTCTTTCAGGCATGGTTACCGTACTGAACTCATGGGTTAGTCTCTTGGGTAGTATTGAAAACAGTACTGAAATAAGTCATGAATAGGAACAATTTCTACTTCTCAGGTTTGAATCAGCACTGAGGCATAGAACTGCAGGGACGTTTGATCATCTTTTAACATAGTTAAAATTGCTACAGTTTGCTATTCGCCATGTTTCTCGCTTGAGATTCCTAACTTGTTACAGCAACCCCGACTTGAAAAGTCATCTTGTGGCCTGCAGTCTACAGCGAAGACTACTGATGATAGAACATCGGTGCGCAATGGAAGAATCATCGGTAGGGTGGGTCAAAAGCACAGCAGCAGGCATATGTCTGAGAACAGTACATGCTGACATCTATGTGCATAGAGGACTTAGGGCCGTTTTCTCATGTTCATGTTTTTGCTCAAATCGAAATCCATCTAGATTTGGCAACTAGATGTTTTTTGTGCAATTGGTTGTCTCATGTAGGTTGATTATAAATTCGGGCATTTGCGCCACGGTCACACCGGGAGGGCTTTAATGGTCTAATACTAGGTTGGCAGCACCTCTGCACTCGGCTGAATTTTGTCTTTTTTATTGCGCGCCAATTTTAAAAATTAAAGCAAGAATTTTACAGAGGAGGAGGAAGGTTTTTCTTTTGGAACGACTTGTTACTATGATGGGAGACTAAGCAGTAGGTTGAAAGCTAAGTTCACACAGGCAAAAAATTTGGACAAATTTTCATGAAAATTGGGCTATACCGGCCAAATTGTGGAATTTTCCGGCCATATTTGATCAAATTATTTGCGTATTTATTGCGTGGAACCAGAGTTTAAGATTTTAGTCCTGTAAAATCTTTAATCATGGCTATTTTTATAAAAATTTAGCCAAATTATTTGGATGTGTACACTTAGCTTAAGCAATGAACTAGGGGAATCATTCTGATTCATCTGTAATTTCAGCAATGTCTGCAAGTGTTCTTGCATATTAAAGGCACATCCAATTTTCCATTTTTGGTTTACTTAATAACAATTCAGACTTTACTGTTTTTAGCAGCAGTTGTTTTTTGTTTTCAAATACTTTTCAGTGTGACCATATGCGCGGATACATAAAAATACTTAATTTGCATAACCATGTACATGGATTTGAAATCAATGAGGTTGAAGTAGATTGCTACGAAATTCATCTAGATGGTTAGCATTGAACATGAGCAAAGCAAATGCAGCAAATCCACCTAGATTTGCAAAAACACCAACATGAGAAAACGGCCCTTAGAAAAGTCATATGTGCTTCTGCTGGTTCTTTGGAGTACACTAAAAGATAGGATCGCGTGTGTGGATGATTGGTGCCGGTTCCTATGCCACAGTGGGCTGACATCATTGTCATTTTCATATCATCGAACAGGTGTACATTACATATATTTTTTTGTTATATTTATGAAAAAATATTAGTTTCATAACCTCGAGCCGCCTTTAACGGGTATTTCTAGAGGCATTATCCACACTCAGAGAAAAAATAGAAAAATTTCATACTTGGATCAAGAATTTTCGATATCAGAAGTACGATACAAATGAAAATTCTTGACCCAAGAATGATTTTTTGATTCCAACATTCTTGATTAAAGAGTTTCAGGATTTGATGCAAGTACGAAGGGGGTGGGAGGGAGAGACGCGACCGACCGACGTGATGTTATTTTCTATAATTCTTTAATTGATTACTTCTTCACACTCGAAATGTTCAACATGAAACGAAAAGGCCGACCGCTTCCATCTGACAAAGACAGCGTTCTGTTGCCAATACCCGATTGCGCTCTCCTCTCAGCGGTTTCAACACACACCACTTTCTCATGAAAAACTAAACTGTGAGAGCGTGTTCAACGTTATTCTGTCCAAGTTTTCTTGGCCTTTCCTGTCCGATACTTCTCCTCACTCCCCTTACCTATAAACACCAAAATGAAAACGAATTTAGCCCGATTTCAAAAATGAATAGATTTTTTTGCAAGAGCATTCGTACTCAAATTATTCGTTCTACTTTTTTTTAGTGTACCATTGCTATCCGACACATTTCTAAAGATTCAAAATCTCGACGAGTAAAAGGTCGACATATTTTTAAAAATTTTTAAATTCAAAAATGTATTTTCGCTGTCGAAACTGCCGAAAAATACTCTTATCAGAGTTCCACCATGAAAGGAATGGAAATTATACGATTTTGTATTTCAAACATCTTTTGCTTTTGGTGCGCTTAATAAGTAAATCAAATGTTATTTTATTTTATTTTTATTTTATTTAATAATTTCTTAATTCCTAGTGCTACAAGGATAACCTTTTACATTAATGCACTAGTCACATACAAAAAAAGATCATAGTATTTAAATCATTAATCCTACTTCTTCTTAACCTAATACATACATATATAGCAAGACAGATTTTTATTATTATTTCAATGATTTGTGTAATTAAATGTTATTATTAATTGTTTCCTATTCAAAAGCTCTTTTAGTTTGACCCTAAATTGCGTTGCGTTACTAACTATTTTTATTTGTGTAGGTAATTGATTCCACAGACGAACAGTGTGAACGAAAAATTGTAGCTCTGAACACGTTAATTTATGACATACAATGTTAATGTTTTTGGTTCTAGCTGATGTGCGATGAAGCTTAATTAATCATATAAATAGCTTGGTTCTTTCGTGCAAATTACCCTGTGCAGAAGTATCATGCTTCTGTAATCAGTCCAAGACTTAAAATTAAGTTCATAGATTTGTGTAGCAAACCCTGTAATGTGTTCTCTTCGCTTGACATTGTAGACGTATCTAGCAATACTATTAAATGTAACATTAAGCCCACGCTGAGAAGCTAAATCGCAGTTTCCAAATATCTCAATTCCATAGCAGAGCGTAGGTGACAGATATGTTTTTGCTATCAGTAGTCTAAGATCGGTAGGTAAAAACTGCTGGCTGAATGAGAGCTGTCTTAGAATTCCAAAGGTCTTTAATCACATGATCACTCCATGATAGAGTGTTGTTAATGATTATGCCGAGATTTAGCGCCTGCTCGACATAATTTATCGGTGTGCTGTTAACGATTAAGTCCGGCAGGCTTTCAGTACTCAGCGGTTTTTTGTATATAACAATACACTTACATTTTGACGGATTAAGTGACAAACCATTACAAATAGCCCACCTAATAACATTAAACAATTCTCTGTTACATCGATTTACACATTCATTTATTTTTTCTAAGGGACAACTGACATAAAGCTGGACATCATCGGCATACATGTGAACATTACAGTTAGACAATGAAACAGGGAGATCGTTTACATACATTGAGAACAGAAGTGGACCAAGAATTGACCCTTGAGGTACACCACGATTTAGAGACAAAACTGCTGACTTCTCAAGATCGGTAATCACCGTCTGTCTTCTTCCACATAGATACGAAGAGATTAGTTTGATGGTAGTTGCTGAGAAATTAAAAAATTTTTCTAGTATGGTACACAAAATTTCATGGTTTACCGTATCGAAGGCTTTGCTAAAGTCAAGTAATGTCAGAAATGTTAACTGACTGTTATCAACTTGCTTATCTTATATATTCAGTGACCTTTATTAATGCCGTGATACAACTTCTGTGCTTCCGGAAACCGAATTGCATATTACTTAACATTGGATTTAGGCTTAAAAATTTACTAATCTGCTGTAACATAAGATGCTCAAATACTTTAGACATGAAGGGAAGTATGGATATCGGTCTATATTCGTCGTTTGCCTTTGGTAATGGAACAATCTTGGCTATTTTCCAATTTTCCGGAAAAGTCGAAGTCGTAAAAGCAGTGTTGCTGATATATGTTACATGATTAATAATTTTTTGGTAAAATAAGCTTAAAGAATTTGGGATGCATATCATCCAACCCAACAGCATTCGACTGAATTTAATTGAATCAAGAATTTTTCGTACTTCCAGAAGTAAAACAATTCAAGAAAACGTCTTATTATACCCATTACTTGTAGAGAAAAAAGGGTATACTAAAGTCGTGCAAGTGTAGCAAACATTTCCAACCCTATAAAGTATATATATTCTTGATAAGCATCAAGAGCCGAGTCGATATAGCCAAGTCCGTCTGTCCGTCCGTCCGTTGCTCTGTATGAACACCTATATCACAGAGACTAGAAGAGCTAGAGCAACCAAATTTGAAATGACAACCTATTTTCTGCACGCAGATCAAATTTATATTCGCAGTATCTATATCTCTCCAATTTTCAAAAATATCTATATTATCTTTTGTCATATATTTGGTTAATAAAACAAAATGTTGCCTTAGGATTTTCTTAAATGCAAAACCTTTGGTCATATGTTTGGAGTTATAGCCTTTTCACAATGGGCGCAGCATTGTCCAAGCTGTGGAAACCTGCAGCATGCGTTTACACCAAACCCGCAGCTTCAAAAACAGATGTCAGTTCCTACTACTACTAAGGTTGGTTGCAAAGTATCTCCAAAAGCACTTGGAAGCGATAATCATTTACGAGTTATATGGTTACACCAATGAAAGCAGCGCTGGAGCTTGAATGTTGCGATTATTAAGTAACCACCCAAACTACGTATTTCAAATAAAAAATTAGGTCGCAGCTTCCACCTTGACAGTTTGCCCAAGCTGCGGCCAGTGCGAATTGACTATTAGCATGCGCTGTCTGCTAACATTATATCAATAAGCTAACATTAAAGCTAGTGCTCTATCAATTAACATAAAGAAAGGCTGTTAAGCCTTTTTTCCCCTGAGTAACGGAAATATGGAACTCGGGCAGGGCTGTCTTTAACTTAAGCTCTCATTACTTCTAGTTAAAGATTACCTGCTATGTGTTTCATATACTTACACATTACCCTGTTATTATTAAGTTTATGTGACAAATAGGGCCATGTAGAAGATGCGAAATTGGCCCCAAGTCTTTAATGGGCAAAGTAAATAAGTATACAACGAAAAATTCGAATTTTTCTTACACGAATCAGACCATGAAATTCGCAACTGGTTCTATAACTTGGCTAATGAATTAAGGGCATATTTCAGACCTTGAGTCATATCTTCTAGGTCTTAAAATCTTCTTAGCCCTTATTAATTGTATATAACAAGCTTGTTTTAAGAAAAAATTGGGATTAGTTTTAGGATTTTTATGAGCTTAATCCAAGAACAATTTGTTCCTTGTTTATGTATAAAAATTTTGTTGCAAGAATGTTTTAGGATTGACTAAAAAATGTTTGGACTTAAGGCCTGTATCCAGCACTGCGAAAAACTCCTGCCGGAAATTTGCTGGTTATTTCTTGTGTGTATGAAACATAACTAAAACAGGGTGACCATCAACTAAAAAGGTGCATGGTCACTCTGATCAGTCGGCTGTTAAGCACTGTTAATTATTGGAATTCAAAAAAATTAAAAAAAAAAATAAAATAATTTCCAGAGGAAGTATGTGCTACTTTATACTAGGGGATGATAAGCCGATGGCTAAGAATGCCACTTTGCAGTGTGGCCCGGATGAAGCACAATTATGTGCACAACTTTCGACATCTCGGTTGGTCGCCAATCAAATGAAGTATTTCATGGTCGGATACAAGATTGCCTAAATACATTTGCATTAATATTAAGGAGTTTGTCAACTCAGTGGCCGGATCAGTACCTTGGCTTTGGTCTATGGGCGAACCGCTGGAACATAGCCATTAATCGTTCAAATATTCAACATGATCGCTATGAGACCCCGAAAAGTTTCTCGAGTGCGACTCCTAGGATCAAATAGATACCGCGGTGAAATACCTTGGCGTATCTCATGACCGCCGCTTGACCAGGAAAGTCTATGTGTCTCGGGTAGTAGCTACGGTTGCAGCTAAGACATTGAAGCTCGATTGGCTTCTCAAGCTTCGTAGTGGTGGATCTGGAGGATCCCGTTACGGGGTACGGCATGCTCTACTACCCTCAAGTACCTAGAATCTTCTATGTGAGGTCCCTGGTATGAGAGGCATACAACTATATACCGCGATTTGGACGTTTTGCCATTAAGAGCCCAAATTAATATGTATGCACACCAGCAGGTATTATGACCGACGGGTGGCCCACTCCCATAGACTTGCCAACGATCAGGCGACAAACAGTCTCAGAAGTCGTCTCAACCTACGACATCCCATCGACCTTTGTGTCCATGGAGGGCATCTCTCGGGCCGCCTCAGCAATTTGGTATAAGTGTCCCCTTGGCACCATCCCCCAACAATCTTAGCACACTGTTGGTTTCCCAGCAAGATGACAGCTCATAACAAAAACATAAATGAATTCCCCGTAAATTTTCGCTCATCACGTCCAAAATAATTGTAACCAATATATTCCTGAGCTGTGTATCAGCTGTTCTCTCGATCCACACGCACTATCGATAGGCCAACTATCGATAAGAAACTGTGGGTTTCGTTCATGTTGCTGGATACTCAAGCAACGAAAAGGTAAACTAGAAATTCCTGGCACAGTTTTTTTTATATAAAGTTTGCCAGGAATTTTTAGTTTCCGCGGTGCTGGATACCCGGCTTTAAATAATGCATTTTTGCTTTACTTTTTCTAAGTATGCAAAGATTTGTATCAAGCGTACAAATATGTAAAAAATCAATAAAATCGTACTTGAAATTTCATTATTGTTGTTGGATAAAGTATTTGCTTGCTTAACATACTTTCTACACTGTTTGTACTTCAGTTCAATATGCTTAATTTTTTTCTGTGTGCAAACGCAACTTTAATGCCGACAACAAACGGGTCCATTTTGGATTCAGGTTCGGAAGTTAAGGATTCAAGAAGGTTCGATTCGAGGGACACCGAAAACCCAAACCGAACAGGTGCCAAGGGGTCCGGTTCGGTATCGGCTTGTAGCCTTGGTTTTATTCCCATGGAAAACCCTCAGCTAAGACCTGACCACCATTTTCTATCCTCTTTGTTAATTTATAGCAATTTTATGACTCCTCAGTCACGGTAAAATCCCCACATAGTCTTTAGCTACAAAAAATTCAGCACTTCGCGTCCTTCAAATAGTCGTGCAACTTCAATTCAATATCATTTTATGAACTTTTCTGCGTGTTTTCACAAGTCAAGCAAAGTTTTATACTCTGAACTTCTGCCAAATGAAAATTTGTTCTAAAAAGAAAATTCAATTTACAATTTTGCTGAATAAAAAACTCGAACAAACTATTTGCAATTGTTCAGCAACCAAAGTGGGTTGCACCGAATCAAAACTTACTCACAAATTTACATAATAAATTCAATTAACAGCATATCACAAATGCAAACCAATTCTCCCCTTTTATCAATACCAATTTAATAGGATTATTTTCAAATTGCATTTGAGCAACTAAATTTAATAATTAATATTAACAATTGCACTTACCGGCAACAATTTGGGTCAACTGACAACCTGTTGGTTATCTAGCTTAATACAGCTGCACTTCTTGGCTCACTTCAGTCTCTTCGCTTATCTAGGTCCCAGCTCCCGACGCTAAAAAACACACACACACACACGCACACACACGCGATTTTCTGTGAAAACATTTGGCAAACGATTTGCTTTTCATGTCAAATCTCTGTCCAGTTCAATTTCATTTATATTTTAATCGAAATATATTTTACCAAGCTGCCCGCTCATGTGGATCGGGCTAAATGTATATTTGCATATAGAATATTTAAATCTGTATGTTGTATATGTACTTATATGCCAGCTGGGGTATGTGTTTGCTTTGTTGTCGTATAAATTTTGAGAATTATTATTAGTTATTTGTTGCTTGGATTTTACTTGGTCTGCAGACAGTGAAAATTGAAATTAGCTTTCGGCGAAAAGTCAAACGCCTGTTTTAAATTATGCTAATTTATGATTGGAATTCGTGACCGGTTAGCTCTAGATTTATACGCGTATTCCAATGGCTTTCTATATATTATAGTAAGTAGGTAGGTAGAGTAAGTGCTATCGAAAAATAGAGTTTTTGTTTGGGGATTTGGTCAGTTGTTAGGGTTGAGATAGAGTTGCTTATTTTGAAACCGTGCACGCACAGAGAAAAACGGGTTCAAATTGCTTGATTGCATTAATTATTCAGTGCAAACGTCGTCGTCCTGCGCGCATGCCAAAGTACATTTATGTAAATGTGCGGAGTGGCCCAAAACTTTCGCAGAGTTGCGAGTACTACACAAACGAAATGTAGAGCGCGATAATAAAAATCTAAAGCATACTTCTCAGGTGTGCTGCGCTTTGATTTGCATCTACACACACGCATCACTGGCACTAGCACTAACACTCACACACACACGCACGCACACACGTACTATACACGTTCACGCACACAAAGTTAGGTACTTGTTGGTTTCAGCGGCAAAAAAAACTTTTGCCTTCAGGCTACACTTGTTACTTGTTCAGAGACTCAGCCGTGGCGCCCTTGCGGCCAACATCACGTCCAGCTAGCGACTGCGACCAGAAAGCAAACTGAACGTTGCGTATACGCAACGTCTTCGTTCATTGTCGTTGGTCGCTGCTATTTTCGGAGTAACTTTGTTGCGCCTGCGTCGGGCAAGACAAAAACTGTCGCTCTCTCTCTCTCGCTGCTCTCTAAGAGAGTCCGCTGTCCAAATAGAATCAAGCAAGTGGTTTGCCAATGGGCCATTGGCCTTAAACAACCAAAAAATAAATAAACAAAAAATGAAAACTTTCATACAAACAGGCCAAAGAGCACAAGAAAATGATGAGCTGTCGAAATTAATTGCATTACTTATGTATTATTGCTGCCATAATCGATTAACCTATGGTAATTAGACTTGCCTCCACCATCGCTTAATGTTCCGACTTGGCCAATTTGTTTGTTCAGGTGTGGAATTGGATCAAAAGTTAATGCCTGCTGCTGGTCATGTGTGAACATTTAATTACATAGCCATGGCAACTGAAGCTACTTGGGGGGTTGCCCACAACACCAACAACAACAACAAGAACATGAAAAGCAAAAGGGACAAAGGGACAAATAATGTGACTCCCCTTGAAGCAATCTGTTGCACTTTCCCTGTTGCACCAGAACATAATTAAATATAAATTAAAACCAACTTTACAGCTTGAGGAAAAGTTGAAACCGACATTTTTGTACACTTTTGGCTGTTAAGTACTTTGGAATGGATTCATATACAATAGTGTTTATGTGGTAATTTACTGAGTATATTTTAAGCAGTTCCTGGCAATCTATGTAATATATATTTCTCTTAAGCAAAGTGGTTGCAGTCTACATTTGAAGGGTTAGGGAAAGAACAACGTGCATACAGAAGTGCCTTTTCCCCTGATCGATTTCCTATTGAGACCGGGATCTGAAACACACACAAAAAGCAGGCCCACACAGTCGTTGAATACATTAATGATAGGTAGTTCCGGCTGGCCCCAAGGACCTAAAGCTACCTTAGTGAGGCCGGGTGCTTTTTTGGATATCATTTTCCGTTTGAATTTCAAGTGAATCTTTAATGTTTTGGCAAATGCCAATAGTTGTTCCAGGGAGTTAAAACTTTGGAAGTGTAGATGTTTTAATCTTGTCCAAATCAATTCCAAATCAATGCTGATTTAACTATATTGTAGGATATATATATTGCAGGTCTGTTTTTATGCGCCTCGTACTTGAATCCTAAGCACAGGTACCTGGAAGCACAATGCACTGTTCAAATATCTTTGAACAGCGGTATAGGCCAACCAACACCATAAACAGGGTTTTCTTAGAAAGGAATGGAGTATGCTTAGAACAACCTCACAGCGGAGGCGAAATTTGCCATTACATAATGGATATGGTATGAAGGAAATAATCCAATACAATCTGCTTTACTTTGCCATATGCATGGTCGCTTTGTAAACGGGGTGCCCACTGCCTGCATTACTAGCAATAAAAGATGAAAGCCAGAGCCGAACTGTAATTGAATTCCCATTACGAAGGCGTATATTTTTTCTTAAGTTGTAATGCAGAATGTTCGCAGTCTTATTGTTTTCGATTATTATCTCTCTAACGAAAAGCAGCGACTGTAGTGCATTACTTTTTCGTCAGGCGTAATGTTTAAATTCAACAGAACAGGTTGAGCTCAGCGCCGCTGGGCTGCCAGGTAGGGATAATATCGAAAAATATTTTTTTTTTTTTAAAAAAAGGCGATATATCATTATCGAAAATTTGAGACGATATATCGGATATCGAATTAGTTTTGGTAATATTTTTTGTCGATATTATTGCTGGTTTCGGACACCAAATGTGAGGTTGACTGTGTGCATTTTGTTGAATATTAGCCTCCACACAAATTATTTTAGCTCAACGGCTTATACATAAAATTATGTTTTCTATTCAATCATTCAATAATTTTTCATCAATCCCATTAATACAAATTTAAAAATATAAGGCCGAAGGCTCGACCGAAGTTTATATACCCTTGCAGCTTGATGGCGCCACTACTTTGAGCATTTGCTTGCCAGTTTATTATATGGCTGCTTTACGATATATTCATCCGATTTTGACCAAACTCCCCAAAGTTGTGTGGAAACTGATAATATTTACAACTGGAAGGTGTAAAGACGATACCATTGAAAACAAAAAAGTTTTTCTCACTAGAACTTCATTTTCGACCGATAGTTTCTATGGCAGCTATATGCTTGGATCAAACTTTGTACAATTGTGTGGTAGCATATAATATTGATCAGTAATAAGTTTGGGAGCGATAGCATTGGAAAAAAAAAAGTTTTTCCTACTAAGATTTTTCTTCAGACAAATCTTTTGTTAGCCGATTTTCATAAAACTTGGTGGAATTATGTGAAAGCACGGGAAACTTATAAATTCGAGGTTTGGGCACGTTTGCGTTGAAGGCAAGGTTGTTCTAACTAAAACTACTTTTTCGACCCATAGTTCCTCTGGCATCTATATGATATAGTCATCCAATCCGGTCGATTCCTACAAATGTGCAGCGTACGGCTGCCATACGGCTTCTTGCAAATTTTGGTTAAGATAGCTTTAAAACTGATGGAGGAACTAGCATAGAAACAGACGGACGGACATGGCTATATCAACTCAGCTCGTCATGCTGATCAAGAATATATACTTTGTGTGGTCGGAGATGCTTCCTTCTACAATACTAACTACTTACTACTTAATATACAAGGGTATAAAAATGAATTAAATTCTTCAACTTCTTTTGAAAAAAAAGTCTTGCGGTATTTCCGCAAGCTTGTCTTTGCAAGCGCGTAGTTCTAGTTGTATTCGTCGCATCGGTTCACGCTAGAGCTTTTTGGAAAGCTCTTTTCACGCGCTAACACATGTTTGATTTATTGTTGTTTGTTTTTAGTCGTTCGTGAGTTATAGCGTCGCAAACATGGAGCAAAATAAAGAGAAAATACGGCATATTTTACAGTACTACTACGATAAAGGCAAAAATGCATCTCATGCTGCCAATAAAATTTGTGCAGTTTATGGACCCGATACAGTTTCCATTTCCACCGCACAACGATGGTTTCAACCGTTTTCGTTCTGGTGCAGAGGTGATCGAAGATGCGCCACGGTCCGGAAGGCCTGTCGTCGAAAATTGCGATAAAATCGCTGAATTGATCGAAAGAGACCGGCATAGTAGCAGCCGTAGCATCGGCCAAGAGCTGGGCATGAGTCATCAAACCGTTATAAACCATTTGAAGAAGCTTGGATTCAAAAAGAAGCTCGATGTATGGGTGCCACACGACGTGACGCAAAGAAACATTTTTGCCCGTATGGATGCATGCGAATCGCTTCTGAATCGCAACAAAATCGACCCGTTTTTGAAGCGGATGGTGCCTGGCGATGAAAAGTGGGTCACTTACGACAACGTGAAGCGCAAACGGTCGTGGTCGAAAAGCGGTGAAGCTGCCCAGACGGTGGCCAAGCCTGGATTGACGGCCAGGAAGGTTCTTCTGTGTGTTTGGTGGGATTGGCAGGGAATCATCCACTATGAGCTGCTCCCCTATGGCCAAACGCTCAATTCGGACCTGTACTGCCAACAACTGGACCGCTTGAATGCAGCACTCATGCAGAAGAGGCCATCTTTTGATCAACAGAGGCCGAATTGTCTTCCATCAGGACAACGCCAGGCCACACACATCTTTGGTGACGCGCCAGAAGCTCCGGGAGCTCGGATGGGAGGTTCTTTTGCATCCACCGTATAGTCCGGATCTCGCACCAAGTGATTACCACCTATTTCTGTCCATGGCGAACGAGCTTGGTAGTCGGAAGTTGGCCACAAGAGAGTCCTGTGAAAATTGGATCTCCGAGTATTTTGCCAATAGGGAAGCGAGCTTCTATAAGAGGGGCATTATGAAGTTGGCATCTCGTTGGGAACTCGTCATCGAACAAAACGGCGCATATTTGACTTAAATCGCATTATTATAACCAATTTTATGAACAATTGAAAATTCAATAAAAATACCGGAAGACTTTTTTGACAATCTTATACATATTCAGGGTTGTACTGCATAATTAGGTTAGGTTACATAGGCTGCTCGCTAAGGCCGAGTGCACCCGGAGGGAAGGAAATAGGTGATAGGTGGGGTTTATATATGTCTATTTAAACCATCCTGTGGAGTCGACAAAAAGAGCCAAGGTCCTTCAAGGGCAGATCTGTCCGACTGCCCAGGTCTTTAAAGAATGATTTTCCCAGATGCTGGGTACGCTTCTATCTCTTCCTCATTCCCACAACTACGACAGAAATCATGGTGGGGTGCGCGCATACTGATGGCCAAGTGACCTATGGTGCAGTGCCCCGTTATGACACCGATCATAGTTCCACTCCAATTCTTGCTAAGGTGTAGAAGTTGGAAAGTTATTTTTGGTGTGTATCTGGGTCAGAGTGATCGGGAGATGTGACAGCCGGGTGCGAGGTCCCATTGTCGTTCCGCCCTGGCTCTGGATTTCCGATGTACTTCTTTCATGATGTCCTGCAGGGATCTTTGTATGTCCGTTACCGCTTGTATCGTAGGCAGCGCTGAACCGTTCCTTGCGCACTCGCCCGCTCCCTCGTTGGCTGGTATGCCGGCGTGGCCAAGTACTCAGACGAAGGTGATGGAGTGTTGTTGGATTTGGTTCAAAGCTGTCACCGTGCAACGGACTAGGTGGCTTTTTGCGGCGTTTGATGACAGAGCTTTAATGGCAACCTGACTGTCGACTAGAATTGAAATGTTCCTTGGAGATTAATTTCGTCGCTTGCCAGATTGCATAGACCTCTGCCTGAAAAACGCTGCACCAGTCCGGTAATCAAGGTGAGAGCTGAGTCGCTAGTTCTTCTGAGAAGAACATCTCCTGTGCCCGCCTCCGTCTTCGAACCGTCTGTATAGATCGTAAGTTCGTTCTCCCTGATGGCAGTTTTTTGCTCCCATTGGTCTCTCTCTCCGGTAACCAGGATCTAAAATTGTCGTTCCATTTCTGAGCTGGTAAACTTTACCTCTGCAGTTATTCCTACTACAAGCAGGATGTTGCTGTGGCCTGTGGCCGCTGCTGTATACTTCAGGAAAGTGTCTACAGGTTCCAGTTTCAGAATTACATCCAAGGCCGCCTGGAGGGGTAGATCGGTGGGATCCTGTTATACCCAGGCAAGCCGCTCTTTGAACCTTATGGAGGTTGTTTAGATACGATTTTGTGTTTGCCGCCTTCCACCAGACCAGCGCTCCATATGTAAGGATAATATAAATATCAACGCTGCAACTTCCTCCGCTTAAATCTACTTTGTTATGCACTACAATGGTTAAGCAAATTATATAATAATAGTCCCTCAAGTACATTTACGCATTCAAGAGCTATTAAATCAAATCAAATGTAGAAATAACGCACTTCCGTTGTCCACACTCAATATTTATTCTCACGGTTATTTATTTATTTTTTTTTTATGGTCACTTGGCTTTGTCCGTGGCATGGCCAAGGAGATGCTGTTCGTTAAGAGTATAACAAATAAAAGAAAATGCTTAAGCAGCTTTCAAATTACGTTGAAAGTGAAACAGAAAATCGATGGAATCGAAGTCGAGGGGAAACCAGAAGGAGCAGGGACATCCGCTTAACCGCAGGAGCTGGAGATGGAGGAGCGATTATCTTGGTTGGTAAGTGAGAAAACTTTTTAATTAAAATTCACACGCAATATGTTGTTGCGCATACGCAGCGTGGTACGTCCGTCTGCAGACAGTATTTGCTCATTAGCGCTCAAATTGTGCGCGTATCATGTAATTTAGATTAGATGGAAATTGAAAATGTAAAAGCGGTTTTGAGGTTTGAGTGTCTGACCAAACAAATTACGTGCTCAACCCAAGCATTAAAGGTTGCCAACTTTGTGTAGCGATTAAATATATTTGTACTGAAGAGAGGACCGGAGCAGGTCATAAATATTAATGAAGCTAAAATAAAAGTCAACTTGTTTGGCACATTCATCAAAGTGCCGAACTTGTTGCCGAAGAGCCCTTCGCTGGGCGTTTAATTATTGACCAGTTGTGATTGCAAACTTTTAGCATAAACCAAATAAATTGAACTTTTTGACTCTGCCAGAGTGTAACGATAACTTTTCATCAAAGTGCACTTCCAACAAGGTTATAAAGTTAACATAAAATTGCATAAAGTTCCTCAACTTGGCAAACTTTTATGTCACATAATTGCAAGTCAATGATGGTACCATGTGGTTACCGGTGGCTGCCTTGTAGGCATCCATTAGCACTTAATTGGTAAAATTGCAGCCTCTTGTAAGCTTCAAATTGCATTTACATGACCAGGCCCCTCATACCCACCAATTAGCGTTGCCAGGACCACACATAAATTTGCCTTCCTTGGAGTATTTCCGGAAGGGATATTAAAATTGTTAAGACCATTCATTAAAGCGCCATTAAGGGCCATCAATTTGTGGTTATTTTTGGTAAAACATATCGATTTTCAGGCATTTCCTAATTACTCACAAAAGGAAAAATCCCACACAGTTGACGTGTCAAGCTACAATAAAATCGATTCGTGATCTGGCCAAGTCAAGCATCACAAGAGGGCAGGAACTGTGAAATGTGAATGACAATTTCAATTTAACAAATTTGCATGCTAATGTTATGCGACAAGCTTTTCCATTTTCATGTGACCGCCTTTTCCATTCTTGTTGTTGTCAGCACAAACAATTGGGCATGTGTGTGTGTGTGTGTGTGTGTGTGTATTTGCTATTTGACAAATGTGTTTCAGCATTGTGCGTGTCTGTCTGTGTTTAGTTTTTGTGCCGTTGGCAGTGAAATTTTCGATTAACTAACAGATAAGCCACATGTTACATGCTACATTTACCTTTTGTTAAAATTTCATTAAAGTTTGTACACAAAACAATAATTATGTCTGGCTTTTAGGAGGGCTAATTTATATTTTATGTTTTAATTTGGGTTTAATTTTGATGTGTTTGCAAAAGTTAGCAGCTTAGGAAAAAAACACACAATTACCTAACGTTTTGAAACCCTTTTTGGAAAGGGGTATGTTCATTTTACACAAAAGATTTTGGTATGCAAAGATTAACCCTTATTTTACTGGACAGATTCAGAGGCTTTCTAATCTCTCTCTTTGATAGTTCTAATTAGGTAAAACTGTCCGAAATTGGTCAGATCTGGGACGCTATTGTTTCTTTTGCTCGGTTTGGTTTGCCATTATATGATAAAAGAACTTAGGCCAAAAGCAAATTTATTTTGAAAATCGTGATTTAGTTAAGGATTTCTTGTTAGACATTCGATACGAGGTAGCTTAATGATAGGATTGTAAATATCTTTCAAATGTGACGCCACACAAACTGTGTGAAGTACTATCAATCGTGACTGTGGCGCCATTGGATCAGCATGGCACCACACGAACTGTATGAAATACTGGTCATCGCCGCTGTGTAACCTGTTTCTTTTTCAGAAATGGTCCATCAATAGTAAATTGAGCTTAAAGTTGCAAATACGCCTATTTTGACCCCTTTTAAAACGTTTTGTGGTGAACCTATACATTTTTTTCGACTCTCTTTGATATTAGATAGGAAAATAATATTTCTCATCTTTTTAAAAAACTGTCCCAAAGAACTGTACGATTATTTTTAACAAAGATATACCATTTTTGAATAAATATGCTCGATAATAATAATAAAATTTTCTACTACCCAAAGGTATGCCTTGCAAAAACGGTACAACAAACTAGTAGTTTGTATAGAATTTCAATGAAAATTTTTCACAATTCCCATTGCATACTTTGGGGCAGCAACAATATATACGATTTTTTGTGAATTAGTATACAATTTCTAAAAATGGTATATCTTCATTGAAAAAAATCTTAAAGTTGTTTGGAATAGTCTTTTTCAAAGTTAAAGAGTATTACTTTCCGATCATATTAAAAGTATCAGTCAAATCAAAAGTAAAGTTTCGACACAAAAAGCGTCTAAAAAGGGTCAAAATAGGAATTTTTGCTACTTTAAGCTCAAATTTAAAAAAAATCTCAACGCGATGGACCATTTTTGAAAACAGATATGTGTTCAACTCATGAAAATCATCTAGAATCACCACCAACCCTTCAATAAATGCTCGTCCGTCTGGTATCCGCAATATAAAAAGCATATCGATCGTATTGAATCAGTACAAAAGCAAATCTTGCTTTTTGCTCTTCGTGGACTAAATTGAGACCCTTACCTTCGTCTGCCATCGTACTCCAGCAGACTCTTGCTTATTGACCTTCCTTCGTTAGCTAATCGTAGAACAGTCCTAGGCGTTTCTTTTCTTCATAAGCTAATCATTAGTGATGTAGACTCTGCCGAACTCTTAGGTCGCCTTAACTTTTCCGTTCCTTCTAGGCCAACTAGAAACTATTTACCTTTAATCTTGCCCAGATGCACAACTGATTATGCCCAGCACAATCGTATTCGGGTCTTATGTCAAAATTAAAATGATCTCTATCACCTGCTCTCAACAGATCTCTCTCTCTTCGCTCTAAAAACTTCTCTCTATAATTATCTTCGAGGAAATCTCTGACCACTCCCAGCTGTGAGTAAGGACATAGCTTCCCGGACTGGCTAAAAATTCCTCCCCCACCGGGTCAGAGATTTTCCGATTATCTAGTTTGAAGTTTTACGTATAAATTTTTTATTTGTAAAGTTTACTTTTAGATATTTTTCTCTATATCTATTATATATTATCTTATTTTTTTTCCTTTGTTCCTACATTTTTTTCTCTCTTTCTGTCTCCCTCTTCTCGATCTCTATATTATTTAAGTTTTTGTTATCTCTAATAACGTCTCTGACTACAATTGGCTGTGAATGATGCATAGCTGGCCGGACGGGCAAATTAAATTCCCCCACCGTGTCGGAGTCGTTATTAGTTTATTTTGTAATTTTATTAGATTTTCTTTGATAGGCTTCAGTAGCTCATAAGAATTTTTGTAGCGTATATACATTTTTGTTGACAGCCTTTTTATGTCAACTCTAAATAAATAAATAAATAAATAAATATATATATATGGGAAAAAACTCTAATTTTGTTTGCTTTGTGTTATTATACTCTGTACCAAAGGTATATAGAGTACATTAAGTTTGTGCAAAAGTATGTAACAGGGAGAAGTAATCGACCCTATAAAGTATATATATTCTTGATCAGCATCAAAAGCCGGGTCGATAAAGCCATGTCCATCCGTCCGTCCGTCTGTCTGTACGTCTGTATGAACGCACAGATCTCAGAGATGGTAAGAGATAGAGGTTTGACGTGTACTTCTTATACTTGCAGGCAGATCAAGTTTATTTTTAATTTTTGCCACAACCCCTCCCGCTCCCGCAATTTGGAAAAAACGTTATATCTCCCACAGTTTTGTAGATAGTTAGTTTGTACCTTACAGAGATATTGAGTAATCAAGATTACTTATCGATTTGCCGAAGAAATGATAAAGATCAGATGAACTGTACTCAAGTTATAACCAAAAGAAAGTTATTTCCCCCGCACTGGCAATAGTGGCGTCATCTATTGGTCAGTTTTGAAAGTACCTTGTTTCATTGTTCAATGCAAGTAGTGACGTCATCTATTGCTCAGCAGCGCTGCCTTCAGCTGCTACTCCAGGTACAGAGTATATTATAGTCGGGCTTGACCGAATTTCTCACTTGTTTTATTTTATGAGTAGCCAAATGCCAGAACTTTATCCGTCCAACCGTAAAAATTGGCAAAAATAATTGGGTTCAATGATTCTCTTTTCCCCGCATTCAAAAACTTTTCGTGTTTAAATTCCCCTCTACCAATCAGCCACTTTTTGGGTGTTTGCTTTCTTCCGGTAGCACAAAATGTTGCACAACCATCTATACGATAAAATTTTATTTTGCACAAATCCAAATATTGTATAACAATATTGACCGTCTATGGGCGGCCGTCAAAATGTTGTGCAACCTCTATTAAACAATGGTATTGGGGCCACAATTGGCTAGGTATGTTTCAGCTGAACTGAAAGTCAACCCACTGTTTTATTGCAAAATTCTGTTCAGTAAAGAGTAGACATCAGATAATGATGATAATTCCTTCTCCCTGTTACTTAATATGCTCTGTATACCTTTGGAACAGAGTATAAAAACTTAGAAAACTTTGGGTGAACCATCGTGACTCTAAATCAGCGATGTCCAAAATTTGAAAAGGCAGCCACGCGTGGTTGGCAAACCAAATTCTGCCGGCGTCGCAGCCGACACATTTATAGAGAGAGAGAATATGTGTAAAAAACAAAAAAATTACATACTATTTCTTACTAAAACCTTCCATCAAAACGTTCAGCATAAGCCAATCAAGTTTTTTTTGATGATTGATATTTGATGTTTGATGGTGAACACGGCCAATGTTTATTGTCACACTTTCCAATCAAAATGTAATCACTCAGCCACACTTACGGTTCCCAAGTGACCTTCCTACTTTGTTCATATTAAAGTATTACAAAATATGTTTTTAATTTTTCATTGAAAGAAGTTCCAAGTCATTAGTTATCAAAACGCCACCCAGTTCCAGCTGAGTGCCGCACTGGTTAAGCAACTCCTGCTTCTTTTTATTGCATGCATCTGTCAAAATTGCACATGATAAATTATTACGCGTTTCAACAGAGCACGCAAGAGATTTGACACCCCATCGATTATTGCGATTTATGGCGGGTACAAAATGCAGTACAAAAAGTTATGAAAAGAAGGTGAAATAGTAAAGTAGCTAACAACATCAGCTCATTCTGCTGATGTTTCTCAATATGGTTTTCAATTAATTCACTTTTGTTCTAGATTCTTCGAAATTCCGGAGGTTGTCAGCTACAATGGCTGACAATCACAAACTTAATGGACGCAACATGCAGAAATGTCAAAGTGTACACAATCGGTTGAAACAATGCGCAATTTTGCAGAACAGACAAACTACATTTAATTGCAGCACATGGAGGAACATGACTTTTACACATCTGCCACCACAAATGTATCTTCACCGGATGAATCCCTGACATTATATTCTTATTCTTCTTAATGTACGTGCCGTCTGGTTAGTGTTTCCAGCTGTGGCAAAGTTAATCCTTGAGAAACTACGCAGCGTTAAAAATCTTGCTTAATGAACTGAAAATAGAATTAGAAATTGTAGCACTAAACAGGTTCAAGGTTAGGCTTCGGTAGACTTCAACTTGGAAATTGAATTCGGTTGGGAGGGGGGTAAATTTCAAAAGCATGCCAACAACAGCAACAACAACAAACTTTGGGGAAAAGGGTAAAGGGTAAACTTATCAAAAGAGTGCCACAGCATGGTAAGTGGGTCAACGGCGGCAAAGGAGCGACCAGGAGCCATACAAATGCGCTAATACCCTCGCTAATAAAACTCTACTCAAGTTTTCCTTTCTGTTCTGCTGTCGCTTGGGTTTCAAATAAAAATCACTCAATGTTGGGACAGCAGCACTTACAGTGATGAAACAGTAGCTACAATAGCACCAACAGCCGGGTCAGTTGACGGGTGCTCCTGGTTCATTTATTAATAAAAACCTAATTAAAATGATGGCCCCATTCATGGTCCATGTCAATTTCAATGCTGATTAAATTTCAGTTCCTCTGGCTCTGGCCATAATTATGAGTACATTTATATGGGGGCCAGTTGATCGATTCAAAAACAACAACAACAACAATTTGGCCATGTGAATACCAATTGGAAATTCAAATTCATTTGCATGCGGAAGCTAAGCTCAATGTCAGTTCATAGCCAGCCGCCTGACCATTGCCAATACGCTTCTATATGTGTGTGTGTGTGTGTGTGTGTTTGTGTGCAGGAGTGTTGTGTATTTTGTGGTATCGACAGTTTGCTATTGCGGTTCCACTTGTTTATGCTTAACCCTGACATTTGATAGATACATATTTGTTTTTTTTTTTTTGGTTAGCTCTTCAGGGACCAATTAACTGAAATATTCCATCATAATGGCTACTTGACAATTGTCCTGTCTTTTGGTGCATTGCGCTCCTGCTTTCATATGTGTCGCGTAGTTCGATTTGTTAAACATTTCGATACCATTCACGTTTCAACCAAATTGAATATGCTTATTTATTTACGCCACTCTTTTAATATGCAGGACAGCTCGTGTCATGGAATTGAATAGCAGTTGGGGAGTATTACTAGCCCAGCGGTGAACATACATACATATGCACAAGGATAGTACGGAAATGTATTTGTGGTTTTTTTATCAACAAAGTTGAGGGGTATACCCCTGACAATCGTTTAGTTGGACAATTAATAAATGACTGGGCAAACTAAAATGTGCTATTTGTGTTACATTCAAAGGTGATTTAGGAAATTGCTTAATCATTTAATTGGCTGGCGGCCCCATGTCGAACGTCTCTCAATCTCTTGGCAACTTATTTATGTTTAAGAAACAGTTTGAAAAGCTTTTTCATGCCCACAGCTGACGCCAGTAGCTGATTTAGGTGACCGATTGTGTAAAAGTTTTCAAAGAAAACGATTAGGCTAGGCTTTCTTCGTCTGTGAGGAAGTTTTTGTACCCTTGCAGGTGCTTGTTCTGAAATATCAGTGTTCATACTTCAACATGATATTCAACTCGACCCACACTTAGTGTAAATCTCATATTTAGATAACTCAGCCTATGTCATAAACATGTCACTTTTTGTAATTGCATTAAATATTAAAAGCGGCAGTGACAAGGAGGAAGCACTTGACATGCATTGTATGAAAAACCATCCTTGTGACTAACACAGATCATTTATATACACGTATGTGTCTTTACACACACATCTTTAATTAAGTTAAAAGTTAAAGGATGAGAAATTCTTAATAAAAGCAAGATCGCTCGCAAGAGTGAGTTTTTACAAATTCAAACTTACAATCGTGCTCATTAAAGGTGTGTATTCTATAAAATCCGAGTTTATGGGGGTATTCTCCATGTGCAAATTTTTTTTTTCGATTTTTTCGAAATACTTTAGAAGATATAGCCTTTTTTGTCGAACAATATCTTCGCTAAAACGAGTCATTTTTAAATTACTTTAAACTTCAAACGCATTTATCTCGAAACTACGTTTTTCGAACTGGCGGCCATGATATCTTCAGTTACACTGAACCGATTTTGATGAAACTAAGTGAAATCGACAAGCTTTAGTTTTGTTCTGTGCCAGCCAATTCGAATTCACATTTTTTGTTCAACCTGTTCCGGCTTTCACTTTTTTTTTGGAACGCTTGAAACATTCGAATAAGCTTCCCTTTAAAATAAAAACAACATCTTAAACAGCTTTAGTAAAATACTATTAACTTCTTTGACTCTTCCATGTGTTTTAGTCAAAGGGAACATTTTGGAAATGAAACATTCGAATTGAATCGAATGCAAATCGTTCGAATACCAGAACAACTTAAATCAAATCGTTCGATTTTGTTTCCATTTGAAATCGGAAAAATATGTGAAAACCGGAACAGGCCTGATAGATTTTAAAAAAAATTTTTACAATTTGTTTTTTACACTAAACTACAAAAAAAGGGCCCAAAATCGAATTTTCATTTTTCAATGGCCGCCATTTTGTCAAAAAAAATCACAAAATTTCGATGGTCAGACCAGAATGACGTCTATACTGATTATAACCCCTTTTTTACTTGTCATTTCAGACAACCTGGAGACGAGAAATCGTGGCCGCCAGCACTATACCTTTTTTTTGGACCCCCAACTTTGACGGCCGATAACTCTTTGAACAGTCCTCATATCGAAGCAGAAAACTTTTTTTTGTTTACCTTAATCTGAATTGGAAAACCTCTTTGCGTTTTCAAATGAGAATACCCCCTTAAGAACGCCAACATTAAAACTTAAAAATTGTTTCTTACTAAACTCCACTTTCCCAACAATCGACATCCAATTTCGAACAATTTTTACGAATCTATTTGAAAGCATTTCAAATTACCAATCACCGATTTTAAGAACGATTGAATTGAAAACAAAAAAGTTTTTGTCACATAATAAGTTTTCGACTTAAGAACTTTCGTAAGACTTCGACAAATCATTGTAAATCTGTTTAAAGCCATTTAAAATTAATAATGGTAGAGTCAAGGAACGCTAATATCGGAAACAAACAAGTTTTTCTCACTAAGACCCATTTTTCGATGGTTCCTATGGCAGCTATAACATATCGTCATCAGATCCGAGCGGTTCCGACATATAAGCAGCGTGTAGTAAAAAGTAAACTCTGTGCAAAATTTCAGCTCTATAACATTAAAACTAAAAGACTATTTTGCGTAGAAAAAGACAGACAGACGAACAGATATACGAACAGACAGAAAGATGAACGGATCAAGTTCAATCGGCTCAGCTTGTCGCCCTCAAGAATATCTACACAAAGAAATCTAGCACGAATTGGCGAGACTGAAATCGGCTTAAATTTTGATCTTTTTTCTTCTTGATTTTTTAAAACGAAAACTTCTCGAACTCGATAAGACAACTGATGCATTATGGACGAAGAAACCGATAAAAGGATCGTTTAAAATATAGATAATGTTAAAAACACCTCAATTTAAAAAAAAACATTTAAAAAGAAACTATGCTCCTACTGGGACTTGATCCCACAACGTTTTCTAAGCGAATGTCTTGTCCACTTGACCATGCCCTTGTTGTTGGCTGAGCGGCAAAGTGCCAGCTGCTTACATTCTTAAGTATGATTTTGAAGCCAGGTCTTGCTTATGCCTGTTTGTCAAGTGAGCTAAGGCGCAGTCGTCCGTGTGTGTTCAGTCTTCGAAGTTCCGAGTTCAAGTCCCAATAAAGTATGTAAAAATAACATTTTTTAACTTTATCTCAAAATCAATCACAGCTTAAGCTTAGTACTCAGACAAACTAAATCGATTCCGACGGGTGTCAACTCCATATAAAAACAAGTAAGAGTGCTGCAGTCGAGTGCCCCGATTGAAATATACCAAGTGCCAAGTAATGCTGTTCCTCTGGCTTTGATTGATACAACGTTCAAACTTAAAAATTGTGGCTCTGACAGTTTTTCGCGGTATACACCTACATACTTGTCTCTTATTATTATTATTTGTGGCTCTATCTATTATAGTTTCTGAGATCGACGCGTTCATACAGACAGACGGACATGGCTAACTCGACTCGGCTGTTGATACTGATCAAGAATATATTTACTTTATAGGGTCGGAGATGCTTCCTTCTGGCTGTTACTTACATTTGCACAACTCCATAATCCCCTTTTACCCATTTTAAATGGGTAGAGGGTATAAAAAGGGTGTCGGAAAGCTTTCGTAAAATTCGGACAGGTCTCTTACGCTGGGTCGATCTGAGACAAACTAAAACTTCCGTTCATGCCCGTCGGAAAGCTCTTGGCGCCGCTAACTTGACAGGCACAGGCGCTTACTTGACAGGTAGAAACAGCTGATTTAATTCCAATGGGGTATGAGCAGAAAAAATAGTTTTAAATGTAAATATCAGCAGCAAAAGTAAGACAAAATCAATCGATTGGTGTAATTTGATTGCCCATGACTTCTGCATTCCTTATATCCTCCAAATGTCCCTGAATATTTAAAAAAAAAAACAATTAACCAAAATCATAGGGGACAGTACACTGGACCATACGCTACCAATAAGCTGAATAAGCTGTCAATTCTGCTTGCGGTCGTTTCAGTTTGTCTAAGTACTCAGCTTTAGAAAAAGTTAGTGCTTTGGTGTTTGTCGGTGGTGTGTCCTCCAGTTACTACACTTTAAACTAGGAGTGCCCATAGCGTATGCTCACACCGCGCATTCGCTGTTGTTTTCCGCATGGCGATAGCCGCGCGTATAGACATAGCACAAACCAAAGAATAAAATGGAACAACAACTTCGTATGTACTCTCTTATCTGTTTCTTTCCTATGCATCTTTGCAAAATCGAACACAACAATAAATATGTATGCGTCGTCTGCAGCGTAGATTTTTTTGTTGGAGACATACGATTTCGTGTGCATCGGACAGCCCACTCACACTTTAATCGATTTTCTCTTTGTATTTCTTATGGTAGTTGTTGCTCCAGAAATATTTTCTTTATTTATGTGTCTATGCCGCCGTAAGCTGGTTATGGGCACCTCTGCAAGTATTAGCCGGCTCGAGGACATATAAGCCATGTATGCTCATAACTCTTAAACAAGATAAAGACAATACTATTAAGGAGGTTGGTCGTCTTTGTAACTGTTTCGAGAACTTCCCTGTTTGATCTTTCGTAGAAATTGCCCAAAACAGCAGGTCAACAACTGCCTGTTCAATGGCCTACTTTGGGGTATAGTTATGAGGTCGTTTTCTTAATTTTTAAATGATTTACGTAACCCCCATACCATTTGAATTTGTAGTAGTTCGGAACTCTCTCCTGAGTATGCTTAAATCTTTCCTGTGCCGTCAAGATACCGCAGTTTGTTTTCGGGTCTCGTGGCAGGCACCCATCTCTAGTCCACCGACGATTTTATGTATATGCATTTTTGATAACACAGAAGTTATGAGCTACGTTTATGCAATTTAAGTTTGCCTTTTTTGCTCTTTTTTTTTGAGTGCATCAGAATGGCCCCGTTTCAATAGGAAGATTTTCCACATCGCCGTACATTTGCTCAGAAATCCGTTCGTGTGCCAGCAGCTTTGGGAAATTTCTAGAAATATTAAAGCATACTCTCACCCCTCGGTACACATAAAAAACTCAAGTATTTTCCACATCCTTGTTAGCTTTTCATTTGAGTTTCAAATATGCCAAACTTTGACAAATGTGTGGGCCCGTTACCTTTCTTTCAGCTGGACCCATATACAAACATAAGTACATATATTTTTATTGACATTTATTTGTTGTTGGTCGCTGCAGTTGCCATAAGTCATTGCACCATTACGAATTCTTTTTGCCAACACAATCGATTTCCATTGTACGAACAGCGCAAAAAAAGGGCATAACTCGAGGCAAAACTCGAGTAGCGCCTTTCAGGGAGCAGAATTTTTTTTTTTATTTATGTATTTTGCGGATTTATGGGGGAAAATGGTTCAAATGCCTTGGCATGATTATAATAACCAGTATGGATGTGGGTGTGGCTGACGGCGACAAGTGCTCTCTCATGACGATTGCTTTTCCATTTCCACTTGTTGCCACACGCGTCATGCAACGTTGCAACGTTCGGCTTGTGTTTTCATTCTATTTACTTTTCACAAATGGCAAACAATTTCCGTTTGATGTACCTTGTCTGCTGCCAAACTAATTGAGCTCGCAAAGCGCTAGCGGAAATGCCTCCCACCAGCCTTCTGCCACTTGAGCAGAAATAACCGCAGCCCAAAAAAAGAAGCCATCAAAAATGTAAATATCTAATACCTTCCTAGGACCTGTGCAAGGAGGCGATAGCGACGGCGACGGTGACGGCGAGGGCCAACCACAAGTTGACTTTGCAGACAGCTCCAGCTTGTCGCTGTCCTAGAAATAGAAGACAGCTATAAGCTACGAGTTGAAGTGGAGCGTCAATGAATTAAATATAACCCATTCTAAAATGTATACGCTACCAGCATTTCGCTTGATTGCCATTGCCCTGGCAGAGCCAGGAGCCAGGAGCCAGAAGAGCGTGGTTGTTGTCCTTGTCGAATGGAACTTCGATTTACATTTCAATTGCAACCAGACGGTATGGCGTGACGTAAGCGTTTTCACTATACCCAAACCTATCGACTGGGTGTTGGAAGTTGATGGCGAAGGCGTTAATAATTCATCAAACATGAAATGGCAAAAGTCTTGTTTAATGTGGAAATTCTAGTTAACTCTTTTACTTTTTTTTTTTGTGTTGACTTTGTTGTTCTGTCAAGTTTGCGTTCATGCATACATTATGCTTGATTTGGTTAGCATAAGTCTTGAGATTGATGTGACAAAGTAAAGTTTCCCTAAAGTATCTAAACTTGGCATGGGTATGGCGGTTGCTGCTGGTAGAAGCCACAAAAGCCCCAAAGCAAATGTGTTCAAATACCAAGCAGTTGTTGCTGCAGTCTAGTTGCCAGATACGAAACGATTTATGGGATACGAAAAAGTGTTGCCTACTTTTAAGCTGAAGCTTTAATTTTCAAAATTTCCCTTGGCAAGCTAAGACATCGACGATAATTATAAAAACAATTAAGAATCAGATCAATTTAAGTTTATATCACTAGCAAATGGCCTAAGACTACGAGAATCCAATGACTGGAACAGGGGTAATTCGGGACACTCTACCATACTCAAAGAACAAGCGGGTGTATACCATTAAATACAGACTACTGTATACCACAAACGATGATCGTTATATTATACGACGTCTATATCCCAAGTCGACACGATTTGGACCAGCTTCCCCACAACAGTGCTAACTCCATTAAGACTGATAGTTCTTAGCTCGACGAAAAAGTAGGATAGGGCGTTTTCTCTTCCAACCTAGATTTGAACTTATCGTTTCGCCTTCCTGATCTCTGTAGTGTGTACCAAGCAGAGGTGGTAGCCATCCAGGAAGCTGTCGCCTGCCTTAGCACTCGGTCAAAGAAGGAAAAGTATGTATATACACGGATAGTCAAGCCGCCCTTAAAGAACTTGAATCACAGACCAACAATGCTAAAACACTTACGGAAGCAACAGCTTATCTCTGAATGAGATCGCACAATATTTCAGTATACACCTTATATGGGTGCCTGGATATCGCAACATAGAAGGAATTGAGTCTGCGGACAAACTGGCCAGAATAGATACCATCAACGAGCTCCTTTTCGAGAAGAGCACTATAGGGATGCCTATGACAACATATGTATAAGCTTCACACAAAATCTTTAACGGTGGAAAAACCTTTCCTCCTGTGCAGTAGCGAGGCTTACGTGGCCGTTACTTACCATGACTTCTGTAGAAGTTGTAAATACGATAAAGAGGAGGAAACGGTACAACACCTTCTTTGCCATTGCCCCGCTTTAAGTAGAAGGAGATTTATTACACTTGGTCAACCTCTGCTACTCAACCTCTCGGAGACATCCGGGCCAGAAATCCCAGCTCTACTCAAATTCATTCTGTCCACACAATGGTTCAGTAACGAGGACCCCCCTCAGTATTAACGAGAGCGCAAGTTAAAGTCGGCTCTAACTGACTTCGATATACCCGTTACAAACCAATGTTTAATAGCCTTCCTGTGTGCTTGAGGTGGGACAGCCGAAAAGTATGCAACATTTTTTAACTCGGCTATTTATCATCCGATCTTAATGAAATTTTCAGGGCTTATAGATGTTGCGAATATAAATCTAAGTTTTATCGTCGATATCTCAAAAATTTTGGGAGTTATTAAACATTTTTTATTGTGGGGGCGGGGTGGGCGTGGCAAAAATTTGAAATAAACTTGATCTGCGTGCAGAAAATAGGAGTCTACATTTCAAAATTGGTTGCTCTAGCTCTTCTAGTCTCTGAGATCTAGGTGTTCATACAGACTGACGGACGGACGGACAGACGGACAGGCGACTAGGCTGTTGATGCTGATCAAGAATATATATACTTTATATGGTCGGAAATGATTCCTTCTGCCTGTTACATACATTGGCACGACTTTAGTATACCCTTTTACTCTACGAGTAACGGGTATAAAAAGGGTCCCAATGTGGCCTAAGTGGGAGAGCGACTTGTCGCTCTCAGCCATCGCAACCTAACTTAATCAAACCTAAGTTTATAGCTGATAAAAGAAGCCACACAAAGTAACAAAAAAGCCATTACCGTTGCGGCCGGTGCTACCCAGCATAATTGTCGTTAAAAATCGGTTTTCTATTTCGGTTTTCTATTTCGGTTTTCTATTTCGGTTTTCTATTTCGGTTTTCTATTTCTGTTTCTTGTGTCTGTTCTTCCCAGACGGACTTGAATGCATGCCATAAGTACAGTCTTCATGCCAATACATGAAAAAACCTGAGTGTTCCGCTTTGTTTTTCTTAAGCAACGCCGTAAAACTCAGAGGTTGCTGTTGTAACCCTTAACCGTTTAGGTGACGACACGCGGCAGCCTTCGGATTCGGCTGTGCTCCCTACAAACTCAGTACTTCAGATGTACATATAAACTTTGTATATCATAGGTAGGAAGACATGAGCCGTTCGCTGATGAACCCCTGACTTTTGGAGGCTCTTTGTATGAAATGTCACCCCATAAGTAAATAAATAATAATAAATTTGCAAAAACGCGTCTAAAAAGGGTAAAAATAGGCATTTTTTGCAACTTTAAGCTCAAATTACTAAAAATCGCGACATGATGGACCATTTCTGAAAACACAGCCCACGAAAATCATCTAGAATCACCACCAACACTTCTTTATACTGAACCTTGTTGCCGATTGTTATGCAGTCAGTGCGATTTCGGCTTTTGCGGGAGCCTATTTTGACCCTTTTCAGACGCGTTTTGTTTGAAACCTACACTTTAGTTTTGACTTTTTTTGATATTATTGTAAATTACTATTTCTTAACGTTAAAATAAACTATCCCAAAGAATTGTACAATTTTTTTAAACGAAGATATACCATTTTAAATACATAGTCTCGATAATAATAAAATAACAAAACTGTCTACTGCACAAAAGTATGCCTTGCAGAAACAATACAACCGGCTATTAATTTGTATAAAATTTCAATGAAAATTTTCAACAAAGCAACAATACATTGGGTCTTTGTGAACTCGGATACAATTACTAAAAATTCTAAAGTACAGTTCTAAAGTACTTTTCATACGCAAATCCACATTCTAAAGTACTTTTCATACGCAAATCCACCTTCTAAAGTATTTTTCATACGCAAATCCACATTATAAAAGTATCTGCTTGAGTATTCATTTGGTATGCCTTGCAAAAACAGTACAACAGAATAAATGTGTATAGAATTGCACACTTTGGGGCAGCAATATATAGGATCTTTTGTGAAATCGTATATAATTACTAAAAATGTTGTTTAAGATAGTTTATTTCAAAGTTAAGGAGTAGTTCTTTCGGATAATATCAAAGAAAGTCAAAACAAAAGTATAGGTTCTCCACAAAACGCGTATAAAAAGGGTAAAATAGGGCCATTTTTGTATCTTTAAGCACAAATCGCTAACAATCTCGACTTGATGGACCATTTTTGAAAACAGATTCGTATTCAGCACACGAAAATCATCTCGAATCTCCACCGACCCTTCAATATACTGTAAAAAGGCTAATTTTGTTGCCTTGTGTAATTTTTTTTTGGTCAACGTTCATCAAACGTTCGGGGCTAACTTTTTTTTCTACTTCGTGTTCGATCTCCATGATTAAGAGAGTTTGAACCGTTTCACGATATGCTGAATTTTAGCCTCAGCTATTCAGAAAACGACGTGTGTGCTATTCATGCTGACATAAGGACTTATTTTATGCAAAAAAAAATTATGTATATAGGTACTAAGTTTGTGCAATAGTATGCAACAGGGAGAAGGAATCATTTCCGACCCTATAAAGTATAAATATTCCAGATCAGCATCAACAGTCGAGTCAATACAGCCATGTCCGTCTGTCCTTCAGTATGAGCGAAGAGATCTCAGAGATGGTAAGAGATAGAGGTTTGACATGTATGGGACATATAATTCTTATATATATTTTATGTTTATTTTTAATTTTAGCCAAGCCTTTTCCTGCCCCCGCAATTTGTCAATAAACGTCATATCTTCCGCAGTTTTGCAGATGGGTGGTTCGTAATCTAGACAAATTTAGTAATCAAGATAATTTATCAATTTGCAGAAGAAATGATAAAGATCGAATAAACGATACTCAAGCTATGTCCAAAATAATGTTCGCGCAGCAGCAGCGCGGCTACCTGCTACTGCAGATAATGAGTATATTACAGTCGGGCTTGACCGACTTTCTTAATTGTTTTTATAAACACATGCTGCAAAGTCTGACTAGGCTGTTATTACACAAATATTTTCTTCATTTGTATTGGTGTCCACGCGGTCGCAAGCTTATTCTGGGTACATCTTTCTGGCTGCTATATACTTTTGCACAAACTTATTATACTTTATGTACCTTTGGTACAGAGTATAAAAACGTTTTCCTTGGTCTTGTCATTCAGATATTATAGATGAAGGTTAAAGCAATCATAAGTTAGATAAGGCAAGGTTCTGATAGATCTAATTTGGTTACGTTTGGTTTGGTAAGGTAGGGTTAGGTTAGATAAGGTAAGGCTTGCTTAGCTGAGCTTAGATTAGGTTAGCTCATCTGTGGGTAGTGAATATCCCTTATTTATTTGTACAAAGGAAACTGAGGAAGGGAGGAAACTAATATTAAAGAAACGGAAAACACAAATATTTGCTTTTGATGCACTTTATTATTTGTGGCCTTGAATTGACATCGCCCCATTCCCACTTAGTTCACGAAATCGATCAAAATAAATCAAAATAAATTTATTTCTTTGCATCAACCCGCTCGCCCCTTTTGACATCTTTATCTTCCACTTACCCTAAGTAGAAGAAATAAAGTTTTATAAATTCCAATTCGTTGATTTAACAACACTCACAGTACATTTCTTGTGAGTGCATTTATGTTGATATATGGATGCATCACTGACAAATTTATACAATTGCTTAAACCGTAAAACTTTGGTAAAGCCAGCCCAAGGCGACAATACTGAAAAGGAAGAAGGAAAACGTACAGCCAGCAGCCAGAACTGGTAGTTCCCTTTGCCTGGTTGTGTGTAATTTGAAAATAAATAAGCTAGCAATCAATTTCCTAATTTTTGGAATAGAAATTATTTATGGTCTTTGCCAAGTCAATTGGAACCTCATAAAAGTCAGGGACATTGTCGGTGGTAAGTAATTGCTAGCGCATAGTCTGGCTATAATTGTCAGGTGCCGGCGCCAAGTTCCGGCAATTTCCGGTAGCGTAAAAAAAATTGTTATATATTCTTGCCCAAGCGGCTGCTGCTGATAATCATGTTGGCAATGATGATGATGATGAGATTGTGCGGCTTTCATAACCAAACAGGCTTTTTCCATTAAAAGCTTAAACTATCAATAAGAAAAGTATGGCCAAAAACAAAACTCCCAACTCAAAGCCAAAAGAAAATTAAATTACGGCCCAAATATAAGAGGATAAGTGGAGAAAGTTTTATTCAAATCCAACCACAACAAGCGGCTTCAAGATATTTAGAAAGACATTTTACTTTATTAGCCTAATTAGCAGAAGCTTTTGCCTCTCACTTTTGCCCGGTACCGTTAATTGAGTGGTATACCAAAAGTTTACAGAAAGGCGGTACGTGAAATGTAAGCTAAAATCTGTAACCAAACAGGCCCAGTTTCATATGCTCAACTACGTGACATTTTGACACACTGTGTGTGTGTTTGTGTGCGTTGTGTCCATAGTGGAAACTGTCATGCAAATTGAAAATGTCAAATGCAAACAGTCAAACAAAGACGGCCCACTCCTACTCACACACAAACAGGCAGACAGGCAGCCGCATAGAATCTTTAGGTATATTTTGAAGGTCACTTCGGGATTTGGGCAATGGCATTGGCAATGGCAGCAATTCAGACAAGTGCAGCCAGGCGCTTGAGTGGTGTGGTTTGGTGTGTATAATGTTTTGCCAACTCCAATTGTAAATAATGAACTTGAAAAAACTTTATGCAATTAAAAGGCAATTTTCCATTTTCATGTTTGCGGTTTATTTGTGGGGTTGTGTGACTGAAGGCGATTACATTCAAAAAGGCACACAATACAAAGGGAGTCTATTTCATTGTAAATATGGACGGAAACTAAATACTCTTATTGGGACTCAAATAATTTTTTGCTCAAAAAAAAAGTAGTCATCAAAATGTCACTATTTAGTCATAAATTTGAAACTATTTAGTATCAAATTATCTTTAATACTCCAAGTAGAATGTTAATATTTTCGAAAGTATTAAAAATATATTTCGAGGATATTAAATTGATACTAACTTGTATCAGGTTGACACTTTTTTGTACTAATTTCTTAGTATCAATTCGATAATGGGTCTTATACAGATAATTCAATTGTCAAACTTTTAGTATCATTTTGATACTTTATTTTATCAATTTAAGATTTTTCTTTTCAAATTTTTAGTATCAATTTAGTTCTCTACAATCTGCCATTAAAATTAAAACATAAAATTTCAAAAACTTTTTACTTTGTTTTGAACTCTTACAAAATGTATTTTATTTACACTAATGAAATGAAATCGTCAGACACTCGTGGACCTCTCTATAAGAAACTTTTTTCTCTTCCTCTGCTTGCTCCGTATAAACACGGATGTTGTGAAATACGAAGTTACTGTCAGGATGTGCCTCAATCTGGATCTTTACACTCATGCTTGATCCTTACATATACAAACCTGATCATATTAATAGGTACACACATCAACTCTGACTTTAAGGTAACAGAAAACAGTTTAATTCATTGTTTCAAACTTAAAATTTGTTCTCATTGGTTCTTAAACTATTTGTTTTTAATAAAATAAACTTAATTGTAACATAGAATAATAATATAACATAAAAGAGATCATTTTGTGTTTCAGATACGTTTTCAGTGTGATCATAATATCATATCATATGTAGTGATCATAATAATAGGTACACTTCATGTGTTGGTAAAAAAAAAAATTTTAATTTCCATTTTGTGTTCTTTTTTAGGTAAATTAGTATTTCCTAACTTAGTATCCAGTGTATCCACCTCTATTTTTGGCCACTACTGCTATTGTTTTTGGCATACTTTTAATAAGAGCCTGGCAGGTCTCTACTGGTGTCTCATACCACAGTTTTTGGACACCTTCGCATAATTTTTGTTTATTTGAAAATGAATGCTTTGCCAATTTCTTTTTTAAGTCTCCCCACAAGTTTTCAATGGGGTTAAGGTCGGGGGATTGGCTTTGAAGTGGCCACGTCAACTTTTTCGTCCTCGAAAAATTTAGATAACAGCCTTGATGTGTGTTTAGGATCATTATCTTCCTGAAATACCCAACGTAATGACATATTTTCCTCAGCATACGGTACCAAAACTGTTTCCAATATGGATTTGTACTCTTCAGCATTAATTTTGTTCGTAGTCTGATAAATTGGACCTACGCAGTACCAGGAGAAGCAACCCCATACCATTATATTGCCACCTCCATGTTTAACTGTTTTTTTTTTGGAAACCGTGGATGGAATTCCTTTCCATTAGGGCGTCGAACATTCCTTTCACAGTCATTCCCAAACAAATTAATCTTGGTTTCATCGCTCCATAATATGTTTCACCATTTTTTCTCCCCGGTGCATCCTACCCAGTCTTTGTGCTCCCTTGTAAAAGTTTGCCTCATGGTGATATTTTTTTTGCGCATAAGTGGGACTTTTCTGGCAATTCTTCCTGGTAGGTTGCCATCTTGTAGTCGTCTTCGGATAGTTGGAGCACTAACTGAATTCCCAATTTCGGCTGCAATAGCCTTCGATGACTTAAATGGGTCCTTTTTGCTCAAAGTTACTATGTAGTGGTCAAGGGTTTCTGTTGTTTTTTGTGGCCTTCCACGGGTTTCCTGTCTTGGTTTTCTTTCTAATGCATTTTTAACAAAACTATGAGACCTGTTCATTAATTTAGCGATGGCTCGTAAAGATTTGCCTTCTTTTCTCAGACTAAGAACCAATCGAGCTTCTTCTTTAGGTCAATGAGAATTTCGACCCATTTTTTCTAAAAAAAACAGTTATTTAATTCTCTTACCAAAAGATCCCTGATTACAAAATTATTCACTTGATACTTGTGAGAAACGGAGACTGTACCTATTATTATGATCAGCCGAAATGTGTGGTGGACTCGCAATTTATAGAAAAGCTTTGATATACGGGGCAGCCCCTCTTTCAACTCTTTGTCACAGTGTGGCCAGACATTGACAACAACAAAAAACCAAAAATTAAAAAGTTGTCAACACTAAAAGTACGAAAAAACCATCTATAATTCAAAAATTCCGGTGTGTACCTATTAATATGATCAGTCGTGTATGTAGATCTTTTCACCTTTGCAAAGACCCTGAATGAAAAATGCCTCTTCAGCAGCTGGCTTCGTTTCGAACCTCTAGCATTGTGTGTCATCTTGCAATGTGCAGAAATAGCCATAGCAACATTATGGCCTGTTATATGTCCTGTCTAAAGAGTAAATTTTTGTTATTTACATATGTTTGCAAAAAACGACCACATATATACTATATATGTACATACAGTATTTAAAACTTTCCTTGTAAATCCAGAAGCTCGTGCTCCATATTTATTGATATTCAGCCCGTCGTCAGGGAAAGGGTCTTCCATAGCATTTTCTTTTAACTATGTACTGATATGTTTGCACTTGAATCAAAACACACAATGTGACACGTGAAGCATTTCACATAACAGCATGACTTTTCAAATTTTCGAACTAACATTCGTTAACATTGAACATATTTTAATTGCAAATCAATTCGTTTTGCATCTCAGATTAATATTTTGAGTATCAAATTAATACCCAAAATATCAATTTGATATTCTCTAACTTTATATTGATACAAAATAAAAAAGGATACTAGTTTTAGTTACAATTTGACACAATGCGTTTCAAATTGATATTGATACAAATTTTGTTGGGAGCAGAAATTTGACAATTTTTTTTTGCTTCTTTCATTTTTGATACAAAATGAAATAGTTTTTTAGACTTTTCTCTGTTCATCTACGACTTTGTCCGCTGTAGTTCCGAATTGAAATCTCAATGGGGGTGGAAATTGATCTTAAGTCCACCCTTAAGTCCACCCTCCCCACTATAAACGCCACTTCCTACGACCAATTAATAAAAGTAGCGGTAGTAATTCTAAATCATTTTCGTGTAACAAACTCGAATCTGTCAGGACATCGGACACCTGCAGGAAATGTAAGGAACCTGGAGTCGTCGAAACTCTGGAACACCGCATCTGCAGCTGCCCAGCGATCGCTAAGACAAGCACTCTGCACTCCCCAAGTCTCACCTCTCTTGAAGAGGCGGCAAGGAAGCCTCCCAAACAACTATTGGCATTTGCCAAAACGTCGAAGATCCGCTTGGATTTCTAATGGTACCCAGAAAAACCACCCGGCCTCACTAATGTGAGGCCCCTAAATGGAACTACCTACCTACCTTGTCCATTTTAAGGCTTTTTTTAAGGGACTATCCCTAAAATTATTACTATTTCATAGCTTTGAAATGAACCATCCCAAGCAGTTTTACGATTTTGTTAAGCGTAGATAGACCATTTTGAGTTTATGTGTGACTGAAACAAAAATGTAAAGTAAGTAATTATTGCAGTTTTCTTACAGTTTATAGCAAAGTTTTTATAAACTTTTGGTTTGCAAACGGGGGGTTTTTCGGTTTTTCGGGTCTTTATTAACACACGGTTTTCTATTGATAATGTCTCTATACGAGATTGTCTCTTCGTGTTTTGTCAAAACGGTTTTGTCTTTCTGTCTGACTGTTTATTATCTACTGCGTTTAACTTCTTCTCTATACAGTGTAACCATCGTCTTTAAAACACCTTAACACAAAAATATAGATATATCTATACATATTCTCATAATGGCGGCTATTTTCAAATAATTCCATAGACTACAGGTTAATTCAAGAACACTTCTTCTTCCTCTTCTTTGATACGACAGTTGTTTCTGTTTTTTGCTAGCTGGCTCCAGTTGTTCACACCATGCTTAACAATGACTCGATGGTTCCCTTCTTCCCAAAGTCCTGTGCTTTCAACTTGTACACCTTTTTAAGTGAGTCTTAATCCTCGAACTAGGGCCTAAAACTGGTCTGATAAGCATTTCGTATAGAGTTCATTTAGTTAGTCCATATTTTAGTAAATTCGCGAGTCGTTCGACTTGCGTATTTTGTCACAAACTACCATTAATGATGAAGACCGAACTTGAAATACTGAAGTCGGCCTTTCAAATGAACACACAGATAGCACACGCATGTAAAAATGTGGGTCCACTTGGAAAATTCATGCTTTAAATCCATTTCAATGACCGTTAAACGTCTCTATGATTCTAGAGTTGTATGCATGGAGAGGAATAAGGAGTGTAGTTGCTTTGGAATGAAGTTTCCCTTTACTGCTGACCTTGATGACAAATTAAGTATACCTCACCTAAAAAAAATCTTGGCACAACTTTTCACTGTAACCAATTTGTTTGTTTAGGGCCATGTCCAAAAGGGAGTTTAACTTGGCCGGCCACACTCTTAAAGTAAACATGAAGTTTTTTGTTTGACTGAAAAATAAATTCAAAAACTTGAACAAAGTGCCAGCTGATTGTGACATCTAAACCCCCCAGTGTATCCCCGTCTCTCTCTGTCTTTCTGTCTGTTGGCTGTGTGGGTGTAAGGGTGTGTGTGTGTGTGTGTGTGTGTTTGGCAGTTGCCAATACCCGCCCAGTCAATGACAGAAGCATAAATCTAATCAAGTGGCTATCGCTTTATTTCCTTTTCAATTCTCCAAATTCAATTGACAGTAGATTTTATTATCTATATATGATTTTACTGTTGTTGTTCTTGTTGGGTCTACAATTATTTAATGCATTGCGCAATTTATGATGGATATTTCCTTGGGGATTAGGATTGGGATTGCCAAGGCAGTCATAAATACGAATGAATGTCAGTGTGTGTGTGTGTGTGTGTGTTTGTATTAAAAATATTTCATCCTTTTGCACATATCTCGCATACCTTGGCGCTGGCCCCTCTTGTCTTTTTAAGCCAGAAATTTCTTCTGGTATTTCTTTGTTAGCCGACTCCCCCTACCCCCGGCAGAGGTTTATTTTAGCTGCCAGTTTATTATGGGGTGAAAGAAAAATACAACCAAAAAAAAACACACACACAAAAAACCGTGTCAAGTAAAAACATTAAAAGGAAACCCCAAAAAACATGGCACATACATTTTAATTAAGTCGTTTTGCCCATTTTAAATTTACATAGAAAACTTTGTCTACTCAAGGAATAATGTGAAAGTTTAAGCTTTAAGACGCAAAGTTTATTTCAGCTTGAAAGTTGTCTTGTTTGGGCCAAAGTTCTACTTCTACAAAGAATTCAAATAATATAAATGCAAAAGTTGTTACAAAAGTATTTTGTTAATTTAAGAGAATGCTCTCTTAGGAGCGCTTGACAAGTTTCGGAGTAAGTCCGAAAATTTACCCACAAGTGGTTGCCCAGAAAGACGCAGGTGGACAAATCGAAGAGAGAGAGTGAGAACGAACACCATAAACAATGCCATTCAAGGACTGAATAGCCTTAAAGTATGCCATCATAATGCATAACTCTTGACCATTAAAAACACTTGAATGAAATTCCTAAAACAAAACACTGCTTCTGCTTGCGTCTTTAACTAGGAATCATGACAAAAAAGGTTAACTGAGAAATCGTCAAATTGTTTGGGGAAATTTATTTTTTAAATTAATCATTTTGCTTTTTTAAGCTTCAACACTTAGAAAAAAAGAGTGGGTATCATGTGACGCCCGGTACGAGCATAGCCCTTTACGACGATAAATCTGATGTTAATTTTTCAATCTTGAAATAGCAAAAAAAATTTAACTACTCTTGAACAAATTTTGGACTATGATTTCTGAAATATGAGCAATATATTTTTGACTGTATAAAGAAATATATGTTGAAAAACGACATTAGTTGTTGGACCATCTTTTGTTGTAGACTGTTAAGGATTGTGGTTCATTGTCTAAGTGAGTTTTCTAAAGGAGAATCGCTTTCTTTAAGGAGTCAAACATATTTTTTATTAAGTTCAGGAACTGAAATGGCAGTTTGCGTTTCTGATAGGTTGATTTCATCAACGATGGGCATGAAGTCCCGGTTTTGCTTCTTAATTCCTTGTTTAAGGACGCAAGCAGATTCGATATTAAAGTCGGAAACGGTTAAGGGAAATGAATTTAATAATAATTTATCGCACTGAATTCACAACTTGACCTCAAGGCAGCCACTCTTCTATTAATATTCAATTCAAATTTGCTTTCCCTCTTTTTAACCACCCCTTCTTCCCACATATTTTTTACCAACCCTATTCCACAGTTCCCCACTGTTAACCCACTGTTAAGTCACAGTCAACTGACTGTCAAGTCACTGTCAAGTCACTGTCAAGTCACTGTCAAGTCACTGTCAAGTCACTGTCAAGTCACTGTCAAGTCACTGTCAAGTCACTGTCAAGTCACTGTCAAGTCACTGTCAAGTCACTGTCAAGTCACTGTCAAGTCACTGTCAAGCCACTGTCAAGTCACTGTCAGGTCACTGTCAAGCCACTAAACCCGCTGTTAACCCATTGTGAAGTGACTGTTAAATCACGGCTAAGTCACTTTTAAATCACTTTTAAGTCACTGTCAAGTCACTGTCAAGTCACTGTCAAATCACTGCCAAGTCACTGTCAAGTCGCTGTCAAGTCACTGTCAAGTCACTGTCAAGTCACTGTCAAGTCATTGTCAAGTCACTGTCAAGTCACTGTCAAGTCACTGTCAAGTCACTATCAAGTCACTATCGAGTCACTATCAAGTCACTATCATGTAACTTTTAAGTCACTTTTAAGTCACGGTTAAGTCACTGTTGAGTCACTTTTAAGTCACTGTTAACCCCTCTTCACACCCTCGCACCCTCCCACTCAACACACCTACCAACACACAACCCACCTGCTGCTTCGGCAAATGGTAAAAGCGGCTGACTTTGCAAATATTTACAAAAGCGTAGCCAAAGAAATCTGTCGCAAAGTCCAAATTTTTATCGTTTTAGTCCCCCAGTCAAACAGCCGTAAAAGAGCTTCGCTTTAAAAAATCCGTTCTAAATTTACCGAAAAAGCATATTTTCTTTTTCAATAATAGGATAAGTCCGTTATTTCTTTTCTTTTCCAAAAAAAAAACACAATGGTGCACGGGAAGGGCGTGGACCACACACCCCAGACTAGCCAGATTTCGTTACTGTTTATTATTTTTTACTTTATCTTGTCTGGGACTTGAACTCAGAACCTCGAAAGACTGAACGGACGACGGCATCTTAGCTCACACGACTATCAAGCACACGCGACAGACAGCAATAATATATTATATTAGTAAAGAATGAAGCCACAAGCACTCAGCTTTTAGACACTCATCCAGCAACAAGGCCTGTAGCCCAGCCGGGAAGACACTCGCTTAGAACGTCGAGGTCGTGGGTTCAAATCCCCGTCGAAGTACAGTTTTTGGTATGTTTTATGGTCATGATATGACCATATATAACCAGGCTTCTTAAACGTGTGTTTTGTTCGCACATCGATAGATTATTGCTCAAGCATTTGGTCACCTCAATATATTTTCTATCAAGATATACTGGACTCGGTTCAAAAGCAGATTCTTCTCTTCGCACTTAGGGGCTTAAACTAGGATGCTGGTCGTCGTTTGCCTCTCTATATAGATAGGCTACGACTTCCGAACTTGCCCACTCTAAAAGACCCTAGGACTAGTCAAGGTGTGATTTTACTGCATTAGCTGGTTATTGGTGATGTAGATTCGTCTCTTCTCCTAAGTTTTCTGAACTGGAATGTGCCCTGCAGAGCAATTCGGCGTTTTTGTCCGTTGTCTTTGAAAGTGTGCAGATCAAATTACGCCCGTCATGATACTTTTCGAGTCCTGTGCGATAACTATAACGACCTTTACCACATATTGTCCCACTTCATCAATTCCCGTAATCTTTTAGCTTTTTGTCTGGGGAGTGTCCTGAAAATCTCTAGAGATTTTGGCTTGCAAAACGATCGAAAAATGCGTCGGTGTCACAGAATTTTAAGAGATTTCATATTCTTATTTGAAAAGCTAGTCAGAAGGCTTGTGTCCAATATCAAGTTCCATCTCTAAAGCAAGGTTTCATTTTCTAGTTATGAGAGATTTTTGGAACTGGGTATAAATGTAAGAAATTTGAGCTACCTTTTGGAACGCCTTATTTTTCGGAGTGAACTAACCTAAGAGAGCATTTTCAAAGACGGATTTGTGTTTCGTTTACGAATATCCATTAAAGTGAAATTTCGCAGCCGTGTACCATCAACTTTGACCTTGACATCACTTAAATAAATATAAATAAAATCTCCAAATATTTTCCAGTAAAGCAAGCTTAAAATATATTTGAGACAAGCTAAAAGGTTAGATTAATCCCTCTGCAAGAGATGTGTGGTTGACAAAAGCTCAGAACCGCAGACACGCTTGCTCAAACATACACACAGCCTCACATCCACACCCACCCACACACACACACCGACACCGCAGATGTCTAGAACCAACAACAATGAAAGGCAGTAAAAGCAAAATGAAAGGCTGAGTGAATCCGCTTTTGTTTATCTACTTTAAACTAACATCAGGCACTTTTGCTATCTAATCCTGGCCAACCCGACAGCTACTTAATGTCATCAGTTTGCCACTCGTTGGCATTTTCAACAAGGACGTCAAACGAGGACAAATTTCACAAAAGTGCACAACGATTTGGATTCGAAATGTGACGAAGGCGAGTGTGCGGGCGGGGGTGCGACCGAGGAGCAGTTTGCAAATTGAATAATCGTTTGCGCCTCGTCGCATTTAGAAAACGGACCTTTTAAAAGTCCGCTTTGTATTTGCTGATGGCCAAGCAAACGTGACAAATATAGAGCAGTAGACCCACTAGAGCACAATTGTTTGGGTTTATTCTAACGCATCAGGAACTTCTGACCGAGTTTGTCTTTTCTATATTTTGTTTTTGGGTCCCAAGCATGCAAAACTTTGCCGTTGTTTTGTCAAGTTTGTCATTTGTTGGACATTTATAAACAAAATCCGAGTGCGGGTCTCATCCGACCATCTTGTTAGCCATCAGCTATTGAAGCGGGTTCCTTTTGGGTATCTGTGTCTGCGTGTGTGTGTGTGTGTGTGTGTGTGCATTTGTTGTTGAACTCTTAACTAAATCAAATTGAATGCCCATCCCTAAACACTTGAATTCAACTGTAAAAGCTTTTCAAAAGTATTTTACAAGTTCATAAATATGAAGAATATTTAAATTTTGTTAAAAGTTTGCTGAGGACATTTAAATGAGGAGCTAAGAGACTCAGAGTGTGAAGAATTGAATGTTAATGATGAGATTTCATAGCAAAAATTAAATTTTTATGAAACAATTTCAATAAGATTTTGATTGCATTAGGGAATGGTGCATGAATGTTTTCAAATGGGAACCAATTTGTCCAAATCCTTTCTTGAATACTCCCTACAGAATGTTCTTACAATTATCCATAAAGTTTATAAATATTATTCCGTTTGTGTTCCAAGAAATCGTGGCCATTATCTTTCTGATGGGTCATTAAAAGGCTTAAAAATGTATCCAAAATCGAATTGCCGGATATGATTTCAAGTCATTCATAGTTACAATTCGAAAATGTCAAAATCCCAGCTTCTCGATCACACTTTCTTGATATTAAATCCAGATATGCAGTCCGGTTATTAGCCGAACCAAACAAACCCGTAATCGAACCGTTAATTCCAGCTTGTAAAACGAATCGCAAACCGAACTGGCGTACTTTCAGCGGCATAGCTTCGCAGATCCGACGACATATCTCCGACCAGTACATTTTGACAGCGAAGTTATGTCTCATTTTTGCTGGCGGAGGTATGTCGTTCTAAAACGACATATCTTCGCCGTAATCAATGCGGACATATTCAAAGCGACATAGCTCCTCCATAGATGACCGCGGAGATATGTCGTTTTAATCCTTTTAAAACGACATATCTCCGCCGTGTTACAAGCGGCATATCTCTGCGCGGGGGTATATCGTTTTGACAAGACATATCTCTGTCGTTTGTAGACGACATATGTCCTCTGCGTTACAAACGACATATCTCCGCGCGGAGGTATGTCGATTTGAAGCGTCATAACTCCTCGCAGAGATATGTTGCTTTGAAACGTCATAGCTCCGCCATTGATCACAGCGGAGATATGTCATTTTAAAGTGACATATCTCCACGCGGAGGCGTTATGTTTTTAAACGACATATCTTCGCCGTTTTAAGAGACGACCTATCTCCACGCGGAGCAAGGTCGTTTTAAGATGACATATCTCTGCCGTTATCCAAACGACATATCTCCGCGCGGAGCTTTGTCTTTTTGAAACGTCATAGCTTATCGCGGAAATATGTCGTTTTGAAACGACAAACGTGCGCTCGGAGATACATATGACGTTTGGAAAGCGGCGGAGATAAGTCGTCGAAGTTATGTCGTTACCCCCCTTGGACAATGCCGAACCGAGCAGAAAACCACAATGAAAAACGGTTCGGTTCAGTTTTTTGATGAGTTTTAAGACGTAAAGCGCTTACCTTCAGACAATGATTCTTGTGATTTTAGGAATTTTAATCACTTCCCTAAGATACGATTTCACAGAGAAAACAAAATTGGTGTGAGGAAACGTATTTCGGCCTGCTAAATTGCACATGCTAAATGTAGAATGCAGGAAGCTAGACGTGGGTTGCAGAAAAACTGCATGCAACATGTAGAAATGGAAAATGTAAACGCCGCATGTAGAAAAGTTAAATGCTGCGTGGGCAAAGGCAAAGTCTACACATTAGGCCATGCTCCCATTTTCACTTTCGATAAATTTTTGAGATTTGGAGACCAAATTTGGTCGAAAAACCGGCTTGAAATCGTAAAACTTTTGCGAAAGTGAAAGTGGGAGCATGGCTGATTATATTTTTCTTGCAGCAATCTGAATACCACACGAACGCTTTAGGTTTTCTACATTAACGTTTGGATCCTACAAATTCTAAACGAAAAATGTAGTTCTAAATTAGAACTGAATTTTTATATTTTTCATTTGGCAAACTGCTTAGGAAATCTACAAGAAACGTCGCCATAGTAAAAATTTATGTTGCCAGTATATAAAATAGGAGAGCAATGAATTCCAACTTGAGAACTACAAGCAAGGAAATATTGGTTTGTGCCTTTAGGTCAGCGACTGTCACCAGTACCCCCTGGGGGCTCCATGGCGGAGCCGTCTAAAACATCATTCCAATCGTGTTTCAGTCCAAAATACCCGAGTTCAAATCTTCCCTGTTTAATTTGTTGTTTTTCAGAAGCTGTAAGAAAGAGAAAACCAAAGTTGAACCCATCCGAATAGACCATTTACGGCGTAGTCGCGGTTAACATTTTTATGAAATTATCTTTAAAAAGCTGAAAACATGTTGCCTACCTTAAGGTTTCCTTAAAGAAATGTGTAGTACTGAGAGACAAAAGTAAGAATTCTTTTTGCAGCTAGTATTCGTAAAGAATCAATTGTTTGACCTGCTTTACTTGATACCGAGTTAGAAATGGCATTTAACTAAAAGTGTCAGATTAATTTAGGTCCTTTCATTACATTTGGTTTGTTCCATGATCCTAAAACTGACATACACTGCCCACGCACTGTTCGTCCAGATAAAAATGGATTACAGGTATCGCTTGACCATTGATGCCATCATTGATTATGCTCTTACTTTTTGCACCATTTGCCATTTATATCCCCATAATCTGTGTAAACTTTTCGCCTGCTTCGATGGCAGGAAACTTAAGCAAACAATTCAAAGACCCATGGCCTTTGCCTCCAAGTTTGCATTTGTCTTACCGCACACTCAATGGCAAATTCCCCCCGGAGCTCGCCAGGGTACGACTTAACTTTTGTTCGATTGCAGCAGAAAAAGTTTATGGAGAGCAGGAGAGCTGGCTGGAATCGGAGCTGAAACTGAAACTTGTTTATGTGGCAATGCAGCTGCCCGCCACTCATCACTTGTCAACATCCAATGTACAGGCAAAACCATAAAATCCAATTTCCACAAGTTTGGTACTGACCAAACAAACGTGATGTGATCCCAAAGGTACTTACTGGACATATATGTACATACATTACATGCCGAAGGTCACTGGAACAGGACCCACCACAAATCCATAGCCAGTCCATGGTCCAGGGTGGGTGTGTGTCCGTGTCCTTTGCACATTTTCAATTTTGAAACGATTCGTTTGAACTTGGCTGCCGCCTTTTGTGATTTTTATGTGGCCATAAATCCTGTGCAGTGCCATATCAATATCAATGGGTATAACTAAATTGATTACAAAAAAATGTATTTGGTTTTCCAATTTGTGTAATTTTTTGTTTATTTTTTATTGTTGTTTGTTGTTGTTGTTGTTGTTTGTTTTGTTTATAGCTACATCAATAAATTATGTATCGTATAATTCATAATTATACTCTTTGAAAGCCAGAGGGAGAGCAAGTGACAGAGAGAGTGTGAGGGACAGCTGATTTGATCTTTAATTGATTATGTTGGAAATGTTAAAGCTATATTGGACTCGATTGTGCTGGAGTTTTCAAAGAGTATGTACTGTAGTAGTGTATATGTATGTCGAGTGGGGGTTTAACATCGGCCTGCCGAAGATAAAAGACAAGTTTTTTTATTCAATTTTTTGCTTATATAGAATATCTATGCTTGATATTTTAGAGCTTGGACTTGATTTTTGTTTTGTTAATTAATATATAAGTCGTACAATATCTCATATATTCAAATGTGTTTTTTTTTTTAGAATTGCATTACGAATAGTTTTCAATTGAAATTGCAGCGGTTTCTATATGTGTGGTGTGTATTAGGCTGTGTGTGTGGTTGGTTGGTGCAGAGAACCCAATTAATAAGGCCACTTATCCATATATATTTTGTTTATAGTAAATAGTCTGGTTAATGCACACAAGCATAATTCCAAAAATTTCTTATTAATTCTTACTTTCATAAAACATTTCTTACAAAAAGCCTTGCCGCATTTCTGATAAGCCAACCCTTTACCCAAGCTAAGGTGTGTACACGAAAAAGTAGTTCGACTTTGCAAGAGATGCAAATTTCATTAAAATTATACTTAATCAGAGTCTTTTACTTAAATAGTCATCAGATATAAAGGGCTTAAAAACATTCAAATAGTGTTAAATGATGAATGAGGATTCAATTTCAAGAGTAAGGTTTTCAGCTAAACATTATACTTTGATTGAGACAATGCAGGGTTCTTAAAATTGGTAAAAATGTTTGATGTTAAATTAGAAAGCATTGTCGAAAGTTGAAATAAAACATGTTGTATGCCTTTGCCTATACTAGAGCCAATTCAAATATGTAAAACCGTCGTGAAAAAATAATTTTAAAAGAAGTTTATGCCCTTTCAATTCTTATTGAAATTATGAATGATTTAGTTTAGTAACGAAAGAGAGAAAAAGATATTAGAAATATTTCAAATTATGTTCCACTTAATTCCAATACTTTTCCGCAACTGTTTCATTATTTCGCGTTTATGAACGCGTTTATACGGTCGAAAATCAATAGAATGTTTTATTTTTCCAATAATAAATGTAGAAAATGTTTAAAATTATGAACTTGATAAAACGGCGAGCGATCGGAAATGATAACTTTCACAAATTACAAATTTTTAGCCAACATTAAGAATTAACATGTTATATTTAATCAGGGAATCAAACCGAATCGTATTTCGGCTTCGGTAAGTACCGAAACTTGAGTTTCTGTAGAAGTTTCTGTTTTCGTTCTAACATTATTTCAGTATTCAGTTCCGTATCGGTACCTGGATTTTAATTTCGTTACATCGGTACGCACCGGTATGTACCGGTAATATATAAAGAAAGATCGGTCATTGGTCTTTCGTCCATCCGATTTCTTAGCTCCGATTTCTTAAACGTTCTACGCTTACTTGCCCTTCTTAAACACATACACACCATTGTGGAAACTTTGTAGCGTTTTTTGTCCATCAAAAATCCTCGACCATTTCCGTATGAACTTGTGTATTTCGAATTAGAATTCTTGAAATTTATATGTGAAGTGTCAAATATGTCAGAGATTACTAGATCAGGTCGAAAGAAAATTGTGATTATTTGACGATTTTAATTCACTTGGGCTTTCAGCAGGCGATTTCAAACAGGTCAAGGTTTCTAAACAATATCAAGTGACCTAAGATGTGTCCGTCACTTCATATGTAAAGTTGTAGGATTTCAAAGCGAAATGAGAAAGCTTATACGGAAATCGCCGTGGACATGTGAAACATACCCGATAGGTAGGAATCGACTTAGCCTCCACTTTCAGCTAAAGGATCTGTGTCAGAACTGCTTTCCTTATCAAGTTGCTTTTGAAAAGAAATGGGTAACAAGTACTTTTCTGTTTAAAGGTTATAATGTCATTACACAAGTAGGCAAAAGCCATTATATCTTTAAAATAATAAATTCTACAATTTTTGAAATTTTTATCGGTTACTGGTATAAAAGTAAGCTTTCAATAAAACATAAGTAGCTCATTCATCAGCTGCTTAGGTTAGAAAATATAAATCAAAATGTCACATAAGTATTTTGACAAGATTTCAAAATTGATTCATTCTCAGCACAGGACCACAAATGGTAAAAAACATTGATTGATTCTAGACAAGTTTTTTACGCTGAACCCGAATCTGGCTTAAGAAAATCCATATCAATAATGGATAAGCTGTACAATGTACACAAAAATGCAGAAAATGGCAAAGTTTACCATTTTCCCAGGAACCTATATGCTAGAAAACCCCATATTTTACAAATCAGTAAAATGTAGTATATACTTTACATAAGTTCGTGATCGATCTGCCAATTTGTATGGAAATTTAAATTTTTTGAATTTTTTGTATTTTACATGAGCCAGTGTAGTTTTAAAAGCAACAAGATCGTATTGGGTGTATTTTGCTTCATTTCAGTTTTAATCTTTTATTTTCCGAATATGGTTGTGGTTCCGAATTGGTTCCCTGTATTTAATATTTAAGTTAAACCAAAGGATATTTCTGAATTTCTAAAAATTTGTCAACTCAGCGGCTCCTGTTCGATTTCGCAAAAGTTTTAAGCCACAGGAGGATAATAAGGAGGATATAAAGACCTGTTCCCGTTTTGATTTCTATGAATCGGAATGGATAAATGTTTTTATTACCGAAATCCATCCCATTGAGTTTGACTTTTAAATTCGGTTTATCATATTATACAGAATTGATGGAAAATAGTTTTAATCTTGGGAAACTTAATCCATCGAAATAGAAATCGAAAACTAACCTTATAGTTTATATAAGAAAAATCTTCTTTTACGTTAATTTTGAAATTGAATTCATCTGCAGGCACCTTTTACTAGAACCAAAATGTTCTTGGCAATAAGTAATACCATAAGCAACGCAAAAGCGGTGTAAATTTATTGAGTTTCCAGCCTGCAGAGCATACATGGAAACAAAAAGTTGCTTAAGAACATCAATCAACTGCAGAATAGTCACAAAACTCAATTAGAATCTTCCAAGAAACGACTACAGACTAAGAACAGGTATTAAGAGGACAGAAAACAAATGCTAAAGATGTTCTATAACAAATTTTTGATCAATGGAACATCTCTACTTCTTCTCTTCCCTTTAAGATTGGGTTAGAAGTACTTATAAAGCATTCGCCCAGAGTGTACGAATTGTGGCAGTATCGTATGACTACATGATTAGTTCATACTATTATGTCAAGACAATTTTTCATAAGCAAATTCTAGAATTTACAAAAATTGTTATTTTAAGGAAGAAAGGAAGGAACAGTTTTCTTTTGCCGTTTTCTGTTCTGTTTACGAGCACGATTTAGAGTTTAGGTTTGGTTTCTTTCAATTCAATTTCAGTTCAAGTTCAAGATGTTCCGATCCGGACTATTAAGTGACAAATCCGATATGATTTCCTAAATTGCAAAATATGCCCTGCATTTCACAAACATTGGCTAAATGTTTTCCAAAAAAAAACTCAAAATATAAGACGGTGGAAAATGGTTTCACAAATTTTCGCAAACTTAAGGGAATAAAAATTAAGTAATAGAAAAACGATTTTCCAGTAAAAGATTTCTTTAATTTTGGTGGTATTTAAAAAGTTTAGCAAATCAATAAGCTTTCAGTTTTGAATCGGCTTTCAATCACTTTTAAAAAAAAAGCAATAAAAGTCTGAATTCTTCTACTAGAAATTGCAAAATATGATTCGATTATGTTGCAAGCAAAGTTCTTTTTCGTGTACACTCCTCTCCATATTGCCCCATACATCATCTTAATAGCCTTAACTAAAGTGGCCTTTTGTTTTTGTATATATTGAGAGAAAATTCATTTTGTGTGTGTGTGTGTGTTAGTTTATGGTGATTTTTTAGTGTGGGTTTCTCTAAGATTACTACCATAATTTGTTGCTAATTATAAAGTTGAACCTTTTCTTATTTTCTGGTTTTTTTCTGTTTCTTATGGGCTTACATTTTAGGGTAGTGCATTTGCTTATTCTTCAATTCTTCTCTTCCGACGGGGAGCAGGGGGATAAACTAATTAACTACTTTTCATTATTGTTATGTTCAGCTCAAGAATATGAATGTCCCATATACATTTCACAAAAAAATTACATCCTGGGTTCGTCTCTACACATAATTAACTATATGCTATATATATGATTTCAACGCCTCTTGGCTAAATGTACAATAACAAATCTAGGTATGAGGCGGCTGTTGTGATTCATTCGGTTTAATGAATTTGCGGGATGTTAACTTGGTTTTGACGAAACAGAGGCCATTCCTAGCCATGTTTGTATGTATGAATGTGTATGTATATAAGTGTAGGTAGGTGGTAATACAATTCTTGTTTAATTTCAATTTGAAGATAGCAACGGAAATTGTCTAATCGGTGTAAAACACAATGGAAATAAATTAAGAATTAACATTAAGGATTACATTTCAGATTGGTGATGAGGATCGAAGAGGGGAGGGGGGGGAGGGAATGCAGAGGAGCAGTGGGGCTGATTTAGTGATTGCTAAAGTAGAAGTTGTTATTGCGTATGTGGCCACGCGTACGCCAACGTATGCAGCTAAGCAGAGCCACTCGCGCCGCCCTTAAGAGCACCTGACCGTAGGCACAGCAGGCGCAAATACGACGCACACGGTCGGCCAGACGGCGACGCCGGCAGCGACGTGTGGGACGCCAACGGGGCAAGTCCTGCCGTCGACGTCGCAGTTGGCGTCACTTGCGGCGCTGGAAGACGCGGCGCAAGGCTTTGCGCCAGAAGAAACGCTGTGATTTGGGCTTCGGCAGCGGCGGCGGCGGCAGCTGCTGAGTCTGGACCATGGCCTGACCAAAGTCCTCTACCACATCCTCTTGGTCTTCGTGGTGGCGTCTTCGTGTGGGCGTGGCCGGAGCTGTACGGGCTGTGGACACTGATTTAGCTGCTAGAGTGAATTGTGGTGTTGTTGGCGCTGAACTGGCGGTGGCCCCAAATGGTGGCACCAAATACGGACGGGCTCTTAGCGCCGCCCTGGCTGCCGCCGAGGTGGAGGCAATGGATGAAATGGAGGCCAGAGTGGCCATAGATGCCGCCGCTCCAACTGCTGCTCCCCCTGCTGGCTGACTGGCTTGCAGCCAACAACCAGACTGCATCGTATCTTATCTAAGCCACGGATGTTCTAGACATGCCGCAGCGGTGGCCCGCTTGGCCGGATCAAATTCCAGCATGGGCTTCAAGAAGGCCGCAAACTCTTCTGCCTCGCGTTGCGACCACTCGTACTTCTCCACCAGCACATCCATCAACCCCCAGGGCTTCAAGCCCGTTATATTACGCAATTCACCATTCCGGGTGAACGTCTGCTGGGCATAAGTGCCTTTGAATACAATGTGCCGTGGTATGGTTCCCAACAACTCAATGATATGGGCTATATGGTCCTCGTCCCGCGAGTATGTGTCGCCGGAATGCGGCTCAAAAAGATAGTCGCCCGTGGCCAGTTCAAAGACCATGCAAGCGGTGCTCCAGATATCAGCCGAAGTGTCATAGCCTGCTCCCAGGATGACCTCCAGTGAGCGATATTGTCGTGTTTGAATATCCTCGGTGAAATGACGATCCACCCAGCAAGCATTGCCCAGATCGGCAATCTTTACATACACATTGCACTCCTCCAGGGCCGGATCTCGTTTGGGCCGATGCTTGGCGGGCGGTGGAGGCGGCGGCGGTGGCAGTATGGGCTCGGAAAATGGACCGTCTAGGGAGATGCTTGAGATTTTCGAATTGCTATTCGAGTTTTGCTTTGAATTGGAGTTGTTGTTATTCAGTTGTGGCTCCTGCTTGGGTCTCAGCGGCTTCTTGGATGCGGCCGTGCCATTTGATTGTCCCTTAAGCGTGCTGGTTGAGTTGCTGCTGCTGCCGTTGGTCTGATTGGAGCTACTAGTGGAGTTCTCCAGCTGCTGTGAAGGTTGAGATTGCGGCTGGTTGGATTTGTCTGAAAGGAAAGGTTTTGTTAGGAAATGAGGGGAATACTTTTGGGATCTGTACTTACTCTTGTTCTTCTTTTTTTTCTTCTTTTTGGCCTTCTCAGTGTTACTGGCCTCATCCTTAAGCACAGCTGGCAGCACAGTAACTTCTGCTTCTTCCTCCAGGTCTTCAGCCTCCTGTTTTACGACTTCCACTTCCACTTCATCTTCCGCCTCGGAGACGGCCGTATCCCCATTCTGCACCGCATTATTATGATTCTGCTGCTGGTCCTCGCCCGCGGCATTAGCTGGCAAGCCAGACTGTTCCAAATAGTCACGCTGCTTCTTAAACAGTTCCATACGCTTCTTGGCCTTCTTCTTCAATTTCTTCTTCTTGTTCTTGCTCATCTTGCCCGTGATGGGTGGCTCACGATATTCTTTGGGCGCACGGCTCACCAGCGAGGGATACATCTTGGAGTTCATGCAATACAACTGGGTGGCCTCTGTGGCCAACGAGCGCACATGCGGCTCATCCACGCAGAGCAGCACATTCTCGGGCTTGATGTCCGTGTGTATGATCTTGCAACAGCTATGCAAATAATCCAATCCCTCGAGTATCTGTCGCGTTATGGCCTTGACATTCTCCAGCGGAATGCCACGATAGTTGGACTTGCGTATAAGTTTCAACAGATTATCGCCCAGCACCTCGAAAACCATGCAAATGTGTGTACCATTCACTCCGGTGATTTTAAAGTCATCCAACATTTGGACGGTCTTTTGGCGACGCGGATTCGAGGGATCCGTTTCTCGCACCGTTCTGAGTATCTTAATCTCATCCTTGGCCGTTTCGGCAAAATGTGGTGCCGACTTAACAATCTTAATGGCCACATAACGTTTCTCCTGCAGATCCCAGCAAAGCCAGACGGTCGAGAAATGTCCCCAGCCGAGTTTCCGGATGACATGATAACGGCCTGTCAATTGGGGAAAAGATAGAAAAGAAAATGTATTGAAAAGTTCAACCTGGAGGCAGTGGGGGGCACACAGCACCGATCAGAAAAATGAAATCACAAATGTTTGTCTCTGAGGGCAATAAATCCATTTTAATCGCCTCAACCACAGTCACTTGACAACTGAGAGTGACCACCACACCACATCAACAACATCAACTGGTTGTTCACTCCGCCTAGCGCAAAAAGCATTGGCAGAAATTTAATTAAATGCAGCGCAGCAGCGTCTCCCATTGGGGGTTGCCTTTTGTGCTTTTTGGCTTTGGTTCATATAAATCGGGAATGGACAAAGTTCATACATTTCATAAATATGCAAAAATATGGCAAAGCAATGCCTAGAAGCTGGGAAGACTACAAGAAAAGCACACACTTTATTCCAGATATAGGAAGCGAAAGGGAGTGTCATTTTTCTCTCAGCTCAGGATCATACCAGGTACTACAATAAGTTAAGTCTCTGCAAAACTATGCTGATAACCTCTTCCAACGTATGAAAGATTAACGGGGCCCCCCTAAAGATCATCGTTGGAAGCTCCTGGAAGGAGAAGGATACGCTGTTGGTCACTTACAGGGCCATACGCAGATAGGGTGAGGTGGAAAAAAGTCGTTTGCGAAGCTGTAAAACGTCTAAAAACCAATTTTGTACTTGGAGGAAGGCCCCTACACTGATCTTAGGGAGGCTAAGCACCCGCAAATTGTCACAGCTTCGCTTGGAGTACAACAGCTTCCTCAACAGCTAACTAGCCAGAATAAAACAATCAATAGCTGATGAGTATACACGGCTGCTTGCAGTGCTAAAGTGATGATAAAAAGTCTAGCTGATGATTAGATTTTGCTGCTAGAGTTGCTCCGTTGCCATTCCTATAGACTCTATAGACTACGTATCATTATAACGTTTAACAGAATGTGATATCGCGTGTGATCCCAGCTTATAAGATGACCCTCGATGGTCACTTTTAATATGCAATTAACATGCCGTGTCAACACTTTATCAGGAATGGAAAAATATCGATCGATGTCAAATGGAAGATTTTTCAAGCTGATTGCAAAGCCATACAGATGTATTGCGCTCAGGTATGGCGCTATAAGTTAATTGAATAGGTAGACAATTTACAGTAGTAATTCACTACACCCACATATGCTTTAGATTTAGAAACGCAGCTCGAATGTTATCCTTTATATAGGTACACACTGAAAGTGCAAATTAAGCATATAGGCAGGACCGTGTATGATGAGCGACGATTACTCCACTTTTTTACAAAACGTATTTTTTGCAAAAACATCTGAGTTCTGTTCACAGTTTGATTAATCCTTCTAATCAAACTGTGAACAGAGCGTAATATAGGATATCTGATTCGCTAAATTCTCGCGCATGCGAAACTTCCGTTTGCGCTACCTTTCAGTTATTGAATTATGATTTGATTCTGTTCTCAGGCTACTGAGCTGCTTTTCTAACACTGTCCCAAACTCTGAACATATCCGGCTAATTCCTTGGACTGCATTTGACCGATTAGCCTCCTCTACACTACAGGGAAGAAGCTGAGAGAACAACATTACCCTCTTCTAGTATAGGTCGTCGCTCTTTATCAATGAAATAAACAGAACAGTAGAAAAAGACAAGCAAAGTTCACACAGGTTAATAACACAGGCCAATAAAATGACGAAATTTGTGAGGTGCAGCCCTGTTGATTTGAAAACTGGTGTCGGCTTAGCTCCATCAGCTCTTGTTTCGAAGATATGGCGGAAAAACGAAAATGTTGAATTTTATGGAAGCATAAATATCTGGACCTATTAGCCATTTTCGACAGAGCACATATCAATGCATCTTAAAAAAATAGAGAGAGAAAGTTTAATTCGGCTCGACCGAAGTTTATATACCCCTGTAGCTTGATGGCATTTTTTGAGCATTTGCTTGCTTGCCAGTTTGTTATATGGCAGCTATATGAAATATTCATCCGATTTTGACTGAACTCCCCAAAAGTGTGTGGAAACTGATAATATTCACAACTGGAAAGCTTAAAAACGCTACCATTGACAACAAAAAAGGTTTTCTCACTAGAACTACTTTATCGACCGATAGTTTCTATGGCAGCTATATGCTATAGTCATCCAATGTGGATCAAACTTGACAGAATTATGTGGTAGCATATAATATTGATCAGTAACAAGATTGGGAGCGATATCATTGAAAACAAAAAAGTTTTTTTTTCTACTAAAATTTGTTTCAGACCTATTTTTTGTATGGCAGCTATACTATATAATTGTCCGATTTTCATCAAACTTGGTGGAATTATGTGAAATCATAGAAAACTGATAAAAACGAGGTTTGGGGACGTTTGCATTGACAACGAAAGAGTTTTCTTCACTAAAACTAGTTTTTTGACCGATAGTTCCTATGGCAGCTATATGCTATAATCATCCGATTTGGATCAAACAAGGCAGAATTGTGTGGTAGCATATACTATTGATCAGTAACAAGATTGGGCGCAATAGCATTGAAAACAAAACAGTTTTTCCTACTAAGACTTTTTTTCAGAACTATATTTTGTATGGCAGCTATACTATCTGGTTGACCGATTTTCATGAAACTTGGTGAAATTATGTGAAAGCTTAGAAAACTTATAAATACGAGGATTGGAGGCGTTTGCATCGAAGACAAAAAAGTTTTTCTCACTAAAACTACTTTTTCGACCGATAGTTCCTATAGCAGCTATTTGCTATAGTCATCCGATCCAGCCGGTTCCGACAAATGTGCAGCGTATTTGTACCAGAAGGCTTCGTGCAAAGTTTGGTTAAGATAGCTTTCAAACTGACGGAGGAGATAGTATAGAAACAGACGGACATGGCTATATCAACTTAGCTCGTCATGCTGATCAATAATAGATATACTTCATGTGGTCGGAGATGCTTCCTTCTATGCGTTACAAACATCTGGACAATTTGAATAAACCCTCTACAAGGGTATACAAAAATTTGTATAGCGGGTACTGCCATTGGACTCTTCTGCCGTTTATTTAGAAATTTTCTTCGCTAAGCATCTGGCCTCATAGCTCGCTTCTATATATGGATATTCATTGCTAAAAGTCAATAGATCAAGCGCTCTAGAAGGGTTTAAAAATCAAAAGCACTATATTAGTACATCAGAAAGTGTCCTAATTGGCTTTTAAGGTCAGACAATTCTTGTTTTATAGCAATTTCCTCAAATAAAAAAAGGACCAGGGGCCGGCAAAACGCACATAATTATTTTGGCGTTGCGTGTGTGTGTTTAGCTACGCGAGAACGAGCTCATTTAGCTCATCTTTGTTGTTGCAAAAGAGAGCAGTATACGCTCGTATACTGTCGGTGTGTCGACGTCGTTGCGACAGATAGGTAGGCGCCGGTCTCTGATATAGACCAACAAATGCTCTAATTATTCGAATTTTTTGCATATATATTTCAATTTATGGAACAAAACCAATGATGCAGTTTTGTTCTGTGCAATCCACATAAACATAATCAGAAAGAAATAGCACTGCACCAAAAACACTGTTTTGTTGTGTAATTTGACCAAAAATTATATACAAATTTGCATAAATAGGCCAAATCGGTCAACTTTTCGGCCATATTTGATCTCATTTATTGCGTATGGAACCATAGTTTAAGCTTTAAGTCTTGCAAAATCTGCAATTATGGCTATTTAGACTAATTTGCATTAAAATTTGGCCAAATTATATGCCTGTGTGAACTTGGCTTAAGTTAAAATGAATGTCTTAGTCGACACACTTCAGACTCGTTAAAAAAATGCTAATTTCATTACATTGTGAAACAAAAATCATTCAATTGCCATAATTATTAACCATTGAGTGATTTGCGGTACGTCAGACGTCTGTATGTTTGTTTGGTAATTTCTCTGTCTCTCTTATCATGTATTTTCTTATCACCCGCAAAAGGCAGTCGCTGGGATTTTCTTTCATTAGAAATCAGCAAAAACAGTCTGAATAACATGCAAATGATTTGGCTCGCTGGTGCTGGCGCAGCTGGTGGCCCAGTTGTGTTTGGTCAGCTTATAACTGCGTGCCACTTGGTAAGAGTCACCAGTAAGCTGAACAACCCTTGCTCAGTGGGTTGTATGTTTTTTTTGTTTCTATGTATGTTAAGAGGGGCGTTTTGTACACAAAAAAAAAGCTTACGCACTGTCAACCCTGGGCAACCTGTTGTTTTTTTTTTTTCTTTTGTTTCTGGAGGGGGCTTGAAATGCCAATATGGCCACCACCTGACTTTCCCCTGGCACTCGGTGGGTGGATGGTGTGCGTTTTGGGTTACCCATAAACAAACGAAAATAAAAAGTTGGCTGAGGTGAGGTGCAAACAGGTGATATCGCCTAATAATCTTACCCTGAAACAGGTCACCAATGTTGACGGGATGGTAGCCACCCTTGCAGTAGTCCTCCTTCAGTTCCTGCTCCTCATTCTCACTGTTCATCTCCGACTCATCCGATTCATTGGAGGAGCTGCGCGGTGGCTGTTGATTATGCATCTGGTTTTTAGTTTTCGATGCGGCTGGCGGCTGATAAGAATGATGATTTAGGGCTTCGGGTGTGTTGCCCGAACCGGCGCTCGAGGTGGACGCAGTGGCATTACTAAAGGAAGCTTTGACGCTTGTTTCTAGCAATTCCCCTTCTAGCAGGCTATTATTAGCATTTTCTGGTGCTGCTGTTGACACATTTTCGCTACTCCAATTGGTCGATTGTTGGCGCTGCGGTTGGGCCTGAGGCTGGGACTGTGGTTCCTGCGAGGGATTTGCACCATTTTGTTGCTTGCCTCGTTTCTTGTTGTTCTTATGACGTTTCTTCTTCGCTTGAATGGCCAAAACGCGTCGGTTGACGTCAGCTTTTGAGTTCATTTTGTTGTTGTTGTTATTACTGCTTTCTGTGGCCGCTTTTTAACTGCTCTTCGTGTTGTTGTTGTTGTAACAGCTGTTGTAAAAGCGAATAACGGGGCGAAAGAGGAGGGAAGAAACAACGTGCACAAATCTCAATAAGGCAATGTACAAGTACGAAGTTTATGTATGTATGTATGTTTGTAAGCATGCACATACGTATGTATGTATGTACATCTATTTGGTTGTATGCGCACGCCTTGCCAAATGGTGGGGGCTTTTGTCGTCGTCGTTGTCTACTTGCCTCGGGACTGACTCTGGCTCTGTGCCTGGCCTTCTCTTGTAACACAATTGACGAGCTGCTGCTGCTGCGGCTGGAAATTCTGTATGCAAAATCGAAACTTAATTAATAGCCAAACACGTTAATTTGTCTTAACATAATACTATTAAACAGTTTCTGCCCCTAGTTTATTTTCTGACAGAAATTTCGCGTTTTGCTTTTGCTAGCTATCGATAGGGACCAAGAAATATCGATAACATGACAGTTGGTTTTTTGCTATCGCATTCACTTTGCACAGCATAGACATTACATGTAACTAGATGGCGCTTTTGGATTACAGTTTGGTCGTGACATACTTAAACTATTCTCATGTGTTCTACAAATCGTTTTGAACTCAAAAACGACAAACCGTATGGGATTTGGGTCGCAAGAAATTTGCAGAACATATGGGACTATTTAAACAAAAAACAGGCAGACGGACAAAGTTGTATCAACTTTATTGAAAATTATATGCGGTGCGAACTTTTGGGACATTCGTTTTAATATGCAGCCCCTTTGAATTTTACGAAACTTGAATGGGTTAATATAAAACAAAACTGATTCGAAATCGAACGGATACTCAATTTGTTGTAAAACTCCGCAACAGGCACTATAAACATCTACGAAACTCTCGTAACTGATTCCGTTAGCGAATATATTTATGGCCGCAAAAGGTTTATAAATGTGTACATTTAGACAACATTAAACAAAATGTCGCTGATTGCGTTTATTTCTGAAAAGTTCGTTAAAAGAATTCGAACACTCATAAGAATTAAGGAAATATTATATTGTAGTCACTAGCATATTTAAACAATTTTCACTTAATGCGCCATCTAGTTATATGCAATGTCTTTGCATGTAGTTCAACACTCTATATCCATTTCGCTCACACTTTCTTAACAATGTGGCCCTCTCGCTTGCACTTTTGGACCTGGCCTTTAGTACACATTTCATTGTGCATATTTGCGCAGTGTTTAGTTTAATCTTCCGCGACACGTAAAACATAATACACATATGCACACACTTACATGGCTTCAAAGATCTCAGCATGTTTAAACGCTTATTATTTCGATGCGAAACGCTGCGTAAGCAGCAACAAAACGTGCAAATTACTTATGGCCTGCTTAGTGTTAATAATGGCCTTTTAAGTGTTAATAGCAACCCTGCTTATTAACAGCAGCATTAACAGCTGTTCGATTATAAATTGTTGCACACTACACTTTGGCCATTGTGCAACACCATAAACGTTTTGGCGCGTTCTTCTTATTTTTTTGGAGGGAAGAAAATCGTGGCCAGTTGTAATTTGATCAGTGCGGTGGCATAACGCAAGTAAATTTAAAATTAAAAGTGAAGTTCAGACGTGCCACAGAGTGAAATTCTTTTAGCGATAAGCATTCAAACTGCAATCATATAAATAAACATTAAAACAATGGCTCAGCCCTCGGTAGCTGCATTTTTTAGCAATCGCAAACGAGCCGCTGTAGATGATGCTATCACCATCAAAAATCGGGTAAGTGTGTGAGGGACGCGTCCTGGCCATTTTAATGATGCCTGATCTTTGCAGCGTCTGGCGGAACCCGCTGAAGTGGCTGCTGCTCCTCCCACACCCTCAGATCAAGATGTGGACATTGATACACTTAAAGCGGCGGCCAGTGGAGTACGCACCCGCTCCGCACGTCAAGTTAAACTGATTGCCGATGCCGCCACCCCTTCAGAATCCTTCACAAAGAAGAAGCCACAAATCAAACAACCCAAACTGGTACAGTTCATACGCAAGGGCAACCTATCGCCCCGCAAACAACCTCCCAGTTCCAAATTGGATGACGATGTGGTGGTGCTACCCGTTCAGCTTACCAATGAACACACACCCAAAACCAACTTGGCCTTTGTGTCCAAGCAGAATGTGGAAAATGTGCAACGAGGCATGCGCACGCCCACCAAACAGATCCTCAAGGATGCCACACCCATTAAGCTGAGTGGCGAGTCCAAGCGTCAGCTTACCTTTGACGAAATCAAGACCAAGGTCTCACGCAGTGCCAAGATGCAGGAGCTGAAGGCTGTGCTGGCGCGCAAGGCTGCATTGGAGCAGAAACGCAAGGAGCTAGAGGAGCGCAATCGTCGGCTACGAGAGGCGGGACCATCGCCCTCCAAGGCCTCCAATATGGGGGTGCAACTGAAGGAGTTTGATACTATTGAGCTGGAGGTGCTCACAAGGTGAGTGGCTAGCTACCTACCTTAACGCTGGCCTAGAATCAGAATAAACAAAACACAGACGAATTTAGATCGAGTGGAGCTGGCAAAAAAAAAAACGGGTAACATCGTTTTGCAGCTTTCAACGAGGTCGCGGTTTGCCTAGCTTATTATTCAAGCGTCCAATTGCTGAGATTGCAGTTCTCCAAATTGCCATTCGGTGGCTTGTTGTTCTTCGTGACGTTCGCTCGAAACATTTTTACATGTACTTGAATTTATGCTGTGTGTGTGTGTTGTTTGTGTGTATGGCTATGTTTACCCTTCATGCAGACGGTTACTTTCTTTGCTGCCTGAACTGACCTTGCGCTGCCTTGCATTTTTATGGGGGTTGATTTTTCCAACTGATCCTTTGTCTGCATGGGAATGTGCGCGCTTGTGTGTGTGTGTGTGTGCAATTCAGGTAGTCGGCTTGCCACATATTTTGTAACGGTTTTTTTGTCTAACCAAGGGTGGCTTCGAATAGGAAATTTTAAGGCTTGTTCTTTATACAAACCTCTAAGAACCCAAAAGCAATTGTCGGTGTTCCAGAACCCTCTTTTTGGTCACATTTAATCTATGTTTTGCTTATACAAAGTTTTGAGTCAAATAAATTAAGGACTATTTTATGGGTAAAAACTAGTTTTAAAAGTCAGCGAGCAGAAGGCAACAATTAGCAAACCTGCCAACTTATTCCAATTATGACAAAAGTTTTAATTTTCTTTTGAAAGTTAAAATATTATACGCTTAAATGATGTAGAGATAAAACATGATATATGTGGATAAATTGGCAGTTTAATAATATATGATTTAAAATGTTGAAGTACTCTATCGCTCATCTTAATAGGTTCAACACATTCCAAAAAGTAAAATTGCTATATCTCTTCTATCAACTTGTCGCTATCAATAAATTTTTTTTTAAAAGGATAATAACTCGTTAAAGAAATATGAGAGTTTGTAATCTCGCACACTAGTAAATTTTTAAGAATTTTTTTTTTCAAAAAATGTAACAATAAAATACTAATTTTTTGACTCAACTGATAAATAGGCTTAAAATTAAAGAATAATTATATTATATACGATGGTGACACAGAAAACACTAGTGATTTTCGTATAAACGCTTGGTTTTCAAATTGAAACTGCTTGAATTTATGTGAAGTGGCTCAAAACAGCTCGGTTACTATATCAGATGTCGAAAGTAAAGCGAATTGAAACCGACTGTTCAAAGCCAAGTAGAGTTGAGCAGTTAGTTCCAAATCACTCAAATTCACCATCTGATCCAGCAACCGAAGATATACTTTTCACTTTACATATGAAGTTGTACAATTGAAATTGGAAACGCAAACGTTCATACCGAAATCTCTAGAGATTTCTATGTCACCTCCTGATATTTATACATATATACAAAAATTTTGTGATTTGAAACCAGTCTTAGTACTAGATTTGGAATCTAAATCCCAAAACTTTTGTGGAAGTGGAATGGAGAGAACATGGCTGATAGTAATAATTCATAGTTTTTGTTCCTTGTAACTTATAAATTGTATGTTTAGGTAGATGGGTCATCCTTTTACAAACCGAACGGGTTTAAAACTCACGATTTTTGATTTCAATATCAAGACAGAAATTTGGATACCCTTGTAGCTTGTATAATTTATATAAATTAAGGTTTTAAATGATTTTCGTCGAACATTCTTAGCTAAGTTATTTCCCAAACTCAGCAATAGCACTACTTTGACCATTTGCTTGCCAGTTTGTTATATGGCAGCTATACAATATATTCATCAGATGGTGACCAAACTTCCCAAAATTGTGTGGAAACCGGATAATATTCATAACTGGAAAGCTTAAAGACGAAGGTTTTCTCACTAGAATTTTTTTTCGACCGATCGTTCCTATGGCAGCTATATGCTATAGTCATCTAATTTGGGTTAAACGTGGCAGAATTGTGTGGTAGCATATAATATTGATCAGTAACATGTTTGGGAGCAATAGCATTGAAAACAAAAAAGTTTTTCCTACTAAGACTTTTTTTCAGAACTATCTTTTGTATGGCAGCTATACTATGTAGTTGAACGATTTTCACCAAACTTGTTGGAATTATGTAAAAGCATAAAAAACCTCTAAATACGAGGTTCGAAGACGATTGCGTTGAAGACAAAAAAGTTTTTCTAACTAAAACTACTTTTTCGACCGATAGTTCCTATGGCAGCTATATAGGTTCCGACAAATGGCAGCTTCTTTTTACCAAAAGACTTCGTATCTTTGGTTAAGATAGCTTTTCAACTGACGGAGGAGATATCATAGACCATCGCTTGTCCAGAACTGCGTATCAAGACTTATACTTGCGAACTGCTTCTATTCTACAGGTATATTGTGCCAGTACATCTGCGCCATTTTCCATAATTGTGCATTGTTTGAGCAGGCGTGCTTTCCGACTTCACGATTGAGTTCACCCCAAAGATTTTTTATGGGGCTCAAGTTAGAAGATTGACTTGGCCTTGCCACTCAATGACGGTTACAGTTTTGTCCCGAAACCTCACAAATTGTGAGGAGTAATTTGGATCATTGTCCTGATGAAAATTCCATATAAGGGGCAGTATTACATTACAGTCTCCATTATATATTTGTAAACAAATCGATTCATTTTAGTATCGGGCCAATGCTTGACTGATTTCGTTGTAAACTTTATGTGAAATTCTTTGCCTTTTGGTCGATGAACGTTCCTTTGAGCTCCAGAGTATGTTGTGCCATTGTTTTTTTTTTTTTTGCATCCTCTGGTTTTCCCTTATAAAATTTACCTTTCTAAGCAAAGGGACTTTTACGGGCTATTAGCTTTACACTTACTAATCTCTTTCGGACAGTTCGTGATGATCGCTTGCAATCGCTTTTAATGATTTCACCTATTTCAAGCTTACAATTTGTGCATTGAATTTGGGTCGTGGCATTTAACTTTTATTTTGGAAATTTACTATTTATCATCTTTACACCTGTTTTACTGTCTATAAGTGTAGCCTTAATTTGTTTTTTTAACCTCTTTTCTTTTCCCTCTTTCTTCTTCAGCCCATTGAAACAATTTAAGACACCCACCAAGCTGCAACCACCCACTCCCGACAAACATGAGCTTATGTCGCCACGTCACACAGATGTTTCCAAGCGTCTGCTGTTTAGTCCGGCCAAGAATGGTTCACCCGTCAAATTGTTGGAGGTGCCTGCCTATAAGCGTTATGCCAGCCTCGTGGAGACTAGCAAAGCCGGACAATTGCCTTTGCCCTACAAGTATCGCAATTTGTTGGATATATTCAGGGGTTTGGATTCGGTGGTGGCCATGTTTCACAATCGCAAGGAATGCATCACGTTCAAGAAACTGAAACCAGCCGTTCAGCGCATGTTGCGCAAGAACTTCAACGAATCGCATTTGGCTCAGATCAAGCAGGTGTACCCGGATGCCTATATCTATAGCCAGATGAAGATGCGTAACTTCGGTTCAGTGTCCAAGGCAGACTATTACCAACTGGTCATTAGTCCCAATGTGGAGCAGTTGCCGGAGCAGCTGCGCCTTAACAAGATCGACGAAGACGATGTGCTCGCGTCGGCTCAGTCGACGTCCATGAATCCACATGTCATGACGGCGCGCTTTCAACGTTTCCACAGTCTGTTGTTAGACCGTGTCAAGGAGGAGCACAACAAGTTTGTGCGCTCCTTGGATACGCCCATAATCATTGACAAAGCTTTGACACGTTGGCATCCACAATTTGATCTCGAGAATTGTCCAGAGGTGGGTTTGGCACCGCTGCCACAGCCACCAAATGTAGAGAAGTACTCCTCGGCCAAGGATATACTTTCCACAGCGCGTAATCTCTTTAATTGCGCCACGCCCATGGAAAGGGCCATGGATCGCTATGAGGCCCAATTGGATAAGGAAAAGAAAGCAACTACCAACACTGCCCAGCCTACCGTCAAGGAGTGTCCAGCACCCCCCGATGCCACTTCCAATCTGCTCAAAGGTCTACCCAAATCACTCATTGAGAAGATACGTGCCAAACAAGCAGCCAAAGCTTTGGATGCCATGACACGGCGACCATCACAGGATCAGGAGGCTACCAAGTACTCGCGCCTGCCGGAATTGGCGCGTCATCTGCGCAATGTTTTCATTACCGAACGCAAGGGCGTACTTACCCTGGAGATTATTATCAAAAAGATACAAAACAGTTTTCGGGCCAACTTAACTCCACAGGATATAGAGGATCATCTCAAGCTGTTGGCCAAGGAGCTACCCTCCTGGGCTTCGTTCCATGAGGTGAGAAAAACCATGTATCTAAAGATTGCCAAGGATATGGATATGAACCAGATTATTGAGAAATTAGAGGCAATTGCGAATGATAAAAGCAAATAAGGTAAAGGAGTGGAAACGAGCGGAGATTATGGCAATTCCAAGACCCTGTGGCTACATCCAGCTAAATTTATTTATGTTTAAGTTTATATAAAAAGGATAAAACGGATAAAAGTAAACAATTAAATATACAACTTGTTATACTCTAGACAAATACCTACATCATGGACATATTCCTCTCACACACCGATTACAGATTTGACTTCATCACATTTACCATCATCATTTATTATTTTCCATTATATATGTATGTACTTGGACCTTACAACTTTATACCATTTTCATTATATTTACTTATTCTTAAGAGATCATTGTCAGTTTTTGTATTATGTTGAAGAAAAAGTTAAATAAATGTTTTTGCTGGAAGACAGTTATGTTATGGATAATGCAGATTTTACAGGGATTACAACATTTTTGTATGTAAAGGTTCCCACGACAATTTTTTTCTGATTCGGAACTACTTGAATTACAGATGTCGCGCTATCCAAGGGCTGAGAGGTGGTGAAGTTGAAGTCTATTTGTCAAGACTGTAAGCCAGTACAATTTCGGTAAAAGGTTCGGTGCGAAGGTTGAACCCGCTACAAAGTGTTTGTCTCTACTTTCGGATAAATTTAGACATACTTTTGTTCAGAAGAACCAAGCTATGTATGTAAGATGGAATTTACACGATAAAGCAAACTTCATGAAGTTTTCCAAGTAGTCGAAAGACACAAAGATGATTCTATAAAATTTGTTCAACAAAACTAGTAAAATTCCCTTGATTTTCAAGCCTACTATGAAAACTTTATGAAGTTTGCTTCATCCTGTAAATCCCGACTAGGTCGTCAAGTCGACTGCACCACATTCTTTCTTATTATCGTTCATAGGAGCTCTAAAAAATCTTTCAAAAGTGCCTGGCCTTTGAATTTTGGAAGCCTGATCTTCTACGTACACATCGAGATCACATTCGAGTCTTTTTCGAGACCTCTGTCTGATTAATATAGTCATAAATTATAATATTGTTGTGAGAATATGGTACCCGACTCTTCTTAAAGTGTCTTACCGTTTTTCTAATCAGGTTCGACTCATTTTCGAGTCTTTTCCGAGCCGTAGTCCAATAAATCACATTTTCAGCGTATGCATGAATCATTTTCGAGTCTTCTTTAGATCTCACATGGATCGCATTAATCTCTTTTTAATCAACAAAAGGGCTCAAAAAGATTCATCAAGGAGTTTCATGTTAAAATAATCTCACAAAAGTAAGTTTTTTAATGAAACGCATATATGGTGCGAATGACTAGCTCCTCTTCCAGAAGCTGAATGAAGCTTTATTTGATATTTGGTGTCTTGTTATACATTTTTGGTTTAGACCCGTGCAATGTATTACACAATCTTACATCGCCGGCTCCTGCTAAGTGCTAACAAATCTGTCCCATTTGGGAGTGTGCTATCTGAATCTATTCTTGGGTGCCCCCGCATTTGTGTACAAACGAGAGCAGATAGCCACATTTTAATGTTCCCTCTGCACTTTTGCTCAAACGCAAGCAGATAAGTTGCTCTTTTCAAATGCCTTTGAACAATGTACAACATTTGATTTTCCTTTTTAACTTGACCAACGTTTTTCTTTCTTCTCGAAATCGGATGGGATTTCTTAAACGCAACTTTAACTATCAATTTAACGATTATGTACTAGAGTTAATAAAGATCTTAAGAAATTGACTTAAATGATTGAACCTGATCTTTTTTTAGGAGACAGGCGTCGGGCTTAGGCTCGGGAGCTTGAACATTGAAAAGGTTCGGTAATGTAAGAAATTTCATTTTTAAACGCCTAGAAAAAATATAGAAGAAATCCAAAAATGTATTTTTAATTTTTCGAATAAAGAACTGCATTTCAATGCCTGTCCTGATCCAGTAAAATATCCAACTTTATTTTATCAACAACCTACAGAACAAATTTAAAGTTCACAGTTTGAATGCTTTCTGAGATATGACGCTGAACCACTTTTTAACCGTTTTTAACCGCTTTCGAATCGGTTCACAGACGTGAGACATAGCCTATGACTCTTTCCTGGTCGACATGAACGACAAGTGGAATTCCAATTGAACAATGTTACATGGAAGTTGACAATCACTAAATCAGGTTTGAGGAAAATCGGAATTGCTTAAGCAGTTGAAACCGATTGCTCAAAGTCACGTGGAATCAATTCGTCAAAAAGAGACAACCTGATCTAGTTGCCACAGATATTCTTCGCACCTTTTATATAGATTTGTAAATTATAAATAAGAAAAATCAACGTTTACACGGAAACCGACTAGGAATTCAGAACAGGGCCGTTTGTGAAATTTCAAACATACTTTCACTTTTTGTATATGTATAGATTTTTACAACCTAAACCCGATTTTTTCCTTATTTTAATTATTTTAAATTCAGCGAATTTTGTTCAAAAATTCTAAATATTAACACTCTTACAACTCCTCTAGAAAAGGTTTTAAGCAAACTCATGAAAAATTGTCTACTAGTAAGACAAACGGTAATCACTGTAATTTCAGCAGTAGTGGCAACTCAATTGAACTTTTCGGCGATCTGGTCACTCTGGCAATAGCCTACAAAATAAGCGGTAAACTGAGTCTTCTTGATCAGTTCTATTGTGAGCAGAAGCAGTGAGAGAAGCAACGCGCGGCAATTATTTAATATGTTATCCAGTTTGTGTTGTATGCGTCTAAGTACCGCCGGCGTGGTCATTGGCTGGCTGGGCGCTATTTTATCATTTGTGGTTACCATCCTAATTTCCATATTTTTGGCGCATGCCGATGTAATTGCTTTTAGAATTTCGTTGGAAAGAAGCATTGACGACGCAGCAGTCATTGAATCGGGTAAGAGAACTTGCACAGGATACATATTAAATATATACATATGCATGTTTTTTTTAGTCCTTGTATTAATATGCAGTGTATCCTTGGCTGTGGTGATCATCAACCTGGTGTCTTCGGCTATGTTGGTGCTGGGCACCATAAAGGCAAGTGTATTTACAGTTGTACCCATATACATACATGCAAATTGATCATTTGTCTTTCTTTTTCTAGAGAAACCATTTGCTATTGCTGCCCTGGCTGTTTAATTCCGCCTTCTCCTTAATTATTGAGATACTATTTATCCTGATTGTATGGACTATATTTTTATTAAATGAAGGACCATTTTCCCCTATATCGATAACCTTGCTATTCACCATGCTAGGTTTGGGTTAGTATGATACTATATGTACTATTATTAACTTTTGAATTATAACTGTAACATGTTAAAGTTTCTGCTTTTGTTGGACCACCCAACATACAATTTATTAACGTATTGTATTTTCCTTCTTTTGTTTTTTGCTAGTGCATGCAGATTTCAAAAAGTGACTCACATTGTTGTCTTGTTTACAATATAAGAAATTAGTTCCGAACTTGATCCTCTTGAAGTGCTTTTGCTTTTGCTTTTCATTTTGTTTGTTTGAGTTGCTAACTAATGGTCGTTTTTTCTGAAACCCAAGCAATTTAAGACGATTCTCTAAAAAAATGTTCATTTCTGTTCTCTTCCAGCTCTAAACATGTACATTTTCTGTGGCATCTACTCCCTGTTCAAACAGATTCAAATTACACGCGATCACCAGGTCCCATTAATCTCTGGCAATGCTTCTGATCACCATGAGACCATTACATATACCAAAATTTAAATAAAAAAATAAAATCGACAAATTAATACTAATATTTGAAATATATATAAAATTTTGTACCATCATGTAATTACTTAAGTTTATGTATACTTGCACTGGAGTTTACCATTAAGAGTGTCATTTCTTGGAAATTAAATAAGAGAATAAGCTTTGAAGCTAAATTGCATTTAAAAGTAAAGTTTAAATAAAGTAAAAAGTTGATCTGTAATGATATGGATATTTTTAGTGTACGGTTTGGATTTTTAGCAAAGTAAAATCAATCAACGACGAGGTATGATGCCAATTTGCTGTAAAGGCTTAAGGTGACGAAATCAAAATAAATTTTCAATTTAGTTTATTTAAACATTGCCCTAAAATCTAAAATTATTCGCCACACTAAGCCCCTGTTCCAAAACTTAACTCGTTTCTTAAAGATTTGCCTGCAATAATGTGGTAGAGAGACAATGCCGTCTGGAAATTGGTTATGGAAGCTACAGAGCTTAGTTGGGAAAAACAGTTTCGATCTTAAAGTTGACTATGAGCAGTACTCCCATAAATTGATTTATATAAAATTTACACTGCGGTCGTACGCGTTTTTCTGGATATAATTGAAAACTTGGCTAGTGAGGACGAATTAGCTAAATCGCCATCTAATCAGATCCTTAATGAGTGAATGCCGCAACACCATTGAGGAGGACAACAATCTGCTGCCCCAGCTTCGAAACCGTATACCACATCATGATGCAATCCTTTGGCTGGACCAAGCCCCCTATGATCAATCGCAACAAAGACAGGTATGGCGCTCAGCCAACATTTTTAACTAAGCTCTTTTGCTAAGAGCGTGAGAGAGAGCGGGAGAGTGAGCTCAAGAGTAAACGACGCACATTCACGCAAGTTAGGTACATACATATGTATGTAGAACAAAAAAGCCATGCAGAAACCATAAAAACAATGACTTCGGAAAACATTCGGTGTGAATTGGCGAGTATGTTCAAAGAAATTTTAACATAGGAGCACAATTTGAAACGCCTCTCTTTTCTGAGTGATATTAACTCCATTGTGTCAAAGAGATACTTCATTGTGACAACAAGATACTTTACTGAACATTATTGTTGACATAGGAAAACACGGTGGTTAGAGGGAGATGGACATGGTCGCAAAAATAACTCTGAGAGTCAAAAAATAACTCAGAGCCAAAATGACGGCGAACAGCTGACAAATATCTGCAGCAAAATGTGCTTCTATGTTAAATTTTCTTTGGTATGTTCGACCCCAAGGGCTATGGCTGGAAACTCGGGTCTAGACTGCAAAATTGATCAGTCAACACCGCTTCTGTCAAAAATAATACAGCTGTCCGCTCTTATTTACGCTCTCTGGATTCATTTGGTCAGCTGTTCGCTCTCACTTACGCTCTCTGGATACATTTGGGAATATGTCTGGCTCGCTCTAACCATTGTGATTTCCAACAGTCACTATCGTTTAGCACTGGGTTCCCCAAGCAGAGAGGACACTAAATGTGTAAATGCTTTTTATCACTGTTGCTCGGCAATATACAGCAGAGGAACGGGTTGTCTTGTAACGTTGATTACAACTGACGTTCAGACTTTCAGTCAGAAATGACTTCGGTAAGCATTCGGCTCTAATATGTGCGAATTACCGAATGCGCTCGGCCACCAGGAGCTATGTCTGGGGAACTCTGGTTTAGCACCACCAAATTGAGAGGAAGCGCAAATTTGTTCTCTAATACTCAATCTTCATGACACAACCTTCCGCAACAACTGTCAGCTGCACACTGAACTGTTTTGAACCGATCTGAGAGTGCACTGAGAGAGTGCCACACCTTCTTCGTTGTAAAATGAGCTGGCCATCATGGCAATGCCTATAAGCCGGATGTGTTTAATCGCTATGTGAATGTCGTATCGCGCATTGAGCTCGAGGGCCAGATTAACGCCGGATGCTCAATCTTAATAACTACAACAACTAAAGGAACCACGCAGGGAAACTAAAATATCAATATATCGAGGCACATTAAATTTCTCAATCCTGCAAGGAACATTAAAGCCACAGTAAAGTCCTCAATGCAGGCACAACAAGCCTTCGGTTCTACCAACAGCTCATCACAGAATCTGCAAAAGGGAAAACACTAGAGCAACCATACACTGGCCATAATTGACTTGTCGCCACCGATGTAGTCGTCACGGATTCTCCGCAATTTTCTCTCAAATCCGTTTAATAACAATTTGAATTATTTTTCCGCCTTACTGTGGGGCAACACTTGTCATTTTTAACTTTGCAATGATAGGGTCACACTGTTGCCGCGGCTCGCGCCAAAAACTGTATTTATTTAACTTTAATTTGTTTATAACGCCCACAAACTCACACAAATGACGGACCCCGAAGATGAAGCTAATCTGCCTCAGCCTACGCCTACCTCAGCACCTTCGGGTCAAATTAAAGCCATAGCCAAGGATACTGTTCACAAAATTTGTTCTGGTCAGGTGGTGCTCAGTCTGGCCGTGGCCATCAAGGAGCTGGTGGAGAATTCCATAGATGCAGGCGCCACACTAGTGGAAGTAAAGCTTAAGGAACAGGGTCTGCAGGGCGTGGAGGTCAGTGACAATGGCAGCGGTGTGGAGGAGGCACATCTGGAGGGCATGAGTAAGAGATGCATTTAGCTGGCTTTCACTGGTTTTCACTGATTTCCAACCTCTTTCTGCCAGCTGCCAAGTATCACACCTCCAAAATACGTGAATTTGTGGACTTGCTGGGTGTGGAAACCTTTGGGTTTCGTGGCGAGGCTCTGAGCTCACTCTGTGCTTTGTCCGACATGACCATACAAACGCGTACCAAATCCACGGAAGTGGGTAGGTTGAGGTTTAGTGTTTCATACACGAGATAATTTCTTGCCTATTGCAGCTCTTAAAATTGAACTTGACCATGAGGGCAAAATCAAGAAGCGTTCGCCTTGCGCCCGTGGAGTAGGCACCACCGTCTCGCTTGCCAATCTATTTGTACCCTTGCCCGTGCGTCGTCGTGATTTTATGCGTAACATCAAAAAGGAATTTAACAAAATGTGCCAAATATTACAAGCATATTGTCTGGTGACCAAGGGAGTTCGTATAATTTGCAGCAATCAAACGGCCAAAGGTGCCAAATCCATTGTGCTGCAAACGCATGGTGCTCAGGAGGTATTGGCTAATATCGCAGCAGTGTTTGGTAGCCGACAAGTGGCCGACCTGGTGCCACTTAAGTCACCCTTTGAGCAGGGAGAGCTGAATGAGGCCGCATTGAGGAGTGAATTAGAATCGTCAGCGGATGCCACCACCCAATTCAATGCGGAGGATATTGAACGTCTAAATCAGGCAGACTTTCAGCTAGAAGGTTTTATATCTAGTTGTCGTCATGGAGCTGGCCGCTCCAGTCGAGATCGCCAGTTTTTCTATGTAAACTCTCGTCCCTGTGATCCCAAACATGTGAGTGAGTGAATGAGTCTGAAGTCACTGTAACGATGTTATATCTATACTTCTCCACAGATAGCCAAGGTGATGAACGAAGTATATCATCGCTATAATGTGCAACAGCAGCCTTTTATCTATCTGAATATAGTGACAGCTCGCTCCGATGTGGATGTAAATCTCACACCCGACAAGCGTCAGTTGTTGCTTAACAATGAGAAGATTCTACTGCTGGCGCTTAAGAAATCTCTGCTAGATACATTTGGAAATTTGCCTTCCACTTTTCAAATGCAAAATACCACCATAGTTAGCATGCTGGAGCCCAAAGTGAAGGAAGCGGAAGTTGAAGAAAATGAAACAGAGGAAGTACCTACAACTTCCTCGCAGCGATTTATGGATGTGCTCACGCAATGGCGACGTACGGGCGATACCCAAGGCATAGCACCTAAAGTTCCAGCTAAAAGACGTTGCCCGGAAAGCGAAGAATTGGCCGTACGTTCACAGAAACTACAAAAAATACAAGATTTCCTCACTCAAGAATCGCCCAAATTGGAGAGAAGCTGCAAAATCGACTCGGACATCGAAGAAGAGGAAGCAGAAAAAGAGCCATCTAAGTTAAATGAAAGTTTTCTAAATCTTAAGCAAATGAAGGCAGAATCAATGGGTAGGTCAAGTTGGAGGGGATTAACAAGACTGTCTAACAATTCTTCTCTACTTTTACAGCCTACGATGAGTTGACTCAGCCGCCTCGTATTGATTGCAAGGTCCTGACCCCTATAAAAACACGGCCAAGCATAGCCGAGAAAAAGCCCGAGCTGGCCAAATCCGATCCCATTCTAATGCTTAGCTCACAAACCTCCACAGAGTCCAACAATGATTACGATGATGATGATGAACACATAGAGCTACCCACACGCATCGAATTCGATGGCAATAGTGATGAGGATGAGTCAACTGCATCGCCCAACATATTCAGTGGAGAGATACGCACCACTTTACAGCAAATTGCCAGCAGTCTCAGGGCACAAGAGCAGCGTCAATCCGAGCATAAACAACGCCTAAAACTACAACGTTTGCGTTTCAAAAGTGAAATTAATCCAACGGAAAATCAAAAGGCCGAAGCCGAATTACAAAAAGAAATAGCCAAAGAGGATTTTGCACGCATGGAAATCATTGGACAATTTAATTTAGGTTTCATCATTGTCAAACTGGCCGATGATCTGTTTATAGTTGATCAGCATGCGGCAGATGAGAAATATAACTTTGAGACATTGCAAAGAAGCACCCAATTGGAGTATCAGCGTTTGGCAGTGCCACAAACACTGGAGCTGACTGCTGTCAATGAGATGATATTAATGGATCATCTGAATGTGTTTGAAAAGAATGGCTTCAAGTTTGAAATCAATGAAGAAGGTGAGAGGAGCAGGCATTTGATGGAGTTTGGGAATGGAATGTTAATTTAAGAATTTATTTTTTAGCTCCCGCCACCAAGAAAGTGCGTCTGCTAGGTAAACCCTATAGCCGGAACTGGGAATTTGGCAAGGAGGATATTGATGAGCTTATATTTATGCTGCAGGATGCACCAGAGGGCACCGTATGTCGTCCCTCGCGCATACGTAACATGTTTGCTTCACGCGCCTGTCGCAAATCCGTAATGATTGGCAAGGCTCTTAACAGAAAGACCACCATGAAGCGACTTATTACACAAATGGGAGAAATTGAACAACCCTGGGTAAGTGTATTGAATGTGGCCTAGGAATATATAGGAATAGGAAAAAATTAAATATGCCTTTCCATTTTCAAAAAGTCTATAAAGAGAATATGCTGCTAACTGGAGCTAGGTTCTTCAGGTGCTTTGCGATTAATACCCAAAACAGCTACTGGCTATTTACTTTGAGAAACTAGTGTATAACTAATGCAGGACAGCAACACTACAACGTTCTGGGAGAAACTCCTCAAGGCTCTAGGCTAAGTTCAGTTACCAGTTACTTTAGAACAGAGGTGCCTAGAGCCAGCTTACGGCGGCGTAAACTTCAAATCAAATGAAGAAAGAAGAGCTTTGCGCATAATATTGCCCTTGTGACCGTGGCAAGGTCTTAGAAAGATGCAATCTTGTGATTGACAAAATCTTTTTGTGGCTAACTACAAACAGACTCACACTTATCGAAAACTAAACGGACGACGTCTTAGTTAGTAGCAGAATAAGAGTGGAAATGGTGTAGCCGAACCCTTCGTTCCAAAGCAGTTAAGCAGTTAACACTTTCACCATAACGCGTTGATTCGAAACTAAACTAGAAGGACTTTATATGTGAAGTGACTCGAATAAGGTCGGCTACTAGATTATGGGTTAGTAAACCCGTACTTTTTAATCTGGTTGGCATTGAACAGTCGGTTTAAAATCGCTCAACTTTCGTCATCTAAATGTAGTAGCCGGGCATTTCTGGGACACCCCTGATAGAGTCTGCGCGGAGGATGCGGAATCCCTCAGGTCCAGTAAGTTATGATAATAGGCTTGTAAACTAGGATTTTGGATCGCAACGAAAGTCCACCACGAGGCTTGAGAAGCTAATCAAGCTCCTTCGCCTTAGCTGCGACTGTAGCTGCTGCTGGTAAAAAAAGGCCAAGGCTCTTGACCCTAGGCGTCTTATAGCGAAGGTGCAGTGTTGACTTTTTGATCGATTAGTGGCTATGTTCCAACGACCAAAGCCATCCAGGCACCGCTGAAGCAAGAAAAGCGGTATCGTTCAGCATACGTGGTGATAAAGGTGCGATGAGCGACTGGATACGGCAGATGCGCTGTGAACAAAGAGTATAGCACTGGTCCGAGAACACTACCCTGAGCCCCGCACGAGTGGAACTGATGATTGAAAGCTCTTCTCTCAACTCAACCGTAAAACTTAGCTTACTTAAGTCGAGACTACAAAATTCTAAAAGAGTATGATGGTAGTGATGATAGGGTTTGGTCTGTTTCAGCTTCTGACTAGGACTTGCAACTCCGTATCTTGTAAACTGTTTGGAATTTCGCTTTGACGTCATAGAGGAAGTTATTGCATTTGGCTTGGCTTACAAAACATTTCTAAGTAGCAAGCAAGTCAATAAAGTCACATTTATATACTCAAAATTACAAAAATTTCGTAAAATCGTCATGTTTTCCCTCATTTTATACTGTTTTTCAACTTTGTCTTGAAAACTGTAACGAATTTGACTTAGCAATGCAGAACAAAAACGTAGCTAAGACTTAAATAAACCAACGATTGGAACATACCAACTTCATTCGATTGGTCCTTCGTATAGTTACGGGCCCTTAAGCATGTAGAATTATAATCAAAACTCATAAATTGGCCATTTTTGGTAGCAATTGGCTGACACAGTCAAAAATTTCGATTGTTTTGTATTAAATCAATAAAATAGTAAAAAAAAACATAACTTAAAAATTATAATTAAAAAATTTAAGTTTTTTACTTTTTTACCAAAAAAATTCGTTTTTTTTTCGAGTTTTTATGACAGTTGTACGTGCTTGTGGGCCTATAACTATATGAAAGAGTAACTAAATGAAGATGGTTCGTTTATTTTGGTCTAAGCTACAACTTTGTGCTAAATTACTTGTCCAAATTTGTAACGGGTTTCAAGATTAAGTTGAAAAACTGTAAACAAGTGGTAAAAACTTGGTTTTTTTGAACAACTTTTGTAATTTTGAGTATGAAGATGTAATTTTTTTGATTTGCAACAAAGAAATGCTTTGTAGGACAAACCAACAGCAACAACTTTGCCAAAGATATAAAACCAAAATTCAAAATAGTTTACGAGATATGGAATCGTAAGTCCTACTCTGAAGCGAAAAAGTTAAAAATGCAATAAAAGCAAAACGGCAGCTAATCAGACTAAACCCAGACAGCGTTTTTAGACTGCCATCCATAGCTCGTAAATAATTCTCAACCCTTTTTTCAGTTCGCCCTGCTCACGTCACTGACCGAAAAACTAAAGAAAAATCGGGCTCGGGCTTCCCTCAACCGAATGTATTCTGTTATCGCGCTCACTGTTAAGTGGCTGTGGTTGAAAACACAGCACTGATCTGTCTGACAGCAACCGAATACCAGGCCCAACTCAGTCAATTGTTCTTAAATTGCGTGCTTCTCGAAGACCAAACTGTCAAAATGTTATTTGAAAAGGTTGCAGACTTGTGAGTTGCGCCAGTGTTTAACAGAAGCAGAGAGAGGGTCAATGCGAGAGAGAACAAGAGAGCGCATATAGTTCGTCGCATACATTCATATCATTAGCCGAGCCTTACACACCGATGCATGCATACGAGAAGACCTTTTGAATTCGGGAATTTTGGTAAACGGTCCCAAAAAGACCTAAGAAAAGAAAAAAAAGTTTTTCTCTCCTCTCACAATCAAATAGAAGCAGAGAGCGTAGTTAAAGCTTGTTTCGGTACCTCTTTTCAATGTAGTCGCACGAAAGCTGTCGGTTTCTGACAAAGGCAAACGGGGGACCGATTTTTGCGACCTCTGCTGCCATCATACCCTCTCAGAATTTTTTGGTCCCGACGCTATCCACTTTTTTGTGTTCAAAAATGTGTCACAGTGTAATGAGTCGACGTTCCGTTACGTTGTTACATCGGAGATGGATCCACTTCGTGGCTAACTTTAATTTAAAGGATTAACTTTCGATTTATTTGATGCATTATACTTGCACATCGGATTTAAAATAAAATTTGGTCTTTTATTTTGTTTCGATAATATTTGATTTCGATATTATCCACAAAAGTTACTTATAATGTTCGAAATTCGACAACTGGATGATCTCTAATCCAAATGTATGTCAAACTGACATTTCATAAAACGTCAACTTGCTTATCTTAACTAAATACATATTTAAGCAGTAACTAATCCTACGGCATCTGCTTAGTTAATACCTACTAACACCTTGTGATTAGCTTACCCACTTAATCTATTCAAGTCACCTTGAACTTTACTTTAACAATTAGATTTATATAACCTTACTCTTAAAACCCTTCGATACCAAATCCGCCACCTGGGAGACTTCACGACCACGCGTCTCGGGTAAATAAAATTTGGTAAGCAGAAACACCAACAAGGCAAACATGGAGAAGACCAAAAAGACCCAAGAGCCAAGTAGAGTGTGCATGGTGGGAAATAGAAATCCCACCAGAAAGTTACAGCCCCAGCCCACCTGATTGCCTATTGAATTAGCCACAGAGCGTGAAGGTACCTCAAAAAGCTCTACAAGAAAATAAAAACCATCAATTTGTAGAAATCCTCAACGCTATCACAACAAACCTGCGCCTATAAAAGAAGGCATCGGTCCCAAAGCCAGCTGAAAGGCTATTAAGTACAGGAAAATGCTTAACATGGTGCCAAAAGAGAACCAAGGAATCTGATTCTGAAATTCAATTGAAACAAAAAATTAACATATTCCAGCTAAAGTTCCATTTACTTACCGTAAACTCCACCAACCAGCCAAAGGCAAACATTAAGAGTCCACAAAAGCCCGAAGATAATAGCATCAGAGTGCGTCTATTAAACTTGGCCATTAGCAGAGGACTTATCAGAGACACGGTTAGATTAACATTGCCCGCGCAAAGAGTTAACCATTCAGCAGCGCTGGATGAGAGTCCACCATTACGAAAAATAGAGGCGGAGTAGTAAAAGATCTAAGCAAAAACTGATTCCTTCTTCTACAATATTCAAAGTAGAGCACAAAAACTTACCGCCGAACAGCCCGATAGCTGCTGTCCTCCTTGATAGGCACAGAGTAGCACCAAAGGCAGCAGCATTTTGGGATCACCAAGTATCTCACTCAGACCACGTGTGCTACCGTCAACCGAGGCCTCCTTATCCATGGCCTGCAACTCCTGTTCTATGCCCAAATCACTTCCACGCAAAAGTATCAACATCTGGCGAGCCTCCTGTTGTCGTTGCTTCACGATATACAACCACTTGGGACTTTCCGCATAGAAACGGAATGGTGCATAGCATATGACCATAAATAACACATAGAAACTCAAGGCCAAATGCCAATTCTGTGCTCCACCAAACAGCGACTGTAGGGTAAATATCTGCGATATAACCATGCCAATGGAGAAACCCACAGCACAGCAAACGCCTAAAGTTCCTCGCTGTGAAATCGCCGCTATTTCGCTGTGATACATGGGCAGACAAGTGGTGACCAGGCCAGCACCCAGACCCACCACCACACGACCCATCAGTAGTAACTCCACCGAACGTAACCAGCGACAAGTGAGAAACATTAGAGCAGCCAGAAGCAAAAGGAAGCCACTTAGCAGAAAGCAACCACGACGACCAAAACGATTGGCTGCCCAGCCAGCACATGCTGAACCCAACACTCCACCAATTAAGTAGATGGCCACAATTAAAGCCCACAAGGTGTCCAGTGTGGAGGGTGAAATGGCCCAGCCATAGTTTTCCCAGAGCATGGCCTGACACCAGGAACGCATGTGCTTGAAAAAGAAAAGGGAACATAGTATATATGTAGATTAAAAGAGTATAAAGTAGCTCTCACCACAGCGGGCGTATTGATCACACCCATGCAATAGCCACAGGGTAAAGCTGACCCAATGGTACTCCCCACTGTGCTCCATACCAGCACCGATGTCCACTGCACTTTGTGTTGCTTCTTCACTTCCATTCTGATCACTAGCTTAAAATCAACTGGCAGCAGCATTCACTTCCACCACATTTAATCTAACATAGACTTGACAAGGGATTTAGCATATTTATTAGACTACAAAACTTTTGATTTAAAGCCATCTGCAACCAGAGGAGCCACCTCAGATGGCACACGCCCACGAGTTTCGGGCAAGTAGCGTTTTGTCAGCCCAAAGAGCAGCAGGCAATTAATAGAGAATGGTAGGAATACCAAGGCGCCCCAGGCATTCTGGAGTGTGGGAAAAACCATGCCAATAATGAAATTGCACAGCCAATAGATAACGCTACCCAAAGCCATGGCCGCCGGCCGGGGAGTTACTTCAAAGAGTTCTGAAAGTAGTTGGAAAATAGGTCAAGCTGGTGGATAGCAAGGCTGCAAAAACTTTGCCAACTTCTTTCAGAATTGGATTCGGTTGACAGAGCGTTAAACCCAAGGGTTTAACAAGAACAAAAGATCCATTAGAATCCATTTGGAATCGATAGTTTTTCAGCTTCATTGGATGAAAATGTAACATCAATCTTACAATAAATGGATATTGTTAATATCCTTTTTAAGATATTAAAACTATCCAGTCCAAATGGATACCGAAATCTGGATGATTGTTATATATCTCATAACATGTGTGAATATGTTTCTTATGAGAGCGTTTATATTTCAGTTTAAATTGGTTCGGAATCAGTTTTGAATTGAGAAAGTATCAAACTCCATATTTTCCATCTAAACACCAAATTATCAGTTCATAACTTGACTAATTTCTAAGTTCCTATATTAAGTTCACTTTGCTCCCGTCGCTGACCGAAAAAAACCATAAAAGGAACGGTCTCAGTCGTCCCTCAACCGAATGTGTGCTGCAATCTGGCTCTCCAATAACAGGCCCATGTCAATCAAGCGGTCATAAAATGTGTGCTTTTCGAAGACCAAAATGAAAATATGCTATGTTGAAAAGGTGGCAGACTCTAGCGCGCTCTAGACTTTAGCACAGGCAGAGAGATAGAAAGAACGAGAGAGCGCATATAGTTAGTAGTATACATACATAGGAAGACCTTTTGAGGGCGCGATTTTAGCGAAACGGACCGAGAGAAAAAAAAATTTAAAGTGTTTCTCTCCTCTCACAACCAAAGAGAAGCAGAGACCGCTGTTAAGGGTTGTTTTTGTCCATCTATTCAATGTGAATGCGCCAAAACTTTCGTTTTTTGACAAATGCAAAAAGGAGACCGATTTTTGCGATATGCAAATTTCTGAGTTATGGCTCTGAACCACTTTTAAACCAGTTCAAACCCAGTCCTGAACCAGTTTCACCAAGTTACAGGCTTACAGCTTAAATAAATTCGGGGCTTTGGCTCTGAACCACTTTAAAACCGGGTTTAAGCGCTTTCGCACCGGTTCGCAGACTTGGGACATAGCCTATGACTCTTTACTGATCGATATACATCTACTGTAAACATTTCGTCAAGATCGGGAGTCTTTACTGATCGATATACATCTACTGTAAACATTTTGTCAAGATCGGTTCAGCGGTTTAGTAGCCTATAAGGATCAAACATGCATTGACTTTTATTTAACCGTTTCCGGTCAACCTTTTCTTCTTTTTTTTGTTTAATGATAGCTAGGAGAATACTTGACACATAGAACTTAATCCATTTACCTTTCTTCTGATCTAATTGAAACCACGAAGATTCCCGGATCCGCGAAGTGACCAGTTATCGAAATTCAATAGATTAGGTAGACCAACTTGTTAGTCTATGAGTTTTATATGGCTTAACTTCTTCTTCATGAATTATCTTTCGACTCAAATGTTGCCTCAAAATGTCTTTACCCCAGAAATATTTGAAATTTCTCCAAGAATCTCTAAGAAGAAAGATTTTCAAAATAATTAAATAAATTAATCAAGTTCTAAAGACAAGATTTGAGTAAAAATTTTGAAACTAATAATTTTCTAAAATTTGTGATTTGGATTCAGTTAAAAATTCACAATCCGACTCAAAGGACCAATCGAATATGCACATTTTTGCAGCCTTTTGCTTGAAAGATCTTACCAGCTCCCACAAAAAAGGGCATAGGTCCCAGGCCAAACTGGAAGACGAAAATGTATAGAAAAATACAGGCAATGCAGCCCAGGGAAAACCAGCTGAAGCTCTCCTACAAGAAAAAAAAGAACTTAAATTAAAGAAGAAAAAATCAAATTATTTGGGGCTACTTACAATAAAGTGAAGCATCATGGCAAACAGAAACAAAAAAATGGTACAAAAGAAGGTGGAGAACAGCATAAGAGGACGACGATTGACACGCTCCATGAGTATAGGTCCCATCATTGAGGTGGCCAAATTAAGCGAACCAGCACCCAGATTGGCCCACTCGGCAGCCTGTGTGGACAAACCTGCCTTGTGAAAGATGGACACCGAATAGTAGAAAATCTGTAAGATTCATCAATTGGTTTGAGTAATTCAATTAGATGCTCAATCCAAATGGATACCCACCGCATTAATACCAGACAACTGCTGGCCACCCAAATAGGCACACACTATGAAGAGAGGCAGACGCAACTTTGGATTGCACATCACTTCCCCGAAACCACTGGCTGTCACCTTTGCATTAGCTTCCTGTTCCATGTCCAACAATTCCGCCTGTAAAGCTAAACTCTCCGACTTCAAGCCACGCACTTGTTCCAGCTGGCGTTGAGCTTCCACCCGTCGTCCCTTGACTATATACAACCATTTGGGACTCTCCGGATACCATCTGAAGGGAGCATAACAAATAACCACCAAAATGCCATAGAAAGCCAAGGCAATATGCCAATCATCTGGTCCTCCAAACACCGATTGAAGACTACAGATTTGGGCCACCACCACGCCCGCAGTCAAACCCATGGGACAGAGCGGCGCCAAGGTGCTTCTTTGCTCCAAAGCAGCCAATTCACTGTGATACATGGGCATAACGGAGGTAACCAGACCGCCGGCCAGACCTACCAGCAAGCGTCCCAAAAGCAGCAATTCCACAGAGCTCAACCAGCGGCAGCAGTAAAAACAGATGGCTCCCAGGGCAAGGAGCACTCCACAAATGTAGAAACAACCACGACGTCCAAATCTATTGGCCATGGAGGCACCCGTTAAGGAGCCCAAGGCTCCGCCCACTAGAAAAATGGACACTGCGGCCGACCAAAGCCATTCCAATTCCGACGGAGACAAGTTGAGCTCATAACGTGCTAACAGTGTTTCGTGGCACCAAGTGCGCATGTGCTGAATGGAATAGGCAAATCAAAACCAAACTAATTGAGATTTAAATCAAAACTTGCCTCCGCTGGACTGTTCATCACGCCCGTGCAATAACCCACTGGTACAGCGGCACCCAAGGTGGAACCAAAACCGGCCAAGTTCAGTGACCAACTCCATTTGGGCTGATCCTGCAATTGAAACTAAACTGTGACGACTTATAACACTTTTCGTGGTTGGACAACTGACCGGTTGCTTCTTTTGTGCCATTAAGGGTGCTTTCAGCAGATTCAATGAGCTGTTTTCAAGCGCGTCGTCTAGTTTTGCTGACATCTCCATGTCGATGCCACTTAAATGACGGAGAAAATGTCTTTAGGAATTGTCGTAGTGAGCTACTGACACAGGTTATATTTCACTTTTACTAAGATTAGGTCACACGCTTATGGAGCAGATCACATAAAAGATTACATGTTAATGCAAATAGGGTGAGAAAAGGGAAAGAAGATATTTGGAATAGGATTCAGAGATTAACACCGTCACGAAAAACGGATAAGGTATATTTAACTTTGTCTATGCCGAAGTTTTTATACCCTTGCAAGTGCAAGTTCTGAAATATCAGAGCTTTAGAGTTGCGAATCTGTTTGAACGCATATTAAAAGAACAATCAACGAATTTAAGAACGATCGAATTGAATATAAAAACAGTTTTTCTTACTAATACTCATTTTCCGAACGATTAGGGTCGTATGACAGCCCTAATATATAGTCAACCGATTTTGTTCAAATTTTGTAAATCTATCAAAACGCTAACATTGAAAACCAAAAACACCACTAAGACCCATTTTCCGACCGATCGTTCCTTATCGATTTAGACTAAATTTTGCAGATCTGATATAAAGCATATATGTATGTAAAATTCCAAATGGCCGATCTTTGGAATGGTAACAGAGGAAAGAAAAAAAATTTCCCCCTAAGACCCAATTTCCGACCGATAGGTCCTTTGGCAGCCATAAGATATAGTCATCCGATTTTGACCAAATTGGGCAAATCTGTTTAAAAGCATTTAACATTAATAATGGCCCAGTTTTAGGAACGATAATATTGAAAACAAAATAGTTTTTCTCCCTCAAGCTCTTTTTACAGGGGCTGATCACTCAGCTGAGTTTTCGTCAGACCAAAGCTCATCTGATCAACTCAGTTTCGCTTTTACTCATGCCTGAGAAGCTCAGATGAGTCAGTTACAGAACCATTGGTACATCGGAATCATCTGGTTCATAAGAACATTGTGACGTTGCTTTGTTTACATAAAAGAAGAAGACAAGACGCGCACCAATGCAAGTGCGCGAAAAGTTTACTCAATATTTCAACGAGCAAGGTTCAGTTCCCTGGCAGCAGAAGGCCAGTTCAATTATTCAATTTATTCCATTTATGTTTCCATACTTAATAAAATATCTTATGCTAACATTAATTATTTTGAATAGTAAACTTGTATTCAATTACTTTTTGGAAGAATACTTCCTCTGGGACCGTGGCTGCTTGCGACTTTAAAAATTCGCCAAAGGAGTTGACGCTTGAGGAATATTGGGTCGCAGTTGTGTTCAAAGCCAATATGGCCTTCTCTAACAACTCGGTCCGCTTGTCGCTTACGAAATTTTCCTCAGTGTTGGCCCGTTTTGGATCTTGCTGCTCCAAAAAAGAATCCTCTGAAAAGGATTCCCTTTCACGTTTGGCCATCTGCAATAAAGTCAATTAACTTCCGATTGCAAATACACGGATGTACAATATACTGTATACGAGGCTTAATAAAATAAAATATTGGGTGCTAAATCAGGGCTGTACGGCGGAGGACCCATCAATTCAACGTTTTGGCCTGTCAAAAAGTCGCTTGTGAGACATGATGTGTGAGAGCTCGCATTGTTATGATAGAGAATGATTCGTCTTAGGCGGCTGAAGACTTCCGTCGAACAAATGGTCGTGAACCACTCAGAACATGACATATGACCCACTCGGGCGAAGAAACAGGCGACTATTTGCTTCGCAGTGCTTCGTGCGCGAACAATTTTTGTGGGATTTGGCTCGTCTTAGAACACTCACACCGTCGATTGCTGTTTTGTTTCCGTCCCATGATTCGTCACCTGTGACGATCTTATCAATGTCTTTTGAAGCACCGCGATCGTATTTTTTCATCCTTTCTTTGCACCAATCCACACAGACTAATTCTTACATACGCTTGTGGAACTAATGTTTAGGAATGCCTCAATCTCATGGTACATGGTCACTTGACGAGCTTTCATTATCATTTCACGCACAGCAATGATGTTTTCTGCCACAACAACCGATTTTGGACAACCTTCAAGGAATTCGTCGCTGAGCGAACTACGACCACGATTAAATTCACTATATCAGCGATTTACAGTGGTTTTTGATGGTGTTTTATCGCCTTACAAAGAAATGAGTTCATCCACACACTCTTGATGAGATAATCCACGTCGAACGTTGTGAAATAATCCAACGAAAACCGACTCTTGAAATTTCCATTTTAAAGCCAAATTGATTATTTCAACTCACTGTAAACAACACAAATATCGCTAGTACAGCAAAACGTTGTAAAACCGTTTATGCTAAAAATGTTAAACTTTATTTTGATATTACCAGATTTTAACTATTGACATTAGTGTTTGCCAGTTCCGGACACAAAAATAGTACCCCACGTAATAAGATTTTTCATTTGTTAAAAAAACTAGCTAAAATTATTTCGGTATATTCCACATTTCGACACATATTGTAAATCGGCTGCAGTCTCTCTTGCTTAACAACACAAGCACCAATTTTTGTCCTCTTCTTTTTGAGATCTGGCAAAGAGCTTTCAAAAGCTTCCCTTTTTTTTGGGTTTATGCTAGCCGAACTGCTTTTGACTTTTCGCATTTTTATTTGAAATTTAACTCCATCTGATTCTTTTTGGCGAAGAATCCCAAATGGTCCTTAGAGCCAGATATTCTGAAAACCATATTTTGTATTTACTTCTGTATGATATTGAATTCTAAGAACTAGCTTAGCATACGATTAGACTTAAGTGTGGTGAAAAGTTCCGCCAACCTAACTGATGAATAGTCTAATCTATTATAGAGCTCGCTTAAGCATAATCAAACTCGTTTTTTTGCAAATGAACCAAGACGAACCGTTTTCTGTTTTGGTTTTAAAACTCTGTGTAGTCGTTGTAGAAAGTAATATCCGCAATCTGATAGAATCACCGGTATTAATTATATCTCCTTATGTATGTCTCTTTACAGAATTGCCCGCACGGTCGACCCACCATGCGTCATCTAGTCAATATCACGATGCTGATGGATGACGATCAGGCTGAAGCCCCACTAAAACAAAAGTCCCAATAAATAAAAACTCTCAGCAATTGCAACAGTGGATTTTATTTATCTTAGCCGGAGGCCTGTCACACGTGTGACACGTGGTAAATTACCTCATCAACATCATCATTATCTTGATTAACTTAGACACTGATTGTGCGAAAGATATTAAACCCGCTGTGAGCCGTTGATAGTATCACTCCCGGCAGTTGGGCATGCCAGTGCAACTCTTTTATCTCCTTCTGACCCTGATGTATGAACAGCAGCTGCGGCGGCAGTTTATTTAGTTCTTCTTGATTCTGCGCCTGAGCCTGCTGCTCTTGATCAGCATCCTTTTCCACAGCCAAATCCCATAAAGCTATCTGATCATCATCGCCACCTGAGGCCAATATGGTGGCCTCACTGGGATTCCATTCGACAGTGGTTATGTGATCGGTATGATGCTTAAAAGTGGCAATGGGTTTCTGGCTCTGAAATTTTCGCAAATCCCAAATATGCAAAAAGCCATCATCTCCTCCACTGGCTATAAACGGTTCTGTGTGATTCCACGAGATCACATTGATGTCGCTCTCGTGGGCATCTGTGCAGGTCAACATGCAGGCCTTCTGCGGTGCCGCCCGACAATCCCAAATGCGTATGGTCTTGTCCACCGAACAGGAGGCCAGCACACTGCGCTCATTAGGACTCCATTGCAAATCCTCAACGGATTGTGTGTGACCCACCAGCGGTCGCTGATCCACCTTCCAGGTGCCATCCTCCAATGGACTCCAAATGTGTATATCTCGACGACAATCGCCAGTGGCCAGCACGCCGTCGGCAATGGGACTCCAATCAATGGCAAAGCCCTCCTGTTGATGGCCACTGAAGGTAAAAACGGGACGTGACTCGCTTTGCTCATATTGCTTGAGTAGCTGAGCATCTTCGACTGCCTGCAGTGGCTGTGACAGATTCCAGATATTCACGCGTCCCAGTTCGCTCCACGAGGCGGCGTACACCGTATTACCCAAGCGACGGGCACGCACACGATTCACACAACCCTGATGCTTGATCAGGGCACAGGTCATCTGTGGTTTTTTCAGCTCATCCTTGTCGGCCACCTCATCCTGATCATCCTCCAGCTCCTCGTCATCATCATCGTCATTCTCATCGTCCTCCTGGGTCTTGTGTAAATTGCTCATTTTCATCACAATCAGATTGTTTACATGAGTCCGAGCTGCTTGGGTACCGGCCACAATGTAGGCGCTTATGGGAAACGATTCACGACTGGGGCCCAGCTCATCGGGTATGATGTCAAAGCTAAGGCAGGGTGCGCCTGTTGAGGCCTGATGTAACATTACATAGGCACTCTCATCGCAGACAAGTTCCTCATCTTCAGCCAGAGACTTGGTAGGCAGATAGACTTCTTTGGGTGGCTTTGATGTGTTCTCGCCTTCACCCTCACTATCGCTGTCGGGCTCCATGTCACTCTCGGCATCTTCGGGCTCTATCACCTCCATGCTCAACTCATCAGCGCCCTCAGCGTTGTTGTCCATGGTAATCTTGTCCAGAATTTAAATGCTTTTTGTTTTGAAGCCGCACGTGCACGCTCGATAAAGATTAATGCTGAATATCGATAGTTGATGACAGTAGGGTGACCATAGCATGGTCACCCTTATTTGCCAGAGTTGTCAAAGCATATTGTCCCTCGTGTCAAAGCTAAATAAAATACAATATCAAGTTAAAACTGAAATTGAGCACAACTCGAGTTCGAATTAAATAAATACAACAATTTCCTGAAACAAATTTATCAAAATGGTCAAATCAGCAAATCCCCTTAATATTCTGCGCAACATCTACAACAATGAGTTCCAGTGGTAAGCCAATTGATTACACCTCCAGCCGCTGACTTTACATAATGCCCCCCTTTCCCCACCAATTTCTCTGCAGGATGCTGGTCAAGAGCTTTGGCATGTTCTTTTTGGGCGTACGTATGGCCAAGGAGTTTGTCGGTGTGGAATTGATGCCCTCTGTGGGACCGGCTTAGTGGTGTGTCTGTGCGTAGCAATATCATAAACCAAAATTCAATTCAAATTAAAGTTAACTAATTATAATGTTAAAAAAGGCAGAGAAATATATACAAATGTCTTGAGCAGCGGAGGAGATTAGCTTCGGCTCACAATCAGTTCCTTGACTTTCGACTCGTCCGTATCGATTTCGTTAATGAGGCTTTTGGCCAGCACGCTGGGCGTCATCTCGCGTTGCAGGAAATTGGCCACCAATTTGCGACTGGGCACAGCCCCGCCATGGGCCAAGATCTCAGAGCGATATTTCTCGCCCGCCTGTCGATTGAAGGGATTGGCCTCGAAATACGTTTGCCATATCCAAGAGGCGATGGTTTTAGATATCAGATAGGCATAGTATTTGGCGCCGTAGCCAACCAGGTGGGAGAAGCGCAGCTGCCAGGCCGTATTCTCAACATAGGGCAGTCCATAATAGCGCTCTTGCACGATTTTCAGTATATCGGTGGTACTGCCACCCAGGCCAGCCACCTCGCCATGATACACCTGATCCAGAGCCGAGTAGAATACCTGAAGTTGCGTTTCGCTGGCGGCGAACAGATGCTTGGAGGCGCACAGCCTGCGCAGCATATCCTCCGACATGGGCTCGTGGGTCTGAAAGTGGCGGGCAAAGGTGCGCAGCACCCGGGGATCATTGGCAAAGTACTCCATCAAAATACTGGGCACCTCGGCAAAGTCCGTGGTACAGCGGGTACCGGTGACATGCTGGTACTCGGTGCGCGCCATCATCGAGTGCATGGCATGGCCCATCTCATGGAAAAGATTATCAACACGGGCAGGCGATAGCAATGTGGGTCCTGACCATCGTGGTTGGGCCAGACCCAGCATGACCACCACCGAGGGAATCTGGTAGGTGCCATCGGGCAACCGCCTGCCACCTTGTATGGTAAAGTGGCAGTCCTGATTGGGCTTTCCACCCCGTTCGAAGAAATCGCAGTAGATGTAGCCCAACAAGCCCTCCTCGTCATGCATCACGGCCAGCTTGTAAATGTCACTTGACCACGATTCACCCGGCTCCATCTCGGCATTCTGCAGCCGCACCCCATACAGTGAATGCAACAGATTGTCCAGCCCCTCCATGCAACCACCCAGTGAGAAGTATGGAAGAAACTCATTGGCCGTCTCCTCCAGCGATTGACGTCTCATCTGGGTGGTAAAATACGGCGTATCCCAGATTTCGACTAAAGCTTTTGCCTGGCCGCTTTCTTTGCGTTTCATTTGCGTCATTCGGGCAAAGTCTGCCTCGGCACGTGGACGCAATTGCTCTGAGAGTTCATCAATGAATTCACGTACCAATTCCGGACGCTCCATGGTGCTGGCATTGAGAGCACGATGGGCATAGGTCTCAAAGCCACAGCTGCGGGCCAGCTCGTGACGACAGAGTAGCAGATCCTTGAGCAATTGCTCCTGTTCCTCTAAAGGTTGCAGGTACAAACGATAGGCGGCCTCTCGCAACTGAACATTCTCGGCATTGGTGCAGAGGCCTGTGATTATCACATTGTCGCCGGCAGTGGGAAAGCTGTGTGTGGATAGTTGCGTTATTTACTGGAAGTAGTAATTCAATCCGTGTCCACTTACTAGTTGCGTATGGGCTCGGGCACATAACTGCGCGGCAATACCGAGGGCTGGACAGCTCCACTCATAAACTTCTGACCCAGCTGGAGTATATAGTCATTGAGACGCACCACACGCAGACGTTCCTCCTCTGGCAGATGAATGCCACACTGCTCGAAATCGAAGAGAAAGAGCTTGGCCACATGATGATCCACCTCGCTGGTGGGCATAATGTCACCCTGCTCTATCACATTGCTCAGAGCCTGGTACAGCGGCTTGTTGGTGTTGAGGCTGTCGGAGAAGACAATTTAGTTTGAATTAAAAGCTTTTAGGTGTAGCCTTCTCTACCTTTCCACCACGCCACAAATACTTATGCAGGCATCCTCAGCCGCCTGCGAATATTTGTTCTTGGGATGAGCTATCCTGATAAACTCAGCCATATCGGCCACCTTGCACAGCGAGTCGGACAACTCGTCAAAGATGTCGACCATTTTACGCTTCCTCTGACTCGAGATGGCCTCGGCCATCAGCTCCTTGGTCTTATGCTCGACATTGTCACGCAACAGGTAGAAACCCTCGAAGGAGCGCAACTCGGGCATACGAAAAAGGCCCTAGAGTAAAGATTAGAGTGTGTCCGGGAGTTATTCTTCTTTGTATAACCTACCACATCGTCGCGGGTGAAGTTAATGCGTTTGGCAGGCGGCGCATTGAAAGCCGTGGCCAATGGTGACCAAGTGGAGACTAGTTTACTTTGCCGCCAACGTTGCAAAGCTGCACTGGCTCTAATTCGTCCCAATTGTAACATGATGTTCATCTGTGGAGGAATTCGAAATTGTTGTTACATATTCAATCAGCTGTTAGCCAGGGAGGGGGGAAAGCCTACCGCGAAAGGGTTGACACTGATGGCTGTTTTTTAAATTTCTCAAGCATTTACTTTTTTAATAACCAAAAATTTAGTAAAATAAATGTAAAAGAGACTAAATTAATTTTCTTGTTTATGAGAAATTTTCTTTTAGAATTTATGTCAAGATATCGATCTATCGATAACAATATATATTAATTACACAAGGCAACAAAAGTAGACTTTCCAGTATATGGAAGGGCTAGTGGTGATTCTAGATGATTTTCGTGTGCTGAGCATGAATCTGTTTTTCAGAAATGGTCCATCACTTCGAGATTTTTAGTAAATTGAGCTTAAAGTTACAAAATGTCTATTTTGAACCTTTCAACTCGGCTGTTTATGCTGATCAAGAATATATATACTTTATAGGGTCGGAGAAGCTTCATTCAGGCTGTTACATATATTTGCACAACTTCATGATCTCCTTTTCCCATTTTTAATGGGAACAGGGTATACAAATATTTGCCCTCTTATAACAGGGCTTATTAAAAGTTATAAGTTAAGCCTATTTAGACTTAATTTAGATTTTTATTTACTTCAAATGTGTTCGTTGATCCCTTTCGACAGAATGGAAATTATAACTTTCATTAAGTTTAGCATAATTCATTATTAAATTGTCCACTCTAAAACACAGAACAATGTCCACCCGAAATAGGCCCACACTAATTTCAAATCCACCCCCTCCACCACCACCCACACCAATTATGGCATTTTTTCGATTGCCGGGTGCGGTCACCTTAATCACTATATACAAATTGAATTTCGCACAAAATTAAAATAAATGTTTAAGTTTGAGTAGGTTTATTTTGAATTCGTATATACGTACTAGTTTATTTTTTTTTTTTAAACACTACAAAATGGGATTCGTTTTGTCGAAATTTCGTGTAAGTATATGAAGGAGCAACAGACGCCAGCATCTACCAATTGGAATTGTTGGCCCCAGAAATTTCTGCATACATAATTTCTAATTATAGAAGGAAAAGTCTACGCAAGCGATTCTGGAGGGGCTGCAGGCACAGATCCACGAGCTAGAGAAGTACATGATCAACACGCAAGAGCGGAAGCGTCGTTTCGTCTCAAACTTTGTTGGCTTCACCATTGGCGCCTATATTGTTGGCTTTGCCCTATGGTATTTCTTCTATTTCCCGCCGACAATGCAGGAGCGTATCATGTATTTGGTGCCGCTGCTCCTCTTTCCAGTGCTGTGAGTAATATTGCCCGATGAGGTCACATAAGTCGCAGTCATTGATATTCTCGTATTGGTTTAGCATTGTCTTGCTGCGGCAAATGTTTACGTGGTACTTTCAGCGCAAGCTCAACAAAAATGGCGATAAGCTGTCTCAGCTGAAGGAGAAGAAGAACAAGATATTGGAGCAGGTCATGGACAAAGAGACCTATAATGTAAGTTTTATATAGAAAATTGAATTTTTTGATAGAAATTTATGCGAATTTATAAATTTCCAGGTGGCTGTGAATCTGTTGGACCGTTTTGGTGACAAGAAACAGATGCGACTTAACGCTCCGCTGTCTAACCAGGCTCGGACGCTGAGCACACAATCGCTGAATCGCTCCACCCACAATCCACAACTACAACCGCGAACACCACAAGCGATAGCCGGTACAGCGGCCATGCAGCAGCAGCGCTCTCTTACGCCCTACTCTAGCGTATATCGAAATGTCAACAACAACAATCTAAATAGCAGCGTCATGGCTTCACAATTAGCGGTGACGTCAGCTCGACAGCCACAAATGCATGCCAACCAAGAGCTGCGCCGGCGTACACCATTTCCCATCATTGATAATCGATCGCGCAGTGCTTTGGATCGTCTGGTGGACTTTATAGTGGGTGATAGTCCGCAGAATCGTTATGGCATGATCTGTAAAGAGTGTCATTCCCATAATGGTGAGAAACCATTATTGACTAAATCAAATTTGAAAGACATTTAAGATTTACGATTCATTTTTCATTGAAGTTCAAACGTCGTCTTAAAACAGAGTCATATCATTTCCGCATCACTCAGCAATTCAGAACAAAGAACCATAAGAACTAACATTATAGATTAAAGCCTGCAATGTCGAAAATTCTCGTATAAATGATTTTATGTGGTTTTACGTCCGTTGCATTTCCAGTAGTTGTTTTTTATGACTAGTTATTATTCTTGATTTATTATCCTCTTTAATACTTCGCCTTCATCTCTTTCCCCAACAGGTCTGGTGCCCCAGGAGGAATATGATTATACTACATTTCGGTGTGCATTTTGCCAAGCTTTGAATCCAGCTGCCAAAATGCGTCCTGTGGCACCACGTTTGTCACTAGAAGCACCAACACCGCAACAGGGAACGCCTCACTCAGCCAGAGGCCATAATAGTTCTGGAAGTGGTTCGTCATCATCATCGGATGATGAAGACTCTGGTAAGCTTATACCAACAGTCTTTAAATTTTTAGCTAACAATTCTTACTCTTTACACTTGTAGATAAAGATCACCCGACAATGACTCGGCGTGCATTGCTCCAAGATCTGCCAACGACTGAGGCTGCTGCTGCTGCTACAACTGATAATGAGGCAACCCAAACGACTGTAACGGAAATGGACGTGGACGTGGACACTGAGAACACGGAGATTGAACCCGTGGTGACGGCTGCGACGGCGGCGTCATCTATTAGCGAAACTGAAGCCGAAGGCAGCTCGAAAGAGTTGGCTACTTAATAAAGCGTCTCATATTTTACTTTTAATAGATAATTGTTGAAGTAACCAGAATACAAATTGTAAATTGGAATGCAAATGTGGTCCAGGCAACTTTCTTTAATACCACTCCCAAGGAAATTGATAATTGCAAAAAAAAAAAAACTCGACATGTGACAAAAAAGGCAACACGACTCGACCCAGTCGAGAAGTTAAGATATCACCAAGCCGAGCCGCAACCAATCCAACTTACAAGCGCGAGAACAAATACTGCATTATGCGAATGCGAACGGTCAACAATTTCAATTTCGCTGGCTATTTTATATTTTCCGGGCCATTGATCAAGGCTAACGAGATCGATCGGCCAACACCAGCACCAGCCACCTACAAAGTGGGGAGTGCGGAGCCGCGCCCGCGCACATTCCTGGCCATGGCTGGCGGCGGCGGCAACACACAAATTATAAGAATTAAACTAAATCTGTTACACCGTTGCCAACAATTGGGCATGGTCTGTCTGTGGTCCACACATACTCGTACTCTCATGTGTCTGTATGTCGTGTGCCTGGCCGGGGGCTCTGATTAGCTCATAATTTGTGTGGCAGCAATGCATTTTTCGCCTTATAATTGAATTTCACAACCCAACTCTGGGGTCTCTGATCTCTGACGTATGTTTGCTTGATCTCTTTGGCCAGGCCCAGGAAGTGTGGTGCGTACGCTGGCATTGATATGCGTATTTGTATACATTTGCATACATCTGCGGGTGTGTAACGAGTTTTTGAATTGAAAAAAAAAAAATAAAACAGCATACTAAATATGACAATTTAGATTGAACCATTGCAAACTAGGGTTGGCATGATGAAAAAATTAGTTTTCAAAGATTATAAAAGAGAAATTCTAGGTTGCTAAACTATTCATACAAAATGCTAGAATTGAATTGAATTTAATTTTCCGAATTTTTAGATGCAAAAATAACAGAAATTTATAGGACAAAACGATTTGAACAGCTGGGATATATACTTAAATACGAAATTACCCCAAAAAGAGGAACCAGACGCCCAATACGTCTGGAAAATATATATAATATATACAATTAAGAGAAAAACCGAGCTGTAATCCTTAAAAACAGACTTCAAGGACTCCGCCAAGGCTAGTTTTATTAAGTAAAGTTTGTAGTTTGGCGGTTATTTGACAACAATTTTATATGGACAGCAATTGGAACAACCGAGGTTAAGAATTGTAACAACTATATTATTAGAAATTATTGTGTCAACCTGCCAGCCATCTATCGATAACTAACGTACCCGATGAACTATCATCTCTATAGTTCAGTTCTTAGAAAGGCTTCGAAGATGGCGATAAGCGGCAATTTGTGTGTGAAATAAACTATAAACTGTCAATTATGTTAAATAAAGTATGAGGGGGGAGTTGTTTTCTGATTGTGGATCAGGCAAAGACCGCTGATGATTTGGTAGAGACACCAATGAAACAGCTGTTCGGTCAATTAGCCTTCTTTGTGGTTGTGGTATGTTCCTGTTTTAAAGTTACATATGTGCAAACATAACGAGACTTAGAGCCAGCAAAAACTTGATAGTTTAAAGCACAAATATTATACATAAATGACAGCATAAGTACCCGTGTAGATACATATGGTACGAGCAGCAGCTAAGGCGAAGGAGCTTGATTGGCTTCTCAAGCCTCGTAGCGGACTTTCGTTGCGATCCAAAATCCTTGTTTACAAGGCTGTTATCATGCCTTCCTGGACCTGGGCGGATCCCCCTATGGGGTACGGCATGCTCCACTACACTCAAGAAACTTGAATCTTCTATAAGCCGAGTACTATAGCGCATTGCTGATGCTCCCTGGTATGTGAGGCATACAACTTTATATCGCGATTTGGATGTTTTGCCATTATGCGCCCAAATCAATATGCATACTAGTAGGTATCATGACCGACTGGTGGCCCACTAAGACTTGCATCTGAATTTGCTACAAACAGGCTCAGAAGACGCCTTAACCGACGACATCCCTCAGACCTCTGGGTCCATGGAAGGCGTCCCTCGGGCCGCCTCATCAACTTGGCTTAAGTGTCCCCTTGAGACTATCCCCTACTAATATTTGCACGCTGCTGGTTTCCCCAGCAAGATGACAGATCACTCCCAGGACTTGTGCTGCGTGTTAAGTTGTTATCCCAGGCGTTTGCTGTGCTGTCTAAGCCCCGTATAGTATTAGTAATTCTTGTTAACTATTTGTAAATAGATTAAGTTCTATGTATCAAGTATTCTCCTAGCTATCATTAAACAAAAAAATAAAACATCGGACAATGTTTGACCAACTTGGAACCAACATTCTTATTGTTTAACTTGGGTTAAATTGGGGAATACTATCGATCTCATACTTATTTCATTTCTTGATTCGGTTAATTTCACCATTATAACTTTTGTTAGCAATATAGTAAGAAAACTTTAAGACTTTATTTCTTATCCGATAAATTGGGGTTCGACTCTCGGGATACATAGCTATCTTAGCACCTGGAGATATGGGATTAAAGTATATGGAATAGCTGTAAAATCCCATCTGACAAAGATCTGTGTCTTTCAGTTGAGGTGTCTGCGTAGACTATCAGGTGACCCCTGGTAAATATATGTGCAGAAGACATTTGGAGAGTGTCCTCAGTGTGCCCTAGAATGTTAACTGGCATTTCTTTTTTTGCTCATAACTGGAATATCGTTCATCCGATGATTATCATTCCTTTAGCAAATCGATAAATAATATTGATTACTAAATATCTCTAGAATATAAGAAACATCTTTCTACGAAACTGTGGAAGACATGACGTTTTTCCAAACTGCGGGGGCAACAGGGGGCGTGGCAAAAATTGAAAATAAACTTGTTCTGCCTATAAGTATAAGAAGTATACATATGTCCCATATATATCAAACCTCTATCTCTTACCATCTCTGAGATCTGTGCGTTCATACAGAGGGACATGGCTATATCGACTTGGCTATAGATGGCTGATCAAGAATATATATATATACATAATAGGGTCGGAAATGATTCCTTCTCCCTTGTTACATGCTTTTGCACAAACTTAATATAGTTGATTGATTTTTTTATTCATCATCAATATTTTTTCTGTGATGACTGGACGGACTTAAGGACTGCGCCTCAACAATATATGTAAGTACATTTATATTCCGTTTTTTAAGTAATACAAGTGTGAGTGCTTTTTAGAATTTAATTTTTGAAAACTTAATGCGAAAGTCAATAATTTCATGGGAGAAAAACTGTTTTCTGCATTGAACCGGAGCGGTCCATAATTTGAATAAGTTTGCCTCGTATAGAAGAACTATAAAAGCGAAACAGGAATCATGCGTCCAGAACTGGTTAAGTAAAATTTCTTTTTGGTTTCTTTAATCCTGACCATAAAATAACTAACTCATTACACTAAACCCAAATTGGAAGCCTACATTTTTGAAAAAAGGATCTTTAAATAAAAAGATGCTAAAGGAATTAGATATATCATCCATATTAAGCATCTTTAAGAATGCATCAAATTCATGCCCGATGTAGATTCTGTGTTTGGTAAAGGAAAATTCGTTAAAAGTGATCTTAAAAGTGGATTAAACCACCTCACTAAAACTACGGTCTTATTAAGAAGACCAAGAACGTGGGCTTTACAATTCAGAGTTTTTAAGCTAAACCTATTAAAATATTAGAAATCGGTCCGCGAACCGAACCTTATACTTAACGTAGTCTTCGATTCAAATCACTTTTTGAAGAATTCTATTATTCCAATTCAATCCATCCCTAGCCTAGAATTTTGTTTAAGTTGTTGCTGGTTGGTGTGTGTGTGAGTGTGTGTGTCTGAGTGTGCATTCAAATCTAGTGCAAGTTCGCTGCACCGAAACCCGTTTTACCAATGACTTGGTCCGGTACTGCCTTCCGGGCAGGCGGTGTCAACGACGACATGTGGTGGCATGGGCATGGGCATACAATGTATATATGTATATATAGTCGTTTGCCAAGGCAAGGAAACTTATACCCAAAAATAGTGATTCACGAATAGATTCATAAACAGAAAGGCTAGGGCCGGCCGGCTGTGACTTTTAACTGAGATTGGAGCTGGCAATTTGGTTAACGCCAACGCAAAGTTGGCCAAAAACTGCAAGTTGGGGGCTTAGTTCATTGCTAATGACGGCATCGGCATGCCTGTAACTCGATATATGTATATTACCTACGTACAGGTCCGTCCGTCCATGCGCGGCCCCGTTCGATTTATTTGTTCGCGCGCTCCACAACAAAGACTTAGAGTCTAATAATAATCTGTTGGGCCAATCAAGCAAAATATGCGCAAGATCAGTCAACTACCAAAGCAGCAGCAACAACAAATGCTGCAGTTACAGACAGTTACCGTTGCCAGCCAATGAAAGTGAAACCGACGGAGTCGGAGACTCGGGTTCTAGCTGCTGTTCGGCTATAAAAGCTTGATGGCTTAGCAGCAGACCCACAGTGCAGCTTTGACCAGGAACCCAATTGGAAGTTTAAGCCCCAGACTTCATAGTCCAATTCGGTCACAGGATTATACCCCAAAAAACAAAAAAAAACCCACCCATCCCTACACACACATAACCAAGATGTTCTTCAAGCTGGTAAGTGGCGGGCACACACACAGGAAATTCACCCACAACTGTTAAACCTCGCTTCTCTTTGTCCAGTTGTTCGCCTCCTGCCTGGCTTTGGCCCTGGCCAAACCCCAACATCAACAGGCTGCCCAGTATCCCGCTGGTGTTAATCCACAGGACTGTCCCGGCTTCCCCATCTGTGATAATGCACGTCTGCACAACCAACAACAGCATCAGTGGGGCGCCCCACAGCCGCAATGGCAGCCCCAGCCTCAATGGCAGCCCCAACCCCAGCACCAGTGGCAGGAACCACAGAACCATCAATGGCAACAACCTCAGCCTCAGTGGCAGCCTCAACCCTCTTGGAATGCGGCACCTGCTCCGGCAGCTGGCGGTGATAAGTATCCAGCTGGTGTCAATCCACAGACCTGCCCCAATTATCCCTATTGCGATGTGAATGCTGGACATGCTGGTGCTCCAGTGGCTGCTCCTCCATTGCCCGGCTGGACAGAGCGTCTGTATCCGGCTGGTGTTTCTCCACATCAGTGTCCCAATTTCCCCTACTGCCACTAAGCTTAGGTGGGTGGATTTCCCTTTACTATCATCCTCTACACTGCTGCTTCCTTCCTGAACTGAAAGTTCTCAGAAAATTCTTTGTGTTGTTGGCGACAAATAAAATCTAATGTTGGTCTAAAAAAAAAACAAGTTTATGGGTTTTTCATAGAAATGGGAGTAAATTTATTTCGTGCTTAGCCCAGCACGAAGAAAATACATAAGAACCACAAAAAAAAAAACTCTTAGAAGCACGGCTGCAAACCTGTCTAGAACTGAACATTTCTAAGGTTTACTCTCAGCTTAACATTGAAAATATGCAAGCTTTAACAATAATGTTAATCGATGTTTTTATTCCGAACCTTAAGCTATTCAAATGGTTTCTTGAATTTTCAGAATTTTTAGAATTTTCCTGCTCCCAATAAAATTTTTAAAACAAGAAAGAAAGGCGGTTAAGCCCGACTACAACACACTCTGTACCCCCCAAAGTATATATCTGATCAATTTAAGTTAGAAGCCACACAAATTGGCAAGACAGCCATAAAGTGTGTGAAGTGCTGTCAATCGCCGTTGCGGCCGATGCTACCCGTCATAACTGTTTGTTTTCATTATAACTCGACTATCGTTCATCCGATCTTTATCATTACTTCGGCAAATTGATAAATAATCTTGATTACTAAATATCGTTAAAATGTACGAAACATCTATCTACAAAACTGTGAGAGATATGACGTTTTCTCCAAATTGCGGGGGCGGGAGGAGGCGCGGCAAAAATTGAAAATAAACTTGATCTGCCTGCAAGTACAAGAAGTATTTGTCTCATACATTTCAAACCTCTATCTCTTACCATCTCTGAGATCTGTGCGTTTATACAGACGGACTGACGGACATTGCTATATCGACTCGGCTGTTAATGCTGAACAAGAATATATACTTTATAGGGTCGAAAATGATTCCATCTCCCTGTTACATACTTTTGCACAAACTTAATATGCTCTGTTTACCTTTGGTACAGAGTATAAAAATGAGAAGGCATAGCTAACTTCGTCTGTGCCGAAGTTTTAATAACCAACGGTTAGCTATTTCGACCAAACTTCGCAGATCAGTTTGAAAACATATCATTTTAATAAGGACAGAGTTTAAAAACGCTTACATCAAAAACAAACAAGTTTTTCTCTCTAAAACCCAATTTTCCGACCGATCGCTCCTATGGCAGCTACAAGAAATAGTCATCCGATCCGGGCGGTTCCGACATATTAGCAGCGTGCAGTAAAAAGAAGACTCTGTGCAAAGTTTCAGCTTAATAGCTTCAAAACTGAAACTCTACGCTTCGCATAGAAACAGACGGACGGACAAAGCTTTATCGACTCAGCTCGTTATGCTGATCAAGAATATATACACTTTATGTGGTCGGAGATGATTTCTTCTATGCGTTGCACACTTCTGGGCAAAATTATAATACACTTTTCAGGTGTATAACAAGCTCACGAGAAAATATACTACTGTGATCAAATTGAAAGTTGAATTTTCTTATATTTTCAAAATCTTTATTTATTTATCAAAATCCCTTTCAGCTGGGTATAAACTTTTGCCAACGAATTTCCCAGTTATCATAGCTCTTGGCAAAGTCCTCCTTCGGAATGCCTTCATAGTCTTCTGCGAATCAACTTTTATCATCTCAATCGAGTCAAAACGGTGTCCCCGGAGCGGTCTCTTGAGTTTGCTGAATAGCCGGAAGTTACATGGAATTCAGAATGCACCACACCACGATAGTCGAAAAAGACTGTCAACATGACATGATAATTATAAAACAACTTTGACGTGGTTTTTTCGGTTTCGGCTCGTTATTGACACGATATTCGCTCGTTTGATCGGTTGTTTGGGGGTCGTAAGCGTAGTTCCAAGTCTCATCTCTAGTTATGATTCATTTCATTACGTCCTGTTAGCCAGAAAGCATTGTTTTACAGATGCTAACACGACGGTAGATTTAAAAAAAATTGAGTATTTTTGGAACCATTCGAAATTGGAATCTTCTCAAGCACAATTCGTCACTAAAAATCGCCTGCACCGAGCCAAATGATATGAGCAAACTATCAGCGATGGGTCTAATAGTCAATCGACGATTCCCAAGCACCATATCTTTGACTTGCCTGACGTGATGTTCATCAGTCGATGTTTTTGGTGGATTAGACACCACATCCTTCTCAATACTCCCGCGGCCGGCCTTGAACTCGTTATACCACTTGGAAACATTCTTTGAAGACAGATTATGATCCTCAAGGCTATCTGCAGCATTCTCAGCCAAAATGCCATTCCGCAACCGAAATGTAATGCAACTTCTTTATTCAATAAATTAAGACATTGTAAAAATGGCAGAATCCAGTTTTAGCACCTCAAAAAACGAAGCGTATCTCAAACATTTATGAATATTTTGACTTGAAATTTCGCACAGCTGTCACTAACAGTGTTACCAAGTTAAAGAAAAAAAAACATATTAACGATTGGAAAAACCCGGGAAGTTTAAATTAAAGTAATATTGGTATTAGTAGTATATTATTAAAAGGCGTTAAAAAGCGTTTGATTCAATATTTTTAAATGTTACAGAAATATACTTTTCTTACTTGTTCATTTTAATGATCATTTTCTAAAGGAAACTTCCTGAAAATTACTAAATTTCGGATTTTAAAATTCATTTGCTGAAGATTTTACAACATTTTGGGCCCGCCTGAACGAACATTTCATTTCGGGTCCCTAAGATATATTTTGGGTACGTCTGAAATCGTTGTTTCGTACATTCTGATAGGATCCTGTTTGTGTACTTGTCGTGCCGTGAGTCAAAAATGCAACACGCTTGCATCTCTAGTATTTTCTTGCAGTTGGGAGTGGGAACACCCAATGATTTGTGGTTGACCCTCATTTTCAGCTTTTGTGAAAGTCGTTCGTGTGCAGCCGACTTTAGGTTAATTGCCGCCTTTAAGTTGAGCCAAGGTCAAGTGCAACTGTAAATTATAATTTCGCAAAGTGATTGGTTAATTATATGACCCAATCTAAACCAATTCACACCCATTCCAATCCATTTCAAAATCTCATTTTATTTACAAACTTTTCTTTTTAACTTAAAACATTTTACAATATTTACAAAGCAGGTGGTTTTTTGGTAGGGCAGGGGGGTTGACCTACAGCCAGCCATGACCATGACCATGGGAGGAGCTCCAGCCCTTGTGGTAATCGTGATGATCCTCATAGACATGATGCACTGGCACCTCCTCATGATGTACATGATGCACGGGCACTTCTTCATGATGAACGTGATGCACTGGCACCTCCTTGTACACTGGAACATGCTTCACTACCGGAACAGGAACATGGACAGGAACATGCACTTTCTGCACATGGTGATGATGAACGGTATGGATTTTATAGGGCACATGGATCGTATGATGTTCACTGTGAAATGGAAAGCCAATTGGCATTCAGTGTTTATTAGCTAATCAGTTGCTTGAACTCGGCTTGGCAGGAGTCGGCGGCAAATGTTCGGAATGTTTAATTAAGCCAGACTAATTATGTGCATTAAATGCCAACCGGCTGTCTGTCAGTGAGAAATTCCTATGCGTTGCCAACAAATCGCATCCGACTGAGTTCAATGGTAATTGAACTGCATTACAGATCAACCCAGCCACTGTCAAGTCGCAAGTCGAGTTCAAGCCAGAGCTCGGGGTGTTAAGTCTTTTGATTGCTTCATTTTTATTGGCAATTGAATACATAATTTATGTCATAACGATTAAAGGCGTTTAAAAAACCATACGAACATTTGTACTGGCCATTAAGCAATTGCATAAGACGACGGGAAATGATTTGATTTGATTTGATTTGATTCACTTACTGTTTGCCAAAGAAGCCTGGACGGGGAGCCGAGTAAGCCACAGCAAAGAGGCCAAAGATGATCTACAATAAGAGCATATAAATGATTAATTTGTATAAATTTATAATTAAAAAATGAATTACAATTATTCTGTTTAATTCTGTTTCCATACAAAAGATCACAAGAAAAAAGTTCTTAGGAGGTAACTACTGTTCTGTGGATTAAAAGAAAACCGATTACCTACGATCTTTGTTCAAACCACTTTTAAATAAAATTTAATAGTTATTCTTTCCTGCTTCGAACAATTTTTAATTGATCTAATCGTGTTCATTCACAAAACAAGCCTTAGATCATCTAAACACAGTAATCCCTCGTTAAAGATAAGTTTTGTTCGTAAAATAAGTAATTTCTACTTATATATCTTAAGCACTCATCGTTCTTTGCGGAGTACAAGTGTTTATGTTCCTGAAATGAAAGCTGTAGTTACCAACAGTTTAAACTTACAAGCAAGATCTGTCTAAAACAAGTAAGAGCGCTATAGTCGCCTGTAGCCTTTACTCATATGTATGTATGTTAGTCGACTATATATATTTCCAAATCTAAAACAAACTTGATCTGGGTACGGTATACACCTACCTACATGCAAAAGCTTGTGTCTCTATCTCTTATAGTCTCTGAGATCGACGCGTTCATTCAAACAGATGGACGGACGGACAGACAGACATGACTATATCGACTCAGCTGTTGATGCTGATCAAGAATATATACACTTTATAGGGTCGGAAATGTTTCCTTCTTCCTTTTACATACATTTGCACAACTTCATGATCCCCTTTTTTCCCATTTTCAACGCTGGCCAACGAAAAAAGCCATAAATTCTGTCTACTCTTTTCTCTACGGAAGTTTTATTGGCTGTGTTGTATTGTTGGATTTCAAAGGATTGAGAAGGCTCAACTAGTTTTCCAAAGACTCTTTTGAAACAAATTTGGAGAGAACTGGAAATGAGGAAAAATCATTTTAAGTAAGCTAGAAAAAGTAGTCTTAGTATGTAGTTTAGTGCAGTCTTAAATATCGTTTCATGATTTTTATACGTTAACAACCATCATTTGCTAAATTGTTTCTATTGGGGAACCACTTAGCAACTCAAAATGTTGAAATATGTACCAAAACTGCGGCCCATGCTACGAATCGCATTTCATTTAAGAACTTTTAAAATCAAAGCTACAAGCGTCGAAAACTTTATTGATTAAAGCATATTTCGAGAATCAGGTTTTTCAATTCTTGCAGAATTGTTTTAAATTTTGAATTTGTCTGTTCAATTTCTTAAAAATTAAGTCTTCTGGTCACTCCGGTAGCAAGCAACCAGGGTTTTAATTTTCATTCTTCCGTAAAAATGGAGAAGAAAGGCAGATAGCGAAATAATAGGATAGGCGAACGGTAACAACGAGAGAAGCGTACTCTTTGAAATAGAATATGAAATAGCAAATGACGAGAGCATCGTGAACAAAGAGGGTCATATGGAAGATGTGACCAGAATCAGGATCGATAATGTGATAGATACCTTCAACGTCTCGGTAGAATGAGCAATGAGTTCTTATTTTTGCTACGAATCAGAGAAAAAGCAGTTCTTAAAAGACTTATTTAATATTATTCGAACTAATAAAACTGCTATCATAGAACTTTTTAGCAGGCTCTAGGTCCATAAGTTATGATTTTGTTCATAACATTTCTAAAACAAGACTCGCACAACACCACAAAGGTGGCTGGTTGATCGTATAGCTGTTTTATGAATTTCCACAATTCAATTCATCATTCAATCTGCTATCTTTAAATCACAAAAATGATTTTTCTTAAAATATAGACTCCTTTTTTCTATATAAGACACTCTTTTCTACATAAGAAACATTTTTAAGAAAATTTATTCATATTAGTTGCTTGTATAGAACGGTTACTGTATAACTTATATGGCCTACTTTTTCTCCCTCATTTTAAAACATGTTTGCCATAAAAACACATAAAAATGTCAATTTCTTTTGAATCCTAAAAGTAGGCAACTAAATTAAAGTAGTTTTTTAAAGCTGATCAGTGATCAAGTGTCTGCTGAATGCGGCCAATTTGTATTACTTAGCATGCTTTTCGGCGTCGTATTGAAACTTAACTTAAAATTAAAATAAATATTTACTTTGCAAATTGTAAATTACGATTATTTTTCGCACAAAGCTTAAAGTAAAAACGAATTCTACAGAAAATTCTAAGAAAATTTCACCATGAATCTATGGGACTAAAGTTAATTCTTACCCCGCGCAAATCGAACTCAAGTTTTAAGGAAATTTAAGTTCTATGATGGAAATTTAAGAATTTTGTCTATTCCAAGTGGACTAAAATCAAATTAATTCTTTTTTTTACTTACAAATCGCACTTCTACAAAGTAAATTAGGTATTGGTTAAGAAAATCTATGGCTGAATACCGTAGTTGAACAAAATCCTTAAATGACCTTAAAATTTGAGGTCGATTTGCGGGGGCTAGGAATTCATTTTAGACCCAAGGTTTCAGGGTGAAATTTTCTTAGAATTATCTGTAGATTTCGTTTTTGCTATACGCTTTTTCAACCCCTAAAAATCGACCCTCCCTAATACTCACACATCAAATCAATTAGCAAATTTTCAAGAAAGAAATGTAGTCTGAAGACAGGTATATTAAGGGGTCGGTGAACAAAGGGAGCAGGAGATGTGCAAATAAAACGTATCTTAGGGAATCGATTAAAATTCCCAAATTTTGGCCGTGTTCAGCAAAACAACTTGCTCCCTGATCAAGTATAAATATGCGACAATCTTTCTACTGAACTCGAGCGATGCGGCATCATCTTAGCCATTTTGAGGTATCATGATACAGTAGAATGTATCAAAGAAATAGTACGCTACTTTAAAGTGATACTGCTCCTTCCAACAGTAGAAACTTTTCGATGTCTGCAGGTAAGCGCTGAAAGCGGTAAGACTCATTGAAATTAACCGAACCGAACTGTTTTTTATTTCCGGATTTCGTTTCGGTTCTGCGTTTTCGAACTGACGACGGTTCGGCTTATCAGCTGTAATTGCGGTTCGGTTATGGTTCGGTTCGGTTCAGAGCCAGTTTGCATCCCTGGTAGAAAACCTTACTAGGCCCATTTTCACAAAGAAATTTTGTATATTTGTTTCCAAGCTAGTAGGCGTCTTACTAATACTTTCAATGTAGTTGGAGAAGATTTAGCTGTCGAATAAATGCTGCGAACCACTGAAATTATGTTTGTCAGTATAAATTTGTATATATGTAGGTATTTCATAGAACTGATCTGTTCGTTATCAGAGTCATCCGGTTGGTATCCTGGCACCGAGGTTGAATTACCCCATATTGTTATTCAAAGAAGAACTGAACCCTTAAGAAAAGTAATTAGATAGCGTATGCTTCGCTTGATCAACTGTAATACGATTGATCACTGTTAAAAAGGGCCGGTATTTGTTTCGGACTCTTTGCTTGGTTCAAGACGTAGCAGGACTCTTTCACTATTTATCAAACTGTTATACTATTACTAAACTATTAAAAATTTCCACAGTATTCACAGCACACGCACACACACGCACGCACACACACAGATGGTATCCTTTTTGTTATAACACAGATAGATCCTTTCGATAGATTATTTTTCACTTACAAAAACTTTCAAAGCGGTCATTTTTTTATTTGGAATTTATCAACTGATGCCGATGCACTGCCAATGTCTGTCGTTGACTGATAACCACACTGGGGCGACTCATCTATTTTATACCCCAAGCACAGCACAAGCAAGCCAGGCAACAGGGCAGCCTTACAGTGTTTACAGCTTACAGTGACTGCGCTGCCTCCGCTGCGCTGGTAAAGTAAAAGACAAAACGTGACGCATGCGCAATGCACGACAACAATAACAGTGGATTTTAATGTTAACGCTCTTCTCTTCTCTTGGCGGGGCACTGTCCACGCATCAGTTAATGTTGTGGCTGTCTTGACAATCGAACTCTGACTTCAGAGTGCAGATTTTTTGATGTTTTCGTAGTGGTTGGGTCTTTTGTGTAATGACATTAATTTCATAATCACACAATTTGTTGGCCTGGTCTTCTGTCAGCGCCAAGTTATTGTGGAAATCATTCCAAGTGAATGACCAACTAGCACATACTAAACATACTTACATACATATGTGCATATGCATTTGTATTGATTTAGTGGCCTTCTGCACAAGAAATATAAAAAAAAGTGAATGTGTCACGCTAATCCCTCCATTCCTTCGCTTAGCATATCAGGCCTGAAACATCTTGTTTTGGTCAAACGACCTTCAATCTGGTTGATTATGTGGTTTGCCACCGTCCAATTAAATGGGTCAACAAACAGATCACGTACGATCCACAAAGTAACCAAAATTTGCAATAAAACGCATTTTTTGTGGCAATCACTTAACACGATTTTTATAGGTATTTGATATACACGAGTATGTATTAAAGCCCTCGCATCCAGATGTTTGCCCTGACATAACCGTAACATTAGCGCCGGTTGGTTGCAATTGCCAACTGTGGCTGTTGCAACCACGTTGCAGTTTCAACTATATGTAGGCCACTCTGTTTTGGCCCATCTAACTCTTAAGACTTGGCCAATTGCATAATGGTTGGTGGTTTACTGATAACTATGCCATTGAGACACAACTTACTCCCCATGCGTGCCTTGGAGTTAAAAACAAAGCCTCCGGGAGTTGGCCACCGCAGATTATTACTTTCCATTTCTATGAAACGGCGCGTGCGCGAATCCCAAATTGCGAATGCAAAATACTTCCTGCTAAGTGAGTTTTGGATTTCGGTGAATATGGAACACACACCGAAAGCATTTGGTATCATTCATGACGGGCGGGGCTGGGGGGCAGAGCTGTGGCAGCTGCGTCAAATACATAATTACTCCGTTAGTTGTTGTTGTTGTTGTTGTCACTGTTACCAAATCAATAGCGATCTTAAAATTTGTGGCTAGACAGTTGATGACTGCTTCAATTGGCCACGGATTACACAACGCAACAAACTCAGGTGGCAAAGAAGCCAAAGATTGGGAACCCGGCGTCGCTCGGGTTCTGAGCACTGAGTTGATATGTTTATTTTACAAAATTTATAATAATTTTAAAAATATAGATTGAACTGTTCGGTAACCACATTTCGTTGGTTCGGAACCAGTTTTATAAACGGATATCGATACATATATATATACATATATCTTCATATTTCCAGACTACATACACTAAAACTGAAGCTCATTGTTGAATTGTTGGTTTAGTTTTGATCCTGGAAAATCAAAGTTGCAAAAAGCCGTAAAATCGGGTCGGCTCGCGTTTTTTGAGTCTCTGGACCGAACCGGCTCAGAAAAACTACTCGGTCCATTAACTAATGAAGATACGGTTTGTATTTCATATATTGAAATTCGGAATATTACGACACCAAGAAGGAAGATAAAGCAAGACTTAAGTTGTAAAATGCCAGTAAAAACTTCTCATTAAGAGAAAGGACCTAGGACTTTTGATACCATTAATAAATGTGGTCCATACCATCAAGATTAATTTGGGATTGATAGTTTTTTCATATCCCAAGACGATTTTCAGATATATTGGATGAAATCTAAATCAATCTAACATTAGTTTGATACTATTAATATCCTATATCATTACCATATTTTAACTAATCAGTCCAAATGGATAACGAAATAATCCAATCCAAAACAAATATCCTTTTTTTCGATATACGCAAATTTATTTGATGAACAAATAAAAGAAAAGAATAAGATGGTAAAGATTTTAGTTAGCTGCGTTGTCTCTTTCTTTCCCTTTATTTGTTGGGTGTGGCGCACCAGTAGTATGTGTGGCTGCTGGTGCGGGAGGGTTGTGGGCTCGATCCCGCCTCGGACCATCTAATAGAAAAAGTTGTTTCTTTCTTTAGAAAAAAAGCTTTTACACACCAGATCACCTTCACCAGCTGCTGGCGCAAGCTGTGAAGTAAATAGCCATGAAAAGAACAAATTCTCTAACTAATGCCGTTCGGATTCGGCGTTAAACTGTAGGTCCCTTTCTCTTATGCGAAGAATCATAAGCACACACGCCACGAGATTGAGAGAACTTGGAGGTGAAGTTTGAGCCAATTTTACATTTACAATTTGGGTGTATGAAAACGTATGTATTCAAATATATTGTTGTTGTTTGCGTGATCGCTCGCCTTTTTTAAGGTACACTCTTCCTCTGAATGTGAATGAAAAAGAAAGCCTTATACTTACATGCTTATGCCTGTATGTACTATATATGTATATGAGAGAGAAAAACGTTTTTGGCACATTTTTGTTTTGTTTCATGTGCCTTTATGCTGCGATTACAATGTGTCACAAGGTATCACAGCGCAATATTCCCAAAATATTTAGTACTTTTACTGAATAAATGAGATTCCAATGGAGCGTCTTTTGTCTTCATGATTTGTCAAAAGTGATATTTTATACCAAAAAACCGTAACCGTAACCGAAACCCGAAAGAGAATAAGTTTAATAACCGTAACCCATATCCCATAACCGTAACCTGAAAAAAGCGAATGGCCAAAACAGTAACCGTAACCCTAACCGTTATTCATTTCGGTTTTAGTCTCTGATTTCAACGTATTAAGATGCTATGAACCAAAGTTTAAACCAAAATCTTAAATTCGGTAAGTTAAGGAACTGGTTCGCGAATCGAACCTACTTCACGACGTGTCCAAACCTCCGGACCGAACCTTTTGCAGAGTTTTTGAGGTTCAGTTTGTCTGTTTGTCTGTTCAGTTCCTAAGACAGTCTTAGGAATGATATGAATAAAATAAATTTTCTGTAATTATAAACGATTTTAAATTATTTTGCAAAGTTTTTTTTAAATCAACAGCATATTTTACTTAGCAGTCATTGAAAGCATCAACGAGAGCTTATAGTACTTGTATATAGTAGAATAAATAAGTCTAATAAAGTAGTTTACTTAACTCTGTGGCTTTCTTCATACTCGGCAACGGAAATTGTAAAAGGCCTGTATCTTTGTTAAGTTAGTAGCTGAAAATAATGATGCTCTAAACAAAGAAGCTGAAAATGGTAAAACATTTCGTGTCTAGTGTTATTAGGTGGGGGGCCTCTTGTTAAGTGATATCCAGTGCTGGATGTTATGCAGACATGGCTAAGATTAGAGTAGACCGCAGTGGAAAGCGAAAGGGAACATAAACTTAACAAGATTGGACATAAATCGCAAAAATAGAAAGAAAATCGTTTATGATAAGAAGGAAACTGTTTGGCTATGACAGAAAAATATACAATCAAAGTTAAACCGGCTTCCCATGAAGGCAGAGGCATTACAAATGACCAACTCATAAATCATACTAAATGATTGAGACTGTATGAAGGCAAGGGGGGCCTGGCGGCAAATTGATTAAAAGTGTTTTAAGAGTTTATCAAGCAATTTAAAATTAATCAATTGTTTAACTAACAGAAAAGCAATAAATTTGAAAATTTTGTCATTAAAGCTTAGAATGAAATAACTAACGCCAAGAGAAATCCAGCACGAATTGGCGAGACAGAAATCGGCTTTAATTTAGATTTTTCTTCTTGATTTTTAGTACAAAAATAGAGGAAAGCTAACTTCGGCTCGACAGAAGTTTATATACCCTTGCAGCTTGTATAATTCGTATAAATAAAAATTTTTAATTTATTTTCGTAGAACATTCTTAGCTGAGTTATTTTCCAAGCTTAGCAGAAGATGGCGCCACTACTCTGACCATTTGCTTGCCAGTTTGTTATATGGCAGCTTTACGATATATTCATAAGATGTTGACCAAGCTCCCCAAAATTGTGTGAAAACTGATAATATTCATAACTGGAAAGTATAAAAACGCTACCATTGAAAACAAAAAAGGTTTTCTCACTAGAACTTCTTTTTCGACCGATAGTTTGTGTGGCTGCTATATTCTATAGTCATCCGATGTGGATCAAACTTTGCAAAGTTGTGTGGTAGCATATAATATTGATCAGTAACAAGTTTGGGAGCGATAGCATTGAAAACAAAAAAATTTTTTTCTACTAAACATTTTTTCAGAACTGTCTTTTGTATGACAGCTATACTATATAGTTGGCCGATTTTCATAAAACTTGGTGGAATTATGTGAAAGCATAGGGAACTGATAAATACGAGGTTTGGGGGAATTTGCGTTGAAGGCAAAAAAGTTTTTCTCACTAAAACAACTTTTTCGAACGATCGTTCCTATGTCAGCTATATGCTATAGTCATCCGATTCGGCCGGTAACGACAAATGTGCAGCGTATTTTTACCAACAGGCTTCGTGCAAAGTTTGGTTAAGATAGCTTTAAAACTGAAGACGAAAAGACGAAGGAGATATCATAGAAACAGACGGACATGGCTATATAAACTCAGCTCATCATGCTGATCAAGAATATATACACTTTATGTGGTCGGAGATGGTTCTTTCTATGCGTTACAAATATCTGGACAAATTTAATATACCCTCTACAAGGGTATATATAAGTCAAAGTGATTTGAAGTGTTTAATAAGAGGTCCCGTTAATGAGGTCTGTTATTTCCAACCCACACAAGTCTGTTCTAAAGAGTTCGGCTCTTTAAAGGAATAGTTCCATTGTTTGTGCATAATCTAAGTTCTAAAGCTAGTGAGATCTTTTTATTTCATTAAGCCCATGGGTGGTCCCAATGTTTTAAAGAACTCCTTCAGTTTATATGAATAACGTTTAATATTTTTTTTCTTTCTTTTGCCGGTCCATCCTATGTACTATATGTATAACAAAACGTGTATGTTGCTTCCTACTTACCCTAGCCCACAACTGTCAATCACCTTTGACAAATTTATGTATTGTATGTACATATGCACACCTTACCCAATCGATGAGAGTTCGATGGGTTACATGACATGTTCCTTGGACACTCCACACCGCTCAGCATAGTCGTCGGTATCTACCGCCAATATCTGGACACGCGCTGAGCGGTTTATTGAATTTTTCACGCTGCCACTGCCAGCTACCGAAACCACAAAACGTGATGGCAATGTTTTCCCCACTTGGCAGGCTCTGTGCGTCCGCCAAACAGCCGATCGCCCATTGAATTTTGAATGATATTTTTGATGCGATTTTTGTTGATAGGGCCAAATGCCAAAACTAACCGCTTTTGCCTGCATTTCGTATGTATGAATGTGGAGCAGCCTCCAAAACGCACATTCAAAATTTTTGATTGTGCAATTGTGTGAGGGGGGCGTAACCTTAAGCAGCTGCACCCTTTGGTAGAATTCTTGTTAATTCCTGATATGCAAATTAGCCGGCAATGAGCTCAGCTTTCGGCGAATCGAGGAGCTGCTGTTGCCGATGCGGAGTTGCTCTGCTCGCTTGACGCTAAGCCGAGGCGCTGATGAAGAACAACCCCGGCCTGAATTAGACGACGCCAGCGAGCATGACAAGGTCGGCACTTAAAGGTGTCGCCAATTATGAACTCCCCCTACCACCAACCCTACACCAAGTTTTTGGTGAAAACTTGCACTAATTAACGCATGAGCAGCAGTTGAAGTTAAAGTTTCAAGTGCAGAGCTTCAGTACGCTCTCTTCTTGTTGGCGAGACTAACAAAGCGTAAAGCTCCAAACACTCTCTCTCTCTCTCTCGCTTTGATTCTGAGTTGCAGGTGCGGTTCTAATTCAACTGCTCTACTAATTCTTTAACTGCCTCCGTCTGCTAGCCAGAAGATCCCAACTCTAATTGCGCATACAAAATCACGCAAGTTGCGTTTACTCCATTTGATAACGCGGCAAAGGGTATATTCATTTTGGCCAGAAGTTTGCAATACGGCTTAAATTGATGTTGAAGTCGATCACTTAAACCTTACAAAACCAATCGCAATAAGGGCTAACAAAATGTGATCAATTGTTGAATAAGAGGAACCACATCTTCTAAGCCAATTTATCATAAATGACATAAAATTTTGCTATAAGGGTATACCAGTTTCGTGGGGCACTTTTCTAATTTCTTGTTACAATTCCATTTTCCAACAATTTTCGAGAGTCATTGCCGGCTATTAGAGGAAATGATGGAAAGACAAACACCACCTTACCTAGCCAAGGTAGCAAGTGCCCCGGGCCCGGCCCTCCACCTCCACCCAGTAACTTCAGCTTACCCATCCCCACCCCCCCAAGTCTCAAGTGGGAGCAAAAGCGGCGTGGGTAATAATGATGATAATGACGATCTGCAGAGGCAAACGTTGTCTCACCTGAGTTCAAATCTAAATGCTCCACAACAACAACAAAAACAATATAAACAAAAGAGTGCGCGATGCTTTTGTGAACGCCTCAGCTGGCGCACTCTGCCGGCGGCGACAGCGGCGCAGCTTTCTGCTCTTTCGATGAGTTTCGAATACAACTAAATCAGAATTTTTATTCAGTTTCAATTGTTTAGCGAGTGCGGATCGTGTCGAGTATGAGAGTCGCAAGAGCGAAGCCAAACGAAACGAGACGAGAAACAAGAAAGAAACAAACTAAATCAAATTTTTAAAATTAAAGTAATTAGAAACTTGCGGGGGTGCCAAAGGAAAAGAGAGAAATTCGCAAGTGTCAAATCGCCACGGAAGCTTTAAAGTAAAAGTTACCGTTAGATTTGCTACATTTCCCCAGCTTAATCGCCGTCGTCTTGTTGGCTACTCAGTTGTTGTGATTCATTTGCTATTTTTTTTCTGTCAAGAATTTAAATAATTCTTCCTCAAGCAGTAATTAAACAAAAATTCTGGTTTTTGGGTTTTTTTTTACATTTGGCCAACAACTATGACATGTTGTATTTACGCATTGCTGAACACTTTGTCATTCGAATTTTTGTTTAATTATTATTGGCCAAAAGGTCATAGTTGCTCCCAAGTTGGCATCATCATCATCATCATCATTCAAGGAAGCGTCCATAGCTCGCTTGGTTGCCCCCAGGTTATTGACTCACACCCCTCTCTAATTATGTATTTCTATTTCTATTTGGCATCTTCCGCACACTTTTCTGATGAACCCATAAATAAAAACTGCGACAGTCCCCGCTCCCACACTCAACAGATCTTAGCTCATTTCTTAATGATCTGCATATTTTGGCAACATAATTAACGGTGAAAAGAATGTGAAAAGTAGCGAAACGTAACGCGAAAGCCAGTAACAAAAACTGAAATAAAAAAGAAATGAAGCATCATCCCACCACTGGCACGCGATTGTAAAGAAAGGCCCAAAGAGGCAGAAGGTTTCTACGCGTCTCGCTTAGAGCGCCATCGTTCAGTTACCAAACTCCCGTCCAGCCAAACAGTCGCTCTTCAGTTTACACACAAATTGCAAGTTCATAATGTAATCAGAAGGAAGTGCACAGAAAAGAAAAACAGAAAGTGGCAAAACTAAAAATTCTGTTCATAATTCATAAAAAACAACAAAAATAACGAAAACTCGCAATATGCATGTAATAATGTCAATTAAACTGAAGCAATGGCGCATATTATGCTGGCTCTGGGCACTGCGCATGCTTACGGATTGGGAGGTTATAGCGGCCCTAACAGTGGATAACCAGCTGGTCTCTGCACGCAATGGTAAGTGCACAAAAGCTTAAGGAACAGAACTTCAGCTGTTTTCAGAAATTTTATTGCGAAGATAAACCATTTTGAATACATATGCTATATAATAAAAAAAATAACAAAATTTTCAACTGCCCAAAGGTAAGCCTTACAAAAACAGTACAACAAGCTAGAAATTTGTATAGAATTTTAATGAAAATTTTCAACAACACCTATTGCATACTTTGTGGCACCAAAAATATATAGGATCTTTTGTGAATTCGTACACAAGTACCAAAAAAGGTATATCTTCATTGCAAAAAATCTCTGTTTGAGATAATTTATTTCAAAGTTAAAGAGTAGTACTTTCCGACTACATCAAAGAGAGTCAAAATAAAGGTAAAGGTTTTCCACAACACGCGTCTGAAAAGGATCAAAATAGGCATTTATTGAAACTTAAAGCTCAAATTACTAAAAATCTCGACGTGATGGACCATTTCTGTGGCCCGAGTTTGTGGTTTCGTGTTCAGCACACGAAAATCATCTACAATCACCGCCAACCCTTCAATATAAAAACAAATAAAACTCAAGTGAACATTTGAAATTTACTTTTTGTAATTATATAAAGCACAAAGTAATTAAAATATGTATGTGGATATGGATACACATCTAGCCTATATATTAATTATTTTGTTAACTAAATTGGGGCCTTTTGAAGTTACCTAATATGAATAATTATGTTAAGATTGTGAAACCACATTATCTCGCCCAAATTCTTCTTATACATAGCTCTATAAACTTAATCTAAAGGTTCGACAATTGTTTAATGCCTTCCGGAAAATAGAATAAGACAGATCATAGCATCATGTAACTAAAATCTATCTCAACTAAGCCATTTCATTAAGTTTTAAGTAGTCACTGTGTACTGAGCCCGTGGAATATGTTGAGTGTGGGTTCATTCGTGCGTCAATTCGTCCAAAAACTCTTAGAACTATTCACAAATTATTTTACTTATTCATCTCTAAACTATACAACAATATGACAATGTAGTCTTTGAAATGTTCGAGGGTATCCAATATCATTTTGCATATTAACCACTTTATGCGGCCAGACGATTGCTATTTACATTTCGAATTTAAACTCTTTGCCTTTATATATGACATGTCAAGTAGATTTAATGCGTACGGTTGTCCTTTCTAATGATCTAGTAGCCTAACTTATTCCTCTCACTTCACATATAAAGTCAGTTTTTACAAAAATCTCTAGAAATCTTTCTGGAACAATCCCCTCTAAATAATTTGAAAGTAAGCACACTTTTTCGGCTAGCGAAATATTGAACTAAGCATTGCTCTTAAGTTGACAGTATTCAGCTTATAAGACTAGACAGATCAAAAAGAAAGTAGTTCGTACTCGAAGTACTCATTTGGACATTATTACGAGTTAAGTTGATATAAAAATGTCAAAAAACTGACACAAGTATGATCGCAGGGAGCAAAAATTTTTAACTTTCAACTACATAGTCTTCGAATTTGGCAGTTATATACTTTCCATTCGCTTCCACATAATATCATCGATTTGACCTTAATGATCGGATAATTATATAGTTCGAAAACGGCATTAAACTATGGAACACTGTCAGGAAAACGAGAGAAGTTAGTCTTAGGTCCTCTATACTATACATACATTTATATAATATTATCTGCTTCCAAACAATTTTTCTACCCGTTACTGCCTTTATATGTTCAAATGGGTATACTAAAATCTTGATCTCAAATTTCAAACTCACATTAATAATAGAAATATCTATAATTTTTAAAATTTTCATAAAGATCGGATAATAATTAGCGGAGTTATAAAAAAATGTTGCATACTTTTCGGCTTTTCATTACTTTTGTCATATACTTTGAATCAGCATGCGCTGCCTGCTAAAAAAATGACAATATGTTAACCTAACATAAGGTGAAGACTATTAAACATCTCTTCCCCTGAGTAATGGGTATTCGAGTGTTGGGCAGGGCTGACTTTAACTTATGCTCTCCTTTTTTACAAGTTTTGGTCCGGAGCTCAGAACCATTGGTTAGGGCCAGTTCCTACACTTTTCGACCAAGGTTCATAGCTTCTTTTAGTTTTTTTAAAAATCTCTTTGTTTTCGTAAAGATTCAAATTTCCCGCATTTGGATATGATTTTCAACTGAAAATTATATGTTACACATAAAGCCCGGGAGGTCAGACATTCCGAAGAATTGGTTCGAGTGACCCAAAACACATGAATATCAGAAATGATTTATTATCTACACTGTACACTTGTGATCGTAATAAGTATAACCTTTGCAAGGGTAGCACAAACCCCCTGAGGTAGGCAATAGAAAATGGAGGATTCACACCTCAGAAAACGAAAGTGTAGATCTCTCTCTCTCTCCGCCTCTCTAGATATATGTATATATATCAAAGAGCCAATCCATCAAGCATAACTCCACCACAGACTCCACAAAACTTGGTTAGCTTTTGTCGTTCTTTTGACCTTTGTGAATTATTCATAGGCTGGGGGCTAAGCCACACATGGGTTAATCGCAGTCAACTGCGTCCCAGCGGCACGCAAAGTTAATCAAAATTAGAATTCAGAATTCTCATTTAAATAAAGAACAAAGCGAAAAATAATGGTAAACAATCCGAGAGCGACAATTGCAGAGCCAATAAAACTAACCTACCGTACAGTTGGCAGTTGGTGGAGCAGGCGGATGGCCTTGAAAGTGCAAGTGGAACTCGATGATGTAATTCTAATGTGCCGCCCCATGTTGCCCAACGATTCCAAGTGAACTTTTCCAATTGATTTCAGACTGCTTCGAGCGGATCGCGCTGGAGGCAATGCTGCCATTTGAGAAGACCTTCCGCACCGAAGACACAAACTCGCTGAAGATGTGCAAGGAGAAGTGCTTGCAGGCGGGCGAGAAGTGTCAGGCCATCTCATTCGGGTGAGTTTTGTGAACTGTCGAACGACGACGATTACCCAATCTCAATGTTGGTTTGCGCTGGTTTGTTGGCAGTGTGCATCGACGTGGAAACGGCACATGTCAGTTGTCGTCGGAGCAGTATGGCAACGGCGGAGGTGGGCGGCCGGGTGGTGTCATTTTCGATCCCGACTTTGATTTGTATACGCGCAAAACGAATTGTTTCGATTTGAGCGACAATTCGATTGCCCAGCCCGATCCCGGACCAAGTCCGATAAGTCCGGGAGTGGGGCCAGTGAATTTGCCCAATCGACCGCTGGATGTGGGTAATACGCCCGTGTTGGTGGTGAATCCCACTCCGCATACGAATGGGCCGCCACCGCCGCCGTCCCCTTTACCCTCGTCTGGAGCACCGCCTGGTGTGGGGGATCGTTTATACTTCTCGCATGAGATCTATCCCCTGTACAAGTATCCCATGCTGTATGAGCCCAATTATCCGGCTCCCAATGAGCAGGCCTATATACCTGGAGGCTATGCAGCCAATGTGCCTGAGGTGGAGGATCGCTATAGGCCACACTATGCCCCCTTGGATGAGGATAGTGTGAGACCAACTCCACATGGTCCACCTAGACCCATCTTTGGTCTGGGCTATGGCAATGGTTATAGTTATGGCACACCCGAAAGGTATACGCCCACCACAATGCGTCCGGGTTCGCCATCAGATGAACGTCCCAGCTATGCTCCACCTAGACCTCCCCGACCGGTGAATGGCTATGGCCAAGATCGCCCAGATTATCCACCAACTTCTGCAGCACCAACTCCTTACGCACCCCGACCAAATCCCAGCTATGAAGGTCACCGCGAACCCAGGCCGGATTATACCAATCGACCTGATCCACCGCCAATGTCACCACATGGCGATGGCTATGGTATGGGCATGCCTGGTCCGCCGCTCAGAGATGAGTATGTGCGTCGCAATGGCAGCGGTTATGGCGGAGCTTATGAGGATGATGACAAGACCATAGCCACCTACTTCAATCCCGATGACTATATGCAAGGCCATAAAAGTAAGCGAAGCTAAAGAGGATTTTGAGTGAAGATTTGAATAACTTTTACTTCAATTTACTTTTAGAACGTCCCATGCCAGGCGATAGAGATCATCAGGGCTATCCCATGGATGAGATGAAAGGTAAGTAAACCGTTTTGCATTTCACCCACTAATTTATTGGATTCGATAACCAGACTATGACACGGGTCACTGGAGTTTACCCATAACAACAACAACAAACAACTAAAATCTAGAACTAAAACATGGCACACACACACACAACACACAATTAAAACTCATTACGGGCCGCAGTTGACCCACATTCTTTGGGCCTTTATTTGCGTAACAAAACTAAAACCCCATTAGGCTGGCATAATGCTTGATCTCTGGTCGGGTGGGTGGACAGTCAACTGGTTGGTTGCATGTGCTCAATATAAATATTCGCAAAACACTAAAAGCAAAACAAATGGCTACAAATAAATCATGTGGGGTCAGAGTTTTGGATTGAAAAAAAAAAAACAAAAAAAACTGGGTTATCGATGAAGGTGTTGGAGTAATTATGGTAAAGTTTCCAAGATTTCTTGAACCTCTGTCTTAATTTCCATGATCTGATCCAGCAATAAGTTTCATTTGCTGTATGTTTTCAAAAGCATAAAAATTATTATTGAGAAAAATCAAACAGCAGCAGCAGTCGTCGCTTCATCATTTTGATTTGGCTTTTGTTCAGTGGCGTAAGTCGAAGCTGCAGCACGTGTTCGCTTTCAGAAGTCGACGGTGTCACTCGCATCTCTTTTCTGCTTTTGCATATTGCTGTTGTCTTCTCTCTCAACACACATAATGAAACATTTACCGTTAGTCGGCTCGGCTAGGTTGAAGGTAACAACAACAGCGTACTGAAAGAATTTTGATTGCCTGGTAAATTTCAAGAAAATATCGTGGCAACAGCGCTGCCGTCGACACACATGCTGCTGCTTCAACTTGCGGCACTGAACAAAATCATCAGCAAAACCAAAGCGATTTCTCAATAATCGTTTTTTTGCTTTTCATTTAACTGCGACTTTGGTTTTCATCAAAAACATTGATTATGCAGAAACAAAAGTTCATATTGATAAGTTGAAAAAAGTCAAAGCTGTGAAAAGTCAAAAATGTTGTAACTTTTGCTAATTCGACAGAAGCAATTTAAACACTGATCTCATCTTCACACCAGAACCTTAGTTTGTCAAGTGCAAACAAAGATTTATGATTCCAAAACAAATTCTAATTAAAGAACCATTTGCATATATATGTATATATTTTGATTTTGAGTCAACTTCCCTTTTTGAGTTTTCCAAGTGTGACGATGAGTACATGAACTCTAAATCTCATGCCACAGCGGGTGGGGGCGGTGACATAAGCCAAGCAAATCTGAAGTATCCAAGTTCAACTGGCGGCAGACTTGACATGATGTTCATGTCTCGTTGTTTGGTCGCAATTAATTTGGTTGGTTTTTGCGTGTGTTCGCGCCTCAGTTAGTTACTTGGATTGTTTAGTATGTTTTGTATCAACCGTGGGACAGATTGTTACCTACACTTGATAGATAACCCCACCATATACAAAGCGGAAGTGTTGTACACTTTTTCGGCCATGTTCTATGGAATTGTGCAAGAGCGACGACGAGAACGATGGCCTGCACTTGAACCGGGGCGATGTGGGGGGGGGTACGGCACGGCCCACCCAAAGGCGTTTCAGCATTGTATGCAAATCTGGCCACAAAACCAATGCACAAAAACCACCCACATGCGGTTCGGCCGTCTGCAGTGACATTGATTAAGAAACGGAAATGCGCTCAACTTGTCTGAGGTTTTTTTGCTGCAGCCAGAGAGTAGCTGCTTGTTAGGCAGTTGTATGATCGATGGTCTGACAGGGGCAAGTTTTTCTTGAATAACTCAATTTGTTATTAGAAAATGCGATAAGAGATATATCTCTGGTGACTTGAGTGTAGAAAAATCACATTAACACTTTAGAGCTTGAGTTTCATGTGGATATCAAAACATTCTTTGGAAATTAATCATCTAATGGAGAATTAAATACAATTTATGCATGGCAATGGTCAGCGAAATTGAGATATTTTATTGCCAATAAGATTTGTAATAAAACCCACCCATTACTCTTTTTTAAACACTTTACTCTTAACCGACGTTACTTTTGAACCAAACCAAGTGCATATAATAGCTGAGCCTGAATCTGTTCCGAACCAAAAGGTTCGGCTCGGTTCAACAAAAAGTATAGACAACTAAAAATCTGACCTATTTATTGCCATTCCAATGTCCTTCCAAAAAACTTCGTAAATTTTGGCGCCTTCGAGAGTTTTTCGTAATTAAAACGGATAAAAATGATTCGGAAAACAAATCATCTCACGATAAGTTTGTGGCAACAAAAATGTAGGGTTACGTTAGTTGGTTAAAAGTAACATAAACGTTAGTCAAACACTAAGAAAAAAGTAAAACGAATAATTTGAGTAGGGGAAGCGGGGAGAAGTAACGGAGCGGAAAGGGCAAGAAAACTTTGAGAGAATAGCTTTGAACACGCTCTCACAGTTTCGGGTTTCATGTCATAGGGGTCTTTGCAGAAACTACTGAGATTAGAGCGCAATCGGTTATTGAGAGCAAAACACTTTTCACACACTTCATTTCATTTTGAACATTTCAAATGTGAAGAAGTAATCGATTAGTATAATCGCTTGTTCCTAAGCACTTTGGCAAATATTTCGCGAATCTCTATTTGAAGCTCGTTTGTTTGTTCACCAAAGTTCCTTTTTTTAGCACGTTTCTGAATAGTTATAGAATTTGTTATTGAAGCTCAAATATTTGTGTATTTCGTGATTCGAACCTTGGCCAAAAACCTCGAGCCTCAAATTTTTATCCAAATCGTCCAACCGGATCTCTTCCAAAATATTTTGGGTTTGCAGCCCTGCTCCCGATCCCATTACCGCTGGGTCTTAAACCGAATCCCTTAGAACAAGAAAGTCCAAACAATACTAATACATATGAAGATAATCATTTATCAAATTATCGATAAACTGATGCTGTGTGCGTGGCAACCAAACCTAGTGAATAGACAGTGGGCACCTCTGTATTAGAACCAGCTCGCATAACGTTCTTGACCCCTCGAACCAGACCATGAACTTTCCCAAATAATAAACTTCTGAGTTCAAACCAAATACCCAAACTGTCGATCACTGTATAGATTTTTACACTTTTAGTTGAGCACGGTTGTTAGATTTCATTGTCGGGTCAGTACTCAATGTGAGCGAGCTGCTTTTAAGAATTTATCATCCCTTAACTTCTAACTTAACTAAGGCAGTATTTGTAAAATAGCTGCGTATGTATAAATGATCTGCGTTGGTCACAATGGTGGTTTTTCACACAATGTGTTATCTGTTCGCAACATGTGGCTCGATGACTCGTCTCGAGGGTAGTTTTCTTCAAGTGGTATCTCGGCTGTCGTTCATATTCACTGCCGCTTAATATTTAATGCTATTACAAAAGGTGGCATGTTTATGACATAGGCGACATAGGCTAAATATTTTAATATGAGTGTAAATCTACTACGTGTGGGCCGAGTTGAATATCATGTTCAAGTTCGAACAATCACTTTTCCAGTTTTATCTAAGAAATAGTATGAAACTCTTTTAGGCATGGTTATAAACTTGCTATCAGTCCATCGATGGGTACTTGACCAGCTTGCCAAGCTCGTCGCCAGACCTCAGAACGTTTCCATTTCGGTTCGGTGTTAATTAGTTATAGAATAAGTTAAATCGGACGGCCATCTGGGTCTCCCACAACGTTCAAATATGCTGTTAACTGATCTTTTGTGTTTGAAACTATGAAGACATTTTAATTAGAAATACTTCCAGACCATTGCATTTTCAGCAACGGCCTCTATAACAACAAAACAATAATCTACATCTACATGGACGTTTCAATCTGTCAATCGGCCATGAACAGTTTGTCTCACACTACACTAAACTATTACACCAGCCTGTAAGGGCCGTGCCCAGGTAACTGATGGTTTCTCAGTTGCTATGTCCTCAGAATTGCCGTCCAATAAGTCAGTGAACTTCTCAGATAGTTGACTAGGTTTTCCCAAAAGTTGTTGCTTCTGTCATCTTGTATGCTGATTACTTCTTCTTTAGTGAGGATCTGCTTACTGAAACGCTGCAGGCTCAGTGATTTCAGTATCTGTCATCGTTTTATTGGGGTTACATAGGGGACATGCTCTGCTCGATTACAGGAGTTTGACCAGTTTTTAAGATTCAAGTAATTTTGTGCGCGGATACAGATATTTTTTTCCAACTGTGTGGTCGAGATACTTATAAATCATCGAGTTGCTAGTGCTCTGTCTGTGGGTTCGTTCCCTTAGGGGCTTGTCTTTAAGTGTGCTGAGTATGTCCTCTACTATTGAAACCGGAACTCGCTACTCCCTACTAACGCTTATTCCTTATGGTAGAGCGCTAGTTCTACGAATGCTACAAGGGATAGTAGAGGCGTTTCCACCGATTTCTGATTTGCGTAGGAACATTAGGACTGATAACTCAGCAAGAGTTTTGATTTCTATCAATGGTATCTTAATTGATGGTTTTTTTATTCTTAGAAAACTCCCTTGTAACTTTGGCTCAATTCTACCCGCCATAAAGCTGTATGCATATTAATAGCTGGACACTGCATTTCCCGGGTGTTAAGTGATAATAGATATTACACGTTTTAGTCCGAGGTACAAACAGTGTCTATTTTCCAAATGACATCCGTACTTTCGAGCGATTTGCTTAACACAGAGTACAGAATCTCTATAGAGATTTGCGTCTAGATTTCTACATCGGTGGAAAATGACTTTGCCAACTTCCAATGAACCTACTTTCTGCCGTAAAGTCTAAAATTCAACGCCCTCAAACGTTTTAAAAGGTCCAAATTGGCCTTTACTTATCTCTTTGAATGTCCGAACGTCCGAACCAGGAGTGTCAGTGTGAAACCGTTGGTGTATAAGTAATTTCGGTTTCGGTCAAGGCATTTAAATTGGCAGAAAGCTTTTTTTAACTGTGCAGGAAACGAACATAACCGTAACCGAAGTATAGCTATCGACCGAGTTAGATCCCTGATTATAACCCAATATAACCCTTTAGATCCGATCAGTTCTGAATGAGTTCCGATTTAGAATGATTTACATGCTTTGCGGCCACCTACTTTATGAAGTTTGCATCTTTTAGGCTTGGTTTTCAGTACTTAACTCATGGGTGACTTTATGAAAGATGTAATTTCTACTGCTCAGGCCTGAATTTAGCATTAATAAATTTAGTACTGAGTTGGAGAACTGAAGAGTAAAGCTATTTTGACCCTGCATAACGGGGGTATATCAAAGTCCGGCACAGATGACTTTTATTTACGCTCAAGAATAATCTATGAACATCTGTTATAGAAATAGATAGATAAATGCTTTACACGAATGACTAAACTAAGCTGAAATCTCACTGGTAAAGGTCACACGCCCCAAGCACATCAATGGCCCAGTGTCTCCTTGAGCTGTAAAAACAAAAGACTTAAGCGACGAACTTTATTCTCCAGAAATTTAACCCATAACCAATTACTTGAACTAACTTACTCTACATTGTAATGATCTCTCAAACTAGATCATAATCAGGCATCCTTGACTGGTAACGCTTCGTTGCTCTTATTTTGGGCAGCACCTCATCTCAAATCATATTCAGTTACCCACGTATTTTCATCGGAATCAAAGATAGATAAGCCATCTCTGCTACCGCCTAAAAATGCTCATTAAAAACGTTCCACCATTCAAGGCTTCCAAGCCAGACCCAGACGCGTCCAACCCCGGTTGGGGGCGGGCGCGAAAACTTCATTTCAGCGAGAGAACAAACCGAGCGAAAAGCTTAGCAAAAAGCTCACAATTTCTAATATCGTATAAAACCGCGAGCTTGACCACAGCTGCTGTTCATTCGCCCTTAGAATCGCCCACGTCGCGTATCGCGTGTTGTGTGCCCGGAAATCGCTTTGCCCGCGCATCCGGATCCTGTGATGCTGCGCTCGTGTGTGTGTGTGTTTGTGTGTGTTTGTGTTGACATTCAATTAGGTTTTGAATAGAATTACGTAATCGGTGAATATTATTTTAACTTCCATTGTGCACAACACAATTCCAATGTGTTGGCATCAATTGAATCTCTGCCTGTTGCTGTGGCTACTCAGTGGCCAGAGCAGCATTAGCCAAGCCAAATTTGTGAGTCCTACGCGGCATAGTGATATTACCAGCACCATTATCATTGTGGAAGATGCCAAAGGTAAGGTCAGAGTGTGGGTCAAACACCTGCTGGCTGTGCTGGCTGTGCTGGGAGTGCGTATTAAAGTAATTTGCATAATTCGCCATGTTCTTGAAGCGGAGTCATCTTCAGCAGTTGCCATTTATGGTGGCAATTTTCCGAGAGATAATCTGCTGTTGAAGTACATGGCCTGAAACATGACTCGAACATAATTTAGTGAAACGGCAACGGATGTGCCGCAACCCCAGACCCAGCCCCGATCTTGGGTTCTGGCCGCGCGCGCTTGGAACGCTTCACTGATTTTGAATGTTTTTTTTTTTTGGTTGTGTATTGCGTAAAGCATCTTCTTTTTCATCTCCAACTTTTGCAGCCTGCTTCCGTCGTGTGCTGGCCGGCAAGCGCATCGCTCCGCATTGGGTGCGACGCTCCATCTCCTGTGAACGGGTGGAGGAATGCATGCGCGAGTGTGGCCATGAGAAGCGTTTTATGTGCGAGGGCTTTAACTATAGGCTGGATCCATCGGGACATGGTCAGGGGGATTGTGAGCTAATAGAGATGCCGTTGTCGCAAATGGATTTGTATTCCAGTGCCAATCGACGGGATTCGAATCTGTTGAGGCATCCGGATTATGATTACTATGAAAGGGATCGGAATGCACCTTCCAGCTGTAGACGAAATGCTTGTCAGGACTGCTCCAAGGGACCACTAAGCAGTCCGCCTATTTACCTCAAGCCCAGCAGTGGACCCAGCGGTGGTGGTGGTGGTGGTTATGGTGAGCGGCCTGGACCTAGCAGTGGTGGCTATCCAGGTGAACGTCCAGGACCTGGCTATGGTGAACGGCCAGGACATAGCAGTGGTGGCGGCTATGGTGGTCCCATACCAGAACGTGATCGGGATCATTATCGTCCGCCCAGTAGCACGGCTGTGGATCATTATCGTGGACCATCGGGACCACCAAGTAGTTCCTATGAAAATCGTCCCTTCTCCTTGCACAGCTCTTCCTCCTCCTCCTCATCCGCCTCCTCCGGCTCATCTTATGAGTTCTCCTCACATGGCTCAAGTACAGGCTACTTTGGCCACACTCCACCCAGCAGCTATGGTGATCACTCTGCCTCTCGACCCGACTACATAGATCGACATGATCGCTTTAGACCACCTGGACGTCCAGATCGTTGGGAAACTTTACCCAGTAGTTCGGGCTATGACAGCTCCTCTGCCTACAGACCACCCAGACCTGAAACCGATCGCATAGATAAATATCGACCACCCTATAGGCCAGGTCCCGACTTCTCGCCCTATCGTCCACCTGAGCCCAGTCGTCCTGTGCACAACTATTTGGATCGCGATGGCCCGGGTCCTCCACCACCACCGGATCACTACAAGAAGCCCAACAAGTTTGTGCCTTATCTCATAGGCGGTGAGGACAACTGGGGCCACTACGGTGGTAGCTATGGTGGCAGCAATAGCAAGCATACCTCCTACTGGGGTCTGACTGAGTCACAGCGTCGCAAGGATCAGCATGATTTCAACTATTTTGAGCTGGGCTCAACGCATCGTGAGCCACCGCGTGAGTCCAACTCGGTGATGAGTTATCCCGGTTCGAGCTATGAAGATGACTACCCAAGACATCGCAATGACTACAGGCAAAAGTGGACCCGCCGTCCCGGACCAGATGGTAAGTCTAAATGGACCATTAACGAGTCTTTTATTGATGTTTTCTTACTAGAATGCTCGGCCAAGACCAGCGAGGGTTTCCGTCTGCATAAAACAGCCGTTAAAGATGCCTACAATGTGCCCACCCTAACCGAATGCGAGCGTCTGTGCTCGGATCCACGTCCCAGCTTCATTTGTCATACGTTTAGCTATCGCTACAATCAGGCAGGCCGAGACAATTGTATGCTCTGTGATAGGCCCATCAATATGTTGGATTACTATGTGGACATTGAACCGGATCGTGATTATGACATCTATTCCATGGCAGATGATATGGATGTATGCAAACAACCGCCAACCCAGCCACCCAGACGCAGCGATGGTCCCACTACGGCTCTCTCCGATCCACGCAATGCACGTAAGTATTGGCCAATTCTAATGAAAGTTTTCTTTTGGGAAATTAAGAAATAAAAGAAAAGAAGAAATATGTACAAAATGTATAGATATATCGATCAATTTTAGCGTTAAGGTATTTTAAGACAGACAATGGGCACACTGTATAGAGAATGGACGACGAGTGAGTAGTGACAGACAGACCAGACAGAGAGGCCAACGAAGAGACGCTGTATATAGAACAGGGTTCGCTAATCAGAGAGTGCGAATCTTAAGCAGAGTGTGTCTCTCTCAAACACGCAGTGATGCATGACTTCGGCAAGCCACGAAGCTATGGCTGGGGAACTCAGATATAGAATGAACAAAATGGACTGAAGTAGCGCGTATCGTATATAGAAACCCGTGTAAATAAAAGCCCGAAAACAGGGAAAAACAGACGTTTATAAGTGATATTAATTAGTTCCGTCTCGCCTGAAGAAACATTTCACTTTGGGTAACAAACACCGCACAACAGACCCTTCTTTGATCTACACACCAAGAAGCGAGCAGCTTGAGTACACAGCACTGCTTTTAGGTCCTTTCGGTCCTATCATCAGTAAACTTTGCTATTGAATCGCTCAACTATATAGTGAATTCTTTGGGAGGCAATACAGGAACTGAAACGCCTTTTGCAATTTTCTGAAATTAGTCACAAGTCTTCCGAACATCCACCAACTAAGTAACAGCACCTTTTCTGTTGAGAGTGTGTTTATATTAGGTGCATATCCTCAAAAAAAACTTGGCACTACCAATCAGCTCCTACCGGATAAGAGCAACATAGGGGAGCCAATTGCGACCTTTAAGCTACAAACAAAAGAAAGAAATCCGATGGCAAACGATTCACAACTGTGAAGTATCTAGGATTATATGGCCTACTCTCAATATTAACAGATCTAGGGCGTTACTCTGTCAACGAAGAGAGATTATTTCCCTTACTGGACACTGCCCAATCGGAAGACACTCCGCGAGGCTTGGCACCAGACACAATGACTTCAGTAGAAGCTGCAATTCAGTGGATGAAGAGGAGACTGTACAGCACCTCTTCTGTCACTGTCCACCTCTGAGCAGAAGGCGTCTCGCACTTTTGGGTCGTCCTTTCCTTTGCTAAAATGTGTGCTACTTTCTAAATGGTTTAACGGGACAGACCCTCCCCCTACGATGACAGCATAGAAGGGGTTATATGGTACCACAACGGGCCTTCAATGGCTTAAGCGAAGAAATGGGATCTTCCCATTTGAACCATTGCAACCATTGCAAATTGTGGTCTTTAAAACGTTCGTTTAAGTGGGTCGCGTCGTCCAAGTCTGTCCGTTTCGAAGTCATTGCTCTCTCAGTTGGAGATTTTTGGACTATATAAGGAGAAGGTCACCAACGTGAAGGTGTGAAACGACTTGAAAGGCAGTAAGGCAGAATCGCCTTTAGAGCTAAGATCATTCTGTAGACCTGATGATACCCGAGTATAGCACAATTCCAGAGTCAATCTTCTTGTGTGGGCCAGGACTATTGAACCCAGGAAAGTACAAAGTCCTTCAGAATGTCGCTGTAGTGCTAGCATGCAAAAGTAACCCCCTGCACACAAACAGCGGAGCGGAGCGTAGATTATTATCTTTGTAAATCAAACGAGCAGAGCACATAGCAAGCGCGCACACCAACAGCTTTACAGAACGGAGCATTTCATAAGCTCAGCTAGCTTATGCTCGGCTCCGCTGTCAGAGCTTCATTAAGCTCCCGTTCTTTTGAATTATTAAGCGCTTAATCCCTTGTAAACAGTTTTTCGACTGAATCTCCATTTTCAAGCAGCGGCGCGAGGATAAGGGTTAGCTTAGCTTAGGTGAGTTTAAGCTGAGATCACCAGTAGGTCTTTGGCCCCTTTGTAATGTCTAATGAGAGGGGAAGAGGGGATTGACGACACGGTTCCAAGGAATGAAGCCTGCTTGAGGAGTACATACCGGAGTAGATACCATAAGAACCGAGCTGCCAGTCCACCCAGATCCTCAAGGAATGGTTTTACTAAGAAGTGTAGGGCAGAGTATGAAATAAGTGTTGGGCACATCCATCCTAATGATTAGTGCCTCGTTAAGACTGTTTTCCGTTTCTTGCTAAGGTGTAGGAGTTTAGTTGCTCGATTAGGATTGTGTCTTGGTCAGAGTAATCGAAAGATGTGACAGCCAGACTTGACGTCACATGTTAATAGTTGATGATAGTTCTGCGCTTGGAATCATTTGCTCTTCTATTTATCCCTTAAGAGTTTTAACTTTTATTTAGGTCTTAAAGACCGAGTGCCATTTTAACCACTCACGATTTTCAAATCAACCCCTCACAGAGTGCTTTTTCCGTGCCATTGATGCCACACGCTTCTTCAAATCCATCGTGAGAGACTCACTAACGGTTCGTTCGGTGGGTGAATGCGAAATGGAATGCATTCGCTCCACCAAATTCACTTGTCGTGCCTTTGCCTATCGATATGGCCAGCAGCGACATGCGGGAATCATAGACAACTGTCAGCTAAGCGATTGGCCTGTACGGGATATGGATAAGGAGCGACATTTGATACTAGATGCCGCCTTTGATATCTTTGAGCGTGCCAGCTATGGACATGGCTGTGAAATCCAACCCATTGTGGATGAAAAGCACAAGAAATGTAAGTTAAAAGTTAAACTCAAGTTTCTGCAGTTTGTAGTACCTTCTTTTTGTAGTGTGCTATCTGGGCTATGGTTCGCCGGCACGACTACTGCCACCCGCCATTAAGAAGGTCATATCGGTGCCATCGGAGATGGCCTGCAAAAAGGAGTGCATCCGCTTTAGGGAGACCACACCCTTTAAGTGTTATGCCTTCAGCTATGGGTAAGTCTGGCAAGTAATCCAACAAGCTTCCTTAACTTATCCCCCACCCAACAATTTAGCTCACATGCCAGCTCCTTCAACTGTGAACTCTCTGATCTCGATCAGACCGAGCTGAAACTCGATGTCCACTATCAGCATACCAAGGATCGCGACTTTTGGCTCTTTGCCTGGAATCCCTTCGATTGGACTTGCCGCGATAAGGTCAATACCATAGGTGGCTCGCGTGTAAATAACGATCGACGCATGGACATCTTCCGGGAACCGGGTAAACTGAAAATCTTAACCTGTTGCACCTCCATCCATGTGTAAATAACTGGCTAGGAGCTAAACCCCCGTAACTAGTTTGTAATTAGCTTGTAAATAACGTTTACTAAGAGCATGTACAGCCGTAGACCCGCCACCAAAAATAACCCACGCACACCGACGAATCCAAGTACCCGCCCAAGTACTAACCCGCGCATGTCTTTGTATGTGTAAGCCTTGAGTCCATCTTCTTTAAAATCCATTTTCATTCGCTACCAAGGCGACGTAGCCTGGCGGCATTATACAGTCTCCGGAAAGCCATGTCGACGGAGCAGTCCCTGTGAAAAGAATCTTATAACGGGCTTCTATTCCTGTGAAACGGATGGCTCGGAAGTGGGTTCCTGGGATTATTGCTGCAAGGCGGACCATCCCTGTGGCTATAGCCGTGGCTTTGACTATCCCTGGTGAGTGAAACGCAGAGAATTTGTGTCCTCAACTTCAATGGTACTCCCCTCCAACCCTCAGGTGCTTTGTGGGCGATGAGCCTGATCAGTGGCGCAAGTGCAGCGATCGTTATTACCCCGATAAGAATAACACCACCAAGTCGCACTCACACTTGGGTCTGCCCAGTCCCAAGGAGAAGCAGCCACATCAGCCAGCTACGGCAGCCAGCAGTGAATACAGCCAGCATCCACCTCGACCGGGCGGACTGCAGAGTCTCAGTGATTTTGCCGCCGCGCGCCTTTGGCCCGTCACCTATCTGTACAGCGAGGGCCCACCCAATGCCACGGAGTTTAGTAATTTCGTCGACTGCAATAAGGAGTCGTGCTAGCATCTAAGCAAATACCCCCCCTCTCCCCCTGTAGCGTTCTCAGCGTGATTATCATTGAGATTGGATATGTAGAGATAAACATTTACACCATTGTCGTCGTCGTCATCATTGTCATGAAACACAAAAAAACCAATTAACTTATTAATTTAAAAATTTCGAGGCACTTTAACTTCAATGCATGTTGTTTGCGTGCAGACGATCAATCTTTGTACTTGAACAAAAACAAAAATAGTTAAGCTGAATTGTCTATGTGTAGAAATGTATGCGTATTAATAATAATAAAACTTATTGTAGTTTTTATACATTAAATTTTCAATTTTAACCGTCTGGCAAGTTCCTGGGCAATCGATTAATGGCAAAACTATCGATATATTTGGGCCTAAACAGTTATTCGAAAACAGAAATGTCTCACGGCTCGAGCTTTTGTACAAACAGTTTGATCAGCAAATGTTAAGAATAGCTTTTTCATAGACAAAACATGGATTTTGTTAACCAACAAAAAAAGTGCCTGATTTTAAGTACCTTTCAGAAAAAATTGGGAAAAAATATGATTGTTACATTTCCTTCCTCCTTTTGATAATAAATCAGGAAGATCATTAAATTAACTAGTTTTTAGCAGAATTACTACTTTTGAGTTATTTTTTATATTATAGCTACGAAGTACTTCTCAATATAGCTAGGAATGTATATTAATCACCACCACTCCGTGACACGAAATTCTATTAAGCGCTCATCTCTGTCGTGTAGTTGCCAGACCTCATTAAAATTAAACAGCTGTCATTGGGGTTTGTTGTGCAATACTGCAAGACTGGAAGAGACGTTACTGGTTTCCACTAATTTGTAAATATTATCAATTAAAAAACCTAACGATGAGCAGCTTTGGAGCGCGACATGTGTTGGCCATCGGTGCCACTGCCTTGGGTGCTTTTTATTTGGGTTCATTTGCCGAACGTCGCCAACAAATTACAGAAGAAGGGAAACTTTTACCTTTGCCCGGACTACCCTGCTTTGGTACCATCTCGGCTGCCGCTCTCATACCCGCCAATGAAGTTAACCTCACTGCCACACCCTCACGCATCTCGCAGATTATGAAGTATGGCTTTCCGGGTTTGGATCATGTGCGTTCTCAGTCCGATTACGTTTTGTCCTATGATCGAAGGAATCGTGTTCCCCATTGGGTCTTTGAGCATCTGACCGCCGAATCAGTGGCCAAGAACGACGCGGTGGACCGTTCCAAATGTGATTTTCGTCAGGATGAGAGTATACACCCCTTCTTCCGCTCGCAGAACACTGACTATCGACGATCGGGCTATGATCGTGGTCACATGGCGGCCGCGGGCAATCATCGGCTGCATCAGAAGCACTGTGAAGATACCTTCTTGCTGTCCAATATGGCGCCACAAGTGGGACAGGGCTTTAATCGTGATGCTTGGAACACACTGGAGACTTATGCGCGCAAGCTGACCAAAACTCATGCTAACGTTTATGTTTGTACGGGTCCTTTGTATCTGCCGCACAAGGAGGAGGATGGCAAGATGTATGTCAAGTATGAGGTGATAGGAGCCAACACGGTGGCTGTTCCCACACACTTCTATAAGGTCATTGTCAGTGAGGCAGCCGATCAGAAGCTACACATGGAGGCCTATGTGATGCCAAATAAGGTTATAAGCAATGACACGCCATTGCAAGTGTTCCAGGTGCCGCCAGAGACGGTGGAGCGAGCGGCAGGTTTACTATTCTTCGATCAAATCAATCGGAAGCAATTGGCCAGCATAAATGGCAAGAGAGTGTAAGAGATCGGAGGCAACTTTTGTTTTAGTTAATTGTGTATATTAAAGTTTGCAATTTTTGTTCCTTTTCCAAAGAATTTTGTGGTTGTTGTTTTTGATTAATGAAAGTAAACAAATTAATACAGATATACAAATAAGGATGAGCGAAAGGGGATGTGAAGCTATGTGTGCGGGGAGGAGACTGGTAGGAGATTAATGATGCATTGATGTTCCGTTGTTTGTGATGTCCCTTTTACATGCCACCTTCATTCTTGGAGCGTACATCATCAATCTTGAGTATCATCTTAACCAACTGGGTGGACAACAGTATCTGTTGCTTCTTCGAATGCAACGATTCGACCACATTGTGATTCTTCATATCCGAATCACCCGTCAGCATACAATCCACTCCCAAGCTGGGTTTCTTCTCAGCCACCTGGTTGGCCTTCAGCTCCGACAGCGTCTCAACGGGATGCAGACCACTGTTCTCGGCCAAAGCCAAAGGAATGCTCTCCAGAGCCACTGAAAAGGCACGGAATGCATATTGTTCCAAAGTTGACAGCTGATCGGCCTCCTTAGCCACAGCCAGAGAGCAGCTAATCTCGGCAGCTCCACCACCATAAACAATACGCGAATCTTTGACCAGAGAGCGCACCACACAGATGGCATCATGAATGGAGCGTTTGGCCTCGGCAATGATCATGGCATTGCCACCGCGCAAGAAAATGGTGACGGCCTTGGAGTTCTTGCACTCTTCAATCACCAGCATTTTGTCCTTGGAAGTGCCAAAGGCTAAGGGAAGCAAGTGCTTTATTAGTTTGCCCCTAAGAACTCCGTGTACAACTACTCACCCATTTCGCGCACCAATCCAGCTGTGCCCAGCTTCTCAGGCGTCAACTCCTCAAAACGCGGCACAATCCTGCCACCAGTGGCTATGGCAATCAGCTCAATCTCTGGACCACCCACCCAGCGTACTGCTGGCAGTTCCTGCTGCAGCAGCAAGTGATTGGCTTCATCATCGAAACCCCACTGACAAATGGCCAGAGTAGCGCCCGCATCCTTCACCTGCTTGACCATCAGCGTGAACTTCTCCTGTTCATACTCGCGCAATGCTCTATAATCCTCCGCAGAGGTAACATCCAACTTATGCTTGGTCTTGGGCTTGGGCGGCTCAAATGGGCAGGTGAGAATGGCCAACTTGACATTCCTTAGCTCTTTGGGCATTTGCGAGTGACTCAAAGTCTTATCGACAATCACACCCTTCACCAGCATCGAATCCTCCATGCGTCCACCGACCTTGGTCTCGATCTTGATCAACTCAAAGTTGACATCCTTCTTCTCAATGTCGGCCACATTGAGCACTGCATCCACAGCCATCTCGGCCATCTGGCGATGACATTTGTTCACAATCTTGCTACCCAGCGTGGTCATGGCTATCTGCACCAGAGGCTCCTTGTCGTTCGGATCCACCGGGAAGGGCTGGGCAATCGAATCCAGCTGCTTGATGGCACACTGGGCGGCCAGTTCAAAGCCATCGGCTATGCGAATTGGGTGAATGCCACGATCGATCAAACCCTCGGCCTGCTCCAGCAGAGCGCCAGCCAAAACCACAACGCCAGTGGTGCCATCGCCAATCTCATCGTCTTGCGATTGCGACAACTGCACCATTAACTTGGCTATCTCATGCTCCACTTCCATTAGTTTCATAATGGTGGCGCCATCATTTGTGACCGTCACATCGCCATCCGGACTGACCATAATCTTATCCAGACCCTTGGGACCCAAAGAGGTCTTCAAGGTGGAGGCAATCTGACGAGCGGCCATTATGTGCGTCTATAACGAAAAGAAGAGAAAGGGGGAAAGCACCATGAAACCCAAAACTCGTGACACGACTAAAATTCTAATTTACAGTTGCATTTCAAACATGTTTATAAAGTGTGAATACTCCAAAAGTGGAAAGGGTAGAACTTCTTATAGTGCGCGTGACTCAGCCGGTGGTATGGAAACATCTGTGAGGCGTTTTAACCTCAAAATCGCCTTAACATCAGTTTAGAACACAAAAATCGTTTGCTTTTAACCAAATTGAATTAAAACTAATCATTTCCACTTCGATTTAATACCGTTCGTTGACCAAGGGAGACTTTTCAATGCATTCTCCTATCTCTCTTTCCATTTAAAGCCGGCTGAAAGAAACATCTGGAATATTCGACGCACGATGCGTCATTGTTTGTGGCAGACACCCAGCCGACCCAAGCCCAAAGGGTCTAAATACTTGCATATGTCATATGACTATTTTTCTTGACAACTCCCAACTTCTTTTTGTCACTACTAGGATCCGGTAGGTTCCGTCATCCGCGTGCTCCTCCTTTTCCTTACCTTGATGGCATCTGTGCCGGTGATGCGCTTCTGGCGATCCTGATCGCGGAGAATGATGAAAGGCCGACCATATTCGTCGAACGCGAACGTTCCTGGGAAGGCGCTCATGGTTTTTTAGTTAATAAAATGCTGGCTCTCCACGTGGATTTGGAAAATTCACTTTTATTTGGTCGCCTCGAAAATGAACAGTGTGCCCGTTGATGATAAATGTGAAAAAGAACAATATTTCTTAGCCAGAAATACTAAATATACCATACCACACCTCCTAAAATACTGAAAGTTCAAACAGGTCTGGCAACTCCAAAGCTATTTGCAGTGGCAACTCTCTCTCTCTCTTTATATACTGCCACTCTCACGCCCCCGTTGTGTTATAAAACGACAATCTCTCAGTTGTTTCCCTTAGTTTCCTATTGGTAACTGAAGCAAGTGCAGCGCCTAGTCGTTGGAAGTTTCTACTTCAAAAAAGAGCCAGTTTTTCCCGTAACAGAAACCTTATTTTGGTTTAATATTATTTCTTCTTTGTGCTCAAAAGTGCAACCATTAAGTGTAAAAATGCCATCAAGTATGAATAATAAACTGTAAGTAATGGTACCCCAGGCACCATACACCAATGAAAATAGTGCAAAAATCGATTTTGTAGTGTGATGAAAATAAGAAATAAAAGTGGAAAATAGTGTCTCCCGTTTTCCCCTCCCAATTGGTGGCAATAACAAAAAAAAAAGAAGAAAAATGTAGCTAACGGTAAACGGTGCTGGTATTTTTTTTGTAATTTATGTATTGAATTGTACATGTGTTAATTATTTGTGACGCATGTACACACACACATACATAACCCCACCAAGAAGAACAGGCATAGGAAATAAACAAAGAAACAGAGAGCTAAGTTCAATCGTTTCGTAAGTAAAGTAAATAAATGGATTTCAAAAGCATATTCGCTTAATATGTGTCTGTGTGCGTTCAATTTTGAAATGCGATTTTTACTTTATTTTGCGTATTTTTGTTTTTCTTTTTTCATAGCAGCCATCTTGGTGACAATTGCAGGGTTGCCACCCTGCAAACAGGCCTGAAGTGTGGAGCCGTAAACATTAATGGTGCTGGTTAATTGTATATATTATATTTATAAATATTGATTGAAGGTTTATTAGCCCGTTCATTGAAGCGTAGTCATTGAGCAGCAGCAACAATTGTGTAACAATTAAACAATGAGGAATGTGTGTTCGGGTCTGGTAACGCTGTCAGCGTATGTACAATGTACATACAGACATACAATACATGTATGTTTGAGTATTTACAGTTTAATTGAATTTTACAGTTTTGTATGTGTTTGTCATGCTTTTGTTTATTGAAGTCGAACGTTTCGCTTTTAATTAATTTGACTTTGTGCGGTCTGCATTTGCAACCGTTGAGAGAACTTTCCAGAGAACCCCCTTATCTCTGCTGGCTATCCAAAAAGCAGCCCCCAGTCACCATTGTTTGCCTTTGCTTATCTCGTTATTTTCAATACAAACAGAACTTCCCCGCACACACCCCACCGTCCTGATGACTTTGGTGGACCTGCATCTGCTGGGACCGGTTTGTTTGCTGCGCCATTTACGTACGTGACTCTTGTCTTGCATTTCAAGCAGATTTTTTAGGTCCATTAAGAGAGGCGCTTTCAATTATGTCATAAACAACATACATATGTAAATGCTTGCATGCATGTGTATGTATGTATGTGTGCAAACAACGGAAAATTCCACTCGCAGCCACATAAAGAAAGACCAAGTACTCGCTCTCGATATTGGGTCATCTTCATCATCATCAACTGATCTTCTGGTAGCTTCACTTACTCTTGCATTTAATCTTATCTCAGTCTTATCGCTTCTATTGTTATATGACACTACTTGTGTTTATTTTTTATGACAGCACTCAGTTTTTTTTTTTCATAAGTCTCCTTCAAGTTGTTTGCATATTATTAAGACATGTTGACACTTGGCGCTGGAATTTCCTCCTATGCATATTCTGCTGTTTGTAGACAGCTTCATAATCATCATCATGCAGGTGGATGTGGTTACACAAGTCCTAGATAACTAATCTCAATTGTGGTCTCATAATGATTAGGGCCTTCTACCTGCGCATTTCGTGGAACAAACAAAATCAAATAAACCGCTAAATCTAAAACAACAACCATTGAAATTAAAATTTGCCTGCACTATATTGTATTTTTGGCCGGCCGGGGAAACACGTGAATGTTGGCCATAGCATTAGTATTAATATCAAATTAATTTGCGTGTCGGAAAACGTGAGCTTTAAATTGTGGTTATGGTTTATCAAATAACTGTATTTCCTGTTTTCGTATTCACGTGTGTTCCACACAGACATAACGGCACAACGTACCCAGTACAAACACATACACATACACACCCACCCTCGCCTGTCACAAACCATACCCTGCCCCGTTATTTTTGTTATCGATTTTGCTTTGTGTTTTATTTATGGCCAGCAGCTAAAATTAATATTGATTTGTTTTTGTTTTTCAGCAGATCTTGAATATTTAGCATACACATGCATACATACATATTTAATCTACAAGTAAATATGTATGTAAGGAAACCGGAGAAATTGCAATGCAATTACTATGTACAATAAATTAAGCCCTCTTTTCACTATCCTCTGCTTTATATAAAATCGCGACTGTAGAAATTCCTATATAGGAGTTAGCTTCAAACTTTAATGGAAAATGACTCATTGGGGCTCACCAACAAGGTTTTAGAATCGTTGAATTTTAATTTTTTTTCTTTATGCCGTAACAGTTTTTCGCTTTTATTTTATTATTTATTGCTCAGATCGCCAGAAATGCCCAACTTAACGCAGGAAATGCCCATATGGAATTTTTATTTATATTCCTCCAATACCAAACAGCATTTTATGAAATTTCTAATCACATTCGAGACTTTTTCGAGTCCTCGTGTCTGATTAAAATAGTCATAGTGATCATAAAAGATACTTTTGTCGGTAGAAAATGGTACCTTAGCCCTGACTTCTCCTAGCGAGTTTATAACCCGATTTTCCTGATCAGTTTCGGTGTAGGAAATTGAAGCTGCCATTTTCGATTCTAACTTCGTTTTTAAAATCCAAAATAGTTATGTGCAATTATCATGTAATTTCATTGAATTTTATTCGAATACTTCAAAACGTTTGAAATCAAATTATGTAATCGTTTTTTAGAAATGTCTAGCATATCATTTTAACCCTGAATCACAGTTATACCTGAAAATCATGTTGTAAACTAAACCAACGGTCTAGATCAGCGATGTTCACCGGTCGAAGACATTTAACATTTACACATACACAAGCCGAACCCATGCCGAAGCTGAGGCCAAGAGAGTAAACATGCCTTCAGTCGCCGGCTAGCCCTTGATGGGGGCAGATCGAAGCTTCGCGCACCAATACACTCTCACTTTTTGGCCTCGCTCTCGTTGACCAACGCTGGTCTAGATTCTAGAAGCCTTGTGAACCACTAAACCGAACCAATTCTAATTTAAAAACGGGTTGGTTTGTCGAGTGCTGAATATAAAGATTAAGGGTCTTATAAATATTCTCAGCACCTTGTAAGCATCTTGTTATTCCTTGAATTCCATTATTAGAAGGCAATAAAACTGGCAAGTTGTAGTTTTGTATTATCGCTTATAATTGCTAACAACAATTATTATTAATGAGTCTGGGACATGACAATAACACATTAAACCCACTGCTAATTGGTGTACTAGGTAAACAAAATAGGAAAAGAAAAACAACTTGCCGATATTTATAGGCCATATTTCTACATCAACGGTACTTGTGCAACCACTTGAATGTTAATAGGCCGGCCTATGCTTACACCAAGTATCAGCAACTGTACCTGTGTTTCCATATACACAAATCTCGGGCCCCAAGTATATCTAATATGGCCAGCTAAATCTCATAAATGATGGCATCGTCATGGGAAATGTCGTCAGTCGCTAGACAAACGTTCAACGCTCAACAACAAGCAAACAACGGAAAAACAAGCCAGAAAGAGAATAAATTGTAAATCCAAACACAAATATCAACACCCACTTCCAATGTAAACTCTGAAGCCTCCACAGAGACGGTCCGCTAAGTAACTAAACTGTGATAAACTGATTTAAATAAAAGTAACTACCGCTGTGATAAGTTTTCGGATTTCGCGTGTTGGCCATGGCAACAGTTAGCTACAACTTGTTGGAAATGATTGGCGAGGAGGAGCAGGAGCAGCAGTTGGGGTATGTGAATTGAGTTGCATGCGCCATCGATTAAATGACAATAGATGCAGCTGAATGAATGGCAGTCATTAAACCATATTTCCCTCCATCTCTCTCTCTCTCTCTGTGGGTTGCCTCCCCCTTTTTGGGGCTGCCGCCGGCACGGTTCTCTCAATTTAATATGCTTTGCCAACTGCGCAGTTCTTAATTGGCAACCAGAAAGGAAAAACAAAATATTTAGCATATTTTCGTTTGTGTTCCCTTTTGTATATGTAACTAACACCACGAGAAAACTAAGCGAATAAGTGAATAAAGAGAGCTGTCCGTCGACAGTCCAGTTTAAACATTTTAAAACTGTCATGGAATTGCTCTCTTTGTATGATATTCGACGTAGCCCAAATTCTAACTCTTAACTAACCACCTTGTCCATTGTCCTCCCCTCCTACTCCTTCTTTTGCCAACGAATAGCGAAATGAAGAGAGCTATCCGTCGACAGTCCAGTTAAATACAGATTGTAATACTGTCATGGAATTGCTCTCTTTGTATAATATTCGAATAGCTACACCAAATTACTAACTCTGGTTACAATTTCAAATTGATTTCAAGTGTATTTCGCCCGCCCTATAATTTTACATACAATTAAATGACCCTCAACTTAAAGATTAAAAAAAATGCATTGTATATTCATTAGTTTACAAGCCGCCGCGTCCACGTCCGCCTGTGGGTCCGCCTTGCCAAGCGCCGCGTCCGCCGCCGCCTGGTGCTCCCGGCGGACCACCGCCTCCACGTCCACCACCTGGTGGACCACCTCGACCGCGACCGCGTGCTAAGAAAAAGAAAAATTCACTTTAGTCTCTGCCTCAGGGGGCTGCAAAAACTCGCGAAAAAACTCACCCTGTGCTCTCAGTATGGCCGCCTTGCCGCGACCCGCTGTCCCGCCCAGTCCCTTGCCCGTCTGCTTTTTAAACATGGGCGCATTCTTTAACATATCCGGTAGAATGAGAAAACGTATCTTGGAGCCGCGTATATACACATTCTCCAAATTGGCCGTGCGTCCATCCCGATAGGTCACAGTAATTTGTGTCATTTGACAATTCATGTTGTCCTCCGCCTCGATGAGCTTGCCGCGATACACTTCGCCGGTAATGGTCTCGCAAGTGATTATGTGACCCTCGGCCTCATGCAAAACTTTAATGGGTACACCAATCGACATGTTGAATATTAATAAAGTTTTTCTTAATTTTTTATGTTTTTTCCGACGCCGCAAGTATTTTCACGCGCAAACGTTTGGGGAGAGTGGTTGAATGTGTGTGTGTGTGTGCGAGAGAGGTTTGACAGCTGCCAACCGCCATGTTGTGTGTTGAGAAACGTAATACACCACGATAGTTATCGTTATCGTGCTATCGACGCGCGCGTATTCAAAGATAAGAACTTATCTTTTTAAAAGTTCTGCGTCATCTCCTTGGCCTTTGTGCGATAAGCAATTGCTATTTACTTTTAGCGTCGTGACATTTCCAGTCAGTTTACAGTCGTCTATTGCGCCATTAAGCAGTCCCCAAAAGCCACCAATTGAAATCCCCACTAATCAAAATGAATTGGTAATTAATGGCAGGCTACAAAATCGACAGCCCATTGTATATAGTTTGGATTAATTCGTTTAATATATGTTTCGCCCACAGCGACCCAATCTTTAGTAGTAGCTTCGTTAGAAGAGACTTTAATGATAGCGGAATCGCCGCCTGTGCTGCTGCAGCTGCTGCCGCCGATGGCAAGTTCCGCACCATCTCGACTTCGTCTTGCGCCACGAACATGTCGAATGAATCCTACCGCATCTCTCTCGGCGTAGGGCCTCTGTGGTGGTCCTGATGTCCCTGTCCACCACAGAACAGATCACGATAGGGCATCGCTCTTAACGGGTGAGTGAACCACTCCAAATTTTGTATTCCAACCATAATTATGCCGCATTCCATTTCCACAGGCTACAGCCGCAAGTCTTCGGTCGACTCGGCTGGCAGCAGCTTGTTCGAGGCCAGCTCCCGGGCATCATCGTCATCGTCCTCCTCTTGCTCCGACTTGGAGTCGCAGCACGACATCCATTCGTTGTGCTCGGAGGATGATTGCCAGGAGGTACTGCGCCAGATCTTGCAGCATGACCAGCCGGTGCACATTTCCATCAAGCTGCACGTCACCGAAGACCAGTACACCAATTGGATGTCGATCTTGAACCCAGTCAACAATATGCTGTATGTCGCCTTCCCCAAGGATCTGCCACCAGCTGGCTCCAAGGAAACCTTCATCTCTCTGCTGGAGTTTGCCGAGGACAAGTTGGAGGTGGACGGCATTGTCATGGTCATGCGCAAGGATCAGCCGGAGCGCGCACGACTAATTGAGGCATTCCTGTTTATGGGTTTCGAGCCATTGTCCAGAAAGGCACCGCAGGCACCACCAGCCGCCATCAATGATAACGAGAACTACTATTTCCTCTACACCATCCAGGAGTAATTCGCTTAGATTGGGCGGCGAAACGATTCCACCACAACCTAATCACTTTTTAAATATCAATAATCTATAATCCGTAGCATTCACTAAACATGGTTAGGACCATCGTAACCATTAGCCTGACATGTTGGCCCCAATGTGTTCAATGAAAGAAAACAAAAGCAAATTTTTTATCCAAAATATCCCAACAAATCAAATCGTTTCGCGGTAGTCACAACATCCACGTTTGTAGCCACGTTAAGAGCAAAGCTATCACCACACAATTGTCGTAAATTAATACACAAAATTATAATCCAACAAAAAAAATTGAAAAAATCGTAAAAAAAAATTACAAAATCTTTAAAACGAATACAAAAAAAAAAAGATGTATATTAATCCTAAGTTTATTTGTGAATTATTCAGTATATAATTTATGTATGTTTTTTTTTGGTATCATTATCGTATATATGTTTTTCAATGAATTATTTTGTCAACTTTATTTTAAACCTTAAAAGAATCCCAACATATTTTTGCTAATCCCAACAAATCCACAATTTTATATACTTTATATAATTATTTTATGCAATATTGTTTACCTTAAGTTTTTTGTATACTTATGTAAGACGGAGAAGTCGAAGAAGTGGAAAAAAAACGCATTCGCAAAATGGAAAATCAACCACATTACATATTTATATCAACTTACTAACTATAGCAAGCAAATACAACATAAACATAGAGATATAAAGAACATTTATGCAAAAGAAAACAATAAATAAACTTTCAAATCAATAGATTAAAAGATCACGTTTCCCTGGCCAAAGAAATTCGCCCTTGGCTGGTGTTGGCAAAGCAATCAAAGAAATGCGCAATATTTTGGTGGAGTGTATTTGATATCTCAAGTGTTGTTGTTTAACTGTCAGTAGAATCTAAAGATTATATTTATATGGCAGTCACGGCCAGTGACTGGTATCTGTTGTTGTTTTCATTAGAGCAACTCGTGCAAGAGACAGATGACGTTGTTTTTTTTTTTTGGAAACAATGATTGGTAAAATGTTTAATCTTGGGGCATGATACAATAACCACAAGGTAGCGCATTTTCGCATGCGCGAGAATTTTCTAACCAGAGGGCAACAACACACGCAAAAACCAGGGCCACTCAGTCGTTATTTACATTTTTTGACGGCTTTCGATAGAAGTTTGGCGCTACATTAGAAAATCGAAGGCGACCATATCGGTTCGATACACCAGATTATCGAAGCTTTGCAGTGCGCTACCTTGTAGTTATTGTATCATGTTTTTGGGGTTCTATCCTAAAATAATCATAGATGAAGTCGAGCATATTTAGGCATATTTTACTTTGCTAAGCGAGGGTGGACTGTACGTTGGGTTAGGGATAATTGGGATTTATACAGTTATTTTGCAGGGACTTTAACACTGAGTGATTTGTTGAGGCCAGCTACACTCCGGAAGACCTGCAATAGAGCAGCGATTCAATTGCTGGACATTATTTGACAAATACGTGGGTGGCGACTCACAAGTGAGATTGTGTACAAAGACCACCTGTTATTGTATTGTTTCCAGTCTTGGCTACCTTAAGTGTGATCAGGTTATCGAAAAATTTGACATGTTTTAGCGTAATCTTTGCTCAGAACTTTTTGTTATACGATCAACGGTTGCAGAATCTATTTGTATACCCTTGTAGAGGGTATATTAAAATTGTCCAGATGTTTGTAACTTATAGAAGGAAGCACTTCCGACCACATAGAGTATATATATTTTTTTGATCAGCATGACGAGCTGCCATATCCGTCTGTTTCTATGCTATCTCCTCCGTCAGTTTTAAAGTTATCTTAAACAAAATTTGCACGAAGTCTTTTGGTACAAAGGCGCTGCACATTTGTAGGAACCGCCCAGATCGGATGACTATAGCATATAGCAGCCATAGGAACTATCGGTCGAAAAAGTAGTTTTAGTTAGAAAAACTTTTTTGTCTTTAACGCAAACGTCCCCAAACCTCGTATTTATAAGTTCTCTGTGCTTTTACATAACTCCAAAAAGTTTGATGAAAATCGGACAACTATATAGTATAGCTGCCATAGAAAAGATAGTTCTGAAAAAAAGTCTTAGTAGGAAAAACTTTTTGTTTGCAATGCCATCGCTCGCAAACTTGTTACTGATCAATATTGTATGATCCACCACACAATTCTGCCGAGTTTGATCCAAATCGGATGACTATAGCATATAGCTGCCATAGAAACGATCGATCGAAAAAGTATTTCTAGTGAGAGAGAGAAAATTTTTGGTTTTTAATGGTAGCGTCTTTATACTTTTCAGTTATGAATATTATCGGTTTATACACAATTTTGTGAAGTTTGATTAAAATCTGATAAATATATCATATAGCTGCCGTATAACAAACTGGCATGTAAATGGTCAAAGAATTGGCCCCATCTATTGCTGAGCTGCTGCAAGAGTATATAAACTTCGGTCTTTTTGATTCTACCTCCTTTTTTTCTTTCTTCTCCAAATCTTCATATGAATTGGATTTCTAAAAAGTGTCTTTAATTATCAATTCAAGCGATTCTGTGCTATAAAATAGATTTTTCCGGTCATAATCAGGCCGGTTCCTGTTTTCGGTTTCGACCAAATCATGCGGAATCGGAATTGTTAAAAGTACTCGCTTTCGAATACAGACTGTCTTCTTCGGCTTTTAAATTCAAAGTCCCATTTACCTTCAATCGACCCTCTTGATGACACAAAGATTCGCCCGAGTTCCTTAATCGTTTCTTAGAAATCGCAACTCTTAGCAATTCCGTTAAATCGAATTCGGAAACGGGAACAGGCTTGTATATGGAGAAAGATTTAAAAGATCTTAAGAAATTGACTTAAATCATTGTTTGAACGGAACCTTCTTTTGTAAACAGGGAGTTCGGTTCGGGCTTAGGTTCGGGAGGTTAAATATTTGAAAGGTTCACTTCCTGGTCCGATTCAAGGAACCCCAAAAATCCGAATCGAACCGGTTCTTAGGGGTTCGGTTTAGGACCGGTTTGCAGCCTTGAATTTCATGTCATTTTAAAAAAGAAAACCTCAATCCGGCATCGCTAAGAATCAATGAGTGGCCTCCCTTGCAGAGAGTCCATCGGCGAAACTTAATTTGGCCCATGCGACACCGAGCCAAAGCTTGTTACGCGCGAACCCCAGGCAAAATAGCAGCCCACCTCCCGCCCAACCGACCGAGAGGCGCAGCCACTAACGTGTGACACGAAATCGCAAAGTTAAAGTTAAAGTAAGTTAAAATATAAATTTTTATATCAGAAAGAGAAACTTCAGAGTTAATTATTCGGTAGAGTTTATTGTAATCAGAACAGAGGACACGAAACGGTTCATGCAAGGCATAGTTAGTTAGTTAGGTAGTTACGATTTTGTGATGGGGGGAATAAAATTACGAGTCGGTCTTATAGGAACGTTGAGGTTAATTTGACCAACCAACTCAGTTGAGTCGATTTCACCATTAATTAGTCTATGTATTAAGACTACTCCAAACATAACTCTACGATTAATAAGGGAGGGAAGGTTAATCAAAAGATTAACCAAGAACACTCCTGGCCTTACAAACAGTAGCAGTAACATGAGAGTCAAGCTTAAGTCGGTGATCAAGAAGAACTTTACGTCTTAAAACTCGTCAGTGAACTAAACCGTGTTTTTCGGATCGATTCAGAATATTCAAAAGGACTTCAGTTCTGCTTGCGATTCAGTTTATCAGTTCAGTTTATAGTTCGGTTCAGAACCAATTTGGAACCCTGAATAAAATTCCTTTTTCCGGTCATGTTCACCGAAGCAAATTTTGAATTCATCTTCCATGTGACAAGTGAAATTGAAGTCAAAAAAGGCAAGAGGTAAAGTGAAAGTGTTCAAACAATTCGGTTTGTATGTAAATCGGGATTTTATACATTTTCGGAACCAGAAATGTGTAATCTAATTTTTAGGTACAGGCTTTAAGGATACTTTTATTAATCAAGGCTGAAATTTGGTGATTTGGTGATTCCGAAAATAGTACTTTTCGGCCAGACTTAGCTTAAGGTAAAAAACATGCAAGATTCTCGTTTGCAGGTTTAAATTGTATCATCTATTCTACATGAAATTCTACATGTCATTCTTTATGTTATCTGAGCAGCCGTTGGCAATTTAAAAAATGGGCGAAAATTGTGAAATTGTTTCGTTAATTCCCTTCAAAAGTACACGTAAACCTTAGCCAGTGTACCACGTACATGGTTAGTATCTGTTTTAATAGGATAAAGGAATAAATCTGGCTGAAGCACAAGTCTGAAGGCGGGTTCATCTGTTAAATCTATTTTATTATATCTTTTTTTTTTTTTTTGGTACCTAAAAACTCGTTACTCTTTGGCATTGCCGCACACTTGCGGCAGCCACATAAAAAGATAACAATATAAATATAAACAGCAGCGGAAGAGTTTCCGAAAATCAGTCGACATTTGAACGCCAAAGCGTTAACACACACACACAACCAAATTGTCTAAGAAAGCAGGAAATTATGATCAAATCGGTAAATTGTGTTATCTTATCTGGGGGGAGTTAACTATGTTTACCCATATATATTGTTTTGATTGCCCTTTATAGATATTCCTGCTGGCTATACTTTTCCTGGCCCTGGCTTGCGCCATGCAGCCATTGGGTGGTGAACAACAGCGACATCTTCAACATTCTCAGCAACAGCATCATGGGCATCACCAGGCCTCCACACATCAGCACAACGCCGTCAAGCACAACCTACACAAGTCGGAGCATTTTCAGCACGGCAAACTTGCCCACAAGCAGCATATGGACTCCAAATTCCAAAGGAAAACCAGGCCAGAAACCAAGTCGGCGAAAAATGTGAAGAATCTGCATAAGAAGCATCAAAAGCAGCAGGGCTTGCATCATCAAAAGAAGCGTCATTTGGGCAACTCCGCCCACTCGCGTCGCCATTAGTTGAATAAAATAAATCTAAACTAAATTATACCCATGTCAGATGGTCTTTTGCTCCATTAAAATCTACATAAAAAAAAAGAAATTTTGCCAAATTTTGTAATGTTTTTTTTTTGATGTAGCGCTCGTGTGAGCGTGTGGGTTTGGTCAGTCTAAGGTTTAGGGTTCAGTTTAATGTTTTTTTTTTATGTTTATGTTATTACGTACGTAGCTGGCGTCTGACCTGTAATAATTGTTTCAGTTTCTTGGGAAGCGTTTAACATTCATCTTCTACGAGTACCCAACCGGTTTTTTGAGTAAGTGAAGCGAAAATTTGAAAATAATAAAGCGCATTTTTGTTGTGTTTATTGTTATTGTTAATTGTTTGGGGTTTGGGGTCAAAAGCATTTATGAACATTTTGGAATTTACATAACAATAATGTCAAAACAGGGATAAGCCGGATAAGCCGGAAATGAATAAGTTAAGGCATTACCTCAGTACGTAGATTAGACAAAATTCTAATTTAATAAGTTTAAATAAGTTTAGTTGATAAAATATCTAAACTTATTAAGTCAGCTGTGTGGAAAATAGATAATGCAGAAGACCAATATTCATACAAATTGTTAGCGGGTCAAAGATTTGGGAAAACAGAAGGAAGGAAAAAATGATTATCGAATTGTGGAACAAAAATTTCAAATTCAAATTGAAAGTAGAGGCAAAATGTCGCAAAACTACAGTAATCATAGAGGAAGAGACAGTTCCTCTGGAAGGTTCGGCCATTGCAATCAGTCAAATCGACGGTTAAATATAACTAAAAAATGGCAAAGTGTCATATAAAATAGAAGGGATTGATTAGGTTATCTACAGGGCTAATTGGACAATGTGGTGCTACAAACAGAAACAAAGAGCCTCTTTCTGAGAAGTTCTGTGTTGCTACACATGTAAAGATTGATCCATAAAGTCTAGAATGTTTCTCAAGGTATAGCGTTTATTTTTGTGCTATAGGTATTTTTAACAACTGTTCACGTCGAATGCACAATTAACCCTGTAGCCTTTTTCATGTTCATGCGGAATCGGTATTGATAAATACTCAAAATGCTCCATTTCTGAAGACCGATTGTGTTATTCGGCATTTAACTTCAAATTTCCGTTTATCTTTGACGGATATTTTTATCATGTTGTTGCACGTTTAAAATAGCTAAATAATAGAAAATTCATTTTCAAAAGAGCTACGATTCCAGTCTGTTTTATTAGAATTTTTGCATTTAATCTATTAAAATCAATCGCCAGTATTCACCATTTGATAGAGATGGGAGAGTCAAGTTAGCGTCACGACGATAAGCTAATCGTAATCGATAACTTTCAGCTCAAATGTGGTCTCACTAATATCATAAAAATAATAACAAAAAAAGCTATTGTGAATGTGTGGTACTGCAGTCTTAAAAATGCATAACAAAGCACTAAAGCAGAAACTGGTAGTATTAAAAAATTAAATGTTTATGTCCAACGTCAGCAACAGAACAACAAACATAACTTATTAGTCAACTTGGCAGCAAGAAGAAGAACCGTCTAGAAGTGGCTAATTCAAATAAGTTAGACTAGATTTGGTATGAACTTTTTATATATGCACTTGCCTTTGACTGATTAACCAACAATCCCCCTCAATTCACATATTTCCACAGAATCCAAACGGCCAAGTGACTCATTGAGATCAAGCTGTGTGGTGGCTTCGCTCTGCTGATAAAAAGCAAGTACAAGTCTGAAGACGAAGGGTCCGCTGGAAGTAAGAGAGAGAGAGAGAGAGAGCGCGCTCACACCCTCAAGCTCAGCATATAAATAAAAAAAAATGCCGATATTGTACAGTGTGATTTCACGGGGCACCACCGTGTTGGCCAAGTTTGCCGAATGTGTCGGCAACTTTGCCGAAGTTACCGAGCAGATTATTGGACGCATTGGTGAACATGACCACAAGATGACCTACACCCACGGCGACTATTTGATACACTATGCTTGCGTGAACAAACTCATTTATATGTGCATCACCGACAATGCAAGTTGAATGAACTCCTCGACCTGAATCTCAAAACTAACTTGTCCACATTTTAGGAATTTGAACGAACGCGAGCTTTTCTGTTTTTGGCCGACATTAAGCAGAAGTTTATCCAAACCTATGGTCTACAGGTGGCCACAGCCATTGCCTATGCCATGAACACGGAATTTTCCAAAATACTCGCCCAGCAGATGATATATTTCAGTCAGTCCAGGGAGGTGGACACCATTTCGCGGGTTCATGGACAAATCGATGAGCTGAAAGATATTATGGTCAAGAATATTGGTGAGTACAAGCAAATTTCAGTTGAGTTTTAATGTTAAAATTTGGTCTATTATGCAGACAGTCTACGCGATCGCGGTGAGAAATTAGAACTGTTGGTCAATAAAACTGAAAACTTGAGCAATAATGTAAGTAGAGTCCACTGCCTATATATGGCCCAACTAAATGACCTGTCCCTTTGCAGTCGGTAGCATTCCGCAAGGCTTCCCGTAATCTGGCACGCCAAATGTTTTGGAAAAACATACGCGTCTATGTGGTGGTCGGCCTGGTCATCATTTTTATACTCTATGTGATTGTAAGCATGGCCTGTGGCGGTCTGGCCTGGCAAACGTGCGTGAACTGAGGTGTTTTTCTTTATTTTAAACATATAAATATATATATTTGTTATAGGCTCATTTACCCCCGAAATGCATATGTCATAATCTCTGTTCAATATGTAATAAAGATATATAATATTTGTATATGGAAAGTCCATCATTTGTCTTCCACGTAGATCACATCATGAGCCTTGACCTGGCCCGGCTGTCGTAGACCCAAATGTATGCCCAATGCAGGCGATGGGTAATCAAACAGGCGATAACTGAAAACAAAGAAAGGAGCTCTAGATAACAGATATTTGGTTTGACAAGACAGTCCCACCTTCTAAGAGTCTTCAAAGGTTCGCCATCGACATCTCGCTCAGCCGTTTCCACATTTATATTGGGCAGTATGCAACGGGTGCAAGGAGCCACCACACGAAAGATGGCCTCATCTCCAATTCGTATCCACTGCCAATTATCCTCGGCATATGGCTGATCCACATCCATTTTAAGATCGAAATTGCCACGGAATTGAAGAGGATCAACGGGACGCTTAAGACGTGTATTCAAATCCTTAATCGAGGCTAAATTCATTAGCATAAAACTGGTGGCATCATTAAATGTGCCCTGTTGATTATAATTATAAGATTCAAGGTTTCAACATTCCACCAAAATACCCACCGAATCCTCTTGTCTTAGGAAGGGCATATGCTTTAATCGTGGATTAGTGGCCCTTACAGGTTTGGGGTATGGATAGTGCACTAACTTGAGTCCCGTCTCTTTGCCCAATATAAACTGGGAGAACCATTTATCAAATCGAGCCCCGCATAGCATCACATCCAGTGGCACACCCCAAACAGATGTGTGAACATCGTGACCCGGAGTCTCCAAGTTCTTGAAATCCAGCTCCAGATCAGGCATGCCGGGTGCACTGAATAGCAAACAGCCGTTTCCTAACTTCTGCGGTTGTATGCGTAGCATATGTGGATAACCGCGAGCTGTTATCATCTCATTGTTATCATTTATCAACATGAGAGTGCGGTCGCGTACACCATCCAGGGATATGCCAAGTAGATCGCAGTCAAAGTGAAGATCAGTACTTCGTTCCAAAGGAGCACATGATTTGATGGGGAATAGATTGATTGGCTGTAAAGTGCCCACACGTCGCCATTTCAAGGGCATGACATCTCGCTTGAGATGGCGATAGAGCAAATAACTGGCCCCGCCCACAGCCACAAGACCAACGCCCACGCCGAGCAGGCTCTTTGAGCTAAGATCAAAGGTGGAAGTTCCGGTGGCTAGGCGGAATGTACATTTGTATGTAAATTTATGGCGTCGGTGATTAGCACTTACTTGACATCTTTTGTCTGGTCTGGATACAGTTATCAGCTTAGCACTTGTTGCTTTCTCTGCTGACAAAGCTTCACTGATTGCCATCTGTTTGCTTGTTTTGTTTTTGGAAAAAAGCTCCCCTTGCGGAGAGAAAGAAAAGCTTCATCTGGAGAAATTGCATTGCCCTTTAATTTTAAATTAATGGATTTCTTAAACATTATTATTATAAGGCATAATCCATTAGAATAGTTTATTTAAGCTTAAATAGTATTGAATGGACCTCCTCCCCCTATCACCCACCAAACATCTAGTGAAAGTTATGGATCTTCAAGACGGCACAATTTCATTTAGAGATGTGCCTAGGTCAATTAATGCACTCTCGCACGAGACACATACATTCACATAACAAAGTTAAATGATTTGCAAGCGTTTTAGTTACTTACCTAATTCATTGAAAAAGCATTCTTGGAGCCGAAAGACCGTATCAGAAGCTTAACATTGGACTGGTACTGCTTCAGTTCCTATAGTGGTTTTTGTTTGAAACACCAAAATTTTTGAATGTGTATGTAGGTTCACAAGTATTTCGCCACTCATCTCTAGTTTAAGACCATCCATAGCTGAAGTAATCGATTATTCAGCCGGGCCGCCACTATTTTAATATTTGTTTTGTTTTTTGGCCAAGCCAAGATGAGTGAACAACAAGAGCCGGAGGCTTCCACTTGTACCGAACATGATTCCGCACTGGATGTGGCCAGTGAACATTTTGATCCCCTCAGAGCCCTCTACGACCCCAACTACAAGGTGACTGACACCAAACCCAAGGTCCAATACCAAAACTTGGCTGCTTTTGAGTCGGCGCTTAATAAGTTTGGAATATGGCAACTAAACAAGAAACAGAAAGCTGCTGGCCAGCAACAGAAGACTACAGCTACAGCTGGGGAAGCATACAAAGACAGTAAACCAGGCAGCTCCACCGCCAGATATGATACAGCTCCAGACCTAACTCAGCGTCGCTTTGAACCCCATCAAATGGCCATCGTGGGCACAGCCAGGAAAAAACATCATCGTAATATCTACACACACATGGAGGGAGCTGAGGGTCCCTTGACTCTGTTGCAGCAATGTTTGCCTGACCCGGAGGGTCATAGTTCCCCACGGTTAAGAGTGCGTGTTTTGTTGCGCAAGGAGCATTGCATTGGCGGTTCAATTGAGGGCGAATTGGTGGCCTTTGATAAGCAATGGAATTTGCTGTTGAGAGATGCCACAGAGATTTGGCAGCGACGTAAATTTAAATATGGCGAACAGAAAATCTGCGCAGGAACAGAGGAGGATGGCAGTGAAAGACTGCGAGAGCTGGGAATTACTCTTCCCCAGGTAGAAGTTAAGAGTCTGAATCGCAAGAACGTCCAGCTAAAGCGACAGCTGCCACAGATTCTAATTCGAGGCGAACATGTGGTTCTAGTTAGTTTAATAGGCAAAGAAAAGAAAGAATAAACATAAGATTACTTATTAATTGTTGGTGTACTCCATGGGCACGCATTCTTCGGCGGCCACTTCGTCATCATCCATAAGATGATGCAAGCCATCGTGGGGATAACTGGAAAATAAAAACCAATTAGTTTAAGAAAGGGCGCTTTCGAGATTCCCTTACCACTTGGAGGGGCTTTCGTCACTCAGCATGGTAGTGGGCACTGTGGCCGAAGTGCATTCAGGACTCATTAGTTCAATGGGCGTGGGACGTCGCTCTTGCAGTTGGCGTGTTATCTCTGCGGTGCTTAAAGCGACAGACACATCTTTCACAGCTGCTTGCTGCTGTAGTGTGGAGGAGGAGGTGGAGGGTGAAACGGTGGCCATTAGCTGCCTTTTGACTGGAGGTTGTTGCACACTATGACCACCCTGACCCAGATGGCCTGTTAGAATTTTACGTCTTCGACCGCGTGTTGCTCCCACAGTGGCCGATTGGACAGGTGGCGGGCCTTCTTTTTCCTTGTGCTTACGGCGCACCACTTCTTTGGTGGTCACAGAGCTTGCCCCCACAGCTGTTCCGCCTCCTGCTGAAGTGGCTGGCTCTGGTTCCGAGTCGGAGCTATCTGTGGCATCACTATCACTGGAATCCTTGGCTGGCTTCTCATACAACATAAGACGATCGAGCAGAAATGTACGATCTTTGGAGACCTTTAGCAAGCGTCTTTGATTTGTGTGCAACAAATCTTGGAAATGTTCGTTTTCCTAACAAAAAATTACAAAGCAAAGTTCAATCTTTACGAAGTTGGAAGCTAATTCTATGCACTCACATAGATGAGAAACTTTAATTTGCGTTTTAAATTCTTGTAGCGTTCTTTGTAGTCCATGGGATTGGAATTGGGTATAGCTGCAGAGGCGGCTGAAGAAGAACTGGCTCTGGCTCCGTTTCCTGGTGGTGCACCTGAGCCACCTCGAACTTTGGGTTTCGCAGATTCATCGCTATCGTGTTCGACTTTAACAGTGACCTCTTCCTCCTCTTGATTGGCCAAGGAGCGGCAGTACCAGCCGTCCAACATCTTGTTAAAACAAACCACAGTCTAATTCTCACTAAATCGAAGCTGGCTACACTGATCGGCTATGGTCATACCGATAGTACGATTAATTGAGTTGCCAGACCGTTTAACTGCAGTCAGCTGTTGTTTTTCTTCTGCGTGTTTTCAACAATTCCAAAATCATTCAACTTGCAACATCATGGGTCGTCTTCTGCTCGAGCATATTCTCCAGGGTCACAAAGGACGCATTTGGGGCGTGGCTTGGCATCCAAAAGGTCAGATTTTCGCCTCATGTGGCGAGGACAAGGCCATTCGCATCTGGACTCTTACCGGAAATACCTGGAGCACCAAGACTATACTGTCGGATGGACACAAGCGCACCATACGGGAGATACGCTGGTCGCCGTGTGGTCAGTATTTGGCCTCGGCCAGTTTTGATGCCACCACCGCCATTTGGTCCAAATCCTCGGGAGAATTTGAATGTAATGCCACACTAGAGGGTCATGAGAACGAGGTGAAGAGCGTCAGTTGGTCGCGTTCGGGTGGGCTATTGGCCACCTGTTCGCGCGACAAATCGGTGTGGATTTGGGAAGTGGCCGGAGACGATGAGTTTGAGTGCGCTGCCGTGCTTAATCCTCACACGCAGGATGTGAAGCGTGTGGTGTGGCACCCAACGAAAGAAATACTGGCCAGCGCTTCGTATGACAATACCATCAAAATGTTTGCCGAGAGTGCTTTGGACAGTGATTGGGACTGCACGGCCACCTTGTCCTCACACACGAGCACCGTCTGGAGCATCGATTTCGAGGCTGAGGGCGAACGCTTGGTCTCGTGCAGTGACGATTCAACGCTAAAGATTTGGCAAGCCTATCACCCGGGCAACGAGGCCGGGGTGGCCACACCGGATAAGCAAACTGTTTGGAAATGTGTTTGCACCTTGTCGGGTCAACATTCGCGCGCCATCTATGATGTGTCCTGGTGTAAGCTTACAGGTCTGATAGCCACCGCATGCGGGGACGATGGCATCAGAATATTTAAGGAGTGCAGCGACTCGAAAAAGGATGAGCCCACATTTGAACAATTGACCGCAGAGGAGAGCGCTCATGATCAGGATGTAAATGCTGTGGAATGGAACCCGGTGGTAGCTGGTCAGCTCATCTCCTGCAGTGATGATGGAACGATCAAAATATGGAAGCTGCTTGAAACTTAAATTTTATGCAATAAAATAAATACATCTTTTATTTTTAACACTAACACTATTTACTGAGAAACGGCTCCTGTAGCGTTTTGTACAGCTTCTTGGCCTTTCGTGGTCCCAGTCCCATGACCTGACTCAATCTCTCCTCGCTGGCATTGATCAGATTCTCCAGATTGCCGAAGGTCTGCAGCAGCGTCACGGCATCCGTTTTGTTCACCGGCTTAATGTTGGTCAGGGCGGCCACCAATTTCTGATGCGGATTTGATTCCACGCGTTCCATGATCAAATCCGGCGGCCGCTTTTCAAACTGCTTATACGTTTCAATTATCTTGCCCGCCTCCTCGGCATTCCAGGCCAGCATCATGGTGAGATCGGCCAGTAGAGAGATGCGCGTTAAACTTTTCAAAGCATTGTGTGGCTCGGGTGTGTCCACCTGGACAAGCAGCACTCTCAGTTCATACATCTTGCCCAGCAATTTGAGACGCTGGCAAATATAATCGGGATTCAAGTTGTGATACTTAAGAGATAAATATAGGATGCAGGAAGTTCGTCCCACAACATAATCGGGCACTATGTCATCCCGGAATTCCAAAGGAACATTGAGTATGGATTTCAGTATGGGGTTGCCGCGTTGCTTGCTGTGGACCAGAACAGTGTGAGGATTGGAAGCTGGCTTAGCAACTGGAGCGGAAGTGGGGGCGGTATTCGCGTAGCTGCCACCAACTGTTGTGGTTTTCGTCTCCATTTTGGCCTGCTTAGTTACGGTGGGCATTTCCATGGAACCCAAAACATCGTTAAAGGAATCATCTTCGAAATCGTCCATGTCCAACCAAAGAAATAGTGTGCCCATACATGTGTGATACGGCCACACAGCTTACTTTAGCTAGTAAACCGCCAATTTGACAGCAACTGCCCTCTCTTCTCTCTCTGCCGTTCCTTTTGAGCTGTCAAAAAGCGACAACGAGACGTGTGCGTTGTTATTTTCTGCAATTTCTGTATATATTGTTGCAAATAAATAAAACAAACGATTAAAATCGAACGATGACTTCGCATCCGGTGTTTATAGACTTGTCGTTGGATGAACAGGTAAGCAGAGAAACATCAATTTGCAGGGCAATCCACTGCCATAAATGTGAGGTTATGTTTACTTACCAATCTCTCCCCCCACTCCCCTTTTAGGTGCAAGAGCTGCGCAAGTTTTTTAAGAAATTGGGAGCCGAAATCTCATCGGAGAAATCCAACAAAGGTGTGGAAGATGATCTGCACAAAATCATTGGAGTATGCGATGTTTGCTTCAAGGATGGTACACCCAGCCAGATTGATGGCATACTCAATAGCATTGTGTCCATCATGATTACGGTGAGTAATAAGTAGTCAAGCAGTGTTCATTCGTGTTCATGTCCCTTATCCACTCATAGATTCCCTTGGATCGTGGCGAGAACATTGTCCTGGCCTACTGTGAGAAGATGACCAAAGCCCCGCATCAGCCGCTGGCCAAGGTTTGCCTGCAATCGTTGTGGCGTCTCTTTAACAACCTGGACACGGCCTCTCCCTTGCGCTATCATGTCTACTATCATCTGGTGCAAGTGGCCAAGCAATGCGACCAGGTCTTGGAAGTTTTCACTGGAGTCGATCAATTGAGGTCCCAATTTGCCAATTGCCCACCATCTAGCGAACAAATGCAGAAATTGTATCGCCTGCTGCATGATGTCACCAAGGACACCAATCTGGAGCTGTCCTCCAAGGTGATGATCGAACTGCTGGGCACATATACGGCGGATAATGCTTGTGTGGCCCGCGAGGACGCCATGAAGTGCATTGTCACGGCCCTGGCTGACCCCCACACATTCCTGCTCGATCCCTTGCTGTCGCTGAAGCCGGTACGCTTCCTGGAGGGCGACCTTATTCATGATTTGCTTTCAATTTTCGTTTCCGAAAAACTGCCCGCCTATGTCCACTTTTATGAGGAGCACAAGGAGTTTGTCAACTCGCAGGGTCTGAATCATGAACAAAACATGAAGAAGATGCGCCTGCTCACCTTTATGCAGCTGGCCGAGAGTAACCCGGAAATGTCGTTTGAGAATCTGACCAAGGAATTGCAAATTAACGAGGATGAGGTGGAGCCTTTCGTAATTGAAGTGCTTAAGACAAAGCTAGTGCGTGCACGACTGGACCAGGCCAATCGCAAGGTTCACATATCTTCCACCATGCATCGTACCTTTGGAGCTCCGCAGTGGGAGCAGCTCAGGGATTTGCTGCAAGCCTGGAAGGATAACCTCAGTTCGGTGCGCGAGGGTCTGACAAATGTCTCATCTGCTCAACTGGACTTGGCACGTACCCAGAAATTGATACACTAAATATGACATTTGGGTCTAAATTATTATTGCGTGGAATGAGGATGATTCTTGAATAAATTTTTGTATAAGTAAAATTCCAGGAACCGAACATAATCAGCATTTACTTTGCTAGCTTAAAAACTACTGAGCATCTGGGTGGTGGTTATATCCGTTCAATTGATTTCTTTCACAGTTCCTCATGCACTTTGGACTGTGACTGCCGATCCTTCTCCTTGGGAAAAGCCCAGAAATACGAGGGAAATCCGTGGGCATCCCTTTCCCGCTTCACAAAGGCACTGTACGAGGATACACAATTGCCGATAAAATGATTTGATTGGCCCAAAATGGCCAAATCCAGATGGGGATCATCTTCGGGCAACTTGTGCACCGAGATATTCATTCTACTTAAAGCCATGGAAAGCTCCTTGATCAAATGATTGGCATCGGATGCCACAAACACCGACTTAATCTCATTCTTGGGCTGACTTTGGCGCACATTCTTGATGACTCTCTTTAACTGGCGCACAATGGACTCCTTGGACTGCATGCACAACTCCTGATAAAGCGCACCTCTCTCATTCTTATAGCCCAGACACTGGGGAGAGGCAAACAGGTGTTGACTGTCCTTGACATGTTCGCAGGCTCGCACCCAATCGATGCCATTGCGCAAATGTATGCCCACAAAGGCTCCACGCGGCAGCACTCCCTTAATGAATTCTCGAGCCGCCTCTCGATACTTTAGGCTCCACTGCAAGTGCTTTTGCAGCTCACTATTCTCCAGCTGAACAGGAAAACTGGCCGGGGCTCCGGTAAAAGCCAAGACTGGCCAATTTTCGGCTGGATACTTTGCTTGCCACTTGTCGGCTATCGAACTATGGTGCACATCAAAGTGTAAGGGTCCATAGAACTCAGACTTGGCAAAATCGATATTAAATGTATCCCAGAAGGGGCCAAACGGATTGCCATCCTTGGCATGACAATTGGGTTTGTCTGGATTATTCTTCTCCTGCTGTAGACTCTTCCGTTCCATATAGCAGAAGGACACACGCTCCTCGGGCGGCCATACAACAGCGGCCAAATGGTTCACAAAATCGGACATGAGTATGACCCGATGATAGTCCAGTAGAGGTTCCACCTCAAAATAGGCATCAAAGGGCACTTGCCTCGAGCGCATCTCACCCTTGCGATATTCCACCCAGGGAGGCAATATGAGAGTGCGATTCAGAGCCTTGGCAAAGGCCAGAGCGCCTAAAAAGTGATCCGCTTGGTTGCCAAAGCGTCCTAGGGGGAGGGGGAAATTGCTGCTTTAGCTGGATTTGGTGGAATAAGTAGGCAGACTCACCCATGCAGGGACAGTAGGCGAGATAACCACTGGCATCTCGTTCGTATGTAGAGCTGCTGGCAAGTGCCTGGTGGAGAATTAAATAAATTAAAGCCCATTTAAGCCACTGCATTCTGCCGGCTTCGTATGTGTAGGCGGACTCAAAAAACTGTTATCGCCGACAGCCTATCGATAAGTAGGCGAAAAACGGTCTCACTTCAAAGTGAGTTAAATTCTAAATAATTTAAATAGTTTGTTTTGCTAGTTAAATGTTGTAAATCATCTTTAATATACATAATGTTAATGTAAGTAGCTTCACTGCCCACAGCCGAACCCTCTCATTTCACTCCTATGTATACCCCTTAGTCAAATCAAGTGGCGGCCCTTGCAATTGCCTGTCAGATGTCGGTGGAATAGCAAGAATAGCTGTGAGAGTCCGTCCCCTCGGAGCTGGCTCAAGCCTGTGGGTCAGCACACGGGCATCAGCATCTATAACCAAAGTCTGCGTTGCAAAGTTCCCCTGGTGCTGCCGAATCCGCATTTGGTTACATGGTACACCTGCGGACCCACTGTCTATGACTCTGCTCACTTGGGTCATGCCAGCACCTATGTCAAAGTGGATATAATCCAGCGTATACTGAGGAATTACTTTAAGATTAATCTAGTTACTGCCATGAACATCACAGATGTGGATGATAAGATCATTCGGCGAGCCAGGGAAACAGGCTGCAATTGGCTGGAAATGGCCAGAGCCTATGAGGCGGAGTTCAGAGAGGATATGCTCAGTCTGAATGTTAAGCCACCGGATATCCTTAGTCGTGTGAGCTCAAATATTCCCCGTATACATACATTTATCCAGGAGCTTATAAACCAAGAGCAGGCCTATATAACGGAGGATAAGTCGGTGTACTTTGATGTGGCCAATTGTCAGCACTATGGAAAACTGCAAAGACTTGATTTGAGTGAAGGCGCTGGAGTAGGTGATAAGGAGCTGCGCTCTAAGCGACATGCAGCTGATTTTGCCCTCTGGAAGGCCAAGAAGATGGCGCATGAGCCCAGCTGGCTAGCTCCCTGGGGCGGCGAGGGTCGCCCTGGCTGGCACATCGAGTGTAGTACCATAGCTGGTATGTTCTTTGGTTCTCAATTGGATTTCCATGCCGGTGGATTGGACTTGCGATTTCCCCACCATGAAAATGAGGAGGCTCAAAGTTGTTCGAAGTATAACACACATCAGTGGGTCAACTATTGGATGCACACAGGGCAGCTGCATGTGGCCGGTGATGCAGATAAGATGTCCAAGTCCTTGGGAAACACCATCTCAGTGTCCGAGCTGCTCAAGCAGTACACATCCGACGAATTTCGCATGGCGTGTCTGCTGTCCAACTATCGCAATGCCATGCCCTATGGCGATCAGCTGATGCTGACGGCCCGCCAGACGCTTCAAAAGTTCAGGAACTTCCAGGCAGATCTCTTGGCCTATACACAGTTCCTAAAGCCTCTGAAATATCTAGATGAGGGAGCTCTACGAGCTCAATTGGCACATATGATAACTGAATTCGATGCCAGCCTTAGAGATGACTTTGACACGGCACGAGGATTAAGCGTGCTGATGGATCAAATGTCCAGCATTAGTCGCTGCATAAATGAACAGCAAAAGGATGCCGAACAGGAGCCCGCCTATTGCCTGGACCTGTTGCAGGCCGCGGGAAATTTCATCAATCAAGCCCTGCACAGCTTTGGATTATCCGAGCTAAAGGAAGCCAAACAGAGCTCCTCTGCTGACCTAAACCTTAACCAGCTGGTGGCGGAAATACTTAATCTAAGGGGCAAACTGCGGGAGCAGGCTGTGAGCGGAAATGCTCCCAAAAATCTTCAACTTTTGGCTGTGTGCGACGAACTGAGGAACATGCTCCAGCAGCAGGGCATACAAGTGCGTGACCACAAGCAGGGCAGTTCTTGGGTAAAAAGATCTTTATAGTTAATAATAAAAAAAAGTTTTATTTCCTATTGGTAAATGTTTTCTTTGGAGGAGGAGGAGTTGTTCGTCTCCGTCTTGTACAGTTGCTTGGTAATTAAGTAATCCCTGACTAGCTTGAAAAAGGCGCCCATGCTGGTGAAGGCCACAAAGCTAATGGACAAAACGAAATGCCATTCAATGCTGGTTGAGCTCAGGGAGGCAATCTCCACCAGCAAAATGGCCGCCTGTAGAGTAGCCAGTGTGGAGTAGATTACAGTGGGGTTGTGAAAGAGTTTCTGTGAGGGGGGAAACGGAGATCAGATGGTGTAAAGTAGTATAATCAATAAGTCAGCTGCACTTACATAGAATCGCACATGACTGGCATTTCCTGGTGTGGCCACCGTGACTAGACCCTGACTCCGGTAGACGCCACCATTATGCTTCACCACCATGCCCTGGCCATATACCGCAAATTTCGACCACGTCATGGCACTGGCGGCCACAATTAACTGCGAAGGATTCGGATCTCGCAGATCCAAGCGCTGCCAGCACCCCAAATGCAATGTGGCCCGATGCAAGGTATCACTGTACTTGGCCGGATACAGAAACACGCAACACAGGCTAAACGCGCCCAGGCACACAATGATGCAGTGCTGCGCCGCCCGAATCACATTATACTGAACACTCAGGGCCAACATACAAGGCACCAGGCCACTATAATACGCATTCAACATAGAGGTGAAGATGAGTTGCTTGAATCGCTTATTGAAATCATGCCGTAGGGTTTCGATTTCCTCACGAATCTGCAGAGGATTCGTAGTGCAACTGTGAACGGGCAGATCATTGATATAGACGCCAGGCAGCTCGAAACGGGTACGCAGAAAAGGCTCCAATTGAAAGCCAAAAATGAGCAGGTAAACCAGAATGCTGCAAGAACAAGAAATAAGTACAGGAATGCGGATTCAAATACACAAAACTCACGGATAACTGAGATAGAAGAGTAGCAAATGGGAATGCTGCTCATACAAACGCCAGGCACAGTAGACCAACGACAATTGCACCAAGCCTCCAAACCCGTACTTTAAGCCCATTCTTAGCCAAAGCCGGCTCTTCCATTTGGTCATCAACAAGGAGTAGAGAAATCTCCTTGTGTTTAGTATCAATATCAGATTCCTCAGATAAGGATCAATCAGTTCTATGTTCTGCAAAAAAGAAGTGTTGCACATTTAGAGCTAGGACTGGCCACATCATGTGACACTTACCACCATGTGTCTGGTAAAGGATTGGGGTAGCCACCAATTTGTTCGATAAATATTAATAAATTGCACAATAGCCGCTCCCATGGTAAATGCACACATAATTAGTTCCGACAGTAACTCCGATGTGCTGGCATGGTCAGGAAATGGAACATGTTTGGGTAAAATTGTTCCAACTGGCGGCGTCGTCTGGCTAGGATTAGCATGAGCAGCAGCTTTTGTTGCTGTCGCCGGCGTCCGTTTAAAACTAACATCTTGGGCATCACTGGAGCTGCTGCCATCGCTGCGCTCGTCAAAAACCATTTTTTGTTGTTATTGTTTATTTAAACATTTTATTGGCAAAAAAAGTGGCAATTCTAGTTAGAGACGAGCAAATTGTTTGTACCAAAATCACAGTGATTGGGAGTGAATCGCAGCAGCGCTTTTTTCGCCCATCTCTAGCGCTGTCTTATCACTCGCAGAGAAAGTTGTGTATAGTTATTTGTTGCTGCTGTTTATTTTCCTTCCGCGCCTAATTGATTATGTGCGCTGATAAGAAGAAAATGAACGGCCTGCTCGTCTTCAATAGTGCCAACGATGTGGTGTATCAAAAGCTAAATTTACCACTCAGCCAAAAAATCTGCGATGTGGCTAAAACGCAGGGTCTGCTGTCATCTTCCTCCCCCACCTCTGCCTCCGCCCCCCTGGACAGTAATATTCTGTTGCAAATCTTCAGTCCCATCATTAACTCGCAAAGGATAATGCATTGCCAGTTCGACAATGCCTATTCGAGTTTCCAATGCGAATCTTCTTTCAATTTGGTATTTGGAGATTTTTTGGGATTCACGTTTCTTAAGATTGGACAGCTGAAGATTTCGCAATTGATGCGACAACTGGGCGTGAGCATTACCTTGGCGCGTTATTGTTATGGAGCCAATTTGTTTGGAGCCCAGGCGGGAGCTATGCAGCAGGAGCTATTGACGGAATGCCTGGAGTGCTATGAGACTCTTCTGTGGCAGGAGGAGCAGGCCTATTTGTTGGAGGCACTGCCCAAGCTTTTGATCAACACTGAACTAAAGCGAACAGTACATGTGACCCTGGATGCCACTTTGGAGCAGCTGCGTCAGGCGGGTCAGCCGCGAGCACATGCCCTTTTGTTGGTTTCCCACAAATTGGTGGGCTTGAATTACACTAGACAAGCTCTGCCGCTGGCTGCGGCAGACTTGCTCTTTTTGGGCATCTTATCGCGTGCCCTGCAATCCCAGAAATCTCCACGAGCTGTGGCCGTGTTCCTGCAGGGAGTTTCCCATGACGTCAATTCCGGTTGCGTGCCCAGCATAGTGCACATCTCTCGTCTGCCTGGCCATCAGGTTCTGCTGCAGGTGATTGAGTATGCCAACATGCCTTTGACCAGCTGCATCTATGATGCCTTTTTCGTGCTCCAAAAGATTATTGCCGTGCAGCTGCAGGGAGATTCTGATGCTCTGAAGCCTGCCTATGAGAGTCTGGAGTCGTTTGTGAGCCAAACTTTGACGGCGCTTAAGCGGCATCTAAAACAGCGTTCCGAGGAATTGGAGAATTGCATCAAGAAATTCTCGACCAAGTGGGAAAATCTGCGCAAAATGTATCTGGAGTACTTTAAAAACTATGAACGTGAACTGCTCGTGAGGATTGAGTCGAATATGCCCACCTTTGTGGAGGAACTAAAGCAGCTATTTACCTTGGCTTGCTGCGACAGCTCCAGTATCCATCAACTGGATCAACTCTCGGACTCTGCGTCTATAGTGGAGGCCAAGCTTTTGGAATTCTCCGAATTTTTGGCAGTCAAGGCCACGCGGAATATATCAATAGAGGCCTATCTGGAGGACTTTCCGGGTCTGGTTCACTTTATCTATGTCAATCGCAGCACGGGGCAAATGCTGGCACCCGATTTGCGGCAGCATCAGCTGCTGCCCAAGACGAAACTCTGGAATATGGTGGAGTTTACGCGTGGCTATCTTAAGAAGGGTCAGACCACCGTCATATGGAAGGACAAGGCGTTTCACTACTCTTATTTTCTTTGGTTCGAGGACCAAACGGGTGGCATATTGAAATCTTCGTTGGATCTGCAGCAACACTTCTTGGCTACAGGAGCGGCCAGCGGCAGTGCGGCCAAATCGCCTGCCGAACCGGGAGCCCTTACCATGGACTATTATCATGATCTGGCCGAGCTATGTTTCCCCAAGATGACGCCGGGCAAAGTGCGTGTCTACGAGTTGTATTGCATACATTTGGGTCTGGTCACAGCCACCTGCGCTGTGGAGCATGCCAGACGTCTGGTGGCCACCATTAGCGATGTGGTGGGCGATGAATCATTTTAGGCTTGAAGTTTTAACATTCCCCCCGATGCTAGTCAATTTTTGGTGTAATGGTATTCCACATTTATAAATATTCAAAATACATTTTTCAAAAATAACAGTGTTTATGGTTCAGTGTGGCCAGTAAATAGTGAGAAGATAAATACATATTCTTAATATATGGTCACACTGTTCGATTCGGGTTGATTATAAAACTAAAACATGCAGAAAGTCAGATCCCAAGCCGGTGGAGGCTTCTTCAAGACTGATGCCGGTCGCAAAGTGGTCTTCTATGCGGCAGGTACCACCACAGCAGGATTGTTTTTGGCCAACTTTTTGCCTCAATCAATTGGTCTGACATACTATCGGGATTTTGTGCAATGTTATCAGTAAGTGGATGGTGAGCAACTACACCGGGACAGACTATAACCTATCCTACTCCTGCAGACATGGCGTGGCAAGGGCTGTGCCGGAAGCAGTGCAGCAACGCCTTAATCAGGCCATGGACAAATTAAATATGGATGCAATCGAGCGAAAGTTTGTGAAACCATTCACCGTATTCGGCTTCGATATCTTTCTAGCGGGCACCACCAAATACCGCTTTGGAGCAGCCTTGGGAATACCCGTGAATTATGGCTATGGCGATGCGAGCGAGATCAAGCGTGCAGATATACGTTTTCGTGATCGGAAATTGGACTGGAGCTCGCCCAGCGGGCAACTGCTGGAACAGGCCATTGTGTTGTCCGAGGAGGAGCAGGTGTTTGGCCTGACCAAGGCTGTGATACAGCTGAGAACACATCATGTCCTGCTTAACTCAATATTTCCCAGTATGAGCTTTCTGATGGTTTATACCATGGGCCACTATCTGAACCTGAGACTGAACTTGTTTGCGCGTCATGGCAGCGTGAGTGTGATGAGATAGCCCTTAACCCACAAATAATGGTATCTTTTAATTTTTTAGATACGCTTCGTGTTGTACTCCATATTGGGTCTGTTTGGCCTGGGCTCTTGGTCGTTCATGACGGATTTCAACCAGGTGGCCTCGGACGCTGAAACCGACAAACAACTGGCTGCATTGGGACCACAGTTTGTGGCTGCCGGCGTCAGTTACTATGACAAGCAGCTGAAGAAAAACATGGCCTTGAGAGAACTAATTGGAGATAATACCTACACAGCCTTGGGCAATGAGAATCATATGATACGCCAGAAATCCATGCCGCTGACGGCACGCAAATCCTTCTTTTTGGAAAAGTGGCAGGAACTGCAGAAGGCCCAAGCCACACAAGAGGCACAATAAATGTTATATGAATTGTTCAACTGTGATCCTATTTTATTTGCATTTTTAACTTACAACTAGCTCAGCTTAATGTCCACTACAACTATATGATTTTTGGCCTCTTTGTGCCGCCACCAACGTCCCAGTCGATGCTCCTGGCCGACGGCTACATACAATTTAGTGCCTTCGGCATTGAAGATTAGGGCATTAATAAAGCCATTTATGGGCAGGCTTTGGATTTGTTGCAATTTACGTGCATTGGGATTGGTTTGCCAGAGTCGTAGGCAGCCATCGCAAGAGCCTTTGAGAACAGAAATGGAAATGTGTGTTTAAAGTGTTTGGCTGGATTAATGCACAATGATTCACCCACCTGTGGCGACCAAATCAGTATTGACCACCACCGCAATCGCTGTTATCCAGTTGGCTACGCCATTTTCTGCCAATCCATGAGCCACTTGGTTAGTGCAGATGGGTTTCTTTTTCAAGGCACTCCACAAGCTCAGAGCTCTGAAAGAAATAAATGCAAAAATCTGAAGTCTTAAACTTAAGACAAGATTCAGCTCAGTTTTACCCATCCTGTCCACCAGACACAAAATGCTCATCGTTCATTAGCTTGACGCACTCAATGCTCTCCCTATGACCATTGTAGATCAACTGTGACTCCTCTGTAATCTTCCAGATGCGCAGCGAACAATCGGAACCGCCTGCAGTTATGGCTCGCTCCCGACTCAATGCATCTATGCTGGTCACACCCGTCTGATGACCAAATCTGTTGACAAATAAATCCATAAGCGACATTTGCATTTTGTTAAAGGTTCGTTCAACTCACAAACTCTCCACATAGGCCATTTCATCTAGGGACCAAATCTTCACCGAACGATCCTTGGCTGCCGAATACAAGTCGTGGCTGCCTTTGCGAAAGACCAAAGCGGCCACACTATCCCGATGACCCCTGAACGTCTTTAAATGCTTCAGGCTATGCGGACACCAGATCTGTATGTGTGGTCCACCTTCGGCCAGGGCCAAATATTTCATATCCGTGGACAGGCAAATGGCTATGATATGAGAGCGTCGCTTTTTCACCGTTTCGGGCTCTTCACGGTGCGGCAGAACATCCGCCTGGGCCATGACTTTACCGCTCTCTGTGCTCCACTTCAACAGGAATTGGGATTTGGCTCCGGCATAGAGAAATTTACCATCTGGACTCAGGGCCAGGGCACACAGAGGTGTGTGGTGCAGTCTGTGTTTGAGTACCATCTGGGTGGAGCAGGATTTTAAACTGCCAGCAATATTCCGCCTCAATTTTCCCACACTGTCCAGGTACTCCGTTTGCAGGCGCTGCTCTACACTTTGACCCAACTCACGATCCTCGGCCCGGTCTGCCTCCTGTTTTTCAATCTCAGTTAGGTATTGCTTGGCCAGCCGGAGTCGTTTGTCTTGTGGCGTCTCCACTTCACCTTCATCTGATGAGAAGGCCAGCGTGTTGTTGTTGTCGCCTCCCTCATCGCCCACATCGCTGTTGTATTCATCATCACTGGCAATCTCCTCATCTTCTACCTTGGGACGGCGGGGCTTCTTTGCTGCTGAAACGGGGGCTGAGGCTTTTCCAGGTTTAGTGACGCCCCCGCCTTTGGGATTCTGCGGAGCGTAAAAGCATGAGAGAGACTTTGAAGTTGATATCAAACAGGTGTTAAATTACCTTGCGTTTTTTATTGCCACCGCCTCTGGCACCGGCTTTTAGGAAAAAGGAAGAAGACATGCTGTGGTTTCTATATAAATATTAGTTGATGGCAGAAACACGTGCCCTGAGAGAGGCAATAACGTAGCTCTTTAACCGAAATGCCATGAATCTGTCCCTGGTGGCGCCAGTGTGACCAGTTACAGTGTGTCCGTATTCGCCACATATATCTGATTTTTTTTTTTAGAGGTGCGCGCGTGAGTGGTCGCTTTATGGAATAAAATCTCCTTCGGATGTGTCACGGAAATCTCTTCCAAACAAATTCCAACTCAAAACCAATTCAGCATCAAGATATACTTAACAAGGTAGCCGCACTCGCTCTCTCACAACTTCTGAAATAAGAAGCTTGAACACAAAAAAATTCGTCGGCGGAGATGCGTCGCTCACAAGGATTGTTTACAGAGTGACATTTAAGAAGTAAGCAAAGAGAGCGAGAGAGCGAGTTCGGCTACCTTGTTAAGTATATCTTGTTCTGCATGACATATTCACAATGTTTGACTCTCATATACTCACGAAACACGCACGAATCACGGATGTTTTAGCACGAAACTCTGTGTTTTACCCTTGTTTCACTGGCACATTCTAGAGGTCATTCTCTGGATGATATAAATGACCTCATTCTCTCTGTGTATTTCCCCATAAGAGATAAATGTCCATTCGGAAGAAAGGCTAAATTTTCTATCGATATGCTATCGAACGCACTTTTGAGAATGGAGTAAAAGTCGCGGGTATAAGCTAGTATATTAATAAAATAATTTTCATTTTTAGCACCGGCAGCGCTGTATGGGCTCACTTAGCGGTGGGCTTTACCTATGCCCAACTGGTTCAGTATTTCACTCTCAGCCCAAGCTTAGCCTGCAGGCGGATTTTGACTTTTGGACAAACAATGAAAAAGTTTTGAAATCCAGGACTAGAGTGCCCTTAAAATGTTAATAAAAACAACCGCTAATAATAATAATTTCCAACAAATGGCCTAACAGTAAACAACAGCTGTTTGATAAAATACGGTTAAATAGTGCGCCCGTACCACACACAGTGGGACCAAATACCGCCAAATACAGCACGCTGTGACTTACAATATTTGTGATCGTCATCCCATGTGACTTGTGATTTGATTCTGTGAATGCTACATCTGGTGTGAAAAAAGCTGAACTGGCAACACTGCTTGCCAGAATCCAGTCATCACTGGAAATTTCATCACATTAAAATTGGCAGTGCTGACAATTTGGCCTTTTTCCGGCTAAATTTAGCCCATTTTTGTAGCGGGAAAAATAACGTTTTTGCCGAACAAAGTGACCAGCTATCAGCAAAAAGGAACCGGCGCCCGAGATTTGGATTGGGCTAGAGCACAGTTCGCTCAATAGCCTGGTGGAAGTGCATCGTTTGTATTGTGGCGGTCCGGCCCACTCCAAAGAGCCACATCTGTCTGTCGCGCGTGTTGGAATAGTGAAAGTCGAGCAAATCCTGACGTGCTGGCGCACTGCCACGCCTCAACTTGATGGCCCCACAGCCTGTGGTCACGGGCTTATCGCCCAAAGAGGGTCCACCTGGCACTCGCGTCATCATACGCGGTGAATTTCTGGGCAGCCGTGTGCAAGATCTAATTGGTAGGCGTAGGCGTAATCATTCCACCTGATCCTACATACAAATGTAAATGTAAATTCCCTTCTTCCATACTTTTAAGGCCTTAAAATCTGTGGCTTTGACTGCCTTCTGTCGGCTGAGTGGAAATCGCCCAACAAAATAATAGCCCGCACGGGTCCAGCCAAGGGCAAGGGTGACATCATAGTGACCACTATTAGTGGCGGAGTGGGCACTTCAACCGTACAATTTCGTGCTTACCATGAGACAATTGGCCCTTTAAAAGAGTCAGCGGTTTGGATTGAAGAGTCACCTTCACAAAATTTTGCCTGGGGTCGACGCACTTTGACCCAGTCGGGCTTGACGCAAGAGGATCCTCTCGGTTTGTCTATCGAGAATGAACAGAAGATACCCGAAGACTTGAGAGATTTATTTCCCGATGCCTGTGGTGATCTATCACAGGAAAACTTTTCACCATCGTGGTTTCTGTTGGAGAATCATTTGGCCACTTCGTTTGAGGATCTGAAAGCAGGCTTAGCCTATCTCAAGCGTAAAGTGGAAAGCCAGAAGGAAGGTCAGCTTTCGTTCTTAAAGTCCAATGCGGGCTCTGTAATTGATCAGCTGGACACACTGATGAACATCAGGGATAAGTTGCTGGAAGATGTCAAGCTGCATGGAAACGAACCTTTGAATATTTTGGAATCATCAATAGAGAGTAGGTGAAGGTATTTGATAGAAGAGAGAAAGTAAATTAATTTTTGTTCACTTTTCAGATTCCATAAGTGAGTCCCAGAAGATCTTTACGGATGTGCTGGTGCGCAAGGAGAAGGCAGATTCCACTCGTTCCGTGTTGTTTGCTTTGTCTCGTCACAAGTTTCTTTTTTGCCTGCCCAATACGGTGGAACGCAAAGCCAAGGCGGGTGAATATGACATTGTGGTCAATGATTATTCCCGGGCCAAGAATCTTTTTGGCAAAACTGAGATCCCCATATTTCGCAAAGTATTGGAGGAGGTCGATCAGCGCATACTCTCCATACGCCGGCAACTGCATGAGAAAGTCGTAAAGATGCCACAAAGTGTGGAACAGCAGAAGAAGCTCATTAAAGCTTTGACCAGCCTGGAGCTTCAGCAGAGCGGCACACCCATTGGGGATCGTTTAAGGAATACAGATCCGGCCTGGGATGCCATTGAGGCCAGAGCCAAGTACTTGGAGTTGACTTTCCGTCAAACATTTGAGCAGCATCAAAAAGATACAAGTGGAGGGCAGGAGAAGTCCAAAAATCGTGATCCCAGTCAAGCCCCAGCCCGTGTCAACTTCTGTGAGGAACTGTGTGATATAGCCGCCTCACAGTTGCCAGATTTGTGGCGTCTGGGTCAGCTGTATTTCACTGGCGAACTGCGTGGTCCTCATGACCCCAAGCCGGGAGATTTTAAACGCATGATTCTCAATGCCATAGAGAAATTCTGTGTCTATCTAAGGTTGACCATTCTCATCGCTGGGGATCAGCGCGCTTTAAGGCAATCAAGTGGCTTGGCCTGGCCCATAGGATCCGCCTCGGCTACGCATCAATTCCTGCCCTGGATTCCACAATGTTTGCGCTACACCAGGATAGCCTATTCAACACTTATAAGCTTGGACTTGCCTTCGGAGGCCTTGGACATCATCCAAAAACTTATTGATGAAGTTCGTCTGTTTTGTTTCTCCATTATATTCAAAAGAGCCACCGATCGCTGCAAGAAACTGGGTTCACAGGAGAACTGGGAACTGGGTGTAGAGGATTATCCGGGAGCTACACTACTGCCCGGCTTCCTAGAGTCTCTTCTGGTGGAGACCCTCGAAGAAGTGCAATCCCTGTGTATGCAACCCGAGGCCAGAGAGGGTAATCTCCTCGAACCTCAATCAGATGGTCAGCGAGAGGTCTCCCAACGCCTGCTGGAGTTCCTTTCCGCCTTTAGTGGTGTCATTGAAGAGCTGGCCTTTCAATCTCACGACGAGGAAACGCCCACCCATAATGTTTCACAGTTGCTGGGATTTCCCAATTCCCAGCAATTGGATTCGGTGGCCAGTGGTGGAGCTGCCGTCACCTGGGAACAGCGCATGCTGTGCTGTCTGGCCAACTATGCTTACTGCAATAAGAGTTTCTTTCCACACATTGGAGAGATCTTTGTGCGCTTTGGTTATCCGTTGCCCACGCTGGCCATTGAAACATCTCGCTATACTGTGAATCAATTAATCACCAACCTGCTGGAGGAATATGTAGAGCATAAGGGTGATCCTTTGGTGGGCACCATTGAACCCTCCATGTATCTGGGTCGCTTTCAATGGGATCATGAAATGGAGATTGGCCAATTGCGTCCCTATGCCCATGAATGTTGCGATAATCTAGTTGGTGTGTATTCAGAAATTTACAGCATCTCGCCGGCTTTGCTACGTCCCATACTGGAGTCCATTGTGCAGACCATCTCCGAGGAACTGGCACGTCTGATGAGCTGTGTTCAGCGTTTTAGCTACACGGGAGCCATACAGGCGCATGTGGACATACGTCTGCTAAGAGATGCTCTCGAGGGTTATGCGAATGAGACAGCCAAGTGGGTAGACAATTGAGATATAGGAAAATCCGTTGAAACTAATGAAGGCCTTTTTTTTTTTGCAGAAACTATTTCCTAGAGGCGCTGGAAGCCATCAATCCGCCCTTGAATGGTGAACAGAAGCGCAAATCCGATGGCATATTGGAGCATGTGAAGCAAAGTATGCGACTTCAATTGCTCTGCTTTAGTGTCCGAGAGCCTTAGAAACCATTCCACTCTCTGTATATATTGCAAGTAGAATATAGGACTATAGTTCAGTTAAAGCAGACAAATAAATCAAAAACTATGAATTTATATGTTGCCTTCAAATAATTGAATGGGAGCTAGATATTCAACGTAAAAAGCAATAAAATGCTGATACAAGTGAGAAAAATTAAGACAAACCAAATGTAATGAATAATCTATTCGAAGATGACGGAATCATCAATTATTGCAATATGTACATATTTTTGATGTGGATGCGCCGCGATCAGTCTTGATCTTGTTCTACAGTTCTCAAATTGTGGTCAAATTTGGGAGTTCAGCTGTCCAAAAAGTTGAAAACAAATTTTTAATTTTGAAAATTTTAGGAATCTTTTACTCAATTGAAAACCGAAATGCATTAAAAACAAAACTGAAAGATGTGGAATCTTTTCTATTCCTTTTTAAGGGGGGTCTTCTAGTTTAGACGGCCGAATTTGACCTGTTTTTTTTAAAATCGTGGAAAAAACGGGGAAAATTTGTTAATTCTGTTTCTTTTATTTGGTAAGACAATTTAGAAATATACAAAATTTTAAACAAGTGAATTTATGGTGCGGTTATTTTTGAAGAAATGGCAGCCATTTGAATATGAAAAATAGATTTTTCACTTTATTTGATTTCGTCCAGTGTACATGAAACGAGAAAGCACAGCTAACTTCGTTTGCCGAAGTTTTAATACACTTGAAAAAGTTCGCTTCAACCTTTAGCGATTTCGACCAAACTTTGCAGATCAGCTTAAAAACATATAATATAAACAATGACCTAGTTTAAGAGCGCTAATATGGAAAACAAAAAAGTTTTTCTCACTAAAACCCATTTTCCGACCTAACATTTCTATGGCAGCTACAAGAAGTAGTCATCCGATCCGGTCGGTTCCGACATATTAGCAGCGTGCTGTAAAAGGAAGGCTCTGTGCAAAATTTCAGCTCGACAGCTTCAAAACTGAGTTTGGGCAAAAGTATGTAACAGGGAGAAGGAATCATTTCCGACCATATAAAGTATATATATTCTAGATCAGCATCAGCATCAACACCCGAGTCGGCATGTCCGTCCGTCAAATTTGTTCTAAAAACCGGTTTCAAATCGCAAAACCTTTGTGAAAGTGGGCTACAGGGTTCCCCCAAGAAGAGAGGACGTAAAATCTGACTGTCTCTCTCTGGCACAGAGTGATGCATGATTTCGGCAAGTATTCGGTGTAGGGGCTAAGCCTGGGATCTCTGCTTTAGTACTTAAGAATAGGATATAAGAGATCTTCCTCTTATATTTTAATGTTGAATCATTGAGTTAAATACTTGCATTGGTGCGAAAGCGTTATTAATAGTCCTTGTCATTTTTATTTAATCCTCCGTTCTACCATGGAAATCAATCAACTTTAATATTTAGCTCATGTTTCTCATTAGATATCGGTTAAATGTTTGCCCGCTTTCCAGTATTCTATATTATGTTTTTAGTTAATAGAATAAAACAGTTGCAGTTGTTGTGATATATTTTTTTTATTGATAATTCCACATAGTTACATTAATGAATGAAGCTTGAATGGGTTGGCTATTCAGTTGTTAGTGAGTGTGTTGTGTGAATTCGGTGTTATAAAATTATCACAAATTATTGTATACTTTGTAAAATGTTTTTATTTTTATTAAATTTTGTAATAAATTAAATGAGGTTGGTTGACCAGGGCGAGGGGTGTGGTTGGGTACCTACCTAAAACTAAGTAACGTTTAAAAATAGTTTGAAAAAAATATAATTAAATTGTATAATAGGAATTATGCGGGATGGTTTTTACATAATCGAGCAGAGGCCCGAGGTTTCGATGCCATTTTGAACCTTTTTCGTTTTCTTGAGCGTGACTTGGCGCAGCGCTGGCTTCAGTTCAACCACTGGCTCTGGCGGCTCCGTTGGTTCGGTGGCAGCAGCAGAGGCAGAGGCAGAGGCTGGCGGAGGTGTGCTCGATTTGGATTGCTGTGCTGCGGATGCGGCGACGACTGCTGCTGGGGCCGTTGTGGCTGCTTGGCTGGAATTGGCAGTGCGGTTGTTGATGTTGTTATTGTTGCTGCCGTAGCTGCTGCCAATTACCGATATGGAACTGATATTGGCCGGTGGCGCTAGACCGCTGCTGCTACTGGAACTGGTGGCAATCTTGGGCACAAATGTGTTGCCACCGCAGAGAACTGGAATTGTGGAAATAGTCTGTATGGCATTCGCCTGGGGGGCAGCATCTCCAGCCGTCTGGCTTGGTCCACATCCAATCACACTGATGGCCGATGGCTGATCCGCGGAGGCGGAGGCACTATTATGACTATTACTATTTGTATTCTTAGTGATATTTATTTTAATTTTATTAACTATGCTAGCCAAAGGTAAAGCCGGCGCCGGACCAGCTGCACTCAGATTGTGGGTGGACTCCTGCTCGCTCGCCTCCTCTGAGGGCGTCTCCTTGCTGTCCTTGTCCTTGGCCGACTCATCATCGAGCGAGGCCACCGAAGCGGGCCGATCGAGGGTGGCCGGGGAGGCCGATGAGGCAATGGTTTGGGTTTGTGTTTCTATGGCAGATCCAATTTGGAGTTTTAGGGGAATTTGGGATAATTTCAGTGGAAACTTACCGCTGCTATTAATGGAGATCTCATCCTCGGGTAGGGGGAGGAACGGCACCACAGTACCCACATCCTCAAAACCATCATCCTCGTCCTCCTCCTCATCGTCTTTGGGCTCTTCTTTGATCTTGACATTAAGCAGACTCTCCTTGTCCAGATCTTTTTCCACATAGTTGTCCAGATCGGTGAAGGGAATGTTTGGCTCTTGGATTTCCACATCCGACTCATTGGCCGATAGATGTTGCTTTTCGGTTTCGGAATTGGGCTTTTCCTGGGACGATTCCTCATCTGCCTGGCTGCCCATTTCGGCGCGAGTCACATTGGCGGGCACATATTCATCCTCGTCATCGTCGTCTACAATTTCGGTGACGCTAGGCTCTTCATTGGGCAAGACTATGACATCATCATCATCGTCGTCATCCAAAACGGTGGTGATGGTGGATTTGGCTCCGGCTGTAGAGGATAGAAATCATAAGTAGCTGCGAGTGATGATGCAATCCCATTCCTGTTACTTACCCCCATCATCATCATCATCGTCGTCGTCAACGAGATCCTCCACCTTGATCAGCGTATCCATGGCATTATCATCACTATTATTCATGTCCACATCTTTCTTTGAGGCCAGATCTGCTTCAGCATCCACCTTGGGTGGATTAAGTGAGGCCTTGTAGTCCTCATAGCACAATGGATGGTAGATCTTATCCTCCACACGAATGGCACTACGTAGATGCCATTCCTCCAGCTCCTCGTTGTAAAACTGTTCAAACTTCTCGTGGCACATGTCACAACAGCGGTCCACATCATCAGCTCCAGCCGGGCAGCTGGGTGTGGGCGAGTCCAGTGAACGCTGCTGAGAGAGATCATCGAGAGCATCGGCTGTGGGTCCTTGGGTCTCCATGAAATTCTTTTCGCGCTCTTCGATATCTTCAATCTCCTCGTACTGACGCCAATCGCTGAGATCATAGTACCAGCGTCTGGAGGTGGCCTTGCGACTGGAGTCGCGTTCACGACGATTTTGACGGAAATGCCAGTCCAGATGCTGGCTATATTTGATGGTCTGTTCGGGTGGGAAGCGTACACCGCAGCTGCTGCATTGCATGCCCAGGTAGAGGGTGGCCACCACAGCCGATTGGCGTGTTTTAATCGTCTCCGGTTTCTGAAGATCAATGCGACGAATGGGCTCTGTGGGGGCAGCCGCTGCTGGAGTTTCCTCTACCGTTGTAGGAGCGGCAGCTAGAGCAGTTGGTGCGGGAATGGCTGCAGGCGCAGCCGCTGTGCCACCTATAATGCCCGAGGAGACAAGTTTCTTGAATAGCTCATCAATATTGAGATTGCTGAGAGCACCGGCCGCCACAGGAACGGCGGCTGCCTCTACATCAGCGGCAGGAGTAACAACTACAGCTGGAGCCTGCTTAATCACCAGTGGTGGCGGCTGTGGCGGTTCCGCTGGAGCCTCAGTCTTAATATACACCATATCTGCCACATGTGTCTTGCCAGCCACCACACCCTTGGGCAGGGTGCCAAAGCGAATGAAGCAGCTGCGACCACCGTTCAGCTTCATGCCCTTGGGCAGGCCTCCATATTCGATCTTCTGCAGTTGTCCATCGAGCAGGGCATACTGGAAGCTGTCCACAAATTGCAGTGAATGCTGCTCGGCACCCAATTGAAAGGTCTGCTGGCGTGCATCCAGAAAGAGCGGCACTATATTGTGAGCATCCACAATCATATTGATCTTGCCCACCACCAAATCGCGACGTGCACGTCCAATGTCCACATTGGGTGGCGGACCCTCTGCCTTCAGCACATGCATTGTATTGCCAATGGGCAGGGAGACGGGCGGACCGCCAAAGTAAATCTCGTACCAATGCTCATCAATGTAGAGCTCCCGGGAGGGAAAACCAAAGCGAATGCGATGCAGTTGCCCGTCTAACTGGAAGGGCTTGTAGTCGTCATTGAAGCTGAGGGGCAGCGGTTCATTATGATCGATGAGAATGTCCCTTTGACCCTGTTGAAAGCCAATCTCATGCGGTTCATCACCGTCCATGAAAATGATGGCCACCTGGTTATAGAAACGTATCTCCTTGGAGCCACCGTCAATGGTGATGCTGCGTACCACATCCGACATGGGATTGTCCAGCGAATTGATGGCTTTGGTCATGGGCACCGCCGGAGGCACCGGCACGGGCATCATTACGGGCGGTTGTGGTGGGGGAGGCGCTGCTGCTACCATGGGTGGTGGTTGTTGCCAGGGCATGCCACGGAAACCAACAGTTGGTGGAGCTGGTGTTCGGTTATTGCTGTTGTTGTTGTTATTATTGTTGGCCAATTGCCAGGCTGCTCTTTGAGCTGCCACCGGATCAGCCACTTGATCACCCCATTTACTGGGCTTACGCCTTTTGTGCTCGCGCTCGCGCTCTCTTTTGGGTTTCTCCCTTTTATTTTTGTCCAGGTTAGCTGCTGTTGACACTGTGGTGGGCTCTTCATATCTGGGTGAACCCTCACCCGTTGTATGATTCTCATTGCTGCCCTTCAGTTTGGGTATACGCTTGCGCAACACCGCATCTCTGGCCGCATTTCGTTCCACATCCAACACCATTTCGGTATCCAATGACGCCTCGTTGCCGCCGCGCCTTCGTGTTGAATCTTTGATTTTGCTATTTTCATTGATGGCCACCACTTTTTGTACCAAATCCTTATACTGTTCCTGATTCATGCCATGATTCTCATAAATCTCCTGTGCCTGACTAAGTATGGTGCGCACTTTTTCATCGTGCGCCTCCTGTGAATCATCTGAATTTTTAAGCTCTGCCAGCTGTTTGAGACGTTGCGTAACCGGATGCTCTTTGGATTTCTCTGTGTGTGGATGGGGAATAAGCATTAGGTAAAGTATTTTGGAGATGGAGGAGAGATGACTACACCCTTACCCTTATTGGACACTTTGTTGTTTTGACGCACAGATTTCGCCAGCTTGGCGCGTAACTCATCCAGTGTGGGCTTTTTGGGTGAAGACGGAGCAGCTTTGGAAGTAGTCTGCAAAAAGTAAACGATAATTGGAATGATGTGGTCAATGAAGAGTTCAGAGTCCAAAACTAAACCCGACAAATCGCTTTCGATCGGATAAATTTAGACAAGTTGTAGTTGTAGAAACGTTCAAAATCGTTATCTTCTTAGGTCGCGCGCACACATGCGACTGAAAGATGAACTGACTTACGTCAGCAAGCCGAAACAAACAAACATGCTTGATTGAATCCGAAAAGCTGAACTTTCAACTGAATTTTAAAGATCAAATCTGTGCTTGTTGCGAACACTACACACTAGCATGCACGGAGCTTGGCTATTAAGCTTAAGCCTTAAGATCTGCCGTCAGTTCATCTATCAGCCGCATAAGTCCCGGGATATACCGATTCTAACTTCAACACTTAAACTATAGACTAAATTCGATTTGATTCGCTGGCCTTAAACTATTGCCTACCTTATTGTTATCACAATTATCCATTGAATCATCCAGCACAATAACTGTATTGGAAAGGTTGCTTGGCGCCACCACAACGGGCAACTCTTGGCGCAAATCCACATCCTCGCTGCCAAAAAGTCTGCAAAAAAATTAGGATATTAACAAATCTCTAATCTAACTCTTACTCTCATTCCGCCTGCTCTTAACTTACGCATCTAATTTGGCTGATTTACTGCGTTTCTGCTGCGGTGGTTGTGCTTGCTCATCAGCTAATTCCGGCAGCACTTGCTCAGCGGGTCGCTTCTCACCTTGCACTAGCATTAACTTGCTAATGGATTGTTGCAAAGCATCCGATGATACATTACCCAACGAGGACACCACCGTTGTTGAAGGGGCTGGCGTTGGCGACGAGGATTGCTTGCCTGTGGCTGAAGCGGATGATGATGCTGGTATAAGCACTGCTGCTGTTGATAGATTCGCTGTAGATTTTTCTAATTTATTTACGAGTTTTTGTATTTTGAACGACACTTTTGCGGGCAATTTGGATGAAGAGACGCTACTAGATGCTACATTTGTTGTTGCTGAAGTGCTGCTGGTGAGACGGGCGGCTGCTCCTGTATCTTCGGTAGAGAGTGAAGGAGGAGGCGGCGTGGGTGGCCGTCTCAAATCAATGTCCATTAGCGGCGGACTTGGAGTCGGGGCTGGAGTTGAAGGAGGAGCAAGGCCTAGTTCAAGTATGTGAAATTTATCTAGAAATTTGCGTTTGGTTTCTTTCGTTTCTTTTCTTACATTTTTTTCATTTTTTGGCACACAAATTAAAAATCAAAAAGAAAAATGGGCGGGGAAAACTTAAAAAAGGATATCAACACCAGGCACACACAACACAATCAAGGCTAGAGAAATTAGTGGAAAATTAGCTCAAATCATAAGAATAATGCTAGAGGAGAGCCTAGGCCAAAAATCAAGGTTAAGTAGAGTAAACAAATCATAAGGGGGAAAAAGTGCCGTTCTACAAATACAAAATAAATCAAATATATAATATATATATAGAAAAGTATATACAATAAAAATATACAACCAGCAGACGACTGACTCGTTTTGGTAAATATTATGAAAAAAAAACCAACTACAATTGCAATTCTTAAAGTAAGTTTAAGTTTACACGTGTTAACAACAAATTCAAACTGCAGCAGTCTTTATTTAATTCTTTTTTCGTTTCGTTTTGTAAAAGTTTTAGTTTATCCTTGCAACTAAATCGATTTATATTTCTTTTTTTTTATCATGTACAACAATTGAGATTCTTCACAGTTTTTGGTTTTTTAACATTTTAACTTAAAATTACACCAAAAGGCGGCACCAAGTGGCTAAATGTTTTGCATTTAAATTAAAACAACTGGGAATGCAAAAGGGTTTCAAACATATTTTTATTATTTCAAATTGAAAGAAATTTCTGTGTATTTTTGTTAAGGTTTTGTAATTGTTTAAAGCGCTTCTTAAGTATTAAATTTGTTTATTTTATATAGAATTAAATTTGTTTTGTTTGCATTTTTGAAATTGGATAATCAACGTTTTGTCATAAAGGAAACCAGAGGAATGTTCCGAAAGCTTATAGTTAATATAGATCAATGACCTGTCCCCACAGCTAATTCACAACCATAGCAATACGAGCTTAGACATTTTGCTCTGCGTTATGATAAACAAAAAATTAGAAAACTGGAGAAGAACATGGACCAAGCCATAAGTAAGACCATTCAGCCAGGCCATTAAAGAGTGTTAATACAATCCGCCATCGAATGTCAATTCCCAACACAGCTCTTCATATTGAAAGTTAAAGTTCAAACGAGCTTGCAAAATTGTGTCAATATATACATTTCTGAACTATTAATATATATCAAGATTTCCCAGCCATAGCCCCTGGGGGTCGAACACAGTCTGTAATTCACATGCACAAGCCGAATACTTGCCGAAGTCTTTTCTCACTGAATGTCTGAGAGTCAGTCGCAGTCAGCGTTACAAGACAACCCTTTCCGTTAGAGTAAATTGGCGAGCAACACTGCTAAAAAGCATTTACTTATTTTCTGTCCCCTCTTCTTGGGGAATCCTGATCTATATAAACACTTTTGTAAAAAGTCTACATGTGGAATTAACACAAGTTCGATTAGTTTTGATCATCGGGCGTCATCTTTTATATTTCTTAGCTCATGTAGGAAACAAAAATTTTTTTCTCGAAAAATTTTTGAAAAATTTTTTTTTTTTTTAATTTAGATATTCACAAATAATATATTGAAAGGATTTTTCACAATTCGAAATAGTAAATCAGGCAACATCAATTCCAATAATTTTTGAAAAGTAAATCGAACGGTTTCGTTTTCCGTCGTATCAATTCTGAATGAAATTCCTCTTATTAATTTTATGCCGGAGTTCCAAAACCATACCCCACCCTCTGTAGACCGAAAACATTCGGCAATTGACACGCATACGAACCGAATGCTTGCTGAAGTCATTGCCCACTGAGTGTCAGAAGATCAGTCGCAGGCTGCGTATCACGGCAAGCAGGTCGACATCGCTCTGCTGCCAAGAAACACTGCTAAAAGTCATTGACAATTGTAGTTTAGTGCAGGGGCCGGCAAAACAACTTGCTCATTTTGGCGTTGCGTGTGTGTGTTTAACAACGCGAGAGCGCGCTCATTTATCACTTCTTTGTTGTTGCAAAAGAGAGCAGTATAAGCACGTACACTGTCGGTGTGTCGACGTCGCTGCCGCAGAGCGAAATCGTATACACTTCAGATATGGAGGCGCCGGACTCTGGTTTGGTGGCAGAACAATATCAAAAATGCACATTTTTATTTCTCTGCTTTCTTGACAATTGCCCATCTTATACATCATTAGTTTAACCGTTTATTATGTAAGTTTAATAAATATTGGCTAAACAGTTAAGTTGCAGTATAAATCAGTCAATACATTCACACATTTTGTGTTATTCTTCTTTATGCAAACCACCGGTCCAAACTAGATCGGCACTAAATATAGGGTGACTGATGAAAGCTGCTACCATAAAATAAAATAAATAACTTGTTTCCTATTTAAGCAATCTGCTTAATTTGTTTTATTTAGTAGATTGATGAGATTTAAAAAGAATGAATAACTAGGACACAAACAAGAATTTGAATTGTCCGCCGCTATCACGCACTGGAGTCCGTAGTTTCGGTTCAAAGAGAGTATAGACGCAATTTTGGCGGCAATCCCCCGAGCAGATGGACCATAATGAGGCTTGTAAACAATTTTGCTGAGCATGGGACAGTCCTTTTCCTCAGAAGACCTTACCATCGAATCCCTTCAGTTCGGACAGATGAAACTATACAAGAGTTTCGAAAAGGTGCTTATCTGCTCAAATGGGTATCAGCAGACAGCCATGGCAGACAACTTGTAACTTATTCGCTTATAAAATTCAAATGTTTAACAAACTGAACGCAGCGACTCTTGCCGATTCGCTTGGAATTTAGCCAGAAGATGCATCAAGTGGTCGAAGAGGACGAAAACATGAACTTTTTAAACGGCAACGTAAACAAAATGGTAGAGTATGGAGTGTTTCCAAACCAAAGACCGTTACGGTTACTGCAGACCATTGCTGCTATTCCTGTCTCGACTTTCCAGGCAGTAATGAACATCTTTTTGATAAGATGCCGCACATGCGTCAACGAGCAGTGAGGGGGCATTAAAATTAAATTATTTTTAAAACTAATTGAACTATATTAAATCAAATTGAATGAGGTTTGTCATGAATAAAACAAAACTGAATTCCATACTCAACTTTTAAGTTTTACTTTTCGTTTTTGTTGGCACTGCCGAATTCTAGACAACAAAAAACTTTTTAAATCAATTAAAGACTGAAATGCAAATTAAATCACAGAATATATGAAAATGCACTCTATGTACATATCTAGCAACTGTAAAAGTGCGTAAGTTGACAAAAACTTTTCAATCATAATTTTTTTGTTTTTTTCTTTCGAAAAAGTAGAATTCGAAGTGGAATTGAGAACATGCCTGAATATAAAACTGGCCTGGCTGCCACGACTGCGTAAGTTCTACTGAACCCATTTTGATGATATAGGGCTTTATCGACGCAGAATTAACGTGGCTAGCGACATTACCTTAATCATCCGGAAAAGAATTTTTTAGAATTTTTTCTTACACCATTTTTTTTTTTCAATTTTTTTGTATGATTGATTCATACTAACCAGTTCCCCGTTTTGCTTTGCGACCAACTAGAGTCCCGGAATCGTGGCACAAGGATCCCCAAAAGTTGACCACATTCATTAAAAAGTTTTACATTATTAAAGCACAATCTTACTCAAAACTTGTATGATTTACGGAAAAAAATCATAAAATGAATGGCCGCCCAGTTAAAGTATTATAAAATCTGCAATATTTATTCCATATCTTAACTTCACAGGAAGTGAGAAACAGATATGAAAACTTAATACATAGCGAAGTTGTACGACAATTGGACGACAGTAAAGTGAGACTTTTTTGTACTATATTAATAAGCTTATTGTGTTGCCATAATACCCTTTCTTTTTCTTACGCTTATACCGTAAAGGGAGCGTCTTTCCCGATAAACCATTTATAGAGTTGCACCAATTTCAGCAGTAGAAACATCTTGAGAGATCTTTGAGGGAAGAAGACGTCACAAAAACTGCGAGTCGCTTTGTGCTCAACTCTGGACAATGACAGGAGGCTGGGTGCTGGGTTTGTCAAAATTATCCAGTCGTCCCCCTTAAATTTTACTTTCAAATGCACCAGCGAATCCAGTTTCTTGACGAAACTACTAATCAGGCACAGTCCGCGTTGCTTTAACGCGTCCGATTTGGACCATTTCTGGCCTGGCATTAAGAGTTCAAATAGAGTTAATTCTTTAACTTTGCTTGTGGTCCACTGATATCATCAGTGAACTTGCACCAAAACCCCACCCACCTGCCTAAGCCAACTGTGCCGCCAATTTGGTTTGTAATTTCTGCTAAATCCATCTACTTGGTCTTTACTTGGTCTACAAACTGGATTGTTGGCTAACCAATGTGAGATTAGAATTAAAAATTGATTCTTACGTTTGTCTAAATCATTTGCTGGTGTTGCTGCAGCTTCTGCTGCTGAAGTTGCTGACGATACGGGTGGAGGTTTAGCAGTCGACATCTTGACTGGCGGTTCTGGTGATTTACGCATATCCACGTCCATGAAAATGGGTGAACGACTCCGAGAACGCGTCGAAGAAGAGGTTTTGCCACGTATTGAGGTTGATGGTTTATTTGAGGCAGCATTGCGCTTAGATTTGGATGGTGAACTGGCTGGCGAGCTGCTCTTCCGTTTGCTTGAAGCTGTCGATGTTGTTGGTGAACCATTGCGAGCATAACGATCGGAGGGCTCTTTGGAGGAGTTTTTGGATGAGCGTTTGTTAGGCGAGTTGCTACTCTTATGCCGTCCATCCGAACCCGAAGAGGAGGAAGAAGCTGTGGAGCTTTTGGATTCACTGCGCTTGCGACTAGAACTTGCTGAGGAGCCGGAACTGTGATGTGAGTTGCTGACGCTGCTTTTGCTGGACCGACTGCTGTTGCTGTTACGGGTGGGTGACTTGCTGCGAGAACGACTAGATTTGTGTGTTGATTTGGCTTCCAGACGCGGATCCGAGCGCATGGGTGCGGCCATTTGTGTAGGCTGAGACTGCATTTGGCGTGCCAAGCGAGGATCTCGCTGACGCACTGAATTTAACAGAGCGGGATTGACAGGATGTACTTTCGGCTTACCAGCAAATGGCTAAGGGAAATTTAAATTGAATGAATTGTACAGAAATATAATTCATGCCCGAAACTCACTTGTGGTGCCACCGGTTGACTAGGCATAGCCATTGGTGCCACAGGACGTACATGACGCATGCCCATTCCCCCATCCATGATGGGCGGACGCATATTAACTGCAGCCGCGGGCGCTGGCATCATTAAATCGGTAGCCACCGTGACGGTATCTGAGGCCTGACTTAGTTGCTTTTTGGTCTGCTCTAGCTCCAGTTCCAATTTACGTCTCTTTAACTCCAACAGCTCGCGGGTCTTGGCCTGAAGAATCTCCTCCATATCGCTTTGTAGGGTGTTTACAGGAACCATGCCCTAATGAAGTAAAAGGCAAAAGCTGATCACTCATCAAATTGGGGGACATTAAAGAAATCGTCGTACCGTTTTAAGAAAATTAGGATTAACATGAATGGATGGATTCACATGTATCTTAGTTGGCTGCTTGGCGGTAATGGGCCAATTATTGTCCAGACGCTTAACCTTGACATCTAGATCATACATTTTGGATGGCGGAAACACCTCATTCCAGGTCTGACGCAAAGCATACATGCGCTCCCTCACCTTCTCGAGGACTTGCGACTGAGAATGTTGAACCTAAAATAATGATAGATTTGATGTTAGACATTTGTAGATAGTTTCAGATATTGTATCACTCACCGATTCAAAGGCATGCAGAAATATGTTGACTATGCATTGTCCAAACAGCTGGACGTAGCTGCTTTTCACATTCTTTATTATCGAATCAATTAAATATAAGATGGGCAATTTGAATTCGGGCGGCACCTGTTTGGGAATGGTTGGTAAAAATATACATATAGATGTGGATAAGAATCAAGAGGAAAATAATAAGGCAACAACTAGCGAAGAAGGGGGCAAAGAGGCAAAGAGATTTGTAAGCAGAAACACAGACACATCCACCCAACGAAGACGACGGCAGCTGGAACTTCAATGTTGAGTGTGTGGAGAAGATGCTTATTTAAATCCGAAAGTACTTTTTTTGGATTACACAAATTGTTGAATTTTGTGGTTCATTTTAGGATTTATTATTTGGATCTTTTTCAATTCAAATTTTTTTTTTTAATATTTTATGCTTTAATTAGTTTATATCAGAACTAAGATTATCAGCCATGCTCCCATATTCACTTTCGCAAAAATTTTGAGATTTAAAACCGGGCTGCGGAACAAATTTGGTTTCCAAATCGCAAAATTTTTGCGAAAGTGAAAATGGGAGCGCGGCTTAAATCGGAATTCGGTTGCAAGTAGCGAAGCAAGTAACATCTTTCAATTTGCCCAATCACTCAGATCTGACTTTAATCGATTGGAATTAATTAAAGTTCTGATTTCTAAGTCTAAGTTCACACAGGCAAATAATTTGCTAAAATTTGTACACAAATTTCGGTAAATAGCCATGATTATAGATTTTTCACGACTTAAAACGAAAACTATGGTTCTGTACTTAAATAATTTGATGAAATATGGCCGAAAAGTTGATTAATTTGGATTATTTATACAAATTTTAATCAAAATTTTGGCAAATTATTTGCCTGTGAGACCTTAACTTAAGAAACAATTGACAAAAATTAAGATAAACTAAAAGTAAAAGTTAAAAAACGAATAAAACATTCAGTTTTCATAAACGAAAGCAATATTTGAACAATTTTTTGTCTAGTTCTGGTAAAAACAGCAGCAAGTGTATTACACTTTGATCAAAATAAAGCCTGGATAATGTAGAGAAGGTCCGGTTGTTTGATCCATAAAGCATAATAAAACAAGCAAAGTTTTAGCTAAATAGCTTTAACGTTAAAAAACAGACAGACATATGGAGTCTGGATAAAATTGGGCTTTAAATTGAGGTAGAAGAGAGGCAAACGGGAAAGACCTATTTTAATACAGTTCCGAAATCGTTTTCGACCCAAAAACTTAGTTCCTTTTTGATTTGGAAGCGATTTGGGGGGAACACATTTGGAATTTATATTTATTATTTTATTACATTTTTGTTATTTGTTTGAATTAAATTGTATTATTTTCCTTAATTCTTTTAATAAATTTGCTTAAAAATCATTTTACCGAAATGTGTATTTCATCTCTTTTTGTTTTTGTAATACAAAAGTAGCTGCAATTTGGTTGTTGTTGTTGTTGTTTTGTAGGTAGACGTTTCGGGGATTCTTTTCTTTTTTGTTTGTTTTTGTTTAAAATAAAAGACAACTTGATGACAATTGTTTAAGTATTTTCTCTTTTTATTGCATTTTTCAGGTAATTATTTTTTGTTTTGGGAAAGAAAACTAGAAGAAGAAAGATTAAGCATCTTACCTTTGTAGAGGAGTTTAAAAATCAGTCTCAGCTTAAAAAAAAACCAAGTAAGGAATTAACACACAGTCAAACTTCCCTAACTTGAATCACAATTAATCTACAAGATGTGTACTTTCGAGCAACTTCTTAATCACTTGGGTAATTTAACGACAGTTTCGAAACCTTTCAAATTAGTAATGTTAAGCCGTTCAGGCTTCTTCGAAATTTAAGCTCAATATAACCGCGAACCGCTGGAGATCAATTTACACCTTCGTCTAGGCAGGCAGAATGTCTACCGTCTTGTAGGAATTCTTATAGAACAGGGCGTGATGTCAACCTTAATGATTATTGTAAATGTTTTAACTCAGTAGATGTCATTTTCCGTCTTAAGCCAAGTTCACACAGGTAAAATTTAAAAATTTTTAGGAAATTTCGATAAAAATGAGGGTAAATAGCCAGATTGCTGATTTTGCAGGATTTAAAACAATGGTTTTATTCACTAATAATTTGATCAAATATGTCAGAGAAGTTCGCCAATTTGGCCAATTTAGCCAAATTTTTATCAAAATTTCCAAAATATTTGTCAAAATTTTTGCCTGGCTTGGCTTTAGACTGATTAAGTAGGAAACGTTACGCAGGAGTAGGACAGCCTTGCCTACCTATTCTTTTAGCATTATCTAAAATAAAGAAATGGCTACCTTGTTGCTCAAGTTTGAGCGAATTAAAACGGACGATCATTCCTTATACAGTCTACAAGTACAAATTATAACTTGGCCTAAGTATAGAAGCATCCGAGCTTCTAGGTTAAGGAACTCTTCTCTGGGATGGCCGTCAAATTCTTTAAAAAAAGAACAAGTCTACATTACAAATGGACACAAATGGTTACAAATTTGGTAATACTTCTACACATTTTCTATGTCCAGCAAAACTAACAAATCTCATTGACAGACTGGCATCAACTTTGTCTACTTCGACTTATGGAATTATCAATTAAGTTCTTCAAGTTGGAGAAGTTTGACTTTAGTTATAATTGTTGGGTGTTTATTTATACCCGAGAAACCATGTGAAATTTTAATATAAATCAAAATATTGATTGGTTTCTGGTTAATAAATAAACACCATAAAACTAAACAACTAAGTTGCTAAGCAAACACACTTTGGACATGGAGATTCTGTTCTGCCGAGGACACGTCGTCTGGGGATTTACTTGTGTTTATGTGTGGTGTGTGTACTGAAAAATGTTTGGCGTTTTTTTTAACCTGGCTAATGTAATATTCCACCACTCGGACTATGACATGGGCATAGTTAATGTTCTCCTCGGCGAGCATGGTCAGCATATTGATCAGGGGCTTGCTATTGCAATTCAAATCCTGCAGACTGGACAAATACTCCTCACCAATGCGTCGCTCATCGTCGCGATACGTTTGAAATATTTGTTCCATATTTGATCCAATATTTGGGACCAGTTTGAAGAGCAGATTTTATAAGGTTGACTCAATCAAAATCGCAGTTGTTCTAAGTTCCAGCTAAAAATGAGATAGAAAAAAATGTTTAAAATTAGTCTGGCAGAAACAAAGAAAGAGCGAAATAAACAATAATTATATGCAAGAGATAACAATATCTGCGAATTCAGCTTTGTTGTTGATATCACGAGCGTCCACACACACACACACACACACATGCACACTCTCACCCTTGGGCACAAAAAATTCAATATGGCGGCCCGTGAGACATCATTTTTCACCAGCCGCAAAATCTTGAAAACTCGCCTTTAAAGTGAAAGATTTTACATTGTCCACATCAACCGATGATAAATATACACTCATAAGTTGTTTAATCATAGAATTATTTAATTTATTTCAACTATTTCAGCAATTTGATTAAACCCAGCCACGTTTATGCCACCAACACATTTACACACACACGCCGTAATTTGAATTACAGTTTTAATACGATTTTCCCACTTTGTAAACATACCTTTCTGGTTAATACATTTGTACAGCCAGTTTAGCACACTTTATTGCTATGAACAACAATTTGTAAGCACTTTAAACAATGAAATTGAAGCGTTTGAAAACTTTCACGTAACAACTGCGATGTATATTTTTGTAAGTGTGTGTGTGGTGTATACGTATTTAGAGATGAGCACTCAATCGATAGTTGACAAGCGTAAGGTTGCCAGACTGTGACAAAGAACTAGTGGAGAACTGATCCTAGTGAATCACTCATAATTAAGTTTGTTGGCTTTTTTGGCAAAATGGACGAAAGTGACACTTACCTATATAGTGCCTACCAGACTTCTATTATTCCCACTGACCTACATCATGAGGAAACCATAATCAAAGCAGCTTTGGCTTTGGAAACATTACACAAGCATCTCAATTCGATATTCGAGAGAATCGATTTGAGGATTTCGAGAAATGTGGCTCGAGTGCAGGATTTAAACACGCGTGTGAAGGCAGCGCAGCTGTGCATCGACACACAATTGGCTGGCTCCAAGCGGGCCATCAAAATATACGCGCCAGCCCGTTTTCCGGCCAGCGAGGTGCTCGTGGGCAAGATACCTGCCACATTTCCTCAGGTAGCCCCAAGGCTAATGGAAGAGCCACCACCACCACAGCAGCCGACAGAGGCAATGCAGCGAGGCAGTGCATCCGCCTCCGAACTGAAGCCGGTTGATGAGGAGCTGGTCTTCTTTCATGTGCGGGCCGAAGAGCAGCATGAGACACCGCTGGTCAGCGAGAGGAAGATGACGAATCGAACGGCCGGACTGGGTGCTCTGCGAGTGTCGGGTGTTAAGTCTGTGCCCTCGTTGCTCCGTTTCAATACGAATGAGTTCGCCTATGGGGAAGATGGCAATGCCTGGAAGCGATCCCTGCCACCGCAAAGCCAAAAAAGGACCGTGGGCAAACCCCTAGAAGCGGAACAGCAACTGCTGGCACCGGCTCCACACTCACTGCAACATGGTGCCACAAAGCTAGCCACTCCGGCCGGAGATTTGCGTTATACGCCTGCGGCTCTGGCTGCTCCGGCTATTGATGTGCCGTTGGATTTGCCAGATCTGCCGGGCATAGCCAATGACTTGCAGTATGAGCCGGTGGAGGAGAAAATGCAGATAGCACCCTCTCAGCAGTTTGCGGATTTGCCGGAGCTGCCAGGATTGCTGGAGTTTGAGGAGCAGGAGATTACAGTTCAAGCGGTAGCTGCACAGTCTCACATTTCCAAGCCGGTCAGAAGGTCAATGGGATCTAGCGGAAGTCCAACAGCAGCAGTAGCTCCTCCTCCGCCTCCTCCTCCTCCTCCTCCACCACCGCCTCCTCCTGCCCTTTCCCCACTGCCAAGAAGGCATTTCTCACCACCTCCTCCCCCTTTCCCAACTGATGGGGTAATCAAGCCCATTTCCCCCTCACACCAAACGCCTCTTAATATGCCCCCAGTTCCGCCTTCTGTACCCGAAGACCCACGATCAGAATTAATGGCTGCCATAAGAAATGCAGGCGGGGCCCTTGGTGGACGACTGCGTTCACAAGCGGCAGCTCCAGTGGATGTTGTGGACACGCCAAGAAACAAAGCAGGTGCCGCCAACCCTACGGGCGATCTTATGGCTGACCTTCACCAAAAGCTTATGCAGCGACGCCAAGGAATCTCTGGTAGTCAAAACCCTACCGATCCCGCTGCACCCGCTACAGGTAATCCCATGATGATGCAGTTGTCGAGAGTTATTCCACCACCAGTGCATCCGCGCAAGGTTGCAGCCCAGTCCAGTGATGAGGCACGGTCAGACGATGAAGATGCCTGGACGGAATGAAAATATTAACTGAAACGGAGGGATTCTAGCTTTAGCACCTGTTCAAGTGCCTTGCCCGGCTTTAAGCACCGTAGCCTAAACATTATATGCCTCAGCGAGCATGCAAAATTAGCAAAAAGTTAACAATAAATCAAAGTAAGCAAAAATGTTGCTCCGTTGTATTTAAAACAGGCTGTTGGGGGGAAAAGTGTTGTTAAACGCAAAAAGTGTCAGTGTGGCCACTCGCTTAAAAAGCTAAAAATAATTGACATCTGGAGGGAGTACCACACTTCCAAGTGAATCTAAACAAGAATGTCCCAATCCTCACGCGATATTAACGATTTATTTGATGATATAGTGCTCACCGAGGAGACACACGCTCGTTTGGGCTACCAAGAAGGTTGGCAAGACGGTCAGGCTCAGGGCAATTCAGAAGGTTATAAACTAGGCTATGCTCAGGGGGTTCAACTGGGTGAAGAGATTGGAAATATTTACGGATTCGTAGTGGCACAACAGCAACTGAAGCACACAGACAAGGTCAAGCGCTCGCTGGAGCAGTTGCGCTTGCTAATTGATCAGTTTCCACACACCAATCAGGCGGAGGCAGACATCATTGGAGCCGTAGAGGCTATCCGGAATACGGATCGTCGTTTACGGGCTCTACTTGGGACTAAATCAGCTCAGTCTACCCCACAGAGTGAGCGCAAGGATTATAGCTTTTAAAGGGAAAGAATGGCCAAAGTGGGTGTCGCTCAGTTACAGAAACGCCTGGATGGTTTGCTGGAATACCTTCAGCCTCACTGGGAATTTGTAAATTGTCACATGGTCAATTATTTGACTGACAAACATTGGCCAAGATTTGTGCCCCAGGAGCTGAGAGCAGAGATACAGAGTGTGGCGGATGTGGAGTTGGCCATAGAGCAACTGTTTTGGAGAAATGGGGAATACGGTAATGAACAATTTCCCGCCTGGTCAAGATTTCTGGCCAGTAGCCAGCGTGAGCAATTGAGGCACTCCAAAGAGTTGCTGACCACAGTGGAAGAGGTAATGCAGGGGCTGGCTGAAGAAAATCCACTTAAGATCAAGGAGTTCATGAGTCCTAAGAAATGTCATGAGGTACGAAGAGAGGTGCTCTCATTCAAATCCCAAGTTACATCTTCTTCGTTTTTCCTGACAGGTTGAACTAACAGCAGCTCTGGTGGACAATCTAATTCAAAGCACAGGACAAGCTCAAGACTTCTGCATTATAGACGCCGGCGATGGCAAGGGCTACTTGTCCTCCCGCCTAGCACTGCAATATGGTCACCGCGTGCTCGGCATTGATGCCAATGAAAACAACACTGAAAATGCCTTGGAACGAAATCGTAGACTGCAGGTAAATAAATAAGAGTATATTTTTTATATTTCATTTACTTCCGAGAGACTTAAGTATTAGTTGTGTAGTTCCACTTCCTTCCCGAGTGGTCGATCCCGCCTGTTAGTCTCGCATTTCACCCTCTTCGTCATCATCCTCCATGCCCTTGATGTACAGCACATTATTGCAGCGTATCAGCACCTCTCCCAGATTGCCGGTCACAGAGCCCTCAATCACCTCCTCCGTGTTGGCCAATTGCATGTTCATGTAGCCATCCACAGAGACCAAAAAGCCCTTGTATTCCTGGCCCCACTTGAGTTTCACCAGCACGGGTTTGCCGGTTAGTCCATTCAGGAATGGTTTGGGGTTAATGGGCATGCCAGCCGACATTTTGATTTGTTTATATTTTACGTGTTTTTTGGGAAAATGGAATGAAAACTGTGAAAAATGCAAACTCGCCGGCGAAGCGTGCAAAGAGAGTTGCCAGACTTTAGTAAAGCATGCCATCCAGTGATAGAACTGCAGACTCTGGTAAAACTGCTTTAGCTGGGAAAAATATCTGTTTTGGCAACGCTGCCTGTAACATCTCTTAACAGAATTATGTTAAGTTAACATAAGCGGCAACTGTTTGTATTTTGAATTTAAAATTTAAATCCCTTTAATTTTTCCAGCGTGCTTGGAATGGCTTAACTGAACGTGCTGAGCTACAAAGCCAAGGCATTACACCCAAACGACGCGCCAAAAGGACCTTACAAAACCATAACACACCCACTCCAGCACCCGCTTTGGACAATTACAAAACCACTGCCAGATTTATCACCACTGAACTTGATTTTGTTGCCTTATTGGGCGAACATTTCCCCCAAATCCATCGTTCCAACAGTCCCCACATATGCCTGACTGGTCTACATACTTGTGGTAATTTAGCCGCGACTTGTCTTCAAGTGTTCCATTCACAAACAAACTGCCGCATCCTTTGCAACATTGGCTGTTGCTATCATTTGATTAAGGAATCCTTTTCGCAACAGGAATACTTTGGCAATCAGTCACTGATGGACAAGCAAACTGATTTTGGTTTCCCTCTAAGTCGTTATTTGCGAGAACGTCACATCAAATTGGGTCGCAATGCACGTATGCTCGCAGCTCAATCTATAGAACGTACTGTAGATGGCAAGGATTTGCCGAATATGACGCTCTACTATCGTGCCTTACTTGAATTGTTGGTCAGCCGGCAGGCACCGCATCTTAGCAATGAATTACAGGTGGGAAAAGTAAGAAAATTTGATGATTTTCCGGATTATATACAAAAATGTGCCCACAAATTGAATGCCACATGGCTTGCAGATGTAGAGAAGAAAGAATTGGAAATGCTACTACAAGATTACGCTCAGGATCAACATTATTTGGCCCTATTTTATATGCTACGCATGACATTTGCTCCGGTGCTGGAGAGTTTGATACTGTTGGATCGATTGTTGTACTTGAAGGAATTGGATTATGAGCGCAGCTATTTAATTGACTTGTTTGATGCGGTCATATCGCCCAGACATTTTGCTATAGTGGCGTTTAAGTAAGTGAATGAACGATATGATAGTAATTGTTTAATTGATTTAAGAGTGTGAAATGTCTATAATTATTATTAGACATGCAAAGGGGTAATTATAATAAAATTTATAAATTGTTTAATAACGCGTCTCCCAAAAAAAGTTAAAAAAATGGAATATATTTTGGTTGTAATTTGGCATTAAACTTTTTATTTAGTTCACTGTTGTATTTATTTTTATAATATAACTTTCCTAAGCACTTTGCTATCTTCTATATGTATATAGGAGCACTTCGAAGTGCCATAAGCTTGTGTCTATTTCTTTTCAGATTCAACAACTGAGATTGGCATAGAAGTACGAGTATAAAAACGCTAGCAGTAGACGAATTTGTTCTAAGTAGTGAAACAGTGTTGAATGTAGGAGCACGTCACGCGATCGGCTAACTGAAAATTAAGAAGTTCCACTGGTTTAATCGAAAATGTAGGATATTAAGAAATGAAAAGGCCTTATTTGTTCAAAATGAACCCTAGATTAAAATGTATTCAGCCGGTTTTAAAGTGACTCAAAGATCTCAAGTCTTTTTCTAGTTGACTGGAATGACTGCTGAGCACAAGCCCTGACTTGAAAAGCCCACCCTATACAGAGTAGGTCAACGGATTACGATTTGTAAAATAGGAAATATGAAATTCAGAAAATTAATAATTATGCACTGATCTTGAGTGCTGCATGTTTAGCTTAAACGTCAGACTGCTGGTGTCCAGCAGAAGGAAGAATTCTTGGTTTATTTGGAATCAAGGAGCGCTTTGCAGATGATGAGTTTCGGCAAGCTTCAGATGATTTGATGAGTTTGGGGCTGCTTTACGGCAAACAGTTATACTGCGGCGGGAAATCTAAGTCGCCGGTATCTTGGAAGTCGAACGCTTTGGTTCTTACTTCTACTAGCTGCTGTTGATGGGCTGAACATTCCGGTCAGACCTCAAGTTCGCATCTGAGTTCTACACAGCCTGAGGACTCGATAAATGCTGCAGACCAGGCTAAAATCAACTGAAGGTTTGTTAGGATGGAAGACACATTGGGTCCCACTTCCCAAGATCATCCTTATCTCAAACAACGAATCAGTGGAGATTCTGAAACAAACGCTGCAGCCAAGTGTAGTTAATATGGGGGAAACTTCAACGAGACCAAGTTGCCAGGGATAGAGGGAAGGACTCCAAAGATGTCAATTTTAGATAATTCTGATAATCCTTTAACATTGTGAAGCAGCATCAGCTGCTCTTCTATCGACCAGATTCAGGAATACCCTGAATAAGGGCTCGCAATTTTCCTAAACTGTTAACTGTAGGTACCTTTCTCTTGTGCGAAAATTTCAAGCACACATGCCAAGAGATTGAGAGAAGCTCGGATTGGCCCTTTGGGGCTTTAAAGCCAAGTATTTGTTTTTATACTCTGTACCAAAGGTACACAGAGTATATTAAGTTTGTGCAAAAGTATGTAACAGGGAAAGGGAATCATTTCCAACCCTATAAAGTATATATATTCTAGACTAGCATCAACAGCCGAGTCAATATAGCCATGTCCGTCTCAGAGCTGGTAAGAGATAGAGATTAGACATGTATGGGACAAAAACTTCTTATAATTGCAGGCAGATCAAGTTTATTTTCAATTTTTGCCCCCCCCAATTTGGAAAAAACCTCATATATCCCACAGTTTTGTACATAGATGGTTCGTACCTTCTAGAGATATTTAGTAATCCAGATTATTTATCGATTTGCCCCAACAATAATAAAGATTGGATGAACGATACTCAAGTTATGACCAAAAGAAAGTTACTTCCCCCGCCCTGGCAGTAGTGGCGTCATCTATTGGTCAGTTTTGAGAATCCCGCATTGTTCAGTGCAAGTAGTGGCGCCATCTATTGTTCAGCCACGCTGCTTTCAGCTGCTACTCCAGGTACAGAGTATATTACAGTTGGGCTGGACCGACTTTCTTACTTGTTTTATAACACAGTTCGACAAAATCCAACTTTATTTAAAAACCCGGCATACGACCTTTAAATTATGATAAAAAGGACCTCTGTAAGCATCACCTCATACCCAGATTAACCAATAAAGCCCCGGTTTGCGTTTTATGGGTACTTTTGTACGAGCAGCACACAGCGACAACAATTTTAACTTAGTTTTTAATGGTTTAAGATAAAAATCTGCAAAATTCTGCAAATGTGGACAGAGTTTTTTTTAGTATTGTACTGTGTACTGTGTAAATAGTACTAAACTATGATTTAAGAGAAGGTTCGATAAAATAAGTTGGTTTCCCCACAAAGGCTTTCCTTAAAATGTTAAAAATTTCAAATCCTGACGTGTATTCTCTATATACAAAAGCAGATTCACTACCCCTTCAACTTTTGCAGCCGTGTGTAATTTTAACCACTTAAACCACAATCTTAATAGCTTTAAATTGAAACTCTTGTAAATATTTTGAATATCTACAATCTAATCAATAAAAATCCAACGGAAAAAAACATAACAGAAAGTCTACGGTCAGACTATATTGATAAAGAGAGCTTATCAACTAGTCTGACCTGCCTTCAAATTTAATTAATATAACAATTTATCTCATAAAAAGTAAATTTCCAAAATATTGCAGCTCTTTGTAATGGCCTTGACCGAGGCCCTGTTCCTCTTGGTAGGCGCTTTGGTGGCGGTGTACCTTTGGTTTGAGCGCAATCACAGCTATTGGCAACGGAAGGGATTGCCCTACATAGCACCCACACCAATTATAGGCAACACCAAGGTTATGTTTAAGATGGAGAACTCATTTGGCTTGCATTTGTCGGATATCTACAATGATCCTCGTATGCAGGATGAGGCTGTGGTGGGCATTTATGCCATAAATAAACCAGGACTGGTGATACGTGAACCGGAACTGGTTAAGTCGGTTTTGATTAAGGACTTCAATCGTTTTAACAATCGCTATGGGCGTTGTGATCCACATGGAGATGCCTTGAGTGCCTATAATTTGTTCTTTGTCACAAATCCCGCTTGGAAAGAGCTACGCACCAAGTTGACGCCAGTTTTTACCAGTGGCAAAGTGAAGCAGATGTACACACTAATGCTGGAGGTGGGTCTGAAGTAGAAAGTTCTATTTAATCTCAATTTAGTCTCTTTTGCGTCATTTTGCAGATTGCTGAGGATCTGGAAACACATTTGTCCAAATATCCCACTAAATATGTGACAGAGATTAAGGAGATCTGTGCTCAGTTCACCACCGATAGCATAGCAACCATAGCATTTGGCATACGTGCTCATAGCCTACAGAATCCGGATGCAGAGTTCCGTCATCAGGGACGGGAATTGTTTACCTTTACGCTTTTGCGAGCCAAGGACTTCTTTGTGGCATTTTTCCTGCCCAAATTGGTGTCTCTACTTAAGATTAAGTTCTTTACACCCAAATTTTCCAACTTTATGCGGAGTACCATCAATCATGTAATGGAGGAACGTGAGCGTACGGGTACTGTACGCAATGATCTGATAGATATCTTAGTGAGTCTCCGCAAGGAGGCCGCCCTAGAGCCGAATAAGCCGCACTATGCTAGGAATAATGATTTCCTGGTGGCGCAGGCGGGTGTATTTTTTACGGCTGGCTTTGAGACCTCCTCATCGACCATGTCGTTTGCTCTCTACGAACTGGCCAAGCAGCCCGAACTTCAGAATCGTCTACGTCAGGAGATAAATGAAGCCCTACTGGAAGGGGGTGGCAAGTTGTCCTATGAAAGAATTCAATCCTTGGAATATCTTGACATGGTGGTGGATGAAGTGTTGCGTTTGTATCCGGTTCTACCATTTTTGGATCGCGAATATGCAAGCGTCAAGGGAGAGCCGGACTTGTCACTCAAGCCTTATTATGATTTTAAGCTCGAGCACGGTACTCCCGTATTTATACCAGTCTATGGCTTACAAAGAGATCCCAAGGTAAGTGGGGGGAGAGATTAAATAAGGAATTTGAAATAAAATGCTTTCTTTCAGTTCTGGCCCAATCCCAACCAGTTTGATCCCGAACGTTTTTCACCCGAAAATCGTAAAAACATTTTAAATACGGTTTATCTACCCTTTGGTACGGGCCCACACAATTGCATAGGTAGTCGCATAGGTCTACTACAGACCAAATTGGGTCTGGTACACTTTCTGAAGAATCACTTTGTACAAAGCTGCGCGGAGACGGTGAAGGAAATTCAATTTGATCCCAAGGCCTTTATATTACAATCATTGAAGGGCATTCAACTGCAGATTGTATATGATTGCCTCTATGATGCCAAGGTGACGGAATAAATACACAGTGAACTATATAAGAGAGTAAATATATCTATGTAGAAATTATAGCGTCAATAAAGTGTCGATTTTGAAATATAAGGCTTGTTTTTTGTACTTGACTGATTAAAAATGAAAAATGAAAGTTTAATCTGGTTATTAAAAGATAATTGATCGTCTGACTAGTGTGAGTAGTTGATTGGTTACAACACACACACTTTGTTGTTTAACGCTGCCAGACTACTCCAATGATGGATACCCACACGCTCCGTGGGATGTAATCAAAAATATACAAAAACGCTTAAGAGGCGACTGAAACAAAAGTTTAAAGGTTAATGAAGGCTTCTTTACCGATGTTTGCATTTTCAAACTGCTTCCAAATAAACATGTCGACTTGAATCAAATTCGGATCAGTGAGTAAAATGTTTCTGAAGCAGCGCCATTTACAAACGTTAATGTTTCATGATTCTCTTGTAGATCGTAAATACCTCGAATGCGGAGTTCTTCTATTATAATCACAACCACCATGATACGCCAAAGCAAAATGTCAGTTTGCCCTGAAAAAGTAGTTGCGAGGTAATCTTGTCATACGAAGTTTGTCATGTCTTCGATGCCTCGTTTGAAATTCGAATTTCGTTCGTATTATACTTAATCTACTTCGTGTTGCCTTGCCTACTGCTTCTTCGTGTTTTGATTCGCGTTATGCTTTCACATCAGTGAAAAAAAAAATAATTTTAAATAGCTTTTAGTCGATTTGATCTATTTTTTGTATATTGCAAAAGCTAATAAATTGTTTTAATATATCTTTAATATAGTTCATACCTTCTACAGTACATTAAGTCGTAAAGTATCCACATTACAACAGCGCATACTATTTTAAAATTGTATCTTAGTTTAGTATATGCAGTTGTAATGCAGTTCCGAAAAGCGTTCGGCTATTGCAACACACTTCTTAGACTCCAAGTAACGAGGTTTTGAAAGCTAGCAGTCCACAAAGCGGCCATGCTAATGGAAAAGTATACTGGGTTGTTATAGATTCTGTCTGGCACTCAGCCTGCGAAGTGTTGAAGTGGTGATAGCCTGATTCCACTGACACATATATATACATTTTCAAATTTGGTGATTCCATTGGAAATGTATGTACATTCTCAACCGAAAAAAACATAGTACGTTTAGGAAAAGTACTCATAGTGTTAGGGGCGAAATGCTATGTTGCCATTTCAGAATGTAAAAAATTAGGGAAAATAATGTATAGAGCAGGCCTTTTCAAAAATATGTACATTTGGTCGAATGTACATATATGTGTCAATGGTATCAGGCAATAAGAGAAGAAACTCTCTCATTCAATTCCATCTGAAACTTTTGAAACAGGAATTGAGTCGGGAAACAGGAATATGAATCCTCTGGAACACCATATCTGTAAGCGTCACTCGCGCTGTGATTAACCAATATTCTATTGTTCTTCCGAAATTATCAAATTTTGCTAAGTCAAGTGTATTGAGCTCGGAGAAGACTGTTATCAGCCTTTATCCCATTAGCGTTTTTGCAAAACTGTTCAAAAACCCATTTTTTACACTCAAAATTTTTTTAAAAACCAGAAAGGGGGTATCCGGCCCTATATATCAGCGAACTTAAACTTGTAAATGTGCGAATTTTATTCGATTTCCTAAAATTAGTCTTAGGTCGGATTTCCCTTCTTCCAGATAGCTGCTATGTGTCATATAAGATCACAATTTACTCTGCTATTTGTAAGTTTATGTGACATACAGCTCTATATAAAAGATGAGAAATCGGCCCTTAATCGTTTTTCGGTTAGGTTTAATTTGTACAAGGGAGAACACACATAGACCGAACTGATCTTAAGCGATGCCGGAATGACATTTTCCTACACTTCCCTTGCATATTCTGCAATTGTCCTTTGACCTATCATAAGTTCACATTCTTTTCTAGAAACAAAAATTTCGGCCTGATAACAAAAACTGAGAGTGGTTCTGAAACGAATTTTGTGCGATGATCCCCAGTGTTCAAAAAAGTAATCACAATGTTCTTCAACAAAATTTAGACTTATGCAAAAAAAAACTAGAAGGCCAGGCTAACTTCGTCTGTGCCGAAGTTTTTATACCCTTGCAAATGCAAATGTCACAGTTTAAGAACGCTTACATAAAAATCAAAAATTTTTGTAACCAAAACCTATTTTCCGACAGATAAACATCTGATTTCATCTGATTTTTGAAAACATATCAAATTAACAAACGCCGAGTTTAAGAACGATAAAATTAAAAACAAAAAAGTTTTTCTCACTAAGACTCAATTTCCGACCGATCGGCCCTATGGCAGCCTTAAGATATAGTCATTCGATTTCGACCCAATTTCGCGAATCTATTTGAAAGCATATAAAATAAGTCATCAGCGAGTTTAAGGACGCTAACAAAAAAAATCAAAAATTTTACTAAGACTCATTTTCGACCAATCGGTCCTATGGCAACCATAAGATATAGTTACCCGATGTCGATCAACTTTTTCAAATTAGTTTGAAAGCGTTTAATATTAATAATCACCGAACTTGAGAACGATTTACTTAAAAACAAAAAGTTTTTTTTCAGTAAGACCCATTTTCCGACCGATCGGTCCTATGGCAGCTATAAGATATAGTCATCCGATCTTGACCAAAATTTGCAAATATCTTTGAAAGCATATAATATTAATAATAGCCGAGCTTTAGGACGCTAACATTAAGAACAAAAAAGTTTTTCTCACTAAGACCCATTTTTCGACTGATGGTTCCTATGGCAGCTATAAGATATAGTCATCCGATCCGGTCGGTTCCGACATATTAGCAGCGTGCAGTAAATAGAAGACTCTGTGGAAAATTTCAGCTCGATAGCTTTAAAACTGAGAGACTAGTTAGCGTAGAAACAGACGGACAGACAGACAGACGGACAGACAGACAGATGGACGGACAAAGCTCAATCGACTCAGCTCGTCGCCCTGATCAAGAATATATATAGTTTATGGGGTCGGACATGAATATTTCTATGCGTTGCAAACTTCTGGGCAAAATTATAATACCCTTTGCAAGGGTATAAAAAATGCATAAGATGCAACACACTTATTGTAAGCACAGTTGGTCTTGCTTACATTAAGTGTGTTGCATCTTATGCATCACGTCAGAATCAACATGTAATCATTTCACACGCGCCTGATTACAAAGCAGCGATTAGTTATGATAGACTTAAGGAATAAAATAAAACTAAATAAATATTAATTTAATTGTTCAACTGTGTGTGTAAAAGGTGTGATCCCATCCATCACTTTCTTTTAGCGCCATGCTCATCATACATGTAAATACAGGTTATCAACTAAAGTAACAATTCAGGCTGATAATTTTGATAAAAATATTGCAGTCTCATACTTTACCAGCAAAAAGTCAAAGAACTGTGTATTCTGTTATCACTAATTGAAAGGCCTAGCCTAATAGGAATTTGTTTTAGTTAGTGTGCGAACAGAGTTTAAACTCAACAACTAGAAATTATAAATTTGTTAAGAAGACTAGTTAAAGGTTTCAAGATCAGTTTGACCAAGCAGAAGGTTGAAGGAGTGCTGAAATCTTTTAGTAGTGAATTCTTCGCTTTTATTAATTGATATGTTTACTTATTTCTTACTATATAATTTTTTGTTTTTGCGGAAAGATTCCTTATCAATGTTTTGTGTGTTATTTTGCTAATGCCGTTGGCATTTTAATCATTATCTGAGATTGGCATATATAAAAGCACTTGCGCCATACAAATTTGTTTTAAGTATTGCTAGAACAGTGTTAAGTGTCGGTAGTCGGAGTTGTCTCGGTTCGCAAATTAAAAATAATATAAAGTTTCCTTGAGAACACTAGAAAAACCAGTTGTTAACAAGGTCAGTTTGTGCGTAAGAAACTTATTAGGTGGTGAATGACTAATATGAAATATCCAAAAGCTTAAATATTGAAAAATATTAAAAGTGAAAATGCAACGTGCAACTTAATTGAATAAAATCACCCTAATCATACCCAAAATGCGACTTACATCATCTGTAAATTCTGAAATACTATAGTTTTAAGTATTAAGTTGAAGTGAAAATCAATTTACTTCTTAGCAAAATTTGCTTTTGGAGCAATACTGTCTATCCAATAGTACACAGAGTGAAAAAAACTGTTCAGAAAATAAGTTGGTTTCAACACAAAATACGAACAAAACTTTCTTAAAACTTTCTTAAAAGTGCTTGAGCACAATTCAACTCAGACCAACCACCACAGAGAAAAGTATAAGCAGACCTCTAGAAGTGAAGCTACAAAAGTGTGCGATAGCTCAATGCGTTTGTACGCCATTCCAAAAGTTGTTCGTTAAGTGCGTAAGGTACCGGTTTCGATACTTAGTCAAGCCCGATTAAATGTTTCTGTGCTTTTCTGAAAGACTTAAATGAACCAACTTGGGTGGAGTTAGTATTAAGTGGGTCGTTGAAGTTTGTCTCCTGATCCAATGGAATATGGGCGGCGAGCACCAGCTGCATATCCAACGCGTTTAAAATAATAGTTGTCTCCCTTCCCTTCCAGTGCGTTTAAAGTAGTAGTGCCTACCTTCCCTTCCAATCTAAACGAGGTGTGTCCCGTTCCTTACTCCAAAGTCCCAAAATGTGAAGATCCGCTTATATTCTTATCCAAAATCATTCAAATTTTTTACCCAGTTGAGTTTAAAATGTTCTTGAATACGATAACAAAAACAACGCAAATTAATTTCTTGAAAACGGAACAATATCAACTCAAATAAAGTTTTTGCGTTCTCCAAAAATTGTTCTTCAAGTGAGTTTAGAGTAAAAGGGGTACATACTAAAGTAGGGCAAATGTATGTAAAAGGCAGAATGAAACATTTCCGACCATTTTAAGTATATATATTCTTGATCAGCATCAACAGCCGAGTCGATAAAGCCTTGTCCGTCCGTCTGCAGGAACACAGGATGGCTGTTAAACATATCTTCCCCTGAGTGAAGGGTACATCGAAGTCGGGCAGGGCCGACTTTAACTTACGCTCTTGTGCTCATCTTGAGTTCAATGTTCTCGGTTTTTTCCCTTTCATTTTGAAATTCCCTGAATAAACGTATTCAAAATTAAATTTGTAATATTTTGTAGCTTAATCAATTTTCCTTGGGTAATGTGCCGATGCATTGTCCTGGTGGAAAATACATTTGTCTTCAATATATGGGTTACCGAAACGGTTTGAACCCGGAACTCAGACTTTTTTAAACAGTGAACCTAAGCTTAAGCCAGAATCAAAAATTAGATCAACCAAAATTAAAGACATTCTGAAATCTAGTAAGGGCCGATTTATCTTCTTCCAGATAGCTGCTATGTGGCAGATATGCTCACAATTTACTCTGCAATTTGTAAGTTTATTTGACATATAGCTCTATGTTGAAGATGAGAAATCGACCCTAAAACTTTTTTTTATCTGTTTAATATTGTGCAATCGATCCGACTAAATCAAACATTTTAAAGATTTTGACATCTTATCAATGTAAACAACATAAAGCTGTAGCACTTGCCGTCTTATCAGTGCCATCGAATGAAGTCGCAGTTGATAGGGCCAAAAAACTTGTTTTGTCTGTTTAAAAGTACAGAAATTCTGAATATTAATCCTTGAAACCAAAACCTTCTCCCAAATACTTAAACTAAAAAACAGAAAAAAGTTATTTCTTGATGATCCATTGGATGAGTTTGGTATCCATTTGGACTGGATAGTTTTAGTATGGTAAAAAGGATATTAATAATATCCATTTAATGTTAAATTGATCTTAGATTTAGAAATCTTAGATAGAAAATCGTCCAAAGGATATGATAAAACCATTCATACCAAATGGATCTTAATGGATCCTATTTTTGCGGTGTAGCTGAAGTTCTAAAAATTGATAATATTTTGCACTTCTTCCAGATGGCTTTGACCGAGGCCCTGTTCCTCTTGGTAGGCGCTTTGGTGGCGCTATACCTTTGGTTTGAGCGCAGTCACAGCTATTGGCAGCGGAAGGGATTGCCCTACATAGCACCCACACCAATTATAGGCAACACCAAGGTTATGTTTAAGATGGAGAATTCATTTGGCTTGCATTTGTCGGATATCTACAATGATCCTCGTATGCAGGATGAGGCTGTGGTGGGCATTTATGCCATAAATAAACCAGGACTGGTGATACGTGAACCGGAGCTGGTTAAGTCGGTTTTGATCAAGGACTTCAATCGTTTTCACAATCGCTATGGCCGCTGTGATCCACATGGAGATGCCTTGGCTGCGAACAATTTGTTTTTTGTTCGGAATCCCGCTTGGAAAGAGATGCGCACCAAACTGACGCCAGTTTTTACCAGTGGCAAAGTGAAGCAGATGTACACACTAATGCTGGAGGTGGGTCTGACGCAGAAAGTTCAAAATTTATCTCTAACATTGTGTGTCATTTTGCAGATTGCTGAGGATCTGGAATCACATTTGTCCAAATATCCCACTAAATATGTGACAGAGATTAAGGAGATCTGTGCTCAGTTTTCCACCGATAGCATAGCAACCATAGCATTTGGCATTCGTGCTCATAGCCTACAGAATCCGGATGCGGAGTTCCGGCATCAAGGACGGGAATTCTTTAACTTTACTTTATCGCGAGCCGTTGATTTCTTTGTAGCCTTTTTCCTGCCCAAATTGGTTTCTTTATTTAGGATTAAGGTTTTTACACCTAAATTTTCCAACTTTATGCGGAGTACCATCAATCATGTAATGGAGGATCGTCAGCGTACGGGTACTGTACGCAATGATCTGATAGATATCTTGGTGAATCTGCGCAAGGAGGCGGGTCTAGAGGGCAGTAAGTCGTCTCGTGAATGGAGTAATGACTTTCTGGTCGCGCAAGCGGGTTTATTTTTTACGGCTGGCTTTGAGACCTCCTCATCGACCATGTCTTTTGCTCTGTATGAATTGGCCAAGCATCCCAAACTTCAGAATCGTCTACGTCAGGAAATTAATGAAGCCCTACTGGAGGAGGGTGGCAAGCTGTCCTATGATAGAATTCATGCGTTGGAATATCTCGGCATGGTGGTGGATGAAGTGTTGCGTTTGTATCCGGTTCTACCATTTTTGGATCGTGAATATGGAAGAGCCAAGGGAGAGCCGGACTGGTCCCTGAAACCCTATTATGATTTCAAACTGGAGGAGGGTACTCCCGTATTTATACCAGTCTATGGCTTACAAAGAGATCCCAAGGTAAGTGGGGAGAGAGATTAAATAAGGAATTTGAAATAATATGCTTTCTTTCAGTACTGGCCCAATCCCAACCAGTTTGATCCCGAACGATTTTCACCCGAAAATCGTAAAAACATTTTAAATACGGTTTATCTACCCTTTGGTACGGGCCCACACAATTGCATAGGCAGTCGCATAGGTCTACTACAGACCAAATTGGGTCTGGTACACTTTCTGAAGAATCACTTTGTACAAAGCTGTGCCGAGACAATGAAGGAAATGCAATTTGATCCCAAGGCTTTTGTGCTACAATCGCTAAAGGGCATCCATCTGGAGATTGTGCACGATAGTCTCTATGATGGCCCCAAAGCGAAGCAATGAATCTACAGTGTCTAAAAATTAGAACTTTTGTATATTGATTAGTTTAGTTGTAAAATGTTTGCTTGAATTTGACATTTGGAAGGAATGGCGACTTTAGTAAATAAAACGATATGGTAATCTGTTTTTAAACGTTGATGGACGTTTTACGATTTAAGATTAGGCCCCAACTGATTTTGATACTTAGAATGATTTATATAGATTGGCAATCAAGTGAGGCGCTCAATCTAAAGATCGTTGACTCTTATAATGGGGCGGGCTTTGATAATTTGTATACATATAGTATAGAAAATGTTAGCTATGTCTCCATGCGTGTCCGGCATTGCGCGTGCTGAATTGGCGAAGGCTGATCAACTAGTTAGGTACTCCTTAGATTGATTTGTTCAATTCGCTCAACAGTTTCCACTTGTGTGCAGTGCCGTTTGTGTTTCCCTCTTCCGAACGAAGCTAACACATTTGTTCGGTATTCTTTTTCATCGTAATTCGTATGCATCATAGGACAGGCGTCCTCCCTCTCTCTCTCTCGCACTGACTCTCTACCTTCACACTGCACCACAACAATAAACAAAAACATTCAAGGCTTTCATTTGATTCATTTCGCGCTCTTAATGGACTCTAACTGTAATAAACTGCCTCCTAATTTGCACTTGGATCTGTCATTCCTATGGACTAATTCCTGATTCCAGCTTTGTAGCCTTAAACTTTCTTACAACCAGATATTGAATAATTTCACTCTAATGCCTTATTTTTACATTCATTGGGTAATTTGAGTGAACTGTAGACTACTAACTACACATCCCACCCTTCCCATAGACACGCAATTTGCCAATCAAAGTGTCATAGACAAAATGTTGAAATAAGTAAAATGACAAAACACGCTAAGCATTGGGCTTAGTCTGAAGTCAGTTATTGAATAGACTGCATTTCCAACTCCAACTCCAATACCGGCTACAAGTGAGTAAGTCTTAAACATCCAAAGGATCGCGAACCAGTCTCAAATGAATGCCGCCCTCGGCTTGTAGAATAATGGCCTTTGAGTCCAGTTTCATGCGTCGCTGTGTACGTTCCGAAGTGGTAACGCGATGATGTCGCAGCAGAAATACTAAGCCAACTTTCGCTTGAAGAAATCCAAAACGTTCACCAATGCAGCCATGAGGTCCCTTTAACAAATTAGATCATATACTAATCAGTGATCAGCTAAAAGTGATTGTATATGGCATATTTACCAGACCAAAGGGTAAATACGTATAGGGCGTATTGAGTTTGCGGTTCGAAGGCGAGAAGCGTTCCGGTTCAAATTTTCGTGGTTGTGGAAAATACTGAAATAGTTAAGAAAAGTCAACGAGAGTATAGTGAAGCTAGAGTAGAATGAACGGGGTTCCAAAACGGCACGTCTGCTTGTGCGACCAGCTGGCGCCGCTCGCTGGTACGTATAGATTTCCTTTTTGCAACTCACTTCGATGTAAGGGAATTTCGTGTTCGTCAGAGTGACGCCAGTTGTCGAAAAATAGCTCCCGCAGAAATGCAAGCAAAGGCGTTGGTTTATAATTAAGGATCAGTGGAAGTTCGACATTTAGCCCAAAGATATTTTTAAAGATCTAATCTGGATGAAGCCTGAAAGTCCTTTAAAATTCTGCCAAAATTTAAGGTTCAGTTTGCGGATAGCTTTCTAAACTTAGTGAACTTTGGTTCGTAGCTTCTTAGATTGCAGTAAGTGTTAGAAAACAGGTACAAATTAAACCCTTTTTGGCTTGTTTTGAGAAGGTCGGATCACATTCACTACTGTGATCTTTCATAAGTTCATACGATCCTTCCATGTTTTCAAAGTCCAAGGGATTCTCTACCTTTTTACTTTTTACTCGCTTGTGTTGCCATCTTAGAAGCAAAAGATTGGCTTTAAGTCCCTTCAAGAAGTCGTAAAATTTGAATATAATTTCCAAAACGAAAAGATTTGGTGCTATACAGAGGAAAACACTTGCTCAGAAAACAAGTTGTCAAAATAAGAATGAAAATTTCGTTTAAAGAGTGGTTGAAACGAGCAAAACTTAACTCAAATAACCGCACAGTATAAGTAAAAGTATAAGTTAGCATCTTCCACGTGCAGTTACAAAAGCGATAAGACCTCATTCTATTCGTGTTCGTTCAGAGCAAATGATTTTTAGTTCAATTCCCAGATAAGGCTGACAATATAGACTTAAATGAACCAAATCAGGTGTGGGGTGGGTCGTTTAAAATGTGTAAAGCGATGTCTAATGATGGAATATGTTGGAGCAGCTTATCAGCGCTGGTAAATACTCCAGTAACCCCACAATGTAAAATCCGCTTATAACCTGATGAATCGATTTTTCAAAATCAATTAAAAATGTTGTTTCCCATTTGAGCATAAAATGTTCTTGAAAACGTAACAAAATCTACTTGATCTGAGTTTTTGTGTGCTTATTTTTGATATTGTTTTTTTGTTCATCTTGAGTTCATTGGTGATATCCTAGCTATCAGATTTTCAAACACAAATTAAAACTGACCTAGCCTCATCTCTCGAAACATTTCTATACCTTACCTGAGCATCCATATGCAAGCCATAGACTGGTATATACACCGGCATTCCTGGGGGCACACAAAACTTGTGAAATGGACTAAGTGAATATGCCTCCTCACTGGTACATTCCCTGTCCAGAAACGGTAGTGGCGGATACATACGCAATACCTCCTGTAATATCATTTGCATATAATCCAATGACTCGATTAGCTCTAGATTAATCTGTCCCTTGCTGGCTATTAAAGCCTCTTTGATCTCCTCTCGTAAACGTTGTTGGATATCCGGATTCTTAGCCAGTTCGTATAAAGCAAACGCCATGGTCGAAGAGGAGGACTCAAAGCCTGCGGTAAAAAAGAGCACCGCCTGAGCCAACAGTATGTCACCCTCGAAAACAAACTGATTGCAAGCACCCGATTGCTTTGCTTTTTGTGTGCTTCTCTTGAAATCGATGAGTATGTCGATAAGATCATTGCGCTGACACTGCGTACGTTCTCGCTCAGCCATTACATAGTTAATGGTATTCCTGAGAAATATCGTAGGCTCCTTGGGTACAACCTTGAACTTGAGATAGGGCATCAATTGGGGCAGAAAGAAGACCACAGTGAAAGCGGCCGCACGCTTCAGACTAAACTCAAAGACTGCACGGCCATGTCGACGAAACTCGCTATTCGGTTTACTAAAGCTATTGGCCTGCACCCCATAGGCCACGGTGGCAATCACATCAGTTGTGAACAGAGCACACAGCTCCTTGGCCTCCAAATCAAAGCTGCGAGTGCGTTCATTGTGCAGGGGTTGCTGTCGCAAATACGCATCCAGATTGCAGCCCACCTCTTCGATGAGCGGAAACATTTTCTTCAGTTTGTTGCTGGTGAAGAAGGGCGATAGCTTGAGGCGCACTTCCTTCCATTGCGGATTCTTGAGAAAGAAAATGTTTTGCGAGCCCAGTGGATCTCCCTTGTAATCGGAATTCGAATAACGATTAGAGAATTTCGAAAAATCCTTGATCATGATGCGTTTAATCAGCAAGGGATCGCGTAGCAGCAATGCGGGCTTATGAAACACATGAATGCCCACAAAGGGTTGATCTAAGGCCCGTGGATGATTGTACAGTTCGTTAATGAAATCCGCAGGACTGAGTTTCGGATTAAATAAGCCCCACATGTTGCCCAATAGCCAATGTGCGGGCAGGTTAAGGACTCCTTGATGCAACCAGAAGGCATAGTGGCGTTGTAGAAGATAACAGACGATCAGCAGGCAAACCAGAAACCAAAGTAAAACCAAACCGAGTGCCATGTTAATGGCTTAAGATGTGGAGAAAGACTGAAACTGTAAAGTGAGTTCGTGAAGGGTTTAAGTGTGAGATTTTGAAACCAAACACAGACTGGGGTTAGGGGTTCAATGAGATGCCTGGAGGCAGCAGCTATTGAAATGTTAATTAGATGAAGTATATGTAATACATAGACCAGCGGTCAAAAAACTCGTGAACGTTATCGTTTTGAAGTGTGAAAATATCAAAAACAGATGTGAAAACAAACGCAAATCGATTCATATCTTGCTCACTCAGCATGTGGAGGCAAAACAAGCTTTATTTCTGAATTTCCGAAAATAATTGAACTTTGGCCTTAAGTAGGAAAAGCAGGCGACCAGTAATAGCAAATGTGGAACTCTGGTACTTTGATCGATGCAGGGGAATACTGCCCACTTTTTTGACCTGAGTAAAACCAAGGGCTGTCAACCTCTGAATTTGTACAGAAAGTCCGTTCCGGAGATTCGAACCCGCCTCGAAATGTAAGTTTCTGTTAAGTTATGTGAAAGAATTGGATTAAGATATAGCTGAGTTTTACCCACAAGATAAAATTTTGACACTTCCTTGTCCATCACTATAGAAAAACAAACAGAAGAGAAAGAACAGAAATGAATATCGAAAAGTGTTTGCTATGGAGGTTTTTTGAAAATCGATGAAAACAATGTTGCTCCTCCGGTTGTGTTTAGTATGTGCCCCAAGTTTCAAGTCAATTGGATAAAGGTTATAGCAAAAAAGTTTTAAAAGTAAGTAAAGTTCAAACTTTCTTTTTTTGGCATTTTCAAATTTTCCAAAATTTCTTTCATATTGCGAGCCTACATAACTAAACGAAGGTCTTTGAAAAATTTGAGATCTCTAGGATAAGCGGTCTTGGATGTGGGTTGAAAATCAGTCAGTCAGTCTAGCCAAAAGATTTATATATGTATGTATATCGATTTTTTTTATCCGAAAACTCAAACATCTACATTTCAAATTTGCTTGCTCTAGATCTTCTAGTCTCTGAGATCTAGGACAGATGCACATGGCTATATCGACTCGGCTGTTGATGCTGATCAAGAATATATACTTTACTTCCTTCTGCCTGTTACATACATTTGCATCAAAGGGCCCTAGGTCTCTGGCTCTTTTTGGCTCTCGCAAACCAGCTGAGAGTCGTAGGCTTCTTAGCTCTTAACTCGCTTGATCTTTTTCTAACACCCTTCAATTCTATTCCAGCCAATATGCTGACACTTCTGATGCTCTTCACCGTAATCTTTGCCTGCTACTTCTGGCTAAGGAAACAATATAGCTACTTTGAAAATTGCCAATTGCCTTATTTACCCAGCTCTGCCTGGACACCACTGGGACATCTCAGAGAGTTGTTGTTTTTACGCATTTCCTTTGGTGACTGGTTTCACAATATCTATGCGGATTCGCGACTGGAACAAGCCAAAGTTGCTGGCTTTTTTGTGTTCCAAACACCGGCCTTAATTGTGCGAGATCCCGAGCTAATACGTCGTATACTGATCAAAGATTTTAATAGTTTTCTAAATCGCTACGAGGCGGCTGATGCTCAACATGATGCCTTGGGCTATCTCACTCTACCATTGGCAAAGTATGCCGAGTGGCGTGAGAGTCGTCAGAGCATGTCACAGTTGTTTACCAGTGGACGTCTGAAGCAACGCATGTATCCCTTAATGCTGGAGGTCATAGCCGATTTGGAGCACTACCTGGAGAGGCATGTGGGCCAGAACACTCGAAGCCTGGGTGTGAGTGAAATGTGTCAACTATATACCACAGATGTAACTGGGAAACTATTTTACAGCTGGAATGTGGGCGGATTGCGTCGAGATCATTCCCAACTCAGGCAAATAGCAAAGGATTTGTTCAAGCCCAATATTGAGAAGGTGGCACACTTTATGAGCATATTCTTTCTGCCACACTGGACGAGTTTACTACGAGCCAAGGTATTTAGTAAGAATTATGCACAATTTATGCGAAAACTGGTCAAGAATCCGGAACTAGACCACCAGGGTGATCTTATTGATCAGTTAAAGCAACTTCAGCGTAAACACTCCGCCACACACTTTGCCCAGCATGAGGATTTTATAGCCTCCCAGGCGGGTATTATTTTACTAGCGGGATTTGAAACTTCCTCAGCATTATTGGGTTTCACCCTCTATGAGTTGGCACAGCAGCAAAATCTACAGCGGCGTTTGAGAGTTGAGCTGCAGGAGGCGTTTAAGGATTCGCCCAGTTTGACTTACGAAATGTTAGTAAACTTGCCTTATATGAAAATGGTTTGCTTGGAGGCTTTGCGACTTTATCCAGCAGCTGCTTTTATTAACAGAGAGTGTACTGCAGCAGAGGGATTTGATTTGAGACCTCAAGTGGATTTTGTTATACCTTCAGGTATGCCCGCCTACATTTCTATACTGGGATTACAGCGAGATGCCAAGGTAAATATGTCCCAGTAAAGTGGAAAAATTTTTGATATATTTTACAAATTTTTAGTACTGGCCGGAACCCTTAACGTTTGAACCCGAACGTTTTTCACCTGAAAATCGTCAATCTATAGTACAAATGGCCTATCTACCCTTTGGTTCGGGCCCACACAATTGCATTGGCAGTCGTTTGGGGTTATTGCAACTGAAATTGGCTTTAGCTCATATTTTAAGGCTATATCGAGTGGAGTCTTGTGATAAAACGGTGCCTCACATACGCTTTAATCCTCAATCGTTTATGCTGGAGTCCAAGGATGAGATTTATTTAAAATTTTGCTGGGATAAGCTATAAATATTTGTAAGTAATTTTATTGTTGTAGTTATGTGGCTGTGATTTACAGTAATTGGAAATAAAGTTAGACAACCATAGTTAATGGAGAAATCGAAAGTTATTATTGTATTTTGGGTTGAATCGACACGCAAGTTTGAGAGAGCTAACATTCAGATGTGCAACACGTGAGCACTAGAAAACGGGAAGTGAGAAATAATATTAGCTTCATCTTTCTATTAAGATAGAATTCTTGTGACCCAGGTTACAAGTAGCAAAATGTGTTAGATTTTATAAGATTGGTAAATAGATAAGGTACGAAAGTTTATATCAGTAATGCAAGCTAGAGATAGGCGCGGACGGTATTGAATTTCAAACTTTGGAACGGAATGATCCCTAATAGTTAGCTTCAAACCACTGAGAGAAACCACTAAGTAATAACATTAAAAAAATCTTCAGTTCCTATAAAAGTATCTAAGTCGGGATGTTTGTTACGTTATGTTTCACAACATATGAAGTTTTTCACAAAGTTTTAGTTTGTAGAATAGAGGTGTAAAGGCGTTAGCAATACCACCACTCATCTTTCCTACAATTATTACGTGTACAAAAATGTTTCAAAGGATTTTTAAGAGATGCCGTCACTAGTATTAAATCGAATCGGACAATGTTGCAAGCAACTTAATTTTTGAAGCCTTTTTATACCCTTGCAAAGGGTATTATAGTTTTGCCCAGGAGTTTGCAACGCATAGAAATATTCATTTCCGACCCCATAAACTATATATATTCTTGCTCAGGGCGACGAGCTGAGTCGATTAAGCTTTGTCCGTCCGTCTGTCTGTTTCTACGCAAACTAGTCCCTCAGTTTTGTAGCCATCGAGCTGAAATTTTGCGCAGAGTCTTCGCCCGGATCGGATGACTACTTCTTGTAGCTGCCATAGGAACGATCGGTCGAAGAGTCAATTTTACAACTTTCCTGGTAGGCGTAGGAACTTTTCTAGTAAAATAAATATATGATATGTGGCAGTCGAGTTTGAGCTACGAAACTGAAACGAACTTATTTGTTTGTTTATTTATGTGCTTAAATTGTTGAAACCAATATTGTAACGTATAAAGTCAATTAAAATGCCACGATTCTCTTCAATGTTCCAGGAGCAACGTCTGCAGGCGTCCCGTGATAGAGCTCGCATCCGTTACGAGCAAAATGCGTCTCGGATATCAACTCGAAATGCTAGTCGACTGGCCGCTATTTCGCGAAGAAAATCTAGCATCTCATCAAGTAGAGCGGAAGCGTGTTGAACACAAGAACTTGCAAGGGTATAAAAACTTCGGCACGGACGAAGTTAGCTTAGCTTTCTCGTCTTTTTTTTTATTATGTGTCGTTTCACTGAAATCATGTCAACTTGTAAAGTATGTCAACTTTTGTGCCAACAAAACACAATTTGCGGGAAAGATTACTTTTCTGCTTTCATTTGAAGAAAAATACAGCTAAAGGCCATCGAAAACTGCAATTAGCTTACTGAGAACAAGCTCCAAGCGCAAAAAAACATACCCCAAATCGACGCCAAACCCGAATATTCATAGTGGCACTCTGTATTTGGTGAGACCAACTGGGCGTGGTGTACTATGAGCTGCTACAACCGGGTTAAACCATCACAGGGCAACTCTACCCAACTCAATTGATGCTTTTGAGCCGAGCATTGAAGCAAAACCGACCAGAATACAGCACACTATTTAAAACGAAGCTGAAATTTATGAATATTCTTGGCAAACTTGCACAAGTTATTTTCGTTTTATATCGAATTTACACTGCGGGTCGTACGACTTTTTCTGAGGCTACTACCTTTAAGGTGTTGACATTAAGCGCACAGTCCCAAACGCTAATCAACTCTTTTTTGTTTACTTTAAATTAAATTGTAATTTCGGTGTTTAATTTGGAACATTTGTCTACAAAATGAAAAAAAAAAAAACATTCTTTACGGGATAACGGAGATGGGCATTTCCACAGAAAAGTCCACCGAGACCAAAAAATTAAAAGTACTTAAAAACACTTTTTTTTTTATCAAATTTGCATGAGGAAACAATCAAAATGAACTAAAATGAGCCAATCTTAAATATATTCATATTCCAATTCGAGATTTTCAAATACAAAGTCACGCAAGCGCCATTTTTCTCATTTGGATACGTTTTGTTGTCATAAAAATGCCTTTAGATTGCATTGATTTTTGGTCTCTAAAATATTTCTAAGGGTACAAAGAGTTAAAAAAATATTACAAAAGACACCATAAGAAACTTTGTGATGTCAATTAACTGTAAGTTTTTGCTTTATATTGTAACAAAAACCACATACATAAAATGAAATTTTAGTTACGTAACGTCCAGGTAACGTCACGTCAGATACTTGTGCTAATAAATAAAAATTGAGAAAATATTTTTGAATAAGGTTACCTGGAAAATAAACTTGTATTTTATTTTAAATCATACCAAAAAAATTTGTATACAAAAACCTTTGGCCGATTCGCAGAGTTTTGCAATTTTCTAAAACAAGTCAAAACCCATTTCCGTTTTGTGTAACGTCACGCCAGCACAAATTTTTAATTATATCTTTATTTCCTTATGATCGATGTATGTCATTGTTTTTGCTGATTGTAGTGCTACTTAATTGCTACCCAAATGTAAAACAATCTTTTTAAAAATCTAAGATTTTCATGTTTTTTAAAAACATTTTATCGTACAAACGTAACGTCACGTAAGTTTGGAAATGCCCCGATGCAGATGGATGTGGATATAATTGGATGAAATGATTTTGGAAAATTTGCTTAATCGCCATTTAAAGGGAATGGGAAGACTTGATAACGTCATCTAATCAGAGCCATAATGCGTGAGTTCCACAACACCATTGGGGAGGATCAATTTCACATCATATCAATGCAATTCACAGCCACCCCAGAGGCGAATCTGTATTCCACACCAAAATGCAATCCTTTGGCTGGATCAAGCACCCTATGATCAATCGCATCAAAGATGTGCGTATAGACATACCCATCAACTTACATATACGGCTCTCGCTCTTGGATCGACTCCACTTCGGAAAAAGTGTCCAACGGGGCAGCAATATTGTGGACAATAAAATCGTAACAGATTGTTAGGCTTCGAAATTTAGTGGTCATTTACTCATCACGCTAGAGAACCTCTAAAATAGGGTCAGCCCAATGAAGAGGACAGAAAAATGTGATTGTATTTGTGAGCACAACAGACGTTAGCCGTTTGTTTTTTGAGTGCGGCTCGCGACTGTGTGAATTTCATAATTCTTTCCTCCAATTTTAGCACATTTAGATTTGTTCTTTATTAACTTTGTAAGATGTTAAGATGTGGACACAAAAAAAAAACTTTAAATGTCTAATTACCAGCCACCTTAGTGTGCATTATCCAGCTTGCTGAGTTTCTCTTCAATGTCCTTGATGCGACAGCGCACCTCTGGTGCTGAATCGCGTTGAAATTTCTCCAAATTCGTTTCAAAATTCTGCTTAATCAATGTCAATGGCTGCTGATCTCTGGCCAGGCTTAGGCGCTTGATGAGCATAAGCACTATATTAAGCGCTTCCTTTTTGAGTCCAGTGTGGGGTACACCAGCTGCCAGGGTGACAGCGGCCAGCACATCGGTGCATATTTTCTGCACAATCTCCTCACGTGTTGGCGGCAATGCAGGCGTTTCCGTCTTGAGTTTCTTCTCCTGCTGGATCTGTTCGAGATGGAGTAACTGGGCTGAATCATCGAAAATGTGCAAACGTTCGATGTACTTGGTGAGAGCCGCCAGCAGGCTGACCTGCACTGGACGAGTGCTTTCGGAGAGAATATTCGAGCAATTTTCGGCAAAGAAGAGCTGATATCGTTGCTGAGTTTCAATTGAATGCTTGGGCCAGGATTTGCCCAAAGTCTCCCAGACCACCTCCTTGAGTTTGTTTAGGGTCTGAGCACGCTTATTACGCTCATCTGCAGTTAGATCTTTGCTTGTGCTGGGCTCATCATCCTCATCATCGGAGCGGGGATCATGAAGGTCTTTCTTTTCCAGTAGATTCCAAATCATGTTATAGACCTCCTCAAAGCGATCGGCCTCGAGTTGATCCAGAATTTCGCCCAGGGCTGCCAGAGCCAAAGTGCGATAGTTGGGCTCTCGTTTGCGTGCCTCGCGCAAAGCGGCTTCTATGATATTAGGACAAATGTCATTTTTGCGATCCAAATTCTTGCAGAGAGCAGCCAGAGCCTGCAGGAGGCGCTCTTTGCCCTGAAAGGTACGCCCCTGGAGGCCACTCAGTAGCAGTTTAATTAGACGCACGCGATCTGGTTCCTCGAGAGTGCCACTCAAACGTGTGGCTATGGTTTGGATGGCATTTGCCGCTTGGGATTTACGTGACCAACTGGCATCGGTCAGAGAGGATTCTAATTTGGGTATGATAACGTTTAAATTCAGACGTATGCCAGCATCTCCGGGACTAGTGTCGTTCCACAGGTCCTTCCATAGCTCTACATTGGCCTTGGACTCCTCGGTGGGTTCTTCGTGCATGGCAAAGAAGATTAAGGGCAACATGCTGTCCATGTAGTCCTTGAGTAGCTCATGATGACGCTTATTAATGGACTGGATGGTCAAAGCAATGGAACGATTACCTGGCTGTTCCATATAGAGTTCATCCAGTTTGGCAAACAGATTCTTAATGGATTGTTCCTAATAATCGGGACGAGAGAAATTGATACAGTTTACAGGTAGAGGTCGAAAGTAAGAACTTACCTTGGCCAAACCCAAAAGATGTCCAATGGCGCTGGCATTGTACTTTCGCACCGTGGCATTGCGATCCTTGATGCCCACAAAGCAGGCACGCAAGTATTTACCCACCACAGGTGTCATTTCCTGACCCAGGCGTATGCTGACCTAGAGGAGGGATTTTTTTGCATTAATTTCCTTATTTCATTTTGGGCTTATCCACAACTCACCAGGCACACAAAGTGAGCACAACCAATTTTGGTGCCCAAATTCACGCTGGATTTCATCAGCTCCAGCACCTCGGGTGTCATCTTCTCCAGCACTGGATAGTCTAGGAAGCGCACACACTTGCTTATAGTTTCCATGGTATGATGTGACTTGGCCGCTTCTGCACGCAAAGTGTCCACTGCCTCTTGGGCTTCGTGATCTGCTCCCAATCGTGTGGACACATAGGATAACTTGCTATTCTCCAATTCACCAGTGGCACGCAATAGACAGGGTATTAGCGTCACCAAATGGGGGGCTATCAAAGCACCCGACGAGTCAATCATTTCCGATATGGTTTTGATGCTCACCTTGCGTATATCAGCCACCTTGTGACCCACTCCAGTTTCCAATAAATATGGCAAAATGGAGCTGGCCACAGCTGTACCCGATTTGCCATGCTCCGAGGAAGCGGCTATAACACATAGCTTACCCAGAAATGAGGCCGTACCATGAGCAGTCATTCTGGTCCCCTCATGTATGTCATCCATGACACGGAATAACTGAAACCACAATTCTTTAAGCTCCGGCTCGGGTATTTCTTCGCCATCTATTTGCATGGCTCGCGGCTCCTCTGTACGCAATCTTAGTCCATTGGGTCGCTTAAGCAAATCTCTTACAGCCAGACAACAGGCTATGCGCACACGCCACTCCTTAAAGGTTAGATTATCCAACAGTTCGCGCAAAATTTCCCAATAGTATTGCTCGGTTACCTCCTTGGAGTCGGTTACAATGGTATCCCATATGGAGATCATGGAGTTTTGTATTTTTGGAGTGGGATCATATTTGTAGCGATAGAGACGCGGTATAATCTTGCCCAAATATGGTTTCATTTTGAGGCGCGACTCGGCTGAAAGGGTTTTCAGTCCAAAGGCGGCACCCAATTTGCTGGTCCAAGTGGCATTATGATTGGCCAGCTGCATAAACTGATAGATCATGTCCGGCTGATTAAGATCAGAGGCCAGGGAGCATAATTCCTTGTAGGTGGTGATATTACCGCCTGTGGGCGTTTTACCCAGCATGCCCTCGGCAAAGAGTTCGGTATCGGGTGTTACCTGATTGACCTTACGCTTGCCACCTATCAACTGATCCAGCAGAGAATTTGCCAAATCAGTTTGACTGCCAGAATCGGAGAGGTTGTAAACCAGGCCCAAACCACGAGAGGCCACATCCTGCACAAATTCTGTAAGCAAAAAAGGGTTAAAGTTTTTCGTTTTCAACGTGAAGTGAACCCACCGCTATCATCGGACAGCAGCTCGGTGAAGGCAAACTGCAACAGTTGTTTCTTCTGCAGCACAGCGGGACGCTTGCTGCAATGCTTAACCACCGACAGCAGCCACACTGAGCTGGCCTGACGGGAATGTGGATTGGGCTCCGTGACCAGGCGTATGAGTGCCACCAAAAACTCTTCAAAATCTTTATCTGGGCAATGAACATTCACGAAATTCTCCTCCCTGGGACCTTTGTTGACATCATAGCCACACAATGTATTGACAATGGCCTCCGAAATGGCTATGTTTAGAGCCGGATCCTTTTGCACTTTGGTTAGGGTTAAAAATTTATCCAGATTTCGCTTGGTAAAGTGCGCACCATCACCAATGGCCAGATAACCCAAACATTTGGCTGCCTCTTCCCGTATCTTTTGTCGTGCTGAAGTGCTGCGCAATAGTTGGAAGACCACACCGAAAATCAGCAACTTGGTAGAGGCCTCAATGTTGCGACTGTCGGCCAGCTCTTCATCATCCTCATTGGTGGTGGGTAATTGGATTTCCACCTGGACATTGGGTATTTGCACAGTCTTGCCTATCATCGAGAAGCATTTGACGGCCGCTGAGACCAGCAGCCAATGCGATTCACACAGTGTTTTAGCTATAATCTTTACGGCCTCCACAAATTGCGGCCATTGAGCATAGTCCTTGTCCAGGCTGGGTTGCGTACTTATTTTACGACTAAATGTATGGCCCAACACCAAAAGCCAACCATGTTTATGCTCTAGCGTTTTCTGTGGTAGATTTCTTAGACATTCGCCCACTTCCTCATCAAATTGTACGTCCGTTAGGCCGTAAGCCCACAAAATGGCATAGACCTGTGCCACCTGTATGCGCATATTCTCGGAGACATCTTTCAAAGAGTTGCCCAGAGGCTCGAGCAAATGTAGCTGCTTGGCAGCAAACAATTGGGGTGCTGCATTCAATAGATCATACAGACACATCAAACTGGATTCGGCTGAGGAAGGGAAATTAATTAATCCTAATTCCAAAGAGTAGAATACACGATTTACTCACTTCTTTTGGCCTCCACTGCACGCTGCACAAATTGTACATATTGATTTAGGGGATTTGTCTCCTCCTCCTCATAGTTCAGATTGATGTATTTGCTTAGCTCTTGGGTATATCTCTCATCACCTGGTGCCGCCGCCTCAATGCCCGCTGAATACCACAAGCACAGACGCAGATAGTCCAACATTTCCTCATACACTTCCAGCGAGTAGGGTAATTTAGTTCTGCCCACCACCACGCAGGAGGTGTTCTTCTTCAAGCGCTTTTGAGCCATTTCATGGACATGCAACATCATTACTTGGAAACTGGGCAACACCACACGACGCTGTTCCAGCGATAACTGATTAAAATCACTTATAGATTCGCTTTGGGCACTCTGCTGACCACGCTGCTCAATGGAGGAGATGAGTGCATAATTGATGTGATCCTTTTTGGAGGTGCCATATAAATAACTGGTCACATTTTCTCTCAACGAGTTCCGTTCGCCAGCTATCAATAGCAGTAAGTATCTGGCCGGAGCATAGTATTCCGGATAGCAGCTGGTGAGAAAAACACTCGTCACATTCTGCACAATTTGTATTTTGGATTCTGCATTGTCCAGCAGCATGGCCAGCAAAAGATGTTGCTGTCCATCCAATTGCACCGCTCCGGCCGGGACAGCATCTTCTGCATCCACTTCCATGGCCTGGGCATCGGATTTCTCTTTAATTTTCCAAGCAAAGGCCGGAGCCATGGAGACCAAAGCCTCGCGTATGGAGGAATGCAAATCGGGTGCACAATTGGCCAGATTGTTAAAGTAACTCAGAACCAATTTCAGATCCTGGCTTACATCCTGGGGAAAACTGCGCGCATGCTGGGCCAACGCCGAGTAGGCAGCGTTTTGAACATCCGTGGGTTCAGCTGTATCGCGTCCAATTACTTTGGTAATGCCTGTAAGCATCACTTTGGAGACCTTGGAAACCAATTCACGTGGACCGCTAAAGCCGGAGTGTAGAATATGAATATCAGTGCATTAATGGCTATCCTCTGTTTACTTACTCTCTAAGCACCAACTCCACAAACTGTAAAGACAACACCTTGCATTTCTGATTTGTATTCGTGCCAAAGAGACCATCAAAGATCACCTGCAGACCCTTGGACACATTGATGCTCTTGCCCCTACACTTGATTAAATACTGCAACAGCTTCTGACGCACACGAGCACAACAGGGCCGCGTCTGACGATCCGTTATCTTGCTCTGATTGCCCACAAACAGTGTGTAAAGCGGAGCGGTTACACTCGGATTCTGAAAATCTAACATGGTGCACAATTTGCTCAACTCTGCAATGGCCGGGGTAGCCACACTGAAGCGTGTGTCCGCGGAGGCCACCACCAGCAGCACAAAAACCTCCAAGTCTGTAAAAACACTCGCACACAGTATGCGTACAATGCCCTTCTTGACCTTCTCCAATTCCTCGGCTCGCCAATTCTGTGCAATGACTCGCTTAAAACTATAAGCACTTAGTCCAGGCGGCACATCCTGATCCTGGGTAATACCATAGGGCAACAGCAAGACATCCTGGAGTAGGGACAGGAAATTTGCACTCACAGCGGTTTTGTTCTGAAGATTAAGCAGCGAGGCACGCTCTGCCGGATCATCGGGTATTTTTAGTTCACTTAAAATGGGTAGCAGCAAAGTGAACAGCTTGTCCTGATAGTTTTCCAACTTATCCTCGCAGCCCAGTAATTTGCCAGCCAAAGCGGCCTGCTCGGCCAGCGGCAAGCGGGGAAATCCCATGGTAATGAAAATTATTGCAAAATTCTTGAGAAATGTGGTGCCTGGAGCTCCATATTGATCCAACAGGGCGGCCACTGGAATCTGTACCTGGCCTCGAGAGGTCAGTCTCCGTTTGATATGGGTTAAGACTTCCACAACCTAAAACAAAGGAAGAGGGGGGTGGCAAGGGGTTAATTTTTTTTTTTTGCGCAGTCATGGCGTTGGACTACTTGCCTTGTTCCTAACCACAGCCTCGGGGGAATTGATTTTTAGTATAACTGGGGTCAGGAACTTGCCCACTGTCGTCTCCAGCTTATCATCGCTATCGGCATTTCCTAGTCTCAGCAGCACCCGCTCCAGTAACTCTGTAAAGAAGAAGCACAGCAAAGGCAAATTGTTGCATTTTTTTTTCAGGTCTCAGTTGTAAAGTTTATGGAATGATTTATTAAGAGCCCGATCCGGTCTTCTTAATAAGCTAAATATTTACCAATTTCTGCATTTGCGTTCATTATCGGCTTGGCGTTGTTATTTTAATTGTGTGTATTGAATACACTGTAGATAAACTTACTTACAGCTGTTAACGTGCGTTGCCAGATTTTTGGACTAAGAACTAGTGTGACCACATTTAAATAGTGTGACCAGTTTTGACAATCAGTGTTGCTCGCTGAACATTTAGCTTGAAGACAGAAAGCCAAGTTTAAAAAATTCTGAAAAATGTTTTTGATAATAAAAAAAATTCTCCTAAATTACTAATGGATAGTCCTTTGTCACCACTAATTTATTAAATGTTCAGTTTTTCGATATCAACACGCATTTTAAAGTTCCTTTTAGTAGGCTTCCAATTCCTCATAGTAGGCTGCTAAAATCTAGAAATTAGACGAAGTAAACGCAATTGTTTCAACTGTGCAACGTACCATTTTAAAATCAAAATATCTTATACGTCTAATAATAACTGAAAAAAATAAACTAATAAATGCCTTTAGCAAAAAAGGCTTCAATTTGCCAGAGATTATGTGATGTGGACTTTTCAACCTAACACTCGACAACAACTGGCGATCGGTCGTCTTTACTGATGAAAAATGTTTTAATTTAGTTTAATTTAGACGGCTCTGATGGATACCAATAGTATTTTCAAGATTAGCAAAAGAACGAAGTTTATTTAAGCCTACATCATAGCCGTGAGGGCAGTTTTGGTATAGGGAGCGATAACGTTTTATGGAACTATTGACTTTTGAATCTGTATTCCCAATATTAAGTGAGCTATTCGGACCAATTACAGAGAATTTCAACCGGATAATGCTCCTATTCATAACGCACGAGACGCTAAATCGTTTATTTAGAGAGCCAAAACGTTAATGTCATGACTTCAGACCAGAGTTCCCCAGCGATAGCCCCTGGGGCACGAACATACTCGTCAATTCACACCGAATGCTTGCCGAAGTTATGCATCACTGTGTGTTAGAGAGAGACACAGTTACATTTTCGCGCTCTCTGCTTGGGGAACCCTGCTCCAGACCTATACGTAATTGAAAATGAACGGGGATGAAATGAACACGCAAAATATATGAAGGAGGAAGACAGTACGAAAAAAATATGAATCGTTGATTTTAGCAATTAAAGTAGCTGGGAGCGATAATTCGTTCAAGTACATAAATAGAGAGATTGAGGGAAGCTCGGCTTGTTGTGGCCCTTTGGTCCGTGTAAAGCCATTTTACATTACTATTCTATGAATGACCGGAGCTTCGAAGTTATAAGTGACCAAGGAGAGCGCGCTCATTACTTAAAATAGTTTGCTTTTCCTTTTAATATAATATTTAAACTTATTTTAATGTTAAGTATCACTTTTCATAGACAAAAAGGGGATTTTGTTAAGTGCGTCTATTCTATTGACCAACAAAAAATGCCTTATTTAAAGTAACTTTAAGAAACATATTGTAAAAACTAGTTTTGTTACATTTTTATAAACCTTTTGATAATAAACCAGGACTATCATTAAATTAACTAGTTTTCTGCATAATAACTACTTTTGAATTATTTCTTATATAATATTAAAGCTACAAAGTATTTTTCCATATAGGTAAGGGTGCGTCTAACCAAAGATTTATAGGTACTAGTCTAGTAGTGTTTGGAAAGTTTGAAATCTTCTTCGGTGCTAAAGCTTGTAAGCCTGTGAAATTTCAGCGGTTTCCTAAATAAAAAGCCAATTTATCCAGTTTTAGGTTTAATTTTATTTAAAAAGATTCTGTGGCCACAAAATGATTATTTTCAAACATAAAACCATATTTTTCCTTTGTTTTTTCCCCTTTTTTGTATAACCTGTAAATAAAAAGAAAATAGTTTATTTTAGTAAAGTTTAACACATTTGATTGCTTTTACTTTAACTCAATTTATATATTCAGTATTTTTACTTAAGTAAAAAGAGTCAAGTTTCTTCAGCAATTTGTTTTATGAAGACCGTCATGATTTTATCATCAGCTTATCTTTAGGTTGATATAAATACATAATTAGTTTCAACTCAATACACACCTTTTTAATACGCCACAAAATCTTAAGACTGAAAAAGCTGTAATATAATTTGTAGAGAAGCATAATTAAAGTTACATTTTTTGTTTTATTCAAAAAGAATAAATTGCTACAAATAGTGTGTTTCTTTAATCCATCGTCGTCTTGTTAATTAAAACTTCTTGAAGCTCTTCTTGGCACCGACACCCTTGCTGACTTTCAAGACATTGAAACGCACGGTCTTTGAGAGGGGACGGCACTCGCCAATGGTGACAATATCGCCATGCTCCACATCTCTGTAAGGAATAAAAGCATAAACAAGAACGTCGAAAAGTAGTTATTAGTAGGTGATCTTTTTCAAAGGGGGCAAATAACTAAGAGTTGATCAATTATCAGTATTTTTACTTAAGTAAAAAGAGTCAAGTTGCTTCAGCAATTTGTTTTATGAAGACCGTCATGATTTTATCATCATAGAGTAGAGATTCGACAAAAGCTGGGAATAAGTCAACACAAAAATATGAATAGCTAATGCTAAGATTTGTCTTTATCTTAGGTCTAGGGTGGAAAATATGAGACAAAATTACTTTATTCTATGGTTTTTTAAAACAATCTCTCTTTAAACATACAAAATTAACTAAAATTCAGATTCAATTTATCTTGTACCACTTTGTTCATGACATCTATAGAATATGTTGTTTTAATTTGAATTAAACATTCACAAAGAGGACAGAGAATATGATATGAATATGGATCAAGCTCCCTAAATTATGATATTCGGGTGTGTCCCAGAAATGAAGGGTCACAAATATGCCCGGCTAGTAGATTAGATGACGAAAGCTAAGCGAATTGAAACCGACTGCTCAAAGCCAAGTAGAGTACGTTTTTCCTTCCATATAGCCTAGTAGCTGGACATATTCTTGTCACTTCACAAATAACGAAGTTCAAGCTCGAAGCGAAATCGTTTAAACGAAAATCTCTAGAAATTTCCAAGACACCCCTGATAGAATGAATAGGACTTATGTGTCGTAGATACAAAGAATCTTGGATTTTAAAAGGCGGTCAAGTTTCTTGGCACGAGCAGTTTTTAAACGTTTGCCGCAATTAACAAAGACAAAACTCGTTGATGATTGTAAATTGAGTTGGAAAACAAGAACGGATATAGAATTTTTAGTTTTGATATATATAAATGTATCAGCTGATTCTATTATTCAATTGTTGTTGGACCTCAAACATTTTTAGGTATGAATCTTCTTAGAGAACTTATTTTTAAATTCATCTTCATTTGTATGACCAAAATGCAAAGGCGAAATTGACTTTAATTCAGATTCCGCCTGATAGTTTGATCCAAATTCACATCTAGTCTGTGTGCTACTGGCCGAAAAAAAAACCCGGATAAATTTCTCATTGCCAGTTAATCTGATACAACAAATTTTCCAAGTGTTGTCTGAACATACTAAATGAGAATCGGCTGTATGAACTAAAGGCAAAACTATATCATATTTAAGACTTATTCCCTTGGCTGCCGCTGAAGGTATATAGCTTTTCTCCTCTAAATTCCCACTCACCTGAAAGCGGGCGAACAATGAACACTCATGTTGCGATGACGCTTCTCAAAACGACTGTATTTGCGCACAAAATGCAAATAATCCCGACGTATGACAATGGTACGCTGCATCTTAGTTTTACGCACCACACCAGTCAGAATGCGACCACGAATACGCACATCACCAGTCCAGGGGCACTTCTTGTCAATGTAGGTGCCATCGATAGCCTGAAAAAATGAAAGATTGTTTAATAAATATATACTTTATACAATGTGTGGGTAAGTTATCATGCTTGGATACCTCACGGGGGGTTTTGAAGCCCAGGCCAACATCACGGTAACGGCGGAGAGCCTTCTTTTTGGTGACGCCGGGTTTCACCTTACGGTTGAGGTTAACACCGTATTGTTTTTGGAAGGCGCGCTCGTTCTGGGTCGGGGTAGCAGGCAGACAGGCGGTAACGTGCAAGGTGTGTGTGTGTTTGTTTGTTTGTTTGATTGATTGTTGGGGGAAGAGGGAAAGGAGAAAAAAACGCAACATTAGTCAACATTTGCCTGGGAACCTTACCTCGGCGGGCGCTTTAAAACCCAAGCCAATCTGACGATAGAAACGTGGACGCTTCTTGGCATTGGGGTTTTTACGGCGCACAGTCACCACCGCATGTTGCTTGCGGAATGCACGCTCTGTTTGCTAGAATACAACGTTGTACATTTTAGTGGCGAGTTTTAGACGACAACATGCTCGAAGAAATTGAGGTTAGGTAGCGAACTGGTTGTGTTGTATCAGTAGCTTCATTTTTAACACCACTTTCAGCTGGATATGCAGCCTAAATCACTTAATCAGTCAGCGGGAGAGATACTTCCTTAAGCGTTGTGTATTTAGAGCTGCAATTAATTAAATTTTATACACTTTAACGCTGCCCTACCTGATCAGCCATGTTGGAGCAAAAGGAAAGAAAGAGCACGCGGCAGTGTGACCGTATGCAGAGAAACAAAAAATACCAAAGCTTGTGACAACTAATACGTTTACGTAATTTGCTTACGTTTTATAGACCGATTGTTACTTGAATACTTATCGGTATGAATCAACTCTGCTTAAGGGCGCCAAATTTAAAAAGTGTTTGGAAAAATGAGCACTTTGTATGTAATTTTAAATAATTTAAACTTGCCTTGCAAGACTTGCGAGCCATCGGCTGTAAAAAATAAAAAAGAAACTACTTTTACGCTTATACATTTTATTTACTTTTCATTTCTCTGACTTAACAGCCTACTCTTGACATTGACTTTGATTCTCTAGTCAGCCACTTGTCTGTTTTTAAGAAGAAAAAAAACTATTCCCTTATGCTGACAAAGAAATTCCGCTCAGAATGTTTGCTCTCTTAAATTGAAAAAAAAATGCTTTGGCGCTAATTCCCCGCATACTCACCAAGGACTCTCGACTTGTACAAAAGGAAATATGTCGGATTAAAAATAATGACAACATAAACAAGTGCCATCCTGGCCTGCCCTTGAAAAATTCCTTACCAAGGCTGCAGTTGCTATTAAGCTGTTTACGTATTTTAACGGCTAAACATCACGTAAGGCATTACGTGTAGTGCAGATGTCTGCAGCATAAATGTTGCGCTCTGAGTTTTGATTCTGATGCTGACCTTAACCTGCAAAATTCCTGGGCGGGGCAGAGGCAAGGCGTGGCCTAAAGACTGCAGTGACGCCAATCCTTTTGCCTCTGCCCAAGGTTTAGCTCAGGTAACAACGGCTTGTTTTACCATTGCCAAAGAAATGTTTGGTAATATCGATTAAATAAGTCGAAAAGTTTTTATTTCTAAAAACATTTGCCTCCAATTTCGTGCAAAATTATTTAAAGTCAACTTTGCCCGTTGCCCTCAAATTAAGAACAAAAGAAAAGACGCTGAAAAGATAACGGCATCAAGTGCGCAGCTTAACGGTACATTAGGTAAACATTGTTGTCAACTTGAAAGGAAGCTTGAAGGGGAGGAGAATAGGAAAAAGTCTGAGGATAAGGTTGATAAAATTGTGTACAACGAAAAACTTAAAAGTTGGCCAAGAGCCATTGACCGCTTAAAAAAAGCGCTCAGTGTTGGTTGCTTTAAAAAAAACGAACTAGTTCCGTTGACTTGGAAATTTTAGTTGAAATAAGGATAAGGTTGGAATAAGAAATTGAATGGCAATTTAGCAGCTCAAAAATCCTTTAATCCGGCACTAATTTAAGAATTATTTAGTATTTAATCAATCGAAATTAAACACAAAGAAGCTGAGCTTACTTATATAACTGGAATAAATGAAATCTGTACTGTTCTGAAAACTTTACCAAACACCACTTACAGTACAGTTTGCTGACTGATGAAAAAAACTTAAAAAAGAAGAAAAACTCGGAGCCGAAACTGTACCGGCACAATGTTTCCAAGAGCGTAGTCAGGGTGAGGAGGGCATCATATACTACAATATGAAATTCATGAAATTCATTTTTGGAGCTCACCAAAATTACACTTTTTTCAGTATATTGAAGAATTGGTGGTGGAAATGGTCCTCTACGTCGAGATTTTTAGTAATTTGAGCTTAAAAACTCATATTTTGACCCTGTTTAAAGGCTGGCTACGCCCCTGGATGTTTCGGTTCTTTTCGGTCTTATCGGTTCCGATAACATTGGTTCTCAAAAACCGATTCCGGTTCTGCTTCTAAGTTAAGCTCGGCTTTAATATTGCTAAGGCTTTAGGCATTAAAGCTTGCTTTTTCATTCACATTCAGAGGAAGAGAGTAATACCCTTGTTCCACTGGCGAACAATCAATCACATTCTGCAAAAGTAGATGTTCCCTGACGGTAACACTAACGTAAGCAAACAACAGCTGGTTGAATTGCTATGTCTGCAATTGTAAATCAAAGTTCGCTATCCACATGTCAAGCAGCATGCTCTCCTGGTAGTCCCACCGCGATATAGCTACACACAAAAAAATCTGGTGGGTAAAATTAACTAACGCTGACAGTAACTTTTTTCGAAATTTGTTATGCATGTGGTTTTGTTGTTGCTTGGTAACTGTGCGAACAGTAAAATCTACAGAAGAAATTGTAAAGTTCACGTATTTATTTTAGCTCGGATTTTGTTGTTGCATTTAACAACTGTACGCTGAGTAAATTCAACCACAAATATTTTTTCACATATTTTTTTGTTTTAATAAGTTACTGCTAACTACAGTAACTTTACCATAGAAATAGTTACTCTGACGTGATTTTTTCATCTCATACTTTGTTTTTGCAGCAATTTACTGTACCCACAAGTAAATCTTACCGCACAAATAGTATAACTTTTTCAATGAATTTTGTTGCTTCACGGATTAACTCTACCGACAGTAAATCTAACCGCGAAAATTGTTGATTGAGAAAATTTCAGTTTGGCACTTATATTTATATTGTACTTTCACAGAATTTGAACTTGAGAATTACTAGTGGTCTCATTTATGCGACATTTAAGAAATTTTTCGTGCATGTGGTTAGGCAGATTCAATACAAGTAATATGTTAGACGCGTCTCTATTAACGCGCGCCGTAGCGTAACTGGTAAAGACGTCCGTCCAATCGTGTTCAGTCCAAGGGCCCAGAGTTCGAATCCCCCCCCAAGTAAGTAAAAATTTTTCAAATAAAATAAAAATGTGTTTAATTCAAACAATTGTTTCAGAACCAAAATTGGTGGGTGGGGGTATTAAGGTTGCCTCTTCTCTGGTCTGGGATGATGATGAGCTCAAGTAGATTGGCAACTTTGTAACAGCTGCTAAATTACTATTTTTATGGTAAAATTACTGTACACACAGTAAGAAAATTTACTTACTGTACGCATCGGTTAATATTACTAATATTGTGGGTTGGCGCATTTCTAAACGATATTTTCAGTTAGATTTACTATTGCAATAGTTCTCTTTGCGTAAAGGTTTACGTGACAGTTACTGTCAAATTTTGTGAATTTGACCGACTTTTTGGGTTGGCGCATTTCTAACCCAAAATATCGGTTAAATTTAACCACAGATTTTTTTGTGTGTAGTTTGCGGAATTCATACATAAGAAATATTACTGCATTTTAACATTTTAAAACAAAGAATGAAACACTTTCCGCTTGCCTTGGCCATGCACAGCTCATGGGAGTAAGGGAATACATACACTTTTCCCCCTTGTGCTTAGCCCCCACTCACTGAGCAAGAACACTTTCCGCCCATGGCAACACCATTGACAGAGCAGCTGTTCCTATTGGTGACGATTGGCAACTTCGATAGCATGCCGATAGAAAATCTAGCCTTCTAGCGGAAAATAACTATATGTTGTGACAGCGGCTAGATCAACCGTGGCAGTGACTTGATCATCCGTCGTGTATGATCTATCAAATGGACATTTATCTGTTATGAGGAAATACACAGAAAGAATGAGGTCCATTTAGATCATCCAGCGGTTGACCTCTAGAATGTGTATAATGTATAAGGCAATCGCGAAAACAATACTTGCGTTTTCATACAATCCCATTGGCAGTGTTATAACAAATATAAGCAGGACCTAATACCGGAACCGGTACCGGAACCGTTAACCGAAATAAACCGTTTCAAATCAAGTACCGGAATCGGAACCGGAACCGATACAAATTTTTTCTTGAGAACCGAAAACCGTTTACCGTTATTAATGGAACCGATAGAACCGGAACGAAACCGAAACGTTGGTACCGGTACAGTTTCGGTTTTTTACCTTTGCAGAGCGAATCGTAGATTTGGTCACGAGTTGGAGCTCTACATACAAGATGCTAAAATATTTGCTGGCGGAGACATCTTCACCATTTGCTCCAGTTTTGAGGCTGCAGATAATGACTTTCTTCTGCACAGGAAAGTGTGGGACTCAGTTCGCGAAATTGTACGCATATTAGAACCAGCGTAGATTGGCCACAACTAAACTTCAACCGAAAATCTTGTTTCGGGTGATTTTTATTCCATTTGGATACACTGGATCTCTAGCAAAACAGTTACTGGATTCCATTAAGACTTCTCGCACTTAAGTGTGTTTGAAACCATGAAAACATTCTTAACTGGGGGTTAGAATCCTCCACAAAGTTCCCCGAATTGTATGAGATTTCAAAAGTCGTGCTTTCTGTTCCAGCTACGCAGGTTCTCTGGCGATAAATTTATAATGAATCCGCTAAGAAGTTGTATAGACTCAACCACATTGAATGCAGTTATGTTGCCGCGAGCAAATCACAAGAATGCTATATTAGTTACATAAGACGTGGACGTACCTATACGTACCGGTATACCGAAATAAAAATCTGGGTACCGTATCGAAACCGAAAACCGAAATTAATTGAAAACCGAAATAGATCCTTTAACCGAAACCTTCATTTCGGGACGTACCGGAACCGGTACCGAAACCGAAATTCATTTTGGGATTAAGCCCTGAATATAAGGAAAGATGAGGAAGGTAAAGATTTTGGTTAGCTGCCTTGTCTCTTTCTCTCTTTCCAGTGTAGCCATTAGCAACACTGCGGCGCAAACTAAAAAAAGCAGCCAATTTAAGTGTATAAATACTTCAATAATACAAATAATTTTTACTAGTAGAGGAAACACCGAAATTAACCCATATGTTTGTTTCTGTTTCGGTACTGATTAACGGTTATGTTAATTAAAGATGTAAGAAAATTTTTTTTCTTCGGTTATCGGTCATCGGTTACGTTTTCGTTTAAGGTTTTAATCTCTGAAAAATATATATTTAAATTAAGTCTGCATATCTTTTTACTTTGTGAAGAAACCCTTCCCATTTTCGTCTATCCAATTTCTTAAAACTGAACTAAAACACTCAACTCAATGTTGACTAAAGCTTGGTTTTTTTTTTGGGTGCCACAGAGCGTGCATTTGAAAAGTGACCGAGATAATTTTTGGCATGCTTTGTTTGGTACCTTCCTCCCTCCACTACTTTTTTCGGTTTTTCGTCTTCTGCTTTTTCACCCCATGCAACTTTGATGAGTTTGGGAGAGCTGAAAGCTGGTAGCTGCTCAAATATATATACATGTATATATTATACTGTGGCCCAGGGTTCTGGGTATTGGGGTTTGTTTAACAAGTAAATTTATGCGTTGTGCGTGTGTGTGTGGTGTGTGTGTGTGTGGGTGTGGGTGTCCCTCCATAAAAACAAATGCCAAGAAATTATGATGAAGCTGAGCTTGGATGGCCGGACCCACCAACCGCACCTGCCTTATCATCCCCCCCGTTGGCAAAAGGGTTGAAAGCTTATTGTAATTATGTTAATTTTTCGTAAACACAAAACATTCTTGAAATATTTCCCAATACTAGCAAATTCCAGCTCATCAACCCTTGCCGAAGGCCAATTGTGAAGAAAAAAAGGCAATCAGATTAGCAATGGAAATATGGAATACCATCTATCAACTAAAGAATCACATCACTCTTTACTCAGTTAATCAAACGGGGCTTCTAAATGTCAGTATGCAAGAACTTTAATAATTGAAAAACTTTTATGCTTCCATACTGAAACCTGACTAAAAGCACGTGCCAACCCACATTAGAAAGGCATTGTACGAGGAGGGCTGTTTGTCAAGTCAAACTTTAAGCAATCTTAAAAACGATAAAGCCTTTAAATATTTAAAACAGGCGTTCGCCATGTGAGCATAGAAGTTGCCACTGCGAGCTGAGAACTAATTTTAATACTTATAAATTTAAAAACTTCTCTTTGATACTCGGCCGCTGGGAACTCAGCAAGATGAGGCAGAAAATTGAGAGCTTTAAAGCTTTCAGCTAGCGGTGGGCACGAAATTTGTGTTTGGGAGCAGTCCAACAACAACAACAGAAATAAGAAAGAAAGTGGGAACATACTCTGTACCCCCAAAGTGTTTTAGATATTTGATCAATTTAATTTAGAAGCCACACAAAGTGGCAAAAAAGCCATAAAGTTTGTAAAGTGCTGCCCATAGCCTTTGCGGCCAGTGCTACCCATCAAAATTGCTTGTTTTCCTTATAACTCAACGATGGTTCATTCGATCTTTATCATTTCTTAGGCAAATCGATCAATTATAATGATTACTAAATATGCGTAGAAGGTACGAACTATCTATTTACTGAACTGTGGGAGATATGACGTTTTTTCCGAAGTGCTTGGCGGGGAGGGGGAGTGGCAAAAATTGAAAATAAACTTAATCTGCCTGCAAGTATAAGAAATATATGTCCCATACATGTCAAACCTCTATCTCTTACCATCTCTGAGATCTCTTTGGTTATACGGACAGATAGGCAGACAGATGGTCATGACTCCATTGACTCGGCTGTTGATGCTGATCAAGAATATATATACTTTATAGGCTCGGAAATGATGCCTACTCACTGTTACACACTTTTGTACAAACTTAATATAGTTTGTATAGAGCAGGCATGCCCAAAAGCTGCATACGACAGAGCACTCACCAATACTCACAAAGATAAGCACCAATACCAATAATGAAATTGTTGAAAGAGAACAAAACCGGTTTTTGTTCTACGCGTCGCATACACACGAATTCGTTAGCGTGTGTGTCGTTTTGTATACCTCGCGCCCTGCATGTATACGATCATTGATTTCCTATGTTTGGTGCAGTTACAATAACAAAACGTACCCAAAGAGCATACGGCTGGGCATCACTGGTATAGAGTATAAAAACAAGCCTTATCAGCAAGTCTCGATCACGCTCACTGCCCTTGTTGAGCGCCCTGCTGCTGCCTGTTGTTGTAACACCACCGGTGAGGGGCTGGTCGGCCCTGATTGAATTTCATTTGCCAGCCTCTCAGCAGGCTTTTCTTTCACTTTCAAAGGCCAAGTTCAAACATTTGAAGGAAATTTTTTTTAGTCAGAAAGCTACTTTCAGCATGAGCTCGTTAAATGAATTCAATGAGGAGGCAGACAATCAGCAAATACTAGAAAGGGCTAGAGGGTTTCAAAAGATGCACGTTATCCATACGCCACAGCCACATCTCCAAATTTTGATGGATAGTCGTATTAGCTATGCGCCGCAATCAATATACTTGGGTAAGTTTCTCCTCCACCCTTCTGACAAATGAACTGATGTCTAATTTGACATTTTTTCTTCAAGCCACCGAGGCTCGTCGTTTTCCAGCTCCTACGGATGATCCCGATGACCTGGGCTTTTGTGAGCACAATTTCATGGACGAACGTCCAGCCGTGACTTGTGACAATGAATATCGCATGTGGCTGGCTAATCGTGATCGCTGTGATGACGGTTTCCATGAGTTTGACCCCCAATGCATCTCTGTGGTTGGTGTTGTTGCATTTCATAGCTTTGATGGCAAAAACCCCAGTTTGCTCAAAAGAGTTGCCAACAGCTACAGTAAGGGTGTGTAGATGGAGGGGTGAAGGGGAAACTTGTGTACATTTTTTCTAATTTTAATATTCAAAAGAAATTGATTGTCAATTTATTAAAATGTACCTTAAATGAACGGAAGAAGAAGGTTATTATTACCCTGCAAACATTTTGTCGTGTTTCTCATCTCTTTTGTCAAAAAGAGAGTTTGGCGATAGTTTAAGGGCAGAGTTTGGTGATAGTTTGGCAGTTCACACCTACAAAATACATAAGTAATTGCATTTTCAACATACAAGGGATAAATTACAATCGGTAAATTGGCGATATATTCCTCAAAAAAATCGCCTTAAAGACATGAATGCGTTACTTTTTAAAGGGGTCTCGCATTTTCATCATCCAATCTGTGCATTGGCAATCAATAAGAAGACCTAAAATGCGCAAGCAATTGCCAAAAAACATTTATCAACCGGAAACATGTCAAAGATACTTGGAGTGTATATCTGAAGCTAAGACCCCACACCTTATGGGATACAAATCATTCAAAATCCACTGAAATAGCTATTAAACACAAAAAAAAAAAATAAATTTGTAAGTCCAACGTTTTCCTTCTTTGGCTAAAAATAGTTGATTTAGCAATTTAATAATAATAATAATAACGGTTTGCTTTATTGCCCAGTAATATTTACAGTTTGCTTAAAGCTAGCAGTTCAGTGGTAGTCAGTGATTAGATATTCATCTTTACATCTGAGAAAGTATTTAAATCTGTTTTACAATTTACATTTTTCGAGAACTTAATTTAGAATTACCCAAGGAAAAGGCAGGAAAAAAAAAACCTTGGCAAGAAACTTAAAATTAGACTTAGAGCTAAGCTTTGGCTAGTTCTTCCTAAAACTAATTATATTAGTGGTGAAGTACCTACCAGCACTCATTAGTGCGTCATTAGAATTTTCTTTGTGTTGAATTTACTTTTGGCACGAGAGATGAAGATATTTGCATCAGAATGTAACCGTTCTGTGGAATAATAAAAGGGGAGGTTCAGGATCATTTTCAATATCTTATTTTGTGCCGTTTGCAGTTTTTTCACATGAGTCTTTGCGCATTCACCCCATATTTCTGATCCATATAAGATAGTGGGTAAGAAAACTAACTTGTAGACTAGAAGTTTGTTGTTAACGGATAGTTTTGAGTTGCGGCTTATGAACGGATATAAGGTTCTGATCATCTTGTTAACTTTGTCAACAGTCTTACTAATGTGATCGCTAAAAATTAGTTTTTTGTCAAGGTTTAAGCCAAGATATCTGACTGAGCTTTCCCATTTTATTTTGGTGTTGTTTAGTGTTATCTCGCTGTTTGGTAAAAACTTTGGGCGTCGTTTTTTGGTGAAGAATATAGCTTTCGTTTTTGTGGCATTTAGTTTGATTTTCCATCGCTCGAAGTATCTTGATAGAGAGGTCAATGAACACTGCAGCTCGTGTTGAATGTCTATGTAAGAACTACCAGAACAGTAGAGAGCCGTGTCATCGGCAAAGATAAGCGAGTTGCAACTATCGAATAGGGGGATGTCATAGGTATAAATATTATAGAGAGTGGGTCCGAGCACCGACCCCTGCGGCACGCCAGCGTATAATGGCTTTTTTGTGGAATCTGTGCCATTTAAGCAGTCATAGAAGTATCTGCCCGATAGAAAACTTTGGACTAGTTTGGTTAAGTACGTTGGGGTATTGCAAGAAATTAGCTTGTGGATTAAGCCGTTGTGCCATACAGTGTCGAAAGCGGCTTCTACGTCTAGCGTCAGCATGCCAACTGATTGTTTTTGATTAAGGCTTTGTTTGATAAAGTTAGTGGCTATGTCAAGAGGATGAATGCAATTTAGGGAAGCACGGAATCCATATTGCACAACGGGTAGAATACAATTGTCTTCCAATAGTTATTTAGTCTGATTTTTTTTTTTTTTTTTTTTTTTTAGCAATTTTTATTGTTAATTTTACACATTTAAACGTATAAACAAGATTTTTTGATTTGAATCCGCTGGCACTTTTGATTCTGATTCGCAAATTTCAATTGCACTATTTATATTAGCTTAGAAAAGAATTCAAGCTTGAGAATTACAAGCAAGCAATTACACAGGCCAACAGCCATTTTGCTCTAGCCTTCTCGTTGCAAAATTCTGATCCAGTTTTGTGCACTGCTTCCAAAACTGGTCTCGGTTTGAATTTGGGGAAAATTGTTTGAATCTAGTACTGCCTGAATGTTATTGAACATTTGCTTGACAATTAAAGTAAGGTCTATGTTAGATCACGTAGTCTCTTAATATTTCCTATACACATTTTATGTATCAATCTAGTTGTCCTGCCATAAATTTTAATTCATTTTTTCGGGATTACCCGGCTGTAACTTTGTCCATCCAGCTGATTTAAATGCTACAAAATTTGTGTAAATAGAAGAACCCTTAGGCTACATGCTTAAGTGGCTGTCATTAAAATCCAACCACCGCAATGGCTTGTACACCACGATTAATTTTGAAAAATTTGCCATAATTTGATGAAAATTACTCTTCAATGGCCTATTTCAACGCTTTTAGGTTTGCCTATGATTTTTTTTAGGTTGCATTAATGTGTTTACTGTCGCTTAAAACTCATAGTACAGATATTTTTGCTGGGTGTAAACTCCATAATTTTTTGAAAACCAAAAATACCGCAAAATGGATTTTCCGCAATATCTTGAAAACAAGAGCTGATGGACAAAAACCGAAAACAGTTTTGGAATCAGTGCACAAAACTGGAACAGAATTTGATACAAAGAAGGCTGGACCTCACAAAAGTGGTAATTTTGTTGGCCTGTGTTATTAATGAATGTTTTTAGGAAGATTCCATACAAGTAACATCTTAGATGCTGTCTAAGCGTCGTTCCTTACGTGTTTCTTATACTTTTTCGTACCTCCAGAAAGAATCGGTTTTTTTTTATGCCTTAGAAGACACTTTTTCTTATCGCTTCGATGGGACTTTTTCTTATCCCCAGGATGAAACGCTTTCTTATCCCTGAGAAGAGACATTCTCCCATCTCCCAGAAGAAACGCTTTCTTTTCTCCCAGAAATGTCGCAGAGTGGCACACTTCTTCCCGAAGGGAGTTGAGAATACGACTGTTATGCGAATCGCATTCTTATCTTCTGCGATAAAAAATGTTGCCTGGGTAAAGTGCTGTCAGGGGTCGGCCATTGGGCAGAGAGCTTTCAAAAGCTTCTGGTTTACTCAGAATCATAGGAAAGAGAGCTCAAAATATAAAAGCTTTTTTCTTTTAATCAGCCGCTGCAGACGCAACAAGCAGATTTTGGTTTACTCTGAAAACCAGCTTCAATATGTTTCCAAAAAAAAAGAAACGAATACTAAGAAAATCTACTTAATATTAATTTACACCCCAAGGTTTTATATAAATCATTGCCCTTGTCAGCCATAAATTTGGGCCAAACAAAACCAGATACTTAGAAACTAAAAGACAAATGCCAGGCACCACACAATACACACTAATTAACACACACACACACACACAAAGCACATTCTACCAGCGCATCGATTTTCCACCGCACAAAGCCCAGAAACCCCTCTGGCCAACATCATTGCCTTTCTTAGCTTCAATTTAAGAAATTAATGCGAATTCTTATTTTTTTTTTATACATTTTGTGTTACGGTTTGCCAGCGGGCGCCGTTCCAAATAAATTCACGCGTCACGTGAAATTGCCATTAGCTTTTGGCACGGAGTGAGAGCAAGATGGTTGGCAACTTCACTGTCTACATCAGGGTTTGTCAAGAAGAGCGAGGTCAGAAAGTGAGAGAGTATTGGTGTACGTAAACTAGCTCTAACTTGCTTCATCGGCCAGCGACGGAAAAGCTGTTTGCTCAAAGAAAATTAAGTTGAAAAGTAAACCTAATACAAATACAAATAGTTGCATATTTTGAACTCGCATTGGGTGTTTTCATACAATTCTTTCTAGACTCTAGACCAGGGGTGTCCAGACCCTATGCGCACACCGCGCATTGGTTGTTGTATAGCTTTTGGCTAAGCGTACCGCAACAACAACTTCATATGTGTTCTCTCTTTCTCCTCTTTCAAACTAGAACGCAACAACGAAGGGCGGGTGTTTACGTATGTATCAGACAACCACGTGCATACACCATAATCGTTTTTCTCTTTCTATTTCTTGAGGTTGTTGTGCTTTGATATATATTTTCTTCATTTGTACTGGTGTCTATGCGGCCGTAAGCTGGCACTGGGCACCCCTGCCAGAGGAAAAACAAATACAAATGCACAAAATATATCTCAAGCAAGAACAAGCACATGAAATACATCGAAAAAGAAACCCGTTTTTTGTTTGTGTGTGTGCCGAAGAGAGCGCTGATTACGCATAAGCAACATTGTTGTAGCGTTCGAGTTTGGCAGAGGAGAGAGACACATATGTCTGCAGTCGCCAACAACAAAATCTTAGCTCGGAAAGAAAGAAAGAAAGGAATGCATGCATATGAATTTGTTGTTGCTTTATGTAGGCTTATATCGCGCGTGTCCCGTATACGCGGCAGTTATTCCTTTGCGTCAAACAACAACGAATGCTTGTGGAATTGGCTTCGGCACCCCTGCTCTAGACTGGTTCTAGAAACTGCCAGTTCCCTTTCGCATCGTTGATTCTTTTTAAGGATTCGGGTGTCTCCTCTCGAAAGTTTAATTAAAAAATGGAGTCTCTTGAGGATTTTCAGTTTCATAAATTCGGCAATTTTGTTCTGTTCAACGTGAAATCAGCTTCATCGGCCATTTCGAAGACCCTTTGGACCCCTTCCAATCGTCGAGACTTATCGGCAGGCAACAATTTTTGTGTTTATTGAATCTTATACGGGAAGAATTCCAAATCAACACGTCAAATGGGTCGTAAAGTGGTTCGAGCTTTGCCCAACTGCTCAGAACAGCGATTTTGGTATTTTCTTGGCGACGTCTAAGAGTGCAATATTGTCATCCGATCGCCTTGGTCGCTTTTATTTGACCTTTTTGCATTAGAAAGATCATCACCAGTTGTAAATCTTTGGTACAAACGTCTAATAGTGTTCTTAGAAGGCGCACTTCTCGCTTTATTTATTCTTTTAAATGCAAGTTGAGTTTTCACAATTGACTTGTTTTGTTGAATGTAAATTTCAACAATCTGAGAGCGTTCACGTGGCGTGTACTGTTCCATGGTAAAAATCTACTTGGACTGTCGTTTCCAACGCGCTATGTAATTAGTCTATCTGGCATTGCTGTCAAAAGCTATCGTATTGCCAGTTGGGTACGTTGAATGTGACCAACCCTGTACTTGTCATATTCCGAAACAGTCTCAAATCTAGTATTTCGGGATTAAAAAAATCGAACTTTAAATAACAATTTTGTACTAGAATTAAGTATTTTCGTACTTACCCTACCATTGACACCGTTTGTACTTCATGCAACTAAAAAGTAAGAAACTTGTTATTTGATGCCTCCCAGAAACTTCCATAGTTTTCTTGCCACACTTTGGCCTCACTCTTCGTTTGCTTCTGCATGCGTAGACTTTTTTAGCGCACTATAAATCCTATATATGCCACATACCACAAGCATGTTTATGGCACAACCCAAAACTATTGTAAGCATCGACAAAGATTTACGATTTACGCATTTATGAGGCAAACTTTGGCCCGGACTTTGGCATTGGGAACTGCAAAACTGGAACTGGAACTGGATGAGTAATGCATGTTGTGTAATTGCTGCCATACATCAATTGTTAGCAGCCAATTTGGCAATCGATATAAAAACGCGTGAGATGACCATTAACACATCATCATCAGCTCAGACTCCCGCATTGGTGGGTCCTTCAAAGGCGAAACCAGCCATGTGTGGGTGTGTGTGTGAGTGTGTGTCCTTCGCTTCAAGGATTTGCCCGCATCCTGTGTAATCGCAAATAATCATCCACTTAACGTCATGAAACTTTATGCCGCAGATGGACAAGCGCTCGCTCTCTCTCAGTTTTGCCGGAGTCAGCATAAAGTGCCCAGGACTTGGTCATAATAATGTTTATTATGGTTGGCCATTGAGCACATGCAAACACAAAAGATACAAATGGATTTATACCGAAATGTTCAGGCGAATGTGTGGGTCTGTGGGTGGTGTATGTGGTTTTTGTATGTGTGCGCTGCTTATGACAAGTGAAATGGGTAGAATTCTGAAATAAAGCCGTGAAGGGCTTTTTGGGTAGCTTCGTTTTAGATGAAAAAGAATTTATGTTTAAGAGCTGGAATTAAACTTTTGAGAGGAGATACCCGGATCCCAAAAAAGAATCAGCAATGGGAAAAGGGAACAGCCAGTTTTCGCATGCTATGAAAATTATCCATAGACTAGAGCAGGGGTGCCCAAGCCAATTCCACGCATGCCACGTATCTCACGATGAAAAAGTCACTGTTTGGTGCGGCATTTGTGTTAAAATGGTTATTGGGCCGTTCTTTTCCGGTTACCGTCAATCAGGATCCTTGTCACGATATGATAACCAATTTTTTGATGCCAATTGCTCGTCGTAAGCGTCTGGTGCACTACTGGTTTCAACAAGATGACGCTACACCACACACAAGCTGCGCTACAATTGATCTTTTTAAGCTCATTGATTTTGACGGGCCGCCGAGTTCACCAGAATTGACGCCTCCAGACTTCTTTTTGTGAGATTATTTGAAATCAAAGGCTTACATCAGGGGCCGGCAAAACACACTTGCTCATTTTGGAAGGCGAAAACATTCCGCTATTTACACATATACGAGTCGAACGCATGCCGAAGCTGAGGCCGAGAGAGTAAACTGGTCTTCAGTCGCTGGATAGCCTTTGATGCGGTCAGATCGAAGCCAATACACTCTTACTTTTTGGCCTCACTCTCTTTGACTAATGCTGGTTTGGCCACGCGAGAGCGCGCTCATTTGGCACTTCGTTGTTGTTGCAAAAGAGAGCAGAATAAGCTCGTCTACTGTCGGTGTGTTGACATCGCTGCCGCAGAGCGCTGTTGTATACACTTAAGATGGGGAAATGCTGGACTCTGGTTTACAACAACAAGCCAAGGACTCTAGAAGACCTGAAAAACAATATTCGCCAAGAAATAGCCGCCATTCCGGTCGAAATGTTGGCCAAGCCCATGGAAAATTCCACAAACCTCGCCCCTTTGTTTTTTACTCTTTTTATTAATGATCTCTGAATATTGCCTTACTCTCGGATACTTATGTACGCCGATGATGTAAAACTTATTTTATCTTTCAACGACCCGACGTATTCCATCAGACTGCAAGATGATTAAAACTCCTTGCAGTCCTGGTGCTTGATTAATCAATTACACCTTAATTGCTCCAAGTGCATGTTTATGACTTTCCATCGTTGCAAAACTTCGCTGGCTACCTTTACGATTGGCAATGAACCCTTATTATGAAATCTTAGAGTTCTTTTTGACCCAAAATTGAGTTTTAATCCTCATATCTCCTCTATTGTTAATAGGGCGAAAGGTGTACTTGGATTCATTAAACGTTGGTCGAAGGAATTTAATGATCCATACACCACAAAGCTTCTGTATACTGCTCTAGTTCGTCCTGTACAATATGTCCTGTACTGGACATATTCAAAAAGTGATTTAAGCCCATCTACTTGAACCCAATTAATCAATTTTTATCACAAACAGCAGAATATTGTGTTTTTCTTTGATCTTTTTAAAAAAAAACTTGAGTCCGTCGAATATGGCCAACCCTGTACATGCAAGAACAAAACAGACTTTAAATTTGAAGCTCAAAACGGAAAAAATTCTATACCGATCCATCTAGAACTCTGCTAGTATGAGGTTCAATTCTTTTTTTGTGAGTGAACCCCAAGTTTAAGGCCCTTTTTTTAGACAAAGGAGAAGTAAGTCAAGGAAATACATCATAAATCAATAAATCATTCAACTCGCACAGCTAATCGAAATCTAAAATTACTGCCTGGGAGGCAAGTCTTTATCTTAAAATTGTCCAATGCTCTGAGAGAGATTCAAAGTGTGAACAACAAAACGTGTTGAGTCTATTTCAGGGATGCCCGCACTCTTTGTTGCTTTGCGCAAAGGAATAGCTCGTGCGCATACGCTCTAAGCGCCCATAAGCCTGCATAAAGTCAAAGTAAACAAAGTCAAAATAAACAACTCGCTTTCTATTCCATATGTGGCTACTTAAGGACTTCCACAGGGGAGTGCTATTGGTCCTTTACGTTTCATTATTTTTATTAATGACATTTGTATGCATTTTCGTAACTCAGAGTTTCTGCTGTATGCTGATGATCTTAAAATTTACCGATCAATTAAATCCTTAAGTGATAGTTGATTGTTGCAATCTGATCTAGATAGGGTCAGTGCATGGTGTGCTCTCAACTTACTCCCTCTTAATCTGAACAAATGCTTCTACAATATTACGGCAACTTACTCGATTACTAATCAAACTTTATCAAGCCGGGTTGAGGCCATTGATTTGGCAGTGAAATTCGATAAAAAATTTACCTTTAATGAACACATAAATTATATTTTGCCAAAGGCCTATTCCATGTTTGGCTTTGTCAAGCGCAATGCCAACCAATTTAAGGATCCTTATACTAGGTTGAGCCTTTACTTTGCATTTGTGCGTTCCAAGTTGGAGTATGCATCATTTATTTGGAATCCCTCTAGTGCAGTTCATACAAAGAGGCTTGAAAAGGTGCAGAAAAAAATTTCTAAAATTCGCGCTCCTTCCGGTCAATTTTTCTAATCCTTTGCCGCCTTATTTTAGTAGATGTGCCTTGTTGCATCTCTCCACCCTAGAAGATAGAAGAACTATTGTTTTTGGCTGCATTGATTGTCCTACCTTGTTAATGGAAGATATGTTTAAATGTACCAGGCAGAAATCTTAGAACCTTCCAACCCGTTTTCAACCAATTTTCTTGAACTAATTATTCCCTTAATGATCCTATATCTAGGGCTCTTAAAAGCTTTAACTCCTTACCCGTTGGCATGCGATTTGAATTCGACTCCAATAAATCGGCAAATCAAAATTTTGTTAGCTGAATACTTTTCTTCTTTTAGAAACTAATTTTAGTTATATAATTTAAGTTTAAAAATAGAGTAGCCAGTTAAGATCTTTGTTTAATTGGCATATTCATATGTTACTCTCTTCACTCTCTCCTATGTCTCTGGCAAATTAAAACGCAACAACAAACTTTGCGTACACACACACAAACAAAAATCGGGTTTCTCTTTCTATTTCTTGTTGTTGTTATTGCTTGAGATATATTTTGTGCGTTTGTATTCTGGGCACCCCTGGTCTATTTGATGGATGGCTAGTGTGGATTTCAATCATTGCAGAGTTCCTTAGCCATTGCCTTTGGGGTCCGAACACCCTCGACAATTCACACCGAATGCATCACTATGCGTCACATTTTCCGTCCCTTCTTCTTGGGTAACCCTGCTTTAGAATACTTTCTTAACTGATTCTAAATATAGATGACAATTTTTGTTCAAGATCAAATCATTAAAATTCCCCCGAAAGTTGTTTTTATTTTCTTTGCCGTTTTTTATATATTTGCTAAAATGATGAACAAAAAATAAATTTATACAGCTGCTGCCCCAACTTCTCTGGGGAGCGTCCGCCTCAACGACTTCGATGCGGTTAACGTTTGCCTTTGTGGGGGGGGCAAACAGCATGGTGAAAGCTTTTAGCAGATACTTTACGCAAATCCCCGGAGAAAACATTGGCCCACTTTGAGGCAGCTGGAGGAGGCATAGGGATAGGGAGATGGTATGGGCAGGGCCATCATTAAAAGTTAAAAAGGATTTCCAAACGGATTTGGGAGCATTTCGTAAGACAAACAAAGCCATCAATTTACATATATGGCGTAGAAACAGGCGTGAAATCATCTAAATTCAAGCTACAAAATTTAAGATGCAAAACAAAGCCAAGCCAAGACTGTCAAGTCGTTTCCACTTCGCCCACTTCCACTTGTCGTTGGCAAAAGGACCTTGGGTTCTTCTTGCCTCTTGCCTCTTGCCTTTGTTGTGCTAAACTTGGCGACCGTGGATTAGCTAAATGCAGGCAGGGCATGCTAAAGCATGCAGGCAGTTCTCAGACCTCTACCTCCTCCAGTCCACTTAAACCTAAACATTTCGCCTTGTTGAGTTTTTATGAGCTGCGCAAGTTGGCATTTTTTTCTTTCTGTTTTTGCGTACTTGTGCTTCATTTACTTTCACCTGATGTTCAGCTTATTTATACCTGGGCCTGTTCCTTGAGTTAAAAGGCGACATTGAGTAATGACTGCGGAAAGTGTGCGTGTGTGTGGAAGGACTCAGTGTCTTATCACTGGAGTTGAGAATGGACAGATTTTTGTTTTAAAGCTAAAGACAAGGGGGGAAGAAATACTTTAAGAACACCACTCTTGCTCATCTATTCCTTTACGAAACTAGGCCAGCTCAATAAATAATGCTGCTGTCATGTCAAATCCAAATGTTGGCAAATAATTGGTTCAATTTGATCCTTTGTGATTGGGCGGAAACATTAATCAAAATAAATCTATTAGTTTCAACTCGATAGCTTAAAAGAGAGCACCTTCATGCCAGGCATACGTGCCCAGACAACATGCGTCAGTCGTTGTTAGTGTTGCAATCGGAGTGCCAGGCACCAAGTCAATATAATTTGCACGCAGCCTGCGCTTGTGTGACGGAAATTAAAGCCCTCCCAGCTGCCAGCACCTTTCATTTCATTTCTCACCTCCAGAAGCAGCAACAGCAGCAGCAGCAGTTGGCTCTGTCTGCCGTTTGACTCAAAGGCATTTTAATGATTTTAATTAACTGCAACAACAATGCTATTATGAGGCCCATAAAACAAGCCCAGAACAGACCAGGTTAGGCATCTGCCTTTAGTCACCCAACTGGCTGGCCCCTGTGACACACCTCAGTTGACACAATAATCACATGCAGAGTTCCACTGGCGCCATCTTGCCACCTTGCTCTGCAGGGGATTTGGCGTGAAAGATGTTGTCTTGCAGTGGCTCATCATGACATCGACACTTTGTTCTATGTGCTTTGGCACTCTGGGACACGAATGAATGAAATTTTTCTTATACTTCTTTGCTATGGTAAGGAAAGGTGTAGAAAAAAGTAATAGAGGGACTTATAAAAGATGGAAGACAAAGAAGTTCCAGTACATCCATCTGCTGGAATCCACTTGAAACTGTCCAATCTACCTATAACTTCTAGAAACAGAAACCGTTGAACCATATTAGATGAACTATTTCCCAAACTCAGCAATAGATGGATGGCGTCACTAATTTGACCATTTGCTTGCCAGTTTGTTATATGGCAGCTATACAATAGATTGATGCGATTTTAATTAAACTCACACAAACTGAGTTGAAACATATAATATTCATAATTGAAAAGTATAAAGACGCTACCATCATAAAACAAATAAGTTTTTCTCACTAGAACTAGTTTTTCGACCGATTGTTCCTCTGGCAGCTATATGCTATAGTCATCCGATTTGGATTAAACTTGGCAGAATCATGTGGAAGCAAATAATACTAATAAATATCAAGTTTGGGCGCGCTTGCATTGAAAACAAAAAAGTTTTTCTTACTAAGACCTTTTTCAAAACTATCTTTTCTATAACAGCTATACTATATAGCTGTTCGATTTTCATTAAGCTTGGTGGAATTATGAAATAGCATAGAAAACCTATAAATACAAAGTTTGGGGACGTTTGTATTGAAAACAAAAAAGTTTTTCTCCCTAAAACTAGTTTTCCGAACGATCGTTTCTATGGCAGCTATATGTTACAGTCGTCCGATCTGGCCGGTATTTGTATTACAAGACTGCGCCCAAAGTTTGGTCAAGATAGCATTAAAACTGACAGAGGAGGTAGCATAGAAACTAGTGTTGGGTTGTTCATGAGTGAGTGAACAAAATTAAGTTGTTTCTCAAACTGAACAAGTGAACATGGCCTTCTTCAATTGTTCATTTTTGCAAGAGGGACATGGCTTTATGAACTCAAATCGTCATGATCAAGAATTGAATATACTTTATGTGGTCGGAGATGCTTTCAACTATGCGTTGGAAACAATTTGAATAAACCATCAGCAAGTTCAGCGTGTCTTGTTCAGTCTATCTTCTTCAATCTATCTTGTTCAGTCTGTCTTGCTTTGAGTTGTTCTTCAGTTGTTATAAAAGCTGTTCAGTATCCTTGCTCAGATTGTTGTTCTGTCTGTCTTGCTCTGTAAGCTGTTATGTATCTCTTGCTCTGTGAATTGTTCTTTCTGCCTAGCTCTGTGAGCTGCTCTGAATCTCTTGCTCTTTAAATGGTTCTGTCTTTGTGAAATGTTCTGTCGGCCTTGCTCAGTGAGCTGTTTCGTCTGTCAGTGTATTGTTCTGTGGGCTGTACCATGATACAAATATAACAGATAAGCCACTCAGCCAAATTTTGAACTAAGCGCTTTAACTAAGAGCTCGAGAGAGAGAGAGCGGAAGGGTAACCCACCTCTTTAAAATCCCCACACAACCGTTCGCCATAGACCTAGAACAAGTGAACAAGAACAACAGAGCAGGTAAACAACTGAACAAGAACAATGGAACAGGGGAACAAGAACAACTGAACAAGTGAGCAACTGAACAAGTGAGCAATTTGAGTTAGTTGACTCACTTAGACAAAAAAGAACAAGTGAACATGTTCAGTAAAATGAACAACCTTTACCCAACACTAATAAAAACAGATGGACGGACAGACGAACGGCAAGAGGGACATGGCTTTATGAACTCAAATCGTCATGATCAATAATTTAATATACTTTATGTGGTCGGAGATGCTTCCTACTATGCGTTGGAAACAATTTGAATAAACCCTCAGCAAGGGTTTAAAAACACTTTTCGCAGACACTTATTGTATTCTGCTCATTTGCAGACAGTTGTTTCATGAGCGCTCGCTTAAAAGTGTCGCTTTAAGATGTTATTTAAGGGTTTGGCTCAGTGAGAGACCATGTGTGCTTTGCATGTTTCTGGTTTTTGCAGTGAGGCTGTTCGCATTGAGCTCAATAGTAGAATGGACCTCATTCATTATTGTCATACGTCCTCTACCACGGCTTCCTAAAGTCTCTCTTATTTAAAACAAGAAAGAAAGTCGGTCAAGCCCGACTATAACATACTCTGTACCCTTAACGTCTCAGCTCGCATTTGCTCACGAGTTATACGCGCTCATCTCTAAGTTTCACTCTCTCTCTCTCTCTCTCTCTCACTAAGATTGACGTTCAATAGAATGCTGCGGTGGTGGGTGGGGTGGTGCTGGGTGTTTATTGGCCGTTTTTTGCTCATAACTTGAGTATCGTTCATCCGATCTTTATCATTCCGTTAGCAAATCGATAAATAATTTTATTTACAAGGTATCTCTAGAAGGTACGAACGATCTATCTTCAAAACTGTAGGAGATATGACGTTTTTTCCAAATTGCGGGGGCGGGAGGGGGCGTGGCAAAAATTGAAAATAAACTTGATCTGCCTGCAAGTATAAGAAATATATGCCCCATACATGTCAAACCTCTATCTCTTACCATCTCTGAGATCTCTTCGTTCATACGGACGGACAGACGGACGGACGGACGGACGGACGGACGGACAGACGGACATGGCTATATCGACTCGGCTGTTGATGCTGATCAAGAATATATATACTTTATAGGGTCGGAAATGATTCCTTCTCCCTGTTACATACTTTTGCACAAACTTAATATACTCTATGTACCTTCGGTACAGAGTATAATAAAAAGGTAGCCTCACTTTCTCTGTCGAGGACTGTTTTGACATTATGCAAAATGACTTATGCCTTCTCCAAGTCGTCAATTAATAATGCACCGATTAAGCACTATAAATTTTTTTATATTCTCTCAAAATATGAAAAAAATTCGTAAAAAATTGACTTAAGTGCTTCTTTGAACCGAAGCTTTCTAATATTTCCAGAGGTGGTTCGGCTTGAGAGGTTAAAAACTTAGAGGGTTCGGCTAATGGGACTCGTTTGATATATGCAAACATTAGCCCATCATCTGCTTAATACTGAGGTCTTCGGTTCTCTACCAACCTGTAGCCTTGCTTTATCTTTCCTAACAATCGTTCATAGCTGTCATGACTCTGGCAGCTCATTGAACATAGGCAAAGATAGCTGATGATTGAATTGTGGAAATTCATGAAATAGCTATACGATCAAACAGCCTCCTTTGTGGTGTTGTGCGTGTCTTGTTTTAGAAATGTTATTAGCAAAATCATAACTTATGGACCTAGAGCCCGCTCAAAAGTTGTATGATTAAAGTATTTATACTATTTTATAATTTAATATGGAGATTAGTATACAAAAATATATCTTCATAAGGAGTTTACTTTATTCTGTGAATCCAAAAATCGATTCAGTCTACCATATTGAACATATTAAAGTGTCCATCAACATCCATCCATAAGCATGCAAACTTTTTGTGAACCATCAACAAATATAATGACACTCCATTTATTATTTTCTTGCCTTAACACACAGATCGCAATTAATTGTTCATATTTCCAAAAAAACAAATGAGCAAAACTATTTCTTGTCTCCCCACCTCATTAATGTCTAGCATAAGCCTCCAACAATGGAAACGCGCATAAAGCATATTTAATGTTAATGGGGCCTCATTGGTAAAGTTGATTATAAATACAATGCCGTATTCTCAGGGCCAGGCAAGTGTCCTTTTCCATCCACTCACTCTACCGTTTCCTATATAATTAATGAGTTTAGTCTAAGTCTGTGGGTGTGTGTGTGTGTGTGTTGATTGGAGGAACGGAGGTGCTCAGCATTGGTTCAGGCGTCTTTCAGTTTTGCAGCTGTTATTTTATTCAAACGTTCGCCTTGAAGATAATATTGTGCACGTGCTAGATAATTGTGTAAGCTTGTCCTTGATGATTACTTTGCAGGCAAATGTATTTATTTATCTGCAGATAATTGCGAGCATTTGTCTTGGTCATGTAATCAAATATTAATGAAATTGTGCCATGGGAATTAAAATTTGATGAGGAAATGTAATGCAATTTAAAGTGTTTTGTCCGGTTTTGATATCCTGTGGGCAGGAATAGAAATTGAGTTGTTAAATTAATGAGTTTGAGTAAATATTTTATAAGGATTTTAATCAGTTCATTGCATAGTAATTAAAATGGTTAAGTATTTCTTTTGTTAGGTTCTAAGTTATGTGTATGGCAATCACCATCTTCACATAAACCAAGTTCGTTTTAGTATGTACTTTAGGATGGGAACTTTACTTGAAAGTTAAGGTAAATATCTTGAGCCAATGACTGTCTGAAATTAAAGTATGTAGCATCAACCGTTTGGTAGGGGAATTGGGACTTACAGAAATTTCCAACAAATGTTTTCAAAATGATTGAAAAAGTGTAAGAACCTTTTATATTAACCAAAACTAAACAATTTTCGCTATTGCTTTCATTTAAAGTCCACTTCCCCCGCCGGGCCATTTAAATGCACTAGCAAACCAAACTCTGGACACAAGTCATAAAGCAATGGCAAAGGAAGTGCAACCATTTCTAGCGCATCCTGGTTGGTAGTCCTCCGTCCACTCCCTTCACCAACTACGTACATCCGCCACAGAGAGCCAGAAATTGTAAATTTTCGCTGGCATACAAACAAAAGCGCGCCAGGATGTACACCCACCAGCACATGCACAGAGTTTGAGTTTTATTTGCTGTATCTATGCTTTCCAACTGGTCAATAGATTTAGCCGAAAAACCGAATGAGCAACAAATCAAGGAGCGGAAAACTTTTATTTCTGTAAAAGTTTTCCTTCATGGTTCCGGCCACATAAATAAGGCCAGCCAAATTGCAAGCATGGCTGACTCAGCGGGTTTTTTTTTGACCACCTCACAGCAAATTGATGACTGGCCCTTGCGTTAATTATTTCAGCAACGCCTCATTAAGCCCGCGCGCGCTCGCCTCCTCTACAAATCATTCCAGCCTATTGCTTTCAAGTGAATTGGATTCTGATTGTTGCCACTTCAAACTGAAATTGTGCCATCGCCTGGAAATGGAATGTCAGGGACAGGGACCCTAATGAAACCATATACCACTCCCCTCGTTTCGTACAAATGTATTTTAATTAAATGCACTTTATGGCAAAAGGAATTGGCTTAATTGGGCAACCGAGGACGGGCGGGGGGAATGGTGAGAATTCAAATGATGTGATGTGGCGGCCGCACGAACATACACTACAAAAATTAATCGGATAAAGTTCCACGCATGCATATGTGTAAAAGATTGATATTCAAGATTATTTTGTATAATTTCAAGAACGATTATTTGGCATTATTCTTAATTTATGAAAAAAATAGGTAGAGAACCAAGTCATTATGTCAGTTATTGCATTGTTAAACAATATTCAACTGTTTACTCGATCAATTTTAGTAAATAAAAAGTCGACAATCGCATACAATTCTAATAAAATCGGAGAGAAATTTCTGGTAAGGAACAGCAAGACTTATTTGGCTTAACAGAGCGCACCTGATAACAGTTTGTGAATGAAAAGCACACAATGGCACGTACGGCGATTCCTAAGAGATGGAAGATCGACTGAGAGTAGTCGATGCTCGTAAGATGGAAGATGGATGGTGGGATCCCAGTTGAGGCCACGGAGGGTAAAAATTAAAAACTGTTTTTGAACCGATTCAAGTTGGTCCTGATATTTTTGGTAATGCGGTGACCAAACACTCGACCCATATTCAAGTATTGGTCGAACTAGAGAGACCTATAAATGCTTAGTGAGATACGGATCGTTAATTTCCTTGGACCATCCATTGATAAACCCAAGAACACCCATAGCTTTATTAGAGATGACAGAGATATTAAAGCTTAACTTGGGGACAACCTCGTAAATGCGTTCAAGAGGATTATCATCAATCGAAAAGTCGTATATATACGGCTGTGTTCGATGAAAAGTCATTCATTTACACTTTTTAGCGTTTAGTGGGAGGGAATTCAGCGAACACCATGTAAGCAGAGAGTTTAAGTACAATTGAAGAAAGAGAGGGGACATCGGGTCCTTATAGGAAAAGCAGAGTTTTAGGTCATCAGCCTACATCAAAGTATGCGAATGAAGCAGGACGTGAGGGATGTCTTAAATGAACAGATTAAAAAGTAAAGGTCCAAGATAACTACCTTGAGGTACCCCAGAGAGTACGCTGATGGATTCAGAAAGCTACGAATTGAAACGGACACGCTAGAACCGGTCTGTCAAATAAGCCTTTAGCCAGTTAAGAAGGCTTAGAGGAAAAGCAAGCAGATACAATTTGTGAAGTAGGAGATCATGATTGACAGAGTCAAAAGCCTTGCTAAAATAAGTATAAATTACATCTGTCTGCAGTTTATTAATAAAACCCCTCTTCACAATAGAAGTAAACTCAAGCAGGTTTGTAGAAACAGAACGCTTTTTCATAAAGCCGTGCTGAGATTGCGAAATAATTGAGCGACAGGAGTACTGTATTTGAGATGTTATAAGCATTTCAAAAAGTTTAGGAATATCAGATAGTTTTCAGATACACCTGTAATTTGTTGCTGACGATTTCGATCCATTTTTATGAATAGGAATGACAAAAGATTCCTTCCAATCGTTGGGAAACTCACCTAGCTCAAGAGATATGTTAAACTGCCTTAAAAGCGGAAAGCATAGAGAACTTGCACAATTTTTAAGCACACAGCTTGGTACATTGTCAGGTCCAGGAGTATATGATGTTTTAAGAGCAGAAACTCTTAATCCAAAACAGTTGAATGGATGCTGTTAGAGTGGGTAATAGGACAGGGATACGGATTAATGGTACCAAAACTAGTCGATGAAACGGAATAGCATCGCTGAAAAAATGCTGCGAATAAATTGGCCAAGTCAGCATCATTACTAGCAGTTACATTATCGAGCGAAAGCGATGGAAAATAAAGTCTATTGATTAGTGAACTTTTACAATTCTCTTCTAGCTTTAAAAACTATTATTCGGTGGTGTCACGGGAATCTGTTCTAAAAAAATTCAACCCAAAACCAATTCTGGGTGTCCCAGAAATCTCTTTCGGCTGATTTCAAAACTCTCGTGCTTCGTTATGGATACAATTTTGATAATCAAAACTGATTTTGGCTGCTGTATCAATCAAAACCAACGTGCCATTGTGGCGCCATCTATGTACCTGCAAAGATTTGAGCCCAGGTCTTGTTGATTTTCAGTCTCAGTCCTTAACCTCTGCTCCTCCTAATGTGTTATTTAACTCAAGAGTAACTTTTCTAGCTTCCATGAATTCAAAATGACATAGATAACAAAAAATGTGAAAACCTTTGGGGCGAATGGACTCATATTTGATATACATATGTAAATTTTTTTCCTTTGGAGAATACGTTACATATTTTTGGATATGTGATAAAAATAGACCGAATTGCGTGTTCAGTTTTACCAACGAATCCTGTGTTCGCGGTTTATAGGCGTTCTTGTACTAGCAATTTCCTTAGAGCAGCATTGGCCATTTAGGCAAAACCAGCTTCTCCAAAATTATGGAGTTAATCTTATGAGTAAATTGCTTCATTACCAGCAGAAAAACAGGTAATTTCCTTTGAGTACTTCAGCTGAAGGCATCTTTGCGTATCGCGGTTTGTTCACCTAAGACATTTTTCGACCGAATTTAGCGTTTTCTTAGTGGAAATGACGAATTTTAATCAAGGGATTAAATTCATAATTTTGGAGAAGCTCCTGATACCCAAATGGTCAATGTTGCTCTAAGGCAATTGCTTGTACAAAGATACCCATAGCCTGCGAACTAAGGCTTCGATGGTGTATTTAAAAACGTAGTTCGGTCTATTATAATGGGTGATGTCAAATGTGGTACCCACTATCGCGGTTTTTCGATGCATGTTACCATCTCTTAAGGGCACATTTTATTGCTCAGCATCTAATATATTTAAAATCTAACAAAATTCTATAGAGTGGTTTTCCATTGATTCCATTTTCCAAGTTAGACAACTCTATGGGCGGGGTACTAACCACTTGTCCATTGGAGGCGGGAATTTAGTATAACAATTGTGGTGACTCCCTTCATCTTTGGTGAATTTTCCAAAATTTTAGCTCTCACCTTTTTAAACCAGCAACAGATGTTGTAGTATTAATGTGCCCATTAAACGCGAACTTGATGTGATCAAGAAAAACTGGGTATGAGGTGTTGCTCCCTGATGCCTCTAGTTTCATAATTTATTGATCCCGTTCCCAGGCATTAAAAAAAGTTGAATTTTGTGGTACTGTGTAATATGTGAAAATATGTACAATGTTCACTTCTAAAAGAAAGCAAGAAGAATATCTTTGAAGAGAAGTACCACAACAACTGAACTGAAGTGCTGCGCATCACGGTTGCGGCCGTTGCTGCGCATATTCTATTTATACGATGCTGCTTATAAATAGACTATTGTCCATTAGTTCATTCCCAAAATTTGATGATCGATAAATAATACGGATTACTATACGTATTTGTCTAAAAGGTTCGGACATGAAGAATATATCTACACCATAAGATCATAGATGCTTCCTTCTTATTTTTACAAACATTTTCACAATCCCATTATACTCTTTGTACCGTTGGTAAAGAGTGCAAAAAGACATCCCTTTTTGTGTTTGAAGGTAAAAATGGTACTTTGTAACTAGTTTTGCTTTCTTTTATTTAATTATGGTAGAAAGTGATTTGAAAATCCAATTGAATACATTTTACTGTGGGTCTTGGAGACCACCAAATCCTCTTTCCTTCCTCCATACCTCGTTTGAATTCACTATTAGGCGTCGCAATGGGCCATAAGGCCTCTGGGTTATCTTGGCCTCAGCAGCTCCTCTCGAGATGGACTCTTAGAGACGTCTGCAGCTTCCGTTTGAATACGGGGATTTTTTGGCTCAGAACGTCTGCAGCTTCCGCATCTAACATAGTTTAGGAACGTCTTTAGCTGTTCTAGCTGTTCTATTTATAAAGTCGAAAATATCATGCATGGCTTTTAAAAATTGTTCCTTTCGCTCGCGTAAGATTTCGCCCTTTTGAAAAGGTTATAAGGACCATGTTTAAGCTCCGCTCGTGATCCATGCTGAATCATTAGTCTCACTCTCACACGTAGTACCATGGATAAAATGCATCTCTTCGTTCAAAATGTGCTCGCTTCGTCTAAATTAGGTCTTACGGACCGACAGGGCTATATCGACTCGGCCGTTAATGCTGATGAGGAATATGTATACTTTATACCAACAAGATACGGCCATTACCCTTAACAGTAAGCACGATTGTAAAGACTGAAACAAGTTTTGCTTAATTTTGTCTGTCTTTAATGTAAATTTTTATTCACTTTTCATTTCAAAAGGCACTTCATATGAATCAAAGACATACAAATGAACCTTCTGCAATAATATTAGACCTTTCAGTGGGGGATATGCTTGAGTAGTTACACAATGTAAGCCCAATTCAATGCCACATTTCTGACAGTGCAGATTTCGAAAGACTTCACCATTCAAGCTGGATTTAGGTTCCCTTTCATGAATTAAGTTCCAACCATCTTTTAGTATTAAATCGTAGTGGGTTTCTTCAATTTTAAGGCTGCGTTCGCTTATCACATTACCGCAATGGCGGCAGGCGTAGGCTGACTTTAAATTGGACATTTCTAGGAAATAATAATGATAATAACAATATCGTTTTGTTTGATGTACTGTTCTGTGAATGAAAGATTGTTTGTGTGGCCCCAAAAAGTGTGCTACGAAATTGTTATTTGTTTTTTTTTTTTTAGGGTTTCACGTTACAGAGAAATGTTTCCATTGTTCACATTTAAACGCCACTTCTCCACTGTTCCATTGTCAAAGTCAACATCAACCTCTCATCGTCATCCTCATCATCAGTTTCATTGGTTTGCTGGGCACTTATTACGCATACGACATGTGGCACACTTGAAGGTACATGTGTAATTATAGCTAACAATGTCCTGTTGCTGTCCCTGTCTCTGTCCCTGCCCCTGCCCCCGTGTGTGTGTGTGTCCTTGAGTGTCATATAGATGCCAACAAATACTTGTTGCACTTTCCGTTTGATGGGGGGTGGTGGGTGAGGGGGTGAAGTGGTGTCATGGCATGTGCTCTCTTTGTGTGTGTTCGCTGACCGTAAATATCAAGTAATTTTCTGCAATTTTTCTGCGCTGCCAATTGATTTATGGCTCTTGTTGCTATTGCTCCCTTCTCCCCCTCTTCGCTTTGTTATGTGCAAAACAAAAGGCAAGCCAAAGTGAGCGCTGTCCTTCGGCAAAAATATGGCGCTTCTGGTTGGTGGTTTGTGGTCTCTGAGCCCTGTCAAGTGGTCACCATGCACAGCTACGGCTATCGCATGGGTGGGCGTGGCCGTTTAACAAGAAAATTCGTTTAGGGTATGCCATTTACATTTTTGTGAAAATAATTTCCATTTGAAAAGCTTCCAATTTGAGTTTAATAAGGCGTTACGCATACGCCATGCGGTGCTGCCCAGCTAGGTGGCCGCTTAACGTGCAGCTGAAAATGTGGGTACAACATGATTTTTTCATTTTCTATGTAAATGGAAAATGTGTGTGTGTGTCTGTGTGTGACTGTGTGTGGTAATTAGGCTCTTAAGTGCGGCAGCATTTTAATGGGGCATGTCAAGCATATTAGCTAAAAATAGGACAAGCTTAAAAGCAGAAAGTGGAAAAATAAGCACAAACTCTGGAGAGAGAGAGAGAGAGGAAATGAATTTACTAACATAAATTGAGGAACCTAAAAAATTCAAAAACTGTGAAAGCTTAAAGCAGCGATTGTCACGCCTGGTTCGCAGGGGACGAACACATTAAGCTATTCACACCGATACGAGCCAAACGCATGCTGAAATTTGTGCCATGAGAGCAAACAGCTTTTCAGTCGCTGGCCAGCGGTCGATGAAGTAGGTTAGAGCTGGCTTGCGTAGCTTTATTTATGCACACGCATACACTCTCACTTTGTGGCCTCGCTCTTCGAGAGAAAATGGTACCCTAACCGAGACTGTTCTTGAAGTGTCAATTTTAACCCGTTCTTCTGAACAGTTTCGACTTATTTTCGTGACGTATTTCCAAACATTCACGAGTCTTTTACGATTTTGTTATTGTAAGTTCAATAAACCACGTTTTGAGCATTTCTATGAGTCATTTTCGAGTCTTGTTTCAATCGGATGTGAAATTAAACTCTTTTAATGATCAAAATGGCTCGAAAATTACTCATCTAGGTGGATTTTTTGTTGACTTAAAGCTTTTGCCGAACTTCGGAATGACCAAACGGCCTATTCTGTTCATCTTGAAATCATTTTAAGCATCCGTTTAAAACCAAAATATTTTGCGGGATCTTTAAAAGTCAAAAATCTAAATTACACTCTAAGGGGTGTGCTGGAAATCTCTAGAGATTTTGGCCTCGGTTGGTTTGCAAAACGCTCGAAGAATCAGTCGGTGACACAGAAATTTAAGAGATTTAATTTTCTTATATGAAAATCCAGTTAAAAGGGTTTGTGTCTAAGAAAGATGTTCCCAACAAAGGACTTGGCTAAGAAAGACTTCTAAGGCCCTATGTTAGCTGCCCTAACCTACCATTCCAAGCAGTGCACCTGGGAGAGTTTTCATGATTTTAAGAATTTTTGTCTGGAAGTCCATACAATGATTTGGTAGTCTGATGTCCAGTTTACATCACCATGTTTTCGAGTTTCGAGCCATCAGTGTGATGGCCCTGACTTTGATTCCACTCTTTTTATAAGATGGGATAAAGACAAGGAAGGGAGAATTTTTTGTGGGACTGTAGGTAGCAGGGTGTTCCCATTTAAGAGGTTTTGTCGCTTCTTTATAATAGTGAGAAGCACACCAAAGCTGTATATTGGGGGGTGTTTTGAAATACTCTAGAGATTTTGTCTTCGGTTTGCTTGCAAAACGCTCGAAAAATCCGTTGGCGTCACAGAATTTCAAGAGATATCACTGTCTTATTTGAAAATCCATTTAGAAGGATTGTGTCCAAGATATGAACCGGGACACAATAGATCAGTATTGGTCGCAGTGCGCTATTTCCCCAACAACGAACTAACTAAGATATGAACCATTATCTCTATCTTATCTCTAAAAACGGTTGCCACTCCAGCAAAAACAATTTCCCATTTTCTAGTTATGAGTTAATTTGATGTTTAAATGATTTTTGGAAAAAACCAACTCCTCAAACAGGGTTGGTTCTCTTGCAAACAAAATTTTCCCATTTCTAGTTATGAGGTTTGTTTAAACTTGAACATGAGACTCGACCACGATCCACGCCTAGCATTAAATATCATGTAATTCCTAGGGTTGCTGACAAGGGTCAGACACGCCACTTGAAAAGGTTATACGGTGGGAGCCACTTAATATCATAGCTAGTAAATAACTCTCAACCCTATTTTCAGATCGCTCTGCTCAAGTCACTGATCGAAAAAGCAAAGAAAACCGAACTGTTAACGCGTTCGGTCGGACAGCAACCCCTTAACAGGCCCAAGTCAGTCAATCGGTCATAAACTGTGTGCTTCTCGAAGACCAAAATGTCAAAATGTTAGTTAAAAAGGTTGTAGACTTTATCGTGCTGTGGATCTTAGCATAAGCTGAGAGAGAGAGAGTCAGTGCGAGAGAGAGCGCATAAAGTATGTCGCACACATACATATTGTTAGCCAAGGTGCGTGTTGTTTGCCAAAAGGGCCGTGACAGAGTTGAGAAGAAAAAAAGTCGGTCAAGCCCGACTATAACATACTCTGTACCCCCCAAAGTTTGTATATATGTGATCAATTTAAGTTAGAACCCACACAAAGTGGCAAAACAGCCATAAAGTGTGTGAAATGCTGCCCATCGCCGTTGCGGCTGGTGCTACCCATCTTAATTGATTGTTTTCCTTATAGCTCGACTATCGTTCATCCGATCTTTATTATTGCTTCGGCAAATCGATAAATAATCTTGATTACTAAATATCTTTAGAACGTACAAACCATCTATCTACAAAACTGTGAAGGATATGACGTTTTTTCCGAATTGCGGGGGCAGGAGGGGGAGTGGCAAATATTGAAAATAAACTTGATCTGCCTGCAAGTACAAGGAGTATATGTTCCATACATGTCAAACCTCTATCTCTTACCATCTCTGAGATCTGTGAGTTCATACAGTCGGACAGACAGACGGAAATGTCTATATCGACTCGGCTGTTAATGCTGATCAAGAATATATATACTTTATAGGGTCGGAAATCATTCCTTCTCCCTGTTACATACTTTTGCACAAAATTAATATATTATAGGTACCTTCGGTACAGAGTATAAAAAGCGAAAATAAAGTTTGTCTCTCCTTTCACAACCAAAGAATAGCAAAGACCTTTGCTAAAGCTTGTTTTTGTCCATCTTTTCAATGCGGTCGCGGGAAAGCTGTCGTTTTTTGACAAAGGCAAACGTGGGACCGATTTTTGAGACCTCAGCTGTATTCCTTTCACGACTGTGACTTACACACAAATCCTTAGTTAAGATTAGAGAGGAGAAATTTAGAATAAAATCAAGATCGCTCGCAAGAGTGAGTCATTATAAATACAAATTTACAACCATGCTCATTTATAGGTGTATTACACAGTACAACACAAAAACAAAACCCCGGTATGAGACCGTTCAATTACACTGCTCGCCACTTGAATAGGACACCTCTAAAGTCGATTTTCTATAGTTAATTGCCGCTAAACCAAGCCATCTAGGAAAATAATTTTTGTTTTCTTATAAAGTTTATTTAAATGTAGTAATTAGACGAAAATTACAAAATTATTCAAAAGTTGTAAGTATACAAAAAACATAGTTAACCAATAAGTAACAAATTTTGGAGTCTTCATTTTGCACCACTTGAATAGGACACTTTATCTAAAAACCATTTAAGAATATTTCAATCCTTTTCAAATAACAATATTACTTAAATAAAAAATTACTAACATGTTTTTAAACCAAAAAAAGTTTTTAATAGTGTGTTGAGCCTCCTTTTTTCTCCAAAACCTCACACATTCGGTCTGGAAGGGATGCATACAATTCTCCCAAATAATTCAACGATATCGAGCCCCATGCTAATTTGATAGCTGCAATTAGTTCGGGAACGCTCGAATATTGCTGACCTGATCCATATACTTCACGTGTTAGCCATCCCCACACATTCTCAATGATATTCAAGTCCGGTGAATAGGGTGGCCAGTTTAATAACTCCACGTTTTGGCTCGCTATATACGATTTAACAATCCGGGCCGTATGTATAGGGGCATTATCATGTTGATAAATCCATTTTAGATTTGCAAAAAGAGTTTGGAAGTGTGGAAAGGCCTCTTTCAATATACCATTATAACACAACACATTCATGGTGGTTGGAATAAATTTAAGCTCACAGGTGCCATAATAGGAAATGGCCCCCCATACCATAATACCTCCAGCACTGCTGTGCAACTTATCAAGATGGTGTGGTTCTTTTCGAAGATCATAAAAATAGTAGCTGTAGCCATCGGGGCCCTCCAAATTAAACTTTTTTTCGTCCGAAAAGACAACACGTTGCCACTCCGAAGTCCAGGTGACATGTGCGCGCGCGAAATCAAGGCGTAGTAACTTCCGAGCCGGGTTAAGAGGTGGCTTCTTCTTGATTTTTAGTCTCTTCAGTTGTGTAGCATTATTAATAACACGACGCATGGTTGTCAAACTTGCTTTAACGTTGAATTTTTCCCTTATCTTGGCCAAAAAGTCGTGCGAATTGGAAGCTTCTCTTAATATAATTCGCTTGTCCGCGATGGTAAGCACACTGTGGGTGCGGCCCTTCATGTTTTTACCATAATTAGACTCATTATTTAAAAAATTTGTTATGGCGTGACGGCTCCTGTCGACTTTTTTTTTGCTATTTTGGCAATAGAAAGGCCAGAATCCTTGTAAGCTTGGATTTTTCCTTTCTCCGACTCAGATAATGAAGTGCCACGCCCCATTTAAATTTTTTTAAATTTTATGTACACTTCAATTAAAGCAAAAAGTTTAAGTAAACCAAAATTTGTGTGCACGTGTCGACGATACCGACCAAATAAAATGCATGTTCTATTCAAGTGGCGCAAAAATTCCATTGAATTTTTGCGAATGCTCACATAAAGTGCAAACAACTTTATAACGGTTCTATTCCAAAACTTGGAATATACCAGAAAGAGCGAAGAATGCTTGCACAAAGATAATATGCAAAAAATACCGTTATTCTACCATTTGGTTTTCGAGTTACGAGTACTTTTAAAGAGAGCATACAGGGTGTCCTATTCAAGTGGCGAGCAGTGTATGATAAAAGGGACCTCTGTAAGCATCACCTCATACCGAGTTTTTCAAATAATGCCTCGGTTCGTGTTTTATGGGTACTTTTGTACCTGCAACACACAACGACAACAATTTTAACTTAGTTTTTAAGGGTTTAAGATAAAAATATTATTTTATACAAGGTTATTAGAATGTTTTTGATGAATTTCAAATTATAGTTCAAATTAAAGTCATATTCTCCAAAAATAAAATTCAAAATTTAAAAATATTTTCGAGCCAGTCATAAAGCATAACTTGGCAGCCCTTAGTCTGTTTGTTGGTACACAGATGGCGCCAGCATAGATAGATGGCGCCAGCTGAGGTTGAGTGGCAAGTTGGTTTTGGTTGATTAGGCAGCTTTCGGTTTGTTTTGTGAACTACATTTAATATTAAAACAAATTAAATATTTGATTCATTTGATGCAACCTATTCAGAAAAATTATGTTGTTGACATTTCCGAAAATAATGCTGCTTATCAAAATTGTTTGGATGATGAATTTTTCTAAGTCTCCTAGCAAAACACCGTTTGAAACCAACTTAAAGACATTTCTGGGTTGCAATTTGATTGAAAGAGATATCCGTGGCACCTCCGTTTATGAGAATTTCCTTTCTGGTTATGGAACAAATTTAAAAAGTCAAATGCCCTGATACAGCTTTTACTCCTTAATCCTTTTCTGTTTAACTGTTTATGAATTCTCCTCATAATGTCGAGGATTATATAACATGTTTATTGCCCACCCGAACCCAAACCCCCAAGCCCCATCCCATTTCATCTCATTTCTTTTTACCACTAACAAGCTGGCTCTGCTGGGCTCGTAATTTCAAACCGTTGGCACTGACCACAACGCCGACTGCGAGTGTGTTGGGAATGGCAGCCAGCAGCAACCGCAGAATAACGCATCGCCATCGCATAGGGTTGACCTTTAGGGCCACCAGCTAGGCACAGCAAAACCAGCCACGACATTAAAATGCAAGCCATGTGCAATGAGGAGGAGCAAGTGTGCAGCATTTTCTTTTTTCCAACTGGTTTTATTTATGGCACCTGGGAGATTTATGCTGGGGTGGTCCCTTATTAAGCATAAATTAGTGCCTCTGTTGCCGCTTCTTCAATTTCGGGGGCATTTTACATTCAGTTTAAATATAATCAAATTTAGTCACTTTGAAGTCACTCAAGCTAATCGCATTTAAGGCAATCAAATAAAAACACACACAACTTAATCTTAAATCTGCATTTACAACACAAAAAAGGAAACAAATTGGAAACAAATTAAATGTCAGGTCAGATCGACTTGTGGATACCTGAACAAAATAGTTATACAAACATGAGCTAAGTTTCCCTGTTTAAATGGCAAAGAATGCAGTTAAGATTCTGTTTTCTAAAGTTGTCCATTTTATTTTGTATAGATAAGGAAGAAAATTCCCTGCCCATTAAAGCTGCCGATTTCTGGTTATGTAAAGAGATATTTTCTTAGTTGGCTGAAATCTGGTATGAAACAATATTGAGCTAATTGGGAAATAATTTTGGCACACTTTCGACTCATACGTATTTTCGATACCAATATACCCCATTTCTCGTCCACAACAGCTTTCCTGGGTATGTACACAAAAATGAGAAGCATTTTCCATTAACGCATTACACGCTCCACTAGCAAAAACACAGAGGCTCCAGGCCGACTTCTGATGCCTTCTGGGACAGCTTCGTTTTCTTCATCATTCTCATTCACTTGTGTAAACCAATAATGTATGCAAATCCAATTTTGCGCTCCATAAGCTTTATTAGATGCCAAAGTTGTCACAGGCCTCTTACTGGTATGGCCTGCTTGGTACATATATACAGGGTATGTGAAACAAAAGGAAGCACAGCAAAACTCACTCAAACGTGGCCAGGTGAAGGCGTTGCTCTGAGGCCAGATAATCAGCAGCAGAAGTCAATCGATTTCTGGTTACCAGAAAAGCCACACCACAACACGTTCACGTAGCAAGTAATGACCTGGCCAAAGTTATAAGTTGGCAGCATTTCTGTATGGGACACACACACACACACACACACATAAAAACGACAGCAACGAACGTAGGTAGGAAATCATTTTCATTTTTTGTGCTAGCTTAGCAAAAAAAAAAGTGAGTTATAGAACATGTTGACCTAAAAGGATGTGCTGTAAAACATGAGCAAAATTTAAGATAATATTTGTTTGACGGTGGCAGCACCGAAAGCCTTAAAGAGGCTAAAATTTACTAAAAGTCATATTGCATATCTCAGGTCTTTGAAGCAGAAGACTTAAATTAATAGAAAAATTTTCATTTTGATTAATTTTTATATGTAGAAAACCTATCAACTATACTGAGTGAGTCAAAAAACACACTTTCAGTTTAGTTTCTGGTTCAAGGCACAACTTAAAGGACCCACAAAAGATTTTAATACCCTGTACCTATTGTAAATAGATAAAAGGGGATCATGAAGTTGTGTAAAAGTCAACTGTGACGGTGAACACTGATGAATGATTTAATTGATCAGTTATGAGGTGAGACAATTCATTTTATGATAGTAAATTTAAAGGAGTTCTTAATTTAAACTCAAAGGTTGATATTTGATAGACTTGGCCTAGAACCGTACCGTCTAAAAAGTAAGAGCTTTGGGCAGGTTTGCTCAAATCTCTATAACTTAGCCGTTTATCCATAGATTGTCCCAAACGATAGCTTATTTTAACGCATACTAAATATATTTTTATCAGGGAATCAAACCGAATCGTATTTCGGTTCCGGTTCCAGTTCGGTAAAAGGTTCTGTTTTGGTTCTAATAATATTTCGGTATTCGGTTCCGTACCGGTACCTGCTTTCTTATTTCGGTATACCGGTACGTACCAGTATGAACCGGTAAAATATGAAGAAAGAGCGGTCATTGGTTATGCATTCATTCGATTTCTTAGCAATGACTTACTAAAAGTTATACGCTTACTTGCCTTTCGCAAAGGCCACACAATTGTGGAAACTGTGTAGAGTTTTCTTTATTTTTATAAACGAGAGTTTTTTCAGGTTTCACTATTTAAACACGGTTTTCTATTTAGAAACCTCTATACGTGTTTTTTCTCTTCACGGTTTATCGATATGAATTTTTCTTTCTGTCTCTCTGTCTGTCTGCTTGTCATTTTAATTACAGCTTCTGTCTTCGTCCATCTTCTACTATCTACTGCGTTCTACTCTCGGTTTCGTCATCGTCCATTCTCTATACAGTGAGACCGTCATTCGATTTCATACCAATACCATAACAATTAAATATCGATACATTTATACATCTTGGCGGTAATTTTCAGATAATTCCAAAGACTTCAATTTGGACAACGTTTTAAGCTCACGATTGATGCCATAAATCAGTTTTGTAAAAATACTGAACTATTTGTAGTGTCCTGCTTCTAAAGTATTTGTGCTGCTTTCCTCATTAAGTTTTAAGTTGAACAGAAATGGATAACACAAGTACTTTTTAGTTTCGAGGTTAGCTTTAGCATGACATTATGATGTGGGCCTAAGAATAAAGGATGCAATATTTTTCAAGAGACTGGTATCGTATTTTTCTACTTTACAATACAAAAGTTTTGAAAGACCAGACTCCTTTTTGTTGGAAAGTGCTTAAAAGTCCCCCAAAACTAAGTGTCAGCTTTGAAGTTTAGTCGTTGCACTCAGAACCGAAACTGTACCGGTACAATGTTTAGATTCTTTTCGATCTTTTAGGTTCCAAAAATATCGGTACTCGTATACCGGTACACAATCAATTTCAAATATCGGTTCCAGTTCCGGTTCTGGTTCTGAGTTTTCATCGGTTCTTTTCGGTATACGGTTCCGGTTCTGGTTCCGGTTTGATTCCCTGATTTCTATGGTTATGACAATAAATAGGCCCGAAAATGTTTTTAAAATTTTCCTGAATTATTAAAAAACAACATTCAAATAAATAAAAATAGCTCAAAAACAATTAAATTTGAGTGTGGACATAAGAGGGTGCATTTGATATATGGAAAATTGTAAGGTCATATTAAAACTCGCTTATACAATGCGTTTTGGTGTAAAAAAGGGTATAACAAAACAAAAATTTAATTAAATGAGTGTTAGTGTCTGCGAATTGCATTCTATGTTTAACACTCATACGTACTGTTGCTCTTGCTTAAATTTTAAAATTTTAAGTAGTTGGCGTAGACTTGGTTTGAAGTTATAACGAAAGGTACCAAGACCATCGATAAAAATTGTTCCTAATATACCCAAGACAATATGTAAATAAGATTTACTTAATATATATTTATTCGAAGTCGTATATTACTACCAGGGCTGCAAGCCCAAAAATTTTTTCGGAACCTCCGGTTTGCAGGTTCGAACCAAAATTTAACAACGGTTAAGTTTCGGAAATTTGTGGTTCGAGGTTTTAAGGGCTTTGGTTTTGGTGCGAACCTTGGTTCGTTGCACGTTTTACCCAATATATATAAAGTTACAATACAATACACAAAAAAAAAACGAGAAGGCCAAGCTAACTTCGTCTGTGCCGAAGTTTTTATACCCTTGCAAATGCAAATGTCTAAGTTTAAGAACTCTTACATAAAAATCAAAAAATTGTGTAACTAAAACCTATTTTCCGACAGATAAACGTCTGTAAAAAGTTTTTCTCACTAAGACTCAATTTCCGACCGATCGGCCCTATGGCAGCCTTAAGATATAGTCATCCGATTTCGGCCCAATTTTGCGAATCTATTTGAAAGCATATAAAATAAGTCATCAGCGAGTTTAAGGACGCTAACAAAACTAAACAAAAAATTGTTTACCAAGACTCATGTTCGACCGATCGGTCCTATGGCAACCATACGATATAGTCACCCGATGTCGATCAACTTTTTCAAATTAGTTTGAAAGCGTTTAATATTAATAATCACCGACCTTAAGAAGGATTTACTTAAAAACAAAAAACTTTTTCTCACTAAAACCAATTTTTCGACCTATGGTTCCTATGGCAGCTATAAGATATACTCATCCGATTTTGACCAAAATTTTCAAATCTGTTTGAGAGTAGATAATATTATTAATGACCGAGTTTAATCACGTTAACATTGGAAACAAAAAAGTTTTTCTCACTAAAACCCATTTTTCGACCTATGGTTCCTATGGCAGCTATAAGATATAGTCATCCGATATTGACCAAAATTTGCAAATCTGTTTGAAGGTATATAATATTATTAATGACCGAGTTTAATCACGTTAACATTGAAAACAAAAAAGTTTTTCTCACTAAAACGCATTTTTCGACCGATGGTTCCTATGGCAGCTATAAGATATAGTCATCCGATCCGGTCGGTTCCGACATATTAGCAGCGTGCAGTAAATAGAAGACTCTGTGCAAAATTTCAGCTCGATAGCTTTAAAACTGAGAGACTAGTTTGCGTAGAAACAGACGGACAGACAGACGGACAGACAGACAGACGGACAGACAGACAGACGGACGGACAAAGCTCAATCGACTCAGCTCGTCGCCCTGATCAAGAATATATATAGTTTATGGGGTCGGAAATGAATCTTTCTATGCGTTGCAAACTTCTGGGCAAAATTATAATACCCTTTGCAAGGGTATAATAAGATCAGGACAACAAGATAAGACCCTTAAACGTCAAACAGCACATAAGCACACATACATGCATATGCAAACATGCGTACATACAAATGTACATGCAAAATATGCATGTATGTATGTATATGTGTGCTGTTTGACGATCAAGGGCAGAACAAAAAAGCGCATGCTTTTCCTTTGCTTTCGCAGATATCGCACACATGCACAAAAAAACTTATGCGAGTTTAAATATATTAATTTGTTATTTATTAATTTTTTATAATTTTACAATTTAAAATGGAAGATATAAAACTCGTTGAGCTGCTAGAAAAACTTGACATTGACAATTTGGTGTACGAAAAATTAATTGGTAAGTTTTGTATTGAAATAATTATTCTTCTCAATATACTAATTTTACAATTTTTCTAGACGACCGCCTTAATTACATTTCTTCCAGCAAGAAAGAGCAGATTTGTCCAGAAAGATAATTGTCATAATAATTGTAATATGTATTATAAAAATATAGCTTTGATATTATAAAAATAAAGCATTGTTACTACAATAATACCCTTTTGATATTTAGAAAATATAAAAAAAATATATAAAACTATGTCCTATAGGTATTTTGAAAATATAGCTTTGATACTATAATAATATATCATTGATATTAAAAAATATCAAATTGTTAATCTGAAAAAATATCACTTTGAGGTTTTCGAAATGTCAAAGTGATATATTCGAACATATCATCTGGATATTTTTCAGATGAAGGCCGATTTGATACAACAAAATACCAGATTGATACTAAATATTGTGATCTTTTTTTTCTGTAAGAAAAAAATTCGGACATTTATGCCAATTATCGAGCAGTATAGATGACTGACACAATGTTTGTATTTTTTCCAAACTTACTAATTCTGCAAAATATTGCTCATGCTTTCTCGTATGCACTTTTATCAGTCTTTCACTCACAAAATTGAGCATCGGTTCGGGTTTATTCGCCTCTCTTGGAACTTTTTTCATAATAATTTGATCTAAAATGCCTTTATGTCTTCCAATTTTTGGCGCGTGGCTAGTGTTGTCAATTTAGCTATTTTTCCCACCAAATATCGATTGTTAAAAATGCTAAAACTTAACAGAGATTAATGTAAAATAGCTAAACAATGTCAAATACATAGCTAGAATTACAGGTACCGGCAGAACTGAATAGTTTCCGGCTTTCGTGCTTACAAAATAGCTATATCTGGTGGAAAAAATAGCTAAATTGGCAACGCTGCCTGTGGCACACACTTCTGTTTGTATGAATGTATGTACTTTTATTGCTGGACAATTCGGCTGACATGTTTCTGCAGTAGCATGCACCGAGTTGGTTAGATTAGCGCATATGCGTTCGGAATGGGTTCGAGTTCATCCATTTTCGTCCTCGTGGTTCGGTTCAGAGTAAAATAAAAGTCGGAATTCCGGGTTCAAACTACATAATTTCTACTATTCTGCACTGTTAACTTCAAGATGAAATCAAGTTTTTGCCGTACACTAAGAGGCTAACAGGATATCTTTTAAATGAGGACTCACACGAACTGAACTGAAATGCTGCGCATCACGGTTGTGGCCGTTGCTGCGCATAGTCCATTTTTACCGTGCTGCTTATAAATAGACTATCGGCCATTTGATCATTCCCAAACTTTGAGAGTTGATAAATAGCTCTATCGACTCGCTTGATCAAGATTATATCTACTCAATAGGGTCAGAGATGTGTCCTTCTAGTTGTTACATACATTTGCACAAACCCATTATACTCTTTGTACCTTTGGCAAAGCGTATAAAAAGACATCCCTGTGCAAGAAAGAGATTATTTGAAAATCAAATTGGATACAATTTACTGTGACCCCCTTCTTTTCCCCAATTCTCCTTTTTAATCCACTATTATACATCACAATGGGCCATAAGATCTGATATTGGCCTTAGCCGATCAGCTCTTCTTGAGATGGACTGTCGCTCTTAGGGACGTCTACAGCTTCTGTTTCAATACAGGGACTTTCTCGTTCAGAAACTAACAACAAAGTTTTTAGAACGTCTTTTGCTGTCCGTCTATTTAAAAAGTCGAAAATATTATGCAGGGCTTTTGAAAATTGTTTATCTCGCTCGCGAAAGAGTTCGCCTGATGAAAAGATTAAAAATACCTTTCTTGGTACCCCGCTCGTGGTCCATGCTGAATTCAGCCTGCAAGCCTGAAGTCTGAGCCCTTGCAAGTGTCTTAAAACTTTGACAGGGATGAGTTTAACTTTGTTTCGTTTAACGTTTCGTTTTATTTTTGCTTTCAAGTTTAATAAAAATCAAAATGAATATTTTTATTTCATTAGAGCCCAGAAAGTTTTTATATTTTTCTCTGCTTCAAGTGTTCAAGTGATTTTATTGCGGGGGGGGGCAGAAATGGAAATTTCTTACGACTCGTATTATTGTGTTATTAAATTTTTGGGTAAATTAATGATCATCAAATTGATTGTTGGCCTTATGTTATTTGTTTATTCTGTTGGCCAACTCCCGTCATCCATCATGAGCCAAAGCCCGACTGTCTTTCAATTGTGTTAGGCATATATTACGCGTTGAGGAAAACCCATTTCTCTGTTTACTTATGCACGCGGCATACTTACCTATATATGTATTCGTATGTATGTACGCTCACTTATATAAGGGCTACGTGTCCTGCAGGTAGACAACAATAACAGCAACAATGTTTCGCTCAAATAAACTTTGTCTCTGATGCCTCTGATGATGATATACGAGTGGGCGGGCGGCACGGCAGTAAGGCAGTGGCATTATCATTCCCATTCCTCATCCCATGCCCATGCCCATGCCGAGCAACACATACGCCTGCGAACGTGCCTGGGCTTTATGTGAGTTCCTTCTGGTTGGCTGTTGCTGCGCAAAATCCAAACTAATAATGACATTTTGCAAATTATTCCACATCGCAGCCTGCTTGACACACTGACACTGTGGAGCAGGAGCCACTGCCACTGACATAGCCAGAGCAGCCTGGGAGTTGGGGGTTTTTAGGTGTGAAATTTATTTGCTGCGAGGACATTCATGTCCTCGCTGTGGCGTATGTGTTGCATAAAATTTTTATTCTCTTATACCCTGGCAAGACCGCAAAGTACATGGACTGGATAAGGACCCCAAGATTATGATATAATGAAACCATTTTTAACAATGGTTTGAAAATAAAAATTAATTTGAAAAATTTATCAAATTATATGTATGTTTTGTTATAATTGAGAGTATTAGCTAGTCCGTGTTGCTTTCAATTCCTTGTTTTCTACTTATTATACGATGTCAGTCGTAGAGAATGGAAATGTTTGCCCATGGCCATTGAATTTATGGTTCTGATCCAGCTGATTGCATAACATTTATTCATGTCAATTAGCCAGCACCCACAACAACATCCGAAAAAGCTGCTGATGCAGCTGCGTCCTCTTCTCTTTGTTTTGCCATTCAATCCTAGTCTACAAATTGCAAATGTCATTTTGTGGGCATTTTAAATAAAATCCACAAAATGCTGAAAAAATAATATAAATTTGTTTTGTTTATTTGTTGGGCAGCCATAAATTAGATTTATGTGGGGTTTTGGCTGTTTGAACTCAATTTGTTTTACGTAGGCTCCGATTTTAAAACCATATATGTATATGTCAGTTGAAATATTAAATGAAATTACGAGTTGAAGTCGTTGACTATATTCAAGCATCATACAGAATTAGTAAACAACTTCTTTCATCTAATAAATATACTGTTGCTAAAAGCTGCTTACTTTATACCTGATATTTTCCATAATTTTTACTCGATATTGAAAAGAAACTTATTTGAAATTAACTATTTCTACCTATACAATCCTGCAAATTTTCCTTTGATAAATAAGATACATTTTCATGATGTTGTTGAGAATGTGTATTACGAAAAAGGGTTTTATTTGGCTGAAAGTTTCTGCCAGGAGGTTTTTGTGGTCGCTGATTACGAATTTGAAGTCGAAATTCCGAAAAACAAAATGGCGGATTCAATATGGCGGAAAATTTCTTCAAAAACATATTTGATTTGGCTGAAAGTTTGTACTCTGGGGTTTTCGGGGTTGCTGATTATGAATTCAAAGTCAAAATTTAGAAAAACAAAATGGCGAATCAAATATGGCGGACAATTTATTCAAAAACATATTTGATTTGGCTGAAAGTTTGTACTTGGGGTTTTTCGGGGTCGCTGATTATGAATTCGAAGTCAAAATTCAGAAAAACAAAATGGCGGATCCAATATGGCGGACAATTTCTTCAAAAACATATTTGATTTGGCTGAAAGTTTGTACTCGGGGGTTTTAGGGGTCGCTGATTACGAATTCGAGGTCAAAATTGAGAAAAACAAAATGGCGGATCCAATACGGCGGACAATTTCTTCAAAAACGTATTTGATTTGGTTGAAAGTCGGTACTCGAAAGTTTTCGGGGTTGCTGATTACAAATTCGAAGTCAAAATTCAGAAAAACAAAAATGGCGGATCCAATATGGCAGACAATTTCTTTAAAAACGTATTTGATTTGTTTGAAAGTTTGTACTCGGGGGTTTTTGGGGTTGCTGATTATGAATTCAAAATAAAAATTCAGAAAACATAAAACATAAACCGAAAAACATAAATTTTGTTTACTCATTTGCATTTACAAGAACTTTAAATTCGATAAATTTTCTAAATTTTGCAAAAAAATTTTGTTTTTTTTTCTACATTTGTGCTCTTAGCATTAAAAGCAGTCACCCTATTACTTTTTTTGTCTGAAAACAAAACTTTCGGCCAGGTTTTTTCGTTTTCTTTACAACTTTTCAATCGGTGCAAAAACAAAAAAAATTATGCGAGTATAAGCGGAGGCAGCTTCGGAAAACATCGAAAAACTCGTTTATCGATAATATCTCGATAGCTTTTCGACAGACTTTTTCCATCTCGATTTTCGTGCTCGGCGGGCCAAAATAGGAGGAGAGTGCTGTCGAGGACAATAGTGCGACGGTACACAGAGTATGTTAAGTTTGTGCAAAAGTATGTAATAGGGACAAGGAATTATTTCCGACCCGATAAAGTATATATGGGCATTTCTCAAATGTCGAATGCGACATTCGTACGCATTCAAAGTGGAGAAAAGTATATGCCAAAACATTATTTTATTTTGACAAGAGACGAAACTTATAGCTCTTGATTAGCACTATAATTGGTGCTAAAGATGATTCTGGACAATTGTTCGTTTTCAAGATAATTACAAAAAACGAATGCATTCGCATGCGACAAAAACAGAAGTCACTTTCAAGGCGAGCAGTTCAAACACTGATTTCAGCGGATCCTGAAGGAATATTTTAATGCGACTAATTTGAAAATATTATGCACCGATGTATCTTAAAAATGTTTTTTATTTGATTCAAAAGTATTAAGTAGTTTCTTTTTTATTTAATTTTAATCACTTTCGCACGCGACACGTCGCATGCGACATTTGGTTTCATCATACTTTTTATGTGGTTTCCATTATAATGAGAAGAAAAACTTTAAGTTTATCGCAATCACATAGTTTCTCATGATTTCTTGAGCATTCTTTTTTGACCATTTGTTCCCTCAGAAAGATTATAGATAGCAAAAGTATAAGAAATCTAAAGGCACTTTTATCAAAAAAAAAAGCAAAATTTATGTCCAAACTAGAAAAATTGCGCTAGCGCGGTCGTAAATCCGAATATTTCGATATGGGCTATGCATAAATGTAAGATTGGCTTTCATTAATGCAATTTGACTGTTTCTCCATAAAAATTAGATAAAACATAGTGTTTTTAACCACTTTTACATTTTTGGCTGCGGTTGACATTTCTGTGGAAATGCCCATATATTCTTGATCAGCATCAACAGCCGACTCAATATAGCCATGTCTGTCTGCCCATCTGTCCTTCTGTCCGCCTGTCTGTCCGTATGAACGAAGAGATCTCAGAGATATTAAGAGATAGAGTTTTGATGTGTATGGGACATATGCTTCTTATACTGGCAGGCAGTTTAAGTTTATTTTGAATTTTTACCACGCCCCTTCCCGCCCCCGCAATTTAGAAAAAACGTCATATCTCCCACAGTTTTGTAAATAGACGGTTCGTACCTTCTACGCATATTTAGTAATCAGTATTGTTTATCGATTTGTCGAAGGAATGATAAAGATGGGATGAACTATAGTCGAGTTATAAAGAAAACATATAATTATGGTGGGTAGCAAAGGCCGTAACGGCGACGGGCAGCACTTCACACACTTTATGGGTTTTTGTTGCCACTTTGTGTGACTTCTAACTTAAAATGATTAGATATATATACAAACTTTGGGGGTACAGAGTATGTTACTTTCTTTCTTGTTTCTTTCTTGAAACCGTATGGGGTTCGGTTCACGATCAAGAATCGGGGGCTCAGTTTGGTTTCTTTGGGTTCGAAACCTCCTTGTTTTAAGATGTTCTTTTATATAATAAAAAACTCTAAGCAAAGTTCTCCAAAGTTGCAATTGTCGGAAACAGTAAACTGGCATTTGGAACATAAGTGGGCAAGCAACCAAGGAGAGAATTTTCACATTTTTACTGGAAAAAAAAATTGAAATAAAATAAATCTGCTTACAAATGGATGTAGCAATTTCGGTAGTCCAAATTGATGAATTTATTGTAATAAAACAATAAAACCATTGCCGTATGGGGCTTATGCATATCAGCATGGAAACTAAAGTCAAAACATGTTCAATCAATACACTTTTCCAAGTGCAGGCACGGGTTGTGTGTGGCTGGGGGAAGTGCGAAATAACGTATTTTCACTGCGATTTGCCTGGGCCTGGGCACATAAAAAGCTCTTTAGCTGAAGCAGCAGGCGTCGCACATAAATGCAAATGCAAATGCAAAATCCAACGAGGGGCGATTCCGCGCTGTGCACAAAAGTGTGGCATACATTTAGGCGGCGCCATTGCCGCCGCATGCAAATGTTTGACGTTATACAATAATAAAAGCAAATCCCAGCTAAATTTTGTTTTTTCTTCTTTTATATGTTTCAGTTTTGCATATTTTTCGTGTTCGATTTTTATCGTCGTCGCTATTTTCTCGGATTTTCTTTTTTTTTTTTTTGTATGATTTACTTGGCTGATTCGCATTCAGATTTGTGTTTGTGTTGGTGATGGTGTTTGTGTGTGTGTGTGCACAGTTGCTGAAGGTAAATTGGATTGAGAAATTGAAATCGCATTCAGAGAGAAAATGAGAAAAAAAAGCGAAAATCTTTTAGTTTTATTTGTTTTATTGATTTTTGTCTTCTTAGAAACTTGTGTGCAGATAATCAGGCTGAAAAAGAAGTTGAATAGAAAACTTTGCCTCAATTGGTGTGTACCAACCAGAGAACGGTTTCGTTCGATTGCAAAACGTTCATAAGTACATGAATCAACACAAGAATAAACTGGCTTTACGCTATATGCATCAAACTTGCACACACAACATGTTCGCCGTTGAGTTTTACTCAATCCTATTGTTGGCACTCTGATTATAATCATGTTCGTCTTTATTCCAATAAGTTCGGGGGTTTTGTTCGTTTGGATCAACGACGATTGATTAGAGTGAGCGAAAATCAGAGAGAGCAATGCTCTGGAATTTAACGCTGAGTTTTGTACGATCGAACACATAAATGTTCGATCGGTATGAGCTGAATATATTCAACGCTGAGTTTTGTTGACTGTTTAAAAGTAAGTAATCATTTTTGTGTCTTTTGCAGTTATCTGGCACCAACACACAGTCAAAGTGTTCACACATCAACAACCAGCCACACAATTCCTTGGGGACATTTGCCTTTCTTTCTTTCTTTTATTATTTTTATATTTTAATTTAGTTGTTCCGGCTAATGGATGCGAGCTTACGTAACTTCAACACTTTGGCCATAATGCGGCACGTTCGTGTCGGGGGTCATGAACCCTTCCTGCCCCCTACTCAGGGCTGTATACTGCATAATACCAGCAAACAGCAACAAAGACTTAATTTGCATTAGCAGCAACCAACCAACCCAATGCAGAAAGTCCTTTATATAGTTTGCCTCAACCAAAGTGGTACGTGTCGCCCATAGATAAATTAAGTATACGCAGTGCAGCCCACTTTCTATCGCTGTGTGTGTGTGTGTGTGAAATTACCAACTGAGCCCAAGTCTCTAATGACCACTTTGAGGGTTTTAAAATGTGCGACAGGCACAGACATTTGCCACATAAATAACACCCTGGCAACAACAAAAACAAAACAAAAAAAAGGCACAACCCGCCGGGCAGCACGAAATTAACTTATTCATTAGCAAATGGCAACCTGGGGTATACTTTATCCTACATATAAGAGATATAGAGCGAAAGAGAGCTGCAACAGAATTTCTAAATAAACGCGCTAAACGTCAGATACTTTCCACTTTGGCTACATGGCTTTGGCAGCAGCAAAAGGGTAGAGCTGGGTATGTTCATTAAGTAGAGAGATGGGAACATGAAGTTTTATAAATAAAAGATGATAAATGGACGACGACGAGAGCGTAAAGTAGACAGACAAAGTAGTACAAACCGTATAGACAGACAGCGTTGAAGACAGTATAGACAAACCGTAGAGACATTAGTGGTATTCCTGAAAGCGATTTAGATTTGAACACAATTGCTCCATAGAAAACGTACAGTGTGCCCAGAAAAAGTGAGGAAGTGATTGTTATACTAAAAGATTTAACGAAATCAACTTTGAGACTGATTTAGATTTGATTTCATTTTTGTGTGACCGTTCTCTGGTTTGTTTACATTGTGGTTTGACTTTAATATGGTGAGTAAGGTAAGTTATCAGGATGATTTAAAGTTTTAATAATGAAATAACTAAATACCGAGCCACTTTTGAAGAGAAGAAGGACCAGCGGCCTAAGTTGGACAGAGTCAAAAGTGTTTGGAATAGAAAAAGCAGTAAGTTTGCCGGCATTCACCGTCTCGGTGTGGGAGGAGAAAAAACGGAAGATGCTTAAAAAGACATTTCCAGCCTACGTACAGCCAAAATACTCATCTCCGGATTGAATGGACTTAAAGTCAAAATAATAAAGTACATTATCCTGTAAACTCTGTGAAGCTGCACAGAGCTGGTCACAGAGGAAGTCTTTTGCTCACAGTTCCTGGCTGCTCGCGAGACCCTTGGGGAGCAACAGGGACGAGACATCTCTAGAGCGCGCCCGTGCCCTAAATCTGCCAACACTCAACCGATCAAGGAGAAAACCAAGAACTTCTTCGGCCAGTTTAATGTGGTGGTCGTGAATGGCCAGAACAATGAGGAATTGCAGCGCATAGATGGTATATGTCGTGATCTGAGCGCAAAAGTTCTTCGCCAGCGATGTTAGGGACAGATTTGGTTTCTAATTTGCAGGTTTGCAGACCCATCGATATATGGAGTGAGTTTGGTTGCCAATCCATAATTTCGCCATCTAAAACCATCTTCTGTCCCCTTTCAGGGATGTCATCAAGTACAAATTTATATCAAAACCCAAGGAAAAGATTAAATACGAAACGGTGTATACGCCCGTTCAACGTGAAGTGCAGTATCCAGCCTATTCTTTGATGTGACTGCCCCGGGCTACCAGCGCGAGTTGAAACGCAATGGTCCAGACATAGTTCTGCTTTGGATTCTTCAGCAATTTCGTTCTTCCCATCAACGCAATCCCAGTTACAAACCAGGGAGTCGTACCCTAAACTGTTACACATCATCCTTGATGATCTACTGCAGCGTTGGCCAACGAGAGCGCGTCCAAAAAGTGAACGTGTATTGGTATGTGAAAATAAAGCGCCGCGTTGAATTTGCCTAGACCTGACAGCATCAAAGGTTAGCCAGCGACTGAAAGGCTTTTTGCTCTCTTCTCCTTAGCTTTGGCATGCGTTCGGCTCATATATGTGTAAATAGCGAAATCACAGATGACAGAAGGGTAGTTAGTACTTTTGCGCAGTCCCTATTCTCTGTTTGCTGCGCTGCTACGGCGCTCAGTTTCGATCCTCGCTCTGTCTTGCTCTGTCGCAGTTGCACCATATCATGGCTGATGGCTAGGAGTAAAACAGGGTTCAGACTTGAACGGTTCGAGTTCGTGACGAAGACGGTTGCAGTTGCAACAGAACTTGGTTCGACAGAGCAAACATATAATCTAGATTTAGATGGTCATTGGCGAAATGTCTTCGCCCCCCAGATCTACTGTTCACATCAGCTCTTAGTAACGAGTCATTGTACGTACTGTTTGCCCAGATAAAGCCAGCCGTGGCTGTTGTGGGAGGCGTTGTGACCAAGGAGTAATGACTTAAATGCAGGCACCGCATCGCAACCTGTTCTTCTTCGACCCCGACACTTCTGTGGGCTAAGTGGAGACAATTGGAGTCAATTAATATTCAAATAAAGTTTCACTTCTCGTTAATTTTTCCAAAGACACCAATTCCAAATTTTATTTTTATTTATGGATAGAAAAGCTTAGCTTGGACTTGATACTCGCACTTAGGACTTAGAGGATGTTGGGTCGAGATGCTTGAAAACGTTCTGATCGCAAATGCCCACCTCAATCTTATCGGCAGCCATTTTGCTCTCGAAACCCTCCTTGAGCTTTAGAACGGCAGTGTGGACGGCAGCTTCCAGCTCCAGATCTGCACTATATCTGCGAATGAGCATAGAAATGATGAGAGTAAACCCCAATGCCTAACGCTTCACCAAACATGTTTTGCCAGTGCCTACCAGGCACTTTGCTTTGTTAACTTTTGCGCCAATTGTCAGTCAGATGTTCGGTCACACTAACAGCAGTTCACGAGTCTAAATCAATTCAGTGCGCAAAAAGGGTTGTTCCGTCTACTGATTTAGATTTGCTTTTACGAAATCTAAATCAAATCTAAGTCGCTTTTAGTAATATCATTATTGTTAATAAGGAAGCTGAAGTGATCGCGCAGTAGAAACCGTTTAAATAGTGTGTTGATAATAAAAAACCGTAAAAAATCCCTCGTTTTACTTATCAGGTGTGGGGTAAGCCACCTTCTTTTACAGTACCTATAAATATTTGATGCATCTGAGGCCCTAAATATGTTTTAAAATGGAGTTGACTAATCCTTTTGAAATGAGCACGATTCCTTTTAAAACATTCAAACCTCTTCCTTGGTAGAAATTCCATTATATATACAAAAAAGGTTGGCTATTAACTGAGTATCATTCGGTCGTTGCTTTATTTAGTATTTGTTTTCTTGTTTTTAATTAAAAAACATTTTCATTGCAAGGTGCAAAATGGCTGGCAAATTGCATAGAGAAGCACACAAACTTGGGACTAGGGGGCGCCATTTTCAGTTGCTTGCTTAACAAGAGGCGGATTGACTGACTGACTTAGTTTAGCTTTGCTGTTGTTGTTGTTGCTCTTGTTATTTTGTCCTTTTTCTTTTCAATGAAAAAAGTTTAATTAAGTTTTCAAAGTTTATTTTTAGCATTTTTGTTTGTGAGTTTTGACAGGTGGCTGTAAATTATGACGGCATTTAGTGGCAGATTTTTGCATAAATTTGCATATAAGTAAATTTTGAAAGACAATGAATTAAACTTTTGAAGTCCATTTAAATCCTCGAATTTCCCTAATCTGAAATTTAATTGTTCCAAAAATGACTCTAACATTTCTCCCACAGAAAACACACAAATTCATCAAAGTCAAACGTTAAAACATTTTCCATGTTTTCCCAAATAGAAAACCAGAAAATTGTGTCAGTGTCAAACCAAAATGATGTCCATATGCTAAAGGCCACAGCGGTGACGTCACCATTACATAATTAAAGTGAAATGTTGGAAAATTCTGTTGGAGTTTATTTCCTGTTTGGTTGCAATGGCCGCATAAATTAGGGTGACGGGCCTGGTCATTTGTTAAAATACAAAACAAAAAAAAGGCTGCAAATTAGACACATTAGACAAAGTTAATTAGCTATAAGTTGGAGAGAAAAAGACAACTAAAATGAGATCATTTTAAATGTTGATTATACCACAATGTGGGAATTATCTAAAGTTGAAAGTTAGGGCCGAGAACATAAACTTAATGTATAAAGGGTAAAGTTTATGCTATTTGGTTTCTCAGTGTACATTTTTGGACAACTCACGCATGAATCGTAACATGTGGCAACGCCAAAAATGCTCAGTAAGGTTTGCCATTTCACCATGAATAGACTAAGAAACGAACTGCGCTTGCTCTTTGAGTTTTTTATAATCAAAATTTGTGCTCTGTGAAAAATTGAAAAATTCAATAAATTGTCTTCAGCGTCGAAGCTGATATTTGGCTCAATTGGTACGTCAACAAACAGAATTGTCGAGTTTAGGCTGAAAAGCAGGCAGAGGCAGTTCAAAAGCTGCCAATGTACTCTGAAAAATGTAATGTTTGGTGCGGTTTTGAGACTTACTTTTTCAAAAATAATAAAAATTGCAACGTTACAGTCGATGGAGCAAAGTATGTACCTTGCTTTGACTACCGACTTTTTGTTTGCCCAAAATGTAAGAATTGGACTTGTGGTTTCAACAAGACGGTGCCACCTGCTACACGGCAAACGAAACCATGTACCAATTGAGAGGTGAGTTTAAAATCACATTTTGGACCGCTAAGATCATCTGATTTGACCCCACAAGACTTTTTATTGTGGGGCTACGTGTACAGGGTCAAGCCAGCCACAATTGAAGCCCTGGAAGACACCACTACAGCTGGAACACTTATGATGCTGGTGATGCACTGCGCTTAGCCACAATCTTTGCGTGAGGGCTATACGCGCGGAAAACAACAACGAAATCATTCGCAGCCAACAACAAAACCTTCGCTCGGAGAGAAAGAATAAAGAGAACACATATGAAGTTGTTATTGTACTACTTATAGCCATAAGCTAAGCGTGAGGGCTATACGCGCTGCGTGCGCTTAGGAGCTGTGCACCACTGGTTAAGAGGCTAATCACACAGAGCACATCTAACATCCAACATCCTAAGCTTAAATGCATAATTACCATTTGCTAAGATATCATTTTTTATACTCTGTACCGAAGGTACATAGAGTATATTAAGTTTATGCAAAAGTATGTAACAGGGAGAAGGAATCGTTTCCGACCCTATAAAGTATATATATTCTTGATCAGCATCAACAGCCGATTCGATATAGCCATGTCCGTCTGTCCGTCTGTCCGTCCGTCCGTCTGTCCGTCTGTCCGTCTGTCTGTCCGTATGAACGAAGAGATCTCAGAGATGGTAAGAGATAGAGGTTTGACATGTATGGGACATATATTTCTTATACTTGCAGTCAGATCAAGTTTATTTTCAATTTTTTCCACGCCCCATCCCGCCCCCGCAATTTGGAAAAAACTTCATATCTCCTACAGTTTTGAAGATAGATCGTTCGTTCCTTCTAGAGATACCTTGTAAACAAAATTATTTATCGATTTGCTGAAGGAATGATAAAGATCGGAACGATACTCAAGTTATGGTCAAAAAACGGCCACTTAACACCACCCACCCCCCACCAATAACCACAGCAACATACCGTAACCGTTCAACACAGGCAATCTTAGTGCGAGAGAGAAAGAGAGAGAGAGAGAGAAACTTAGAGAGCGCACCGCGTTGTGCGCGGGGTGTTAACTGGCCGTTTGACTCCTGAGCAAATGAGAGTGTAAGGGTACAGAGTATGTTATAGTCGGGCTTGACCGACTTTCTTTCTTGTTAAGCTTATGATTTGTTCAAATTAAGAGGGTCGGTGTCTAATAGGAAAGTGCTACGAAGGTAAAAAATTCCGCCATTGTAAATATTTATGACTCAGGATGTTGGATGTAAGATGTGCTCAGTGTGATTATTAAGGAATCGAATTAAAAATTCAGTTGAAACGTTTTACTATTAAAGGCCTATTTCCAGGCCTATTTTTATGTCAAACATCACATGAATAGAAACACTTTTGAAATGTTTTAAAACCTGAATGCTACTACACAGCAGTCTTATTTGTATGAAGTATTGTGCAGAAATTAATTTTTATGTCATCTGGAATCAAGCCTTAAGACAGTTGAATGAATATAAATGGAAGTTTAAAGTCAAAGTTCGAAAAATAGTTTTTTTCTACCAAACCTTTTGAGTTCTATTTCGACGGTTTGAGCCAAATGTATGCTTTAATGGCCACATTTCAACCAAATGCAATAAAGCGAAGCCAGTTTCTGGTTTCATTAAAAGTTGTCCAAATGAATTTGATGATCCTTAATTAGGCCTTTTTAAGACTATGGATCTTGTATATGGTATCTGGTCTCCTTTGTACCAGAAATATAGAGTCCAACTAGAGTCGTGGCTTAAACTGGGACGTGAGGGTTCCGAGTTTGTTACACTAAATCGAGGATTACATACGTGATGGCAAGATTTCCCCCGTTGAGGTCACATGCTCGGTGCTGGAGAATGTCATGAAATCGTCAGGAATATCAATATTTCTAGCTTCTCACGCAATCAGGATAACTTGGATGTCTGGAATCGTCAAATGTCCCACAAGGTGGATATGCATTTTGTGTTGTTCTTAGACTGCGTGCAGCGTTGTCCGGGCCGTGGACAAAACGGCTCCGGTCGTTTCGACGACAGCATGGAGAGCCTGAAGAAACGGATCCAAACCTACAATAATGATTCGTTGCCCATTAGCAAGTACTTTGAGCATGTCGGCATGCCCTCGATGCCGACAAGGTCTTCGATCAGCTGGAACGCGTTTTTGTGACCGGCGGTTTTTGAGTTGGACCCGGCATGTAGATGACTCTCTTTCTTTTAGATTGGGTTTATTGTTTGTGCGTTTCATCTTTGTGGGTGTATGTAGAAACCTATTAACCCCTCTCCCTAAGAAATATAAGCTTGATCCATTTGAGCAAAGATTGCGACTTATCGATCTGCCTTCTCTTGAAAATCGTCGAATGTGCCATGGTACAGTTTTCATACACAAATTATCATTGAGCGACACTGACTCCTGTGATCTTCTGAACAAAACTAGAACTTTAAATTATATAATACATCTACCGCCGCTTGCTTTAAACTATGCCTCTCACCTAACCTTCCACTGCTTTTGTCATAGTTACAACATATACATTATACTATAATCATCTGTTCTCATTCAATGGTTCATCATATAATGGTAAAATACCAATAATTTTACACTTAAGTAGCAGAGATTTTCTAGAGTGCCTGTTGAACGCTGAAAAAGCGTATCAGGTGTGATTGGCATCCAAAATTTAAAATCAAATCAAATACTCACTCGTATTCGTATAGTTATTTTTGTGACTGAGTGTCTTGTGTGAACGTCTGTCAAAGTAGTTGATTGTGCTTTACCTTAAGCCACATGTTCATTTCGTCTGCGAGTGACCTTTGTACGCTCACAGCGCTATTAATACAGGGGTATGTATAACTTTTTTGCTCTCGCTCTCTTTTGCTTTCGGTGAAGCAACGATAAACGCCTTTAAACAGCTGTTGCAATCTCAAGCGGGAGAGATAAATGAGAGAGCGGCAAATGCAAAGAGCGTTGCTATCAAATGTTTGGTGATTCCATAGCAGGGTTCCCCAAGTAGAGAGCGCAAAAATGTGACTGTGTCTCTCTCTAACACACAGTGATGCCTGACTTCGGCAAGCATTCGGTGTGAATTTGCGAGTATGGTCGTGCCCCAAGGGCTATCGCTGGGGAACTCTGTTCCATAGACTGCCGCTCTCTGCTGGCACGAGTATAAGACATGAGTATGAATGCAGTACACTTGCAATTGCTGCGCACCCGTGCAGATTTCTGTTGTTAAATTTAAAATCCATTCTTATTTCCAATCTGTGCTTGATTTCGTATGATTTGTTTGTCGCGGAAACAGTTCAGATAGCTATAAAATATTTTTAACGATTTTATTCAAAGACTTTAAGCTTAGCTCTTGACATAGAAACAGTATTTTCTTTTGATTTCCTTTTTTTTTTAAATATTTGGTTTATAATGATTTTTTGTTCTGGTTGATGTGGATGACTTAAGTACAAATGTTTGAAATGATCCTCTTACATACAAACTAACCACTAACCCAATCACCCTTCTCCCTTCAGCTTTGCTTAGTACTGTCGCCCCATAACACGATCCAAATCATTCCAACTGCAGGAGTAGTCGATCTGCAGCAGTCCCTTCTTGCTCAAGCCAAATTTACGTGAATAAACTCCGGCATAGAGCGAGGAATGCGCCGTATCGCTTGGCGATTGTGATTTCGCACGTCCCAAGCCGCCCAATGTGCCGTATAGAGTCGAGGGGGCTGAATAGATCAATGAGGTGGCATGCTGCTGGCACTCAGTGCAATCCGGTAGGCTACAATAGGGCAATGTAGCATAGGGATTGCAATAGTCATAGGCTGGAGAGAGTGGTGGAGGTGCGGGAAATTCTATTTGTGGTGGTGTTGCTGCTGCTGCTGGGTAAGAGGATTTGTTACTGCTGCGCTTGCGCCTGGGATTTGGTGCTGTGCCATAGCCATAAATGTTGGAATTGGGATTGTGGTTGCTGTGACTCGATGGGACAGAGCGACGCTGTAAAGTGGTCGCACGTCGAGGGGGCAACTCATCACCGCCAATGGAAGAGTGCGGCTCGGTGGAACTGCCAGTGGAGAAGCCTGAAAACATGAAAGCATAATTTTAAGTGAAAATTAAAACTGAAAGGTACAAAAGGAGATTGATTCAATTCTTACCGCCAAAGCCATTGTACAGCTGACGCTGTTCTGGTCCATACAAATCTTCCGGCTCCTCCTCTTCCTCCTCCTCATCGGCAGCTTCATCCAAATGTAGCTGCCTGGTCATGGTGGCCATGTAGTCATCATAGCGACTTGGACCACCATAGATCTCACTACGGGCCGTATACACGGGCTCTGTGTGTCGTCTCCTGGGCATACAGCACTCCAGTTGACATTGAGCACGCGATATGCGACGCGTTTGCGTATGTGGGCGTGGCATGGTAGCGGACATACCATAGCCGGCAGCTGCTGTTGCCGTGGGACTCGGTGTCAGGGAGTGTCCATAGTCTCGCTCATAGCTATTTGCTCCACCTGCTGTTGCTGCTGCTGCTGTCACATCAACAATTTTCTTGCGCACATAATCATAGTTCTCCAGATCCCAGGGATCGACATAGCAACGCTGTGAGGGCAGCAATGTGGTGCCATAGATATCCTCGGTATTATCAATCGTATAATAAGGCGATTCCAGTGCACCAATTCCCTCGCCGCGTGAGCTGCGTGTGGGGGGCAGCGGCTGTTTGGGACCGGCTCGACGACGACGCGGTGTGGTTTGACTACGCTCGCGCATGCTGCACAACTGGAGACGACAAAAAGAAATGCCAAGGAGATGGAGTCAGAGTTTGAGTTAGAGTTATGTAATTGCAAGTCCAACTCTTCCGCACAGCCATTAACCTGTTCAGCGTGTAAATCTTGTCAACTCTTTGGCCGCGAATTTTCCACCGGCTGGCTCACCTTCGCCTCTTGCAGGTGTTACAATTTATTAGCCATTAGCCGGTTTTAGGATCTACATAATTTTGCATCAAAGTCAATTGGCATTCCTACTAAATAAATGCTTTCCCATTAGTCGACCAACTGGTTTCGGTTTATTCATAGTTTAACCTTTTGCCCAAAAATGGTTGTTAAATGTTTTTCATATTAATTTTGATTAGCCAGTTTTTGGTTTTCTGCACAAAAAAAGATGACCAACAAAACCCAAATTGGACAAACAACAAAATAAAAACAAACTTTTTAATTAAGAAAAAATAACAAAATAAAAAACACAAAATGCATTTACAAACTAAAAGCACGGCAGGTGCTTGAGAGCAGCGTGAGAATTTAATTAAAAAATGCAAATAGGTGAGCTGAAAAAATTTAAATAAAAAATTATTCCATCAACTAGGTTGAAGAACAAATTGTGTTATTTAGATGATTTCATTTTTATACAATTTTTAGAACGAACAGAAAAAACATCTGAGATGTCAAACTATGTCAGAAGTCGGCCAATCCCGGACTTTCTTTAACAAAGTACGAGAGGATTGAGTTGACTACGAATTTTTCAATGAGCTTGACTTAAGCTTGAAATTATCATGTTTCCAAATCACTCGGTATTGATTTTAGCTTGTTATTCGAACTCGAATTGATCCCCAAATTCGGATCCAATCAAGAAGGTCGAACTCTTGCTCGATTTGATCTCGACATCGTTTGATATTCAATTATATTCCGAAATTGACTTGATCACAAAAAAAAGCATCCACACTAAGAAAAAAGTAGAACGAATAATTTTAATACGAACGCTCTTAAAAAAAAAATTAGTCGTTCTTGAATTTTTAAGAACTTTACTCTTGGAATCAAAATAAATTCGTTCTCAATTTGGTTTTTTATAGGCAAGGGGAGTGAGGGCAACTTAACTTTGAGAGAATAGCGTTGTACTCGCTCGTTGTCCGATGCGTACGAAAGTCAACTGCGTTTATTTATAAGTGTTTTTTAGTCTCGTCGTTTAGCTAATGGATAATAGTCGAGTGGGCTAAGTTGCCCGTCGCCGGTGTGTGTTTCAGTCTTTCAAGTTACGAGTTGAAGTCCCAAAAAAGTAAGTAAAAAAAAAATATATCTCAAAATCAATCACAGTTTAAAACAAAGTTTGGATGGTGGTTGGTTGGTTGATAATGGTGAGTGGGAGAGGGGGTGGGGGTGGGGGGGTAAGAGACGGACCACATCGGTCGGTCGTGTCTCTCTCACCCCCACCCCAAAAATTCTTTTTAAGTTTTTTATTTGGAGAAATATTCGTACTTGGATCAAGTACTGAAACTCTTGACTCAAGAATTGTTCATACTAGGATCAAGAGAAGAAACTCTTGAATCAGGAATGTCGGGATCAAAAATTCACTCTTGGATCAAGAATTTCGCTCTTGGATCATGAATTTTCACTGTTACCGTACTTTTGAGAACGAATGCTCTTGATTCAAGAGTGAAATTCTTAATTTTTTCCCTTGTAGAGGGTATATGGAAATTGTCCACATATTTGTAACGCACAGAAGGAAGCATCTCCGACCGCAGAAAGTATATATATTCTTGATCAGCATGACGAGCTGAGTTGATATAGCCATGTCCGTCTGTTTCTATGCTATCCGTCTATCTTAACCAAACTGTGCACGAAGTCTTTTGCTACAAAGACGCTGCACATTTGTCGGAACCGGCCGGATTGGATGACTATAGCATATAGCTGACATAGGAACTATCGGTTGAAGAAGTAGTTTTAGTAAGAAAAACTTGCTTGTCTTCAACGCAAACGTCCCCAAACATCGTATTTATAAGTTTTCTATGCTTTTACATAATTCTACTAAGTTTGATGAAAATCGGTCAATTATATAGTATAGCTGCCATACAAAATATAGTTCAGAAAAAAAGTCTTGGTAGGAAAAACTTTATATTTTTAGTGCTATCGGTCCCATATTTGTTGCTGATCAATATTATATGCTGCCACACAATTTTGTCAAGTTTGATCCAAATCGGATGACTTTAGCATATAGCTGCCATCGGAACGATCCGTCGGAAAAGTAGTTCTAGTGAGAAAAACTTTTTTGTTTCCAATGCAAACGTCTCCAAACCTCGTATTTATCAGTTTTCTAAGCAATTACATAATTCTACAAAGTTTGATGAAAATCTGATATATATATAGTATAGCCGCCATACAAAAAATAGGTCTGAATAGAAATCTTACTGAGAAAAACTGTGCTGTTTTCAATGCTATCGGTCCCAAACTTGTTATTGATTAATATTAAATGCTTCCACACAATTCAGCCAAGTTTGACCTAAATAGGATGACTATAGCATATAGCTGCCATAGGAACGATCGGTCGAAAAAGTAGTTCTAGTGTTTGGTTTTCAATGTTAGCGTCTTTATACTTTTCAGTTATGTATATTATCGGTTTCCACACAATTTTGGGGAGTTTGATCAAAATCGGAGTAACATATCGTACACTGCGATGCACTTGAATAGGAAATAGGGACTTTTAAAACGAATATACATATATTTTATTGAAAAAAACAAATTAAATCAATAGATATATTATTTTTATTTCATTCTTTATTGAATTTAAAAAAAAAACTTTTTCTAAAACAAACTTTTGTGAAGTTTCAAGTTTTTTCTTTAAAAATTGCATATTTTTATGCAGCACTTGAATAGGGACAGTTGTGATTTCATCATTCTGAGTAAAACTCCACACGATAAAGTTTAGTCAAAACATGAACGTTTTAAAGAGCAAACTGATGTAGAAAACGCCAAAATAATTGCGTATAAAGCTGCCTCTACACTTGTCATACATCTCTAAAGAGACTCTCTGACGATAGTGTAATAGCAACGCAAATAACTCTAAATATTTGGAAAATGTTGGCTTATTTTATGTAATTTGACAGGTTCAATTTGATAAGAGATTATCTTTAGAGAAGTTTGACAACCGAGTATTTAGAGATATATGAAAAGTGTAAAGGCAGCTTAAGTATTAGGTTGTCAAATTTCTCTAATGACAAATTCTTATCAAATAGAACCGGTCCTATTTCATCACAGAAGGCTAAATTTTCTAAATATTTAGAGTTATTTGATTGGCTATTACACTATCGTCAGAGAGTCTCTTTAGAGATATATGACAAGTGTAAAGGCAGCTTAAGGAGTGTACAGGCAAATTTCCTAAACAAATTGGAAAAAGCAAAAGTGTTATATGCAGTTGTCTTAAAAACCCATAATATTATGGGAATAATATGAAAGGCCGCACCAAAAAAGCACTTTCAATTACTGCAGAGCAGCGAATTGTTCGAGAAGTTACAAATTCACACTGTTCAGCTTCCAAAATTTATTCAAAATTACAATTAAATGCAAGTGTCGATACTGTACGGAAAGTTTTAAGCATTGAAATTAAAAAAAAACCACCACTTAATAACCAACGTGAAGATTCTCATAAAGTCTTTGCTCGAAATTATATGACTTGGCAGAAGCAATGGCAAACCGTAATGTTTACTGATGAAAAACACATCGGCCTGATGGTTTTTCCTATTACTTCCATGATATTCGAAAAGAAGAACACTTTCTGTCCCGTCACCATAGCCGTAAGAAAGGTATTCTGGTATGGGGTGCCAAATCATATTATGGAACATGAGTGAAGTTAGCTTAACTCTATTTTATTGTCATATTTCAGCAGAGTTTGTAAACATTGCTGTTTGGTGCTTATGTCCTACCAATGTACTATCAATTCTTGATACAGAACGTCATTAGTTTACATGAATATATATATTTGGAATAAACATAAAGCTGAATTTTGCTTGACTAAAGCCTACATGTTAAATCACTTCACATGTGGTTGAATTAGCATTGCTGTAAAGTTGCAAATTGACTTGGATTTGGCGTATTTGATATGCAAATGGAAACAAGCCAGAGTGCCAATTAGCTGGCAAGTCTACACTATCGTTTAACCTTCTAGCTAACCCCAAAAACGCAACCACTTTTCTTTTTTGGAAGGGCTGTAAATAAGAATTGATAAAAAGCGCTAAGAGTAAGCTTAGCCATAGGTTTACCTGGCGTATGTGTAATATGCAAATGTTTTATTGGTAATAGTTTCTATAGACTTCTAACATTTTTGCACTTTAGACACTTTCATTTGCGTGTGCACCTTAGTGCACACTTTAATTGCATTTATCGTCTAAAGTTTTGGATATATGCCATATACAAATATTTACTGTCAAATCAGTTTCTTTCATTTGCGTGCCAAAAAGTAAAGTCACGTTACCGTATTGTGTGTATTTTATACAAATATTTACTAGAGAAAAATTACCATACCGACACGACACCGGTCTTGTTGTTGCTGTTGTTGTTGTTGTTGTTTTACAGGTGCAACCGAAAACCCATAGAAATGTGAATCGATAACCAAAAGCGATTAAAACAAAAACTATGCAAATGAGCAAAATTGCAAATGCCTGAGAGTTGCGTAAACTTAATCAAACAACTGAAACTAAAAGCCCATACAACATCAAATAGATGAGCTGGCATTAAAAAAAAAAGGGATGGGCCAATACGGAATTCTGTGATGAAATAAGACTAATGTCTGTTGGAGCGGGTGAAATAATAAAACTTATTCTTGCATAAAAATCACATTAAATATAATTGAAATCATAACGCAAAATTGCATTGCTCCATAAATATTTAGACCTTGCCAAAGACTGCCTTTGTTTTTGATATTTTTCAATATTTAATGACATTTTGTATGACAGTATTTCATTCTATTGTGTTGATTAAGCATAATAATCAAGTGAATTAAATTTTTGTGGCTGACAGAAATCAATTTTTAATAATTCACTGACTGTTTCCATGTCAAATTCTGAACATCAGGCTGACAAGTGAATATGCAAATAATATGGCAAAAAAAAAAAAAGCTATACAAACAAACTAGTTTCCAAATGCTTTGCGACCTTGCGAAATATGCAAAGTATTTTATTTATTTAACGAAAAAACATTTGTATAAATATCAATATTTGCCTGATGATATCATAACCCAAAATAAAGGCTCAAATAATGATTCAAAATATATTTGTTTGCCAAAAGTTTTATTAAATTTTGAATTTTTAATATCCGTTTTGAGTAAAATTGTACAAATTTTCACCAGCTCAAGGTCAAGTTTTGAAAAAATTGTATAAATTTTGAAAATTGTTCTTTATTTACAAAAGATTTATAGAATTAAAACATTTGAAAACCATTCCAATTGGGTTTTTTAAAGTTTTGGAAAAACTAATTAGTGAGTTTAGCTGGCTCTAGGTCCGAAAAAGTTGCGTTTGTTTACAACTGTAAACAATTTATGCATTGTACCAACAAAAAGAGCTGGTTACCTATACAGAACTGTTTCATCGTTCTCCCGAACGACTCTTCAGTAGGCTTTTCGCTGTAGAAAGCATGATTGCCAACTACCTCTCCATACAATCATTGCTTAAATTACCAATTTTAGAAAAACTTTGAAAAAAATTTTCAATATTTTGCAAAAACTTCAATAATAATTTCTATCAGCCTTAGATAAAATGTGGAAAACTGTTTTCATTTTCTAGAAATTTATGGAACGACGATCTTAAAATGTGTTTGAATTTCAGATTTTGGTGGGATCTTATCAACAGTTACAATTCTTCCCGGAAGACACCTGAAATAGCTATACAGACAACCTGCTCACTTTGTAGAATTTAGTAATTTTTCGCTAATGTTAAAAAACTATTTTAGTTAATTTTGGAAAAATTCAATATTTTCAAAAAATACTTGTAATAGTTTCGTTTACATAAAATTTACCCAAACTGCCGGCAAAGAATTTCTTGGTCTTTATTTTTGTCACATTGATGTGGCCGCTCCCTCAAATGATTCACACAAAAGGGAAGACACAATATGAATTCTTTATGTTTGCTGAACAATTGCTTGAGCCTGGGCGTGCGTCTTTGAGTCAACCAAAAATGGTCATCTTTACATTGCACAAACAAAACTCAGAACCCACACAAATCTGTCAAGAAGATGATATTGCTGCTGATGACTACACTTGAGTTCTCTTTCTACCCCCACATATTTGGTTAAACTTTCTTTGTATTTGACACAGTTCTGCCTTAATGGGAGTTTCATTCACCTTTTGGTTTTGAGTTAATGGTGTTAGGCTTAGTTTTTTTAATGGTTTAAATTTTCACAGTTCTCTGTTTGGAATTTTGCAAATTTCAAACACGTTTCAATCGCGGCACATAGTATCCATTTATAAGCTTCGCGGGCATATCGTTGCGCATGCGCTGCAAGTAGCGTTCCCGTCTTAAGCCGTCGATGAACTGCTGTCTGCAAGAAAACAGAAATTCAGTTTAGGTGCAGACTTTGCGTCTTTGCGTTCGCAGCATGTTTGAAGCTGTTCGATGATCAAGTTGAGGTTGCAAGCTGATTTTTTTGATGCTTGGACTTATTTTAAGCTCCGTTTCGCCTCAATTGTGTGCTTTTACAAAGACCTAATTAATTAGCACCTAATTAAAAGTCACAGTGAGTGATTATATCATTGCAAAAGTGCTCTTCAAAGTCACATTGAGATGTAAATTTCAATTTGTTTAAGTGCCAACGGTTTAAAATTCGCATAGAAATAGACAATATAAAAATATCAAAGCATTTCGAATACTCTCAGTTATCTGGTTACCTGTTTAGACTTAGTAGAATACTGCGAAATTAGGACCCATTTCTCTGAACATACATATATGACAACAGTCAACTGGCACTGCCTCTGACGGGTGTTCACACATGTATGGCAGCAACTAGTACCTCGAAAATTTTGTATAAAGTTGTTTCAAACCTTAGAAATGTATAGTAAGCAGCATTTGTTATCGATTCATTAAGATTGGGAGGCAGCAACGGCGATTGGAGTGCTTCACACAGTTCGAATGCCGCCACATTAAAAAATTTCACATTTACAAATTGCTTCCTTGTTTTTGTTGAAGTTGTATTAATGATACAAAATCATTTGGATTAAAATATTTTAATATCGAATTTCAGCCGAAAAGCTTTAGTAACTAGGCGCAGTTTTAGTTAAATGGCTGAATAAAGGTATCAGTTGACAAAAATAATATACTGTTTGATGCGTCAACGTGTTCTAGCTCAGGGACCTTGAACTGAACATGATTGGAACGCCGTCTCAACGCGTTGCACCATTTCACTTGTATTAAATTGAATCTACCATCTGACTGGAAACATGAGTTAACTTGTAGTTCTCAAGTTGGAATTCCGTGCATGATCAATATAAAAATGGCAAGTTAAATTTGTTGACCGTACTGACACAGGACACAGCAGACTGCGTAGCCACCTGTACAAGTTGGGAATGACAAACACCCAATTATGCAGATACTGTGAAGAGAAGGAGGAGTCCTCTGAACATATATGTACCACTTAGCAAACAGCACATCTTACATCCAAACAATATCAGCAATTTAGAACTCGGGAAATTATATCGATATATCGAAATATCAATATTTTTGTTGAAAAGATGATTTATCATTATCGAATATTTTTCTGAGGCGATATATCGTATATCGGATATTTTTTGATGATATTTCTCGTAGATTTTTTTGTTGGTTTCGCCCAAAAAAAGTGAGGTTTCCTGAGGGCATTCTTTTGCATATTAGTGATATTCCCGAAAGTGATTAAGATTGGATATAAATAGGATTCGTGAAAGCAACTCTAAAGCAGTTAACGGAACGATCCAGTTTGCGCACTAATTGGCTTTAGATTTCGTTAACGCAAGAGAATGGTCTCAATAGCAAGCAAAACGAAATCAAATCTAAATCAACCTCAAAGCTGATTTCATTAAATCTTTTTGTATGACCCATGAGGAGTTTACGGCGAATTCACAGAGAGAGAGGTGAAAGTGTGGGGGAAGAGAGCGTAGCGGAGCGGAGCGGAGAGGCAAAGGCATCAAAGGCGGTGATTGGCGGGGCTAAAAATCCGTTAAGCGGAGGACGCATGAGCACGCCAGGATTGTGCGAAGACACAAGTCACAAGAGCAAGGAGCAGAATAGTAGATAAGTGCTAGAACAGTAAGTGGCGGGCAGAAGCGAAGTTGGAAGTACGGCAAGCTGGCGATTTAAGCAATAGGAGACGTCTGTCCCTAAAGCCAAGCGCAAGCCAAACCAACAAATCGTAGCCAGGTCGGAGAAACAACTGCTACACGAGAAGGAAGGGTTGGCAAATCGAGAGACAGTCCAACGATATTCAGAGTGAGCGATAGTTGTGATACGACGGGAAGCAGAGCCTTGTGGTGAACAAGGGAGCCAATTAGCAAATAAGAAGCATATCTTGTTAGCGATTAAGTACCACCTAAGCCGAATACATGATATTATATATGTGCGATACTACTGAAAAACAGTAAGGTTTTATCAATTGTTATTTGGGACAACTACAAATTTGTTGAGCCGAGCCACGACATTTCTCGAACCTAGTTTAGGGTTGTTTCGAGCAAAGGTTACAATGTTTACGCTCAATTCCATCAATAGATTCATTAATAAGTTTCCAAAACTTCTTTTGTTATAAATGAAATAAAATATATATCTTTTGTTAAACCATTCAGAATGTAGATATGTAGGTATTAAAAATAGTCAAATGATCATATACTTATTGAAAAGATGTGTCTATTTTTGTAAAATATCGATATTATCGATTCTTTTTACAACAAAATATCAATATCAAAATGATAGTTTTTCAATTTCGAATAATATATTCGATATACAAATTTTTAAATTATCCGGTAGCCCTACCAAGAACCCTCGAAAATTCTGACTGCACAAAATACCAGAATTGGTCGTGGTGCACTATTGCCCAACAACAATTAATAATGTTTTTTAGTTAAATCCAAGGGCATATTAATTGATTTGGATACAAAATGAAATTGTAAAATCAAATATGATTGATATAGCTTTTACTATACGATTTTTCCCTGAGTGTATATGTAAACATTTAAAAAAGTCGAACACAGGAACAGCTATTTTGATGTTAAATTAATCATAAACAAATCTAATCTTTCCCATTCCTTAGTACTTCTATCAACATACAAAACTTAACCGTCCACTCAGATAGCAAGTGCAAATACTCCATCAACGAAAGAGCATTCACAAAACAGCTGCCAAGTTCAGCTAAATGAAATTGAAAGCGCTGAAAGAAATTACATCACTTTGACTTTAAACTTGAACCGGCTTCTTTTTCTTTACTTTTTTTTTTTAAGCTTGAGCTTATTTTGCTCTCAACTTGTTTGGTGGAAAAGTCTCATCAGCCGCCTCTTTAGCTGCCGGACTTTTGTAACTGTTGGTGGCGACTTTTGAAAAAAAAAAAAAAATATATTGTATACACTCGTAATTTATGCACATTTTTTTGGGTTTTTGTGCGTTTGCTCGCCTTGCAGTTGCACAAAAATTATTATTTATTAAATAAACAATACAAGAAAAACAAAAACTTTCACTTTCAATGTGGTGGCGGCGGTGGCGTTGATTTGTACAAAAATCGTGTCGATTTTATGGTTTTTATTATGGGGCAGGTCAGTTTTTTTGTTTTTGCATATATTTGTGGTGGTACTCAACAAATATGTAAACAAAACAATTGAAAGCCAATCATATCAAATCCAAACAATTTAATTGAATTTTTAAGTGCGCCTGTATGATAATCCAAAATTGATGAATTATGTTATGAAAAACATGTAGACAAGTACAGATGAGGAGATTTTTTATTTGATTTAATATTCATAGAAATCAAGGCTGTTAAATTACCAATTCTTCAATGCAAAAATAATGAAATTATGTGAAAAACAGCTATAAGAGCTGAGTCTCATTTTGATTCATGGAACATTAAACTCGAGTTCATGTTATGTTTGCACATAAGTTTCAAACAGGAACACACACACGCCACGAAGGAGGCTGGTTGACAGTACAGCTGATTCAAGAACCTACTGGTACCATCTTCATATGGAAATATGTAAATTTACTTAGGCCTTAAGCTGTTATTTCACTTATCTAAGTTGTCATATGAGTTGGCTGAATTACAACACAGCTAGTTGCGAATTGACGGTCAAAAAACTTATATGAAAACGATTTTTCTATGACCTTCTTAGTTTGACTGGGCAACTCTTTAGGGGTTTTTGATAGCTTACTCTTATGAGGGGTACTATTAATATTTCGGAAACTGGTCACTCTAATGACAATAACTAAAATGCTGTGGGACACATCGGATGGGCGAAAATCATATAGAATCACTTGCAGCATATCACAGGGACATGGATTTTTTTGTCTAACTATAAAACAAAGGGTATAGAAAATTTTCTATTCGGGTTAGTCAATCGGTAGTCGAATTCCCCAGAATTCTTTTCAATTTCTTAAACAACTTTTCGACAATTTTCAGCTGGCAATTTGCAACATTTAACTGCTTGTCACATAGAAATGTAGCAAAAGACCCCTCGAGCCTTTTTTTTTTATGAACATGAAACAGGAAACCGGTTGAAGCTGAAACTGGAGGCTATTGGCAACCAGATGTTTTTATCTTTTTCTATTTTTTGTATTTTCCTCTAGGCTGGCGGCAACTCGTTGATCAGTATGTGCTCCAATTCCAATTTTTGTACAACGACAACATTGTGCAACATGCTCTCCAATATGGCAGTGCATTGCTACCACCCCCTGCCACCTCCTGCCTCTTATAGAGATGCAAACGCAGATTGCTGCACCCAACACCCAAAGCAAAAGACCTGCGTTGTTGTTTTTTTTTCCGCTTGTCACTTTCGATTTTTCATTGGTGGCTTTATGACCGCGTTTATCGCTTTTTTTTTGTGCCTTTTCCTTTGGCAATAATTGTAAGTGGGACCTGGGTAGCGTTGGCTAGTCGCACGTGTTCAGCCCACAAGAAAAATGACTTGTAATGGTTTGTTTCCTATTTCGTGTGTCAGCAGTAAAGAAACACAAAAAAAAAACACACACATACACACACACATTTTTCTTGGCTTGTGCAAAGTGCCCATTTGGGGATAAGCAAACCTGCGCTTAAGGCTAAGGCTTAGGTAACTTCTGGGAATGATAACTGTCCAGTCAGAAATTTCATTTACAAAATGTTTTGTGCTGGGTCAGAAAGGAGAATTAATCATTGAAAGGAAGCCGCAAAGTAAGGAAAATATTTCAAACAAAAAGGGATTCGATCATTAAAAGAATCATATTTCATAAATTATTTTAGCGATGCAAAACTGCTCGGGAACTAGGAATGATTTAGGGTTTGTGAATTAAGAATTAAGTTTTGCTTGGAAAAAACTTTTCCAACACTAATTTGTAGCTTCATTAAAGAAAACTCATTTTAAATCATTAGCTTTTAGCGATTGTTCGGTGGATAGGTGGATCATTCAGTGAGCTAGTTATTACAAAGACTAGGCCTTAAAATAGTGTTGAAATACTCTCTGCAAACCAAGTTCGGAGCGCTCCAAATTATGTGTCTGAAAAGAGCCAAGCTTAAGAGCGTTTTTGAAGTAAACACATAAATTTGAGGGTTTTCGGCGCATGTTCGGGGTTCATCGCCTTTGGAAAGACTTACGGGATAGGTATGAGAATTTAAAAAAACGATCGCGAAAATAATTCTCAATTAAGAAGCGGGAGACTTCTCGAACTGTTACGGCATTCCCAGCACCGCTGGAGCCTTGTCTATTTCCAAAAAATTCGTTGGCACGATCCCAAGCTCAGCCCCAGGATTAGAAAATGTGGTTCATAATGATGGTACGTTTTTATACCCTTGCAAAGGGTATTATAATTTTGCCCAGAAGTTTGCAACGCATAGAAATATTCATTTCCGACCCCATAAACTATATATAATCGTTGATCAGGGGGACGAGCGTAGAGTTCATTGAGCGTTTGTCCGTCCGTCTGTCTGTCTGTCCGTCTGTCTGTCCGTCTGTCTGTCCGTCTGTCTGTCCGTCTGTCTGTCCGTCTGTCTGTCCGTCTGTTTCTACGCAAACTAGTCTGAGCTCAGTTTTAAAGCTATCGAGCTGAAATTTTGCACAGAGTCTTCTTTTTACTGCACGCTGCTAATATGTCGGAACCGACCGGATCGGATCACTATATCTTATAGCTGCCATAGGAACCATCGGTCGAAAAATGGGTTTTAGTGGGAAAAACTTTTTTGTTTTCAATGTTAACGTGATTAAACTCGGTCATTAATAATATTATATACTTTCAAACAGATTTGCAAATTTTGGTCAAAATCGGATGACTATATCTTATAGCTGCCATAGGACCGATCGGTCGGAAAATGGATCTTAGTGAAAAAAAACTTTTTTGTTTTTAAGTAAATCGTTATTAAGGTCGGTGATTATTAATATTAAACGCTTTCAAACTAATTTGAAAAAGTTGATCGACATCGGGTGACTATATCTTATGGTTGCCATAGGACCGATCGGTCGAACATGAGTCTTAGTGAGAAATAAGAGCGCAGCGCCACCATAAGATTGCTCTCTGACAACAATTCACGATTCCTGTGAACAATTGAAATCATAATAAATTGAATCACAACTGAAGTTAAGGTTTTAACTGTTACTTAGCGAAGATATTTGATCTCTAATCCTAGCAAGAATTATTTGACATGCTGAGTTTGATAACCTGAATCGTTGAACAAATTTGGCATCATCCAGATCAGTAAAATTATAAATACTCTCCCTGTACTCTCTCGCATTATTTATTCATTGCTCCGTCTTGGGTTATGTGGGTATAACCACCACCATGTTGGCCATTGTGGTAATACCGTTCCTGGTGCTGGCCGTGCGTGTGGATAATATAAGGTTGTCAAAAAAGTCTTGCGGTATTTTTATTGAATTTTCAATTGTTCATAAAATTGGTTATAATAATGCGACTTAAGTCAAAAATGCCCCGTTTTGTTCGATGACGAGTTCCCAACGAGATGCCAACTTCATAATGCCCCTTTTATAGAAGCTCGCTTCCCTATTGGCAAAAAAACTCGGAGAGCCAATGTTTCAACTTCCGACTACCAAGCTCGTTCGCCATGGACAGAAATAGGTGGAAATCACTTGGTGAGAGATCCGGACTATACGGTGGATGCAAAAGAACCTCCCATCCGAGCTCCCGGAGCTTCTGGCGCGTCACCAAAGATGTGTGTGGCCTGGCGTTGTCCTGATGGAAGACAATTCGGCCTCTGTTGATCAAAGATGGCCTCTTCTGCATGAGTGCTGCATTCAAGCGGTCCAGTTGTTGGCAGTACAGGTCCGAATTGAGCGTTTGGCCATAGGGGAGCAGCTCATAGTGGATGATTCCCTGCCAATCCCACCAAACACACAGAAGAACCTTCCTGGCCGTCAATCCAGGCTTGGCCACCGTCTGGGCAGCTTCACCGCTTTTCGACCACGACCGTTTGCGCTTCACGTTGTCGTAAGTGACCCACTTTTCATCGCCAGTCACCATCCGCTTCAAAAACGGGTCGATTTTGTTGCGATTCAGAAGCGATTCGCATGCATCCATACGGGCAAAAATGTTTCTTTGCGTCAAGTCGTGTGGCACCCATACATCGAGCTTCTTTTTGAATCCAAGCTTCTTCAAATGATTTATAACGGTTTGATGACTCATGCCCAGCTCTTGGCCGATGCTACGGCTGCTACTATGCCGGTCTCTTTCGATCAATTCAGCGATTTTATCGCAATTTTCGACGACAGGCCTTCCGGACCGTGGCGCATCTTCGATCACCTCTGCACCAGAACGAAAACGTTGAAACCATCGTTGTGCGGTGGAAATGGAAACTGTATCGGGTCCATAAACTGCACAAATTTTATTGGCAGCATGAGATGCATTTTTGCCTTTATCGTAGTAGTACTGTAAAATATGCCGTATTTTCTCTTTATTTTGCTCCATGTTTGCGACGCTATAACTCACGAACGACTAAAAACAAACAACAATAAATCAAACACGTGTTAGCGCGTGAAAAGAGCTTTCCAAAAAGCTCTAGCGTGAACCGATGCGACGAATACAACTAGAACTACGCGCTTGCAAAGACAAGCTTGCGGAAATACCGCAAGACTTTTTTGACAACCTTATATTTTCATTATGGTGCACACGTATCAGCGGTTAGATCACTATTGGTATACCACATAGCATGAGGCAATTGGTGATGCCATTCTTCGACTTTGTAGACGGCGTGCAGTGAGTTTGCCTGCTCTTACCGCCTGAATCTTCCATTTCCATTGCGTGGATGTAAGAAATTTGTTTATTTATAAAAATTTTGTTTTGGCAATTGACAAAGTAAACAATACAAATTTTAAACACAGCTGTTTGTCGATCGATAAAAATATCGATAGTTCTATCGCAACTTGCCGGCAGGTTAAAATTTGACCCCATCTTGAGGCAGCGGTTAACTTTGCCGCTCGGTTCTTGCCAAAGACAGCATGAGACACGCAAATTCGGCTAACCTGCCGGTAAGTTTGACTAACCGGACATTGAGAAATTGGGCCTAAATCGATTTTGATGAAACAAAATGCAATCGAACTCTATTTTTACATTTTAGAGTTAATTTTTTTTTTTTTGCAAAAAAACTACTTCAAACTTTAAACGCCTTTATCTCGAAACCACATTTTTCGAATTGGCGGCTATGATATCTCCAGTTACACTGAACCGATTTTGATGAAACTAAGTCAAATCGACGCAGAATTGTCACCATTCTAGTCTGACCCTCAATCATAATTGTAAAAAAAAATTGTTACTATTTTTTTTACACTAAACTACAAAAAAAGGGCCTAAAATCGAATTTTTAATGGCCGCCGTTTTGTCAAAAAAATCACAAAATTTTTTTCGAGGGTCGGACCAGAATGACATCTATACTGATTTTAACCTCGTTTTTACTTTTCATTTCAGACAACCTGGAGACGAGAAATCGTGGCCGCCAGCACTACACCTTTTTTTTTGAACCCCCACTTTGACGGCCGAGAACTTTTTGAACAGCTCTCGTATCGAAGCAAAGCCATATTTTTGGTTTACTTTAATCTGTTTGTAATACAATAAAAAAAAACAGAATTGGAAAACCTCTTTGCGTTTTTAAATAAGATTTTTTTTAAAAAAGGTTCAAAAAACAGCCCACTTAATTTCAAAATTTGAAATCGAAAAGTCGATATTTTTCTTAGAAAATTCGGAAATTTGAGAATGAGAAAGTTCCTTATAAACTAAACCGAACCGAAATCAAGAGAAGACTGACCAACTCAGGAGTTCAACGATTCAATAAGATTTAATTAAACATCTTGCGTTTGATGCTTTTTACAATCGAACGTAAACCAAAGACGGGACTGGATTAAGAGTGGATCGAATAAGTCTCATTGAAATTGTCAATTGGCAGTATTAAAACAGTCAAATATGCCAAATAAAAAATAACAACTCGACCAATAACAGTGAACAAAGCACTGTCAATATGCAAACCGTATGCCATTCGGTTCATTTAATTAACATTTCGATTTCATTTAATATTTTATAATTACCAGCATCATCATCATCATTATCGTGGTAAGTACAATACAATCGATTCAATTTCAATTTTCCACTTTCCAAGCGGTTTACGGCTATGCCAATTAAAATCTGAATTATGCATATGCCAGGCACACCATGTCGTATGCGTAATTACAGTTGCTAATTAAAGCAAGCTCAAACATAAAACACAATGCAAATTACCCAGAGCCATTGAACTTGTCGCCAACATCTTCTCATTTTTTTCATCTTTCGACACGCCAAGTGAATTGCATGGTTAGATTCAATAATTAGAGGAATTATCCGAAAACAGTTGAAGAAACTCGTCAAAAAAAGTGTAGAGCAACTTTTCAGAACGTCAACTTAGGTCAACCGTTTTCTAGTTTTTAGAAATCTCAAATTGTAAATCTCTTGTTCGTGGTACAGTAATTGATTTAATGATTTGGTTAGTTTTATTAACGAAGCGTTAAAAAACCAGCACCCAAAGCAATAGCATTTAAGTGCCAACAAACTGTGTGGGCTGTTTAACAAAATATTGTGTATCTTAGTTGAGTTGCCTCTGCCTCTTCACGCGTGCGAAATTTCAATTTCAGTTTTGTGCTTTGACTCTTCTTTCTGTGCTTCAAGTGCAGCATGCAATTTTGCAATAGCCGAAGGCCTAACAAAAAGTGAAACTATGTGCTACAATCTGTTAGATACACAGGCATAACTGTATACCCATGCAGACACGTGAAAAGCGAAACAAAATTAATGAAGTGTGTGATAAGAGCTGAGAAAAACCATCAGACAATTGTCTGAGCGGTGTGTGTGTGTACCTGTTAAGCTAAAGATACAACATTTTGGTATCTCATGCGGAAGTGCAAAAAGTTTGTCTAAAACAATGCACAATGTAGCCAGCATGAAAATGTCTTGTACAAATTTGTATCTTGAACTTGAAGCATCATCGGGCAAATTGCGTGTGTAAGTTTGTGTGGTTGTATGAATTTCCTTTGGTGTGGGTGCAAAACAAAAAAGTCATGTGAAATATGCAGGGGTGTACTTGCCATAGAAGACTAGTTGTCTGGGAGTGTTTTTTTTTTTGTTTAATATTAATAGCCATGAAATCTATTGTTTATAAAAACTCAACAGCACAAATTTTATGTATGCAAAAATAAATTGTATATAGGTACTTTTTGTCACGTTCTTTTAAATTTAGATTCTTAGATTTTTCTTATCTGGCTCGAAGGACCAATGTAAGGTTAGAGCGTGGTTTATATTAAAATTGATGTGCTAGGCTTACATTTTTGCACATATAAAAGAGAGAGTATAATATTGTCTTCTCTTATGCAGCTCAAAGGACCAAATATTATGTCGAAGGGGATTGAGCACCATAATGTAATATCAAAATCCAAAAGAGTTTACAGGAATTAGTAAAGATCGCGGTTTTGAATTTCACTTCAATCTGAACAAACAACTTAACTCTAAACCTACATAATATGAACCACAAATTAGGCAAATGCTTAAGACGAACGAAGCTGATGATTAAAATGTAAAAAGTACTCAACTTTTAAGCCACAAACCCTCATCAAATGATTTAAAAGTTTGAGGCTGACTTTGCACATGTTGCTGTTTTGTTGATGCTTCTTTACCAAGTGATGATTTGTGCCAGTGCCATCAGTTGAACTATGCGTCAGTGTTAGCAGTCTCATCTGCCGGTTTGCTGATGATGATTGAGGGCGATGAAGATGAAGTTGGCGGATTTAACGCCGCTGCTGGTTGGTGTTTATGATGCTCCGGCAGATGTCGATGTTTTAGTACTAAGATATTATTGCATCATTGTGGGCATGAAGCAATAAGTGGATTTAAATACACATTTAATGATTGGAATCGACGGCTATTGAACTGAAACTGAAAGATGCCATGGGAAAAGATGGAAACTATGTGTATTTAACTTAGGGAGCCAAAGCGGTTCTTAAACGCACCGAACCGCGAGCTCAACGGTTTGAACTTTGACAACTTTAAAGTCTACTAATTATGGTCAGTTATTATATGTTAAAAATAGAGGAAAGCTAACTTCGGCTCGACTTAAGTTTATAAACCCTTGCAGCATGAACGCGCCACTACTTTGAACATTTGCTCAAAATTGTGTGGAAACTCATCAAATTCACAACTGGAAGGTATAAAGACGCTACCATGGAAAACAAAAAAGTTTTTCTCCCTAGAACTTCTTTTTCCACCGATAGTTCCTATGGCAGCTATATGCTATAGTCACACGATTTGGCTCAAACTTAGCAGAATTGTGTGGTAGCATATAAGATTGATGAGTACCAAGTTTGGTAGCGATAGAATTGAAAACAAAAAAGTTTTTCCTACTAAGTCTTTTTTCAGACCCATCTTTTGTATGGCAGCTATATTATATAGTTGGCCGATTTTCATAAAACTTTTTGGAATTATGTGAAAGCATAGAAAACTTGGAAATACGAGGTTTTGGCACGTTTGCGTTGAAGACAAAAAAGTTTTTCTGACTAAAACTACTTTTTCGCCCGATAGTTTCTATGGCAGCTATAATGCTATAGTCATCCGATCCGGGCGATTCCGACAAATGTGCTGCGTATTTGTACCAAGAGGCTTCGTGCAAAGTTTGGTTAAAGTAGCTTTAACACTGACGGAGGAGATAGCATAGAAACAGACGGACGGACAGACGGATATGGCTATACCAACTCAGCTCGTCATGCTGATCAAGAATATATAAACTTTGTGTGGTCGGAGATGCTTCTTTCTATGCGTCTGGACAATTTTAATATACCCTCTACAAGGGTATAAAAAAAATGAGCGGGTGTCCTGAGACGCCCGGTACGAGCGAAGTTATGTACAAAGAGAATTCTGATTTAAGTTTCAGCATTGTGTTGTAGAGCAGGCATCCTTTAGCAATGACTTTTAAGCTCTCACTTTTGACTGGTGTTAAGCAATAATCGGCGTTAAGTACTTAGTAGTCCAGTGTGCCCGAGAACGTTCGGATATTCACACCATGCATCACTGAGTGTCAGAGAGAGAGAGGGAGAGTCGCATTTTGCGTTCTCTATTCTTGTCGAACACCCTAGTAGGAAATCACGATGGTCAGAGCGAGACGGACTTTGTACCAAATAAACTCAGAGCGAAAATGATGAAATCAACCAGAGCGAACCGTTTCCATTTGCGGTTTTTGCGATTCGTTTCGCTGTTTAGTTTACGGTTGAGTATTAACTTACACTTCGGTATGATATGCTTAGGTTCAGCTCGCAGCCAGTTTGTGTCCCAAATTTTATGCGAATTATTTATCTGATACGCTTATGACACAGTTATACATTGAGAGTAATTCGACAATTAAGAGTTAAGATCTTCTGGAAACAAAATATGTTGAATTTTAATAAAATGTTCGAAATTTTACCAAATTAGTAGTCCTATACTTTACAATTATGTAACAAAACTTCTCGACCTCTAGACGTGAAGCTACAAAAGTGTGTGATAGCTCAATGCGCTAACACGCCATTTCATAAATATCTTCATCCAGATAGCTCCTATGTGTCAGTTTAACTTAAAATGTACTCTGTTATTTGTAGTGATTGGAAAGGTACTCAATTTTCTTACCTTGATAAGGTACAAGGTAAATGTCAAAAATTATAGTATGCTAGGTAAGGTAGAAGGTATACGGAATAACCAGTACCTAGGTAAAGGTAAAGGTACGAAAAAAGTACTTTTAAATTTAAAAGCATGGTTAATCCACTTTTATTAGTAATGAATATTGAAAACAAAATAAAACAACAATACTTCATTACAGATATTTTTAGAGTCATACGTTGATATAAGAAACTATATGGACTTAATTCCAAAAATAAGGTTTTAAAATGAAACATATTAATTACATATTATGTCATATTATTAAAATGTTTCTTATAGACATTACAAGAGTTTCGAATATTTAGTCACCTAATCTGTTTCTTTTGGGTGTAGTTTCTCTACAGTCGATTACTATAGATTCTAAAAATTTGCTATTATTGGCAAGTTAGATTAAGACTTCAACTACAATATTAGAGTTTTCATAACAATTACACTGTGCAACACTAAAAGTTGATAGAGTCGAGACCAAAAGATTCCGAAAGAGTATAATGGTAGTACAAAAACCTTCGCTGGGTTTGGCCTGGTTAGCTGCCGTTTTCTTTTTATTGCTTTTTGATGTTTTCAGCTTCTGATTGGGATTCGCAACTCCATATCTCGTAAACTATTTGGAATTTCGCTTTGACGTCTTAGAGGAAGTTGTTGCTCTTGGCTTGGCTTACAAAACATTTCTAAGTAGCAAATCAAAAAAGTCATATCTTTATACTCAAAATTACAAAAATGTATTAAAATCATGATGTTTTCCTCTCATTTTGTACTGTTTTTCAACTTTGTCTTGAAAACTGTAACGAATTTGACTAAGCAATGCAGGACAAAAACTTAGCTTGGACTTAAATAAACAAACGTTTGGAACATATCAACTTCATTCGATTGGTCCTTCATATAGTTACGGGCCCTTAAGCATGTAGAATTGGAACCAAAACTCGAAAAATGGAAATTTTTGGTACCAATTGGCAGACACAGTCAAAAATTTCGATTGTTTTGTATTATATCAAGAAAATAGTAAGAAAACATAACTAAAAAACTGTAATTAAAAAAGTTTAATAATTTTTACTTTTTTACCGAAAAATTTCGTTTTTTCGAGTTTTTATGACAATTGTACGTGCTTGTTGGCCTATAACTATATGAAAGAGTAATTAAATGAAGTTGGTTCGTTCTAACGGTTTGTTGATTTTGGTCTAAGCTACAAATTTGTGCTGTTTTACTTGTCCAAATTTGTGACGGGTTTCAAGATAAAGTTGAAAAACTGTAGAAAAGTGGTCAAAACTTGGCTTGTTTGGGCAACTTTTATAATTTTGGGTATGAAGATATCATTTTTTTGATTTGCTACAAAGAAATGTTTTGTAGGATAAGCCAAGAGCAACAGCTTTGGTAAAGATTTAAAAGCAAAATTCACAATAGTTTACGAGATATGATATCGTTAATCCCACTCTAAAGCTGAAAAGTTCAATGTGCAATAAAAAACAAGAAAGAAAGTCGGTCAAGCCCGACTATAAAATACTCTGTACCCTTAACGTCTCAGCTCGCATTTGCTCACGAGTTATACGCGCTCATCTCTAAGTTTCACTCTCTCTCTCTCTCTCTCTCTCTCTCTCACTAAGATTGACGTTCAATAGAATGCTGCGGTGGTGGGTGGGGTGGTGCTGGGTGTTTACTGGCCGTTTTTTGCTCATAACTTGAGTATCGTTCATCTGATCTTTATCATTTCTTCAGCAAATCGATAAATAATTTTGTTTACAAGGTATCTCTAAAAGGTACGAACGATCTATCTTCAAAACTGTAGGAGATATGACGTTTCTTCCAAATTGCGGGGGCGGGAGGGGGCGTGGCAAAAATTGAAAATAAACTTGATCTGCCTGCAAGTATAAGAAATATATGTCCCATACATGTCAAACCTCTATCTCTTACCATCTCTGAGATCTCTTCGTTCATACGGACGGACGGACAGACGGACATGGCTATATCGACTCGGCTGTTGATGCTGATCAAGAATATATATACTTTATAGGGTCGGAAATGATTCCTTCTCCCTGTTACATACTTTTGCACAAACTTAATATACTCTATGTACCTTCGGTACAGAGTATAAAAATCGGCAGCTAATCAGACCAAACGAAGACAGGGTTTTTATACTACCATGACCCCCTTTCAGAATTTTTTGGTCTCGACGCTATCAACTTTTTTGAGTTCAAAAATGTGTCACAGTGTTATCAGTTTTATACAACCTCCATTACTGGTATCGTAAAAGTCTTTAAGATCATTTGTATTTGAACTCTCATTGCCAACAGTTTCAAAATTTTCCGTAATTTTTTCAACAAGCCAATCTTTAAAACACTTTATCATAGTAAATCGTTTTACAACTCCTTTTTAACAGCATCTTTAAGTGAAGTTTATGTGTTACTTGAAGTAAAGAGGGCAGCAAAAATCCTAAACAACCACGGGATTCGTCCTGCAAAAAATCAATTTCTGTACTTTTCTAATTGTATTTTAGTGCCAAAATACGTTGAATTTTGTTTCATCTTGTGGCGCGAGGATCTATTAACTTATGTTTACAAATTTTCTCAACTTTATCTGCTGCTACTGTGGATCAGCATTCCAAATTGCCGTTGCTTTCGTTTGTGAAAATTTTGACAACCGCTTGAACGATGTGTTTAGTAGAGCCTAACAATCAAGTTCAAAGTATGTGATGCCCATCTAAAGTGTCTTGGCAATATAATAGTTTCAACATTAGACACAAAATTAGAACTATCCAGAAGAACACATAGCAAACGAAACAACCTATATCAAAACCAACACATATCCAGCTCTATTACCCTTGTCTCAGAATCTTCTAAGAACTCTGGCTTAAAGTATCAAAACTGTACACTTTTAAATGCTTTACAGCAGTTGGATGCATTATCTGTAAATGTTCAAAATATTTGGATATCTCTAAGTCCGTATTTGCTATGAACTTCAAGTAATATAGTAGCAATTATTTCATGTGTATGGGAAAATCGCACACGCTTAAGTGCGAGCACAAGAGAATGACCATGTAGATTGTAATCCATATAGTGGCTTTCCAGATATCGGCAGTCGAACAAATAAAATGAGTACTATATTTTCCTTATAGTCCGCCTTCCTCTTATCCAGCATAAAGCGTATAATTTTTGAACGGGCAATGTTTACCGAACGTTTGGTTCGAAGAAAGTCACGTACGAAAAGTACCTAGTCCCTTACCTATTGACAAGGTAAATGAAAATAAAGACCTAGGAAAGGTAAAAGGCAATCGAATTTAAAAATGTAAGGTAAGAGGTACACAAAAGATGTATCTAGGTATGTACCTAGGTATTTATACTTAGACACTTCCAAACACTGGTTATTTGTTAGTTTATGTGACTGATGAAAGATGTGAAATCGGCCCTAAATGATTATTGGAAATCCCAATTTTAAATCCTAACTTTCGATGAATAAACTATAAAAGTATTCCCTTCCCATCTCTTCTTACTTTTAGAGTTTAGTTTCTTTATTTGAAAACTGAAAAAAAGACAGTTATAACCATCAAAGTAAACATATGAATGTCTACTGCCATTGTTTAAGCTGTTTGCTTCCCAAGCCTTCTATGGGCTTTGCAATTTCATCAAATTGCCGTTTCTGTTTCTTGCTTTAGCTACGCAATTTTCAACATTTAGTTACCCAATTTTTTGTTGTTATTTTTGGTTTTTTTTTGTTGTTGGAATTTGGCAGCGTAATTAACACACGGTTTGCCGCCAATTGCGGCTGTTCCAGCTTAAAAATCCGCACAAGGTTGCTAAGCAATTTGTGCAACCGAAAGAAGAAATCATAATAATGAGATCAGTTTCCAGCAGCATTATGATGTCGATTATTATTATTATTTCTTATTAAAGCAATAAACATAATCATTTCCTAGGCGATGACAAGTTATTGGAGTTGATTTATTGATATTTATGATGCACTCAGGAGAGGGTAAGGCGATTTGCCTCGAAACGAGGTTTTCAAATTTGTCAACATCAACATCATTAGCATCTATCGTCATAATGATGATATTGATCTTGACAGAGTCACCCAAAATAAATAATCACAACAACAACAACAACAAGACTTTTAACACTTTTTGGTTTGAGTGACTTGTGAATTTTGTCAAATAGTTTTTACCTGTCCATAAGGAAATCGTTAAGTGATTTATACAAATTATAATTGATTAACACTTAAAAGAGAAGCATAGATTTAGCTAATTTGCTCTAAAGTGCAGACGAAATTGTTCCTCTACTCTCCCTTCAATTGCGCTTAACTGTTTATGTTTTACAGTTTTAAATACAAGTTTATTAATATTCTGAAAACACCATAAAAAAATATACATATATTTTGCAATCTCAATTGTGGCCTACAAATCACAATAACAATACAATTTTATTGCATAATTAACAAACTTGGCACGTTCCTCCAGCATTGAATTCTTGTGGCATTGTGGAGGCTATGGCTATATCAGTCTTGGGGACACAGAGTTAACCGTTAAATACAAATTTGGCAGTGAAACGTTGTTTCACGTTCCGAACATGTTCGATGGTCGAACATGTTGCAGTTTGCCAAGCCAACGCCAGCGCCACGCCTGCGCCCAAGCACAAGTAATTAAACGACGAATTTGTGTCGTATAAATTAGACAGGCTGGAAAATTGTTTTATGGTCATTCTGTCCACATGAAAAACAACAAAAAATGATTGCAACAGAACTGCACACAGATTTGGCCAGTGGCGACAGTCCGTCCATTCACCGCTCTTGGGCAATTGCCCAAGATCTCATTAGAGCACACTAAAACACTGGACCGTCTGACATTTAAGTGCGACGACCTCACGCATGCCCATGCGCTCACCTAAAAGGTACTACCTACATATGTGACCACCAGAGGGCCAACTGCCGTTCAGAGTCGTTGGCTTTTAGGCCTAAGACCTTCAATTTTGGAGTACTTAATTGTTTAACATTTAAGTTCGGTTTTAATCCTACAATTTGAGCTGTTAAGACTTTCATTTGAACGACGAAAATTGTATAATCAACATTAAGCTGCAGCAATTGGCAACCGTTTCTGGTACAAATTTAAAATTATATTACAACATTTTCTTAGCTAAAGCATTATATCAGTCTGTTAAACAGAAAGAAAATACAATGATTATATATATTTGAGAGTGCCCGCCCGATGCCAATATGCAGTCAGGCATGGCATTTGGGGAGCTCAAAGCTTGAGCCAGAGGGGGAATTGCGCATGAAACTGACCTGCCCAAAAACAGAAACGAAACAAATGCCGCCCCGGTCGAAAGTGAAAGTTTGTTGTTGTTGTTGTTGATTTTGGTTTAGTTGTTAAACGGGGGCGCCGGCTGTTAGCTGCCGCATTGGCAGCATCATCATGCGAATTCGCCAGGCAAATTAATTTGCTCTCCTCCCCCCAACAAAATTGAACAGCCACAGAGCAAAAGGATCGACTTGAAAATACCTGCGTCAGAAAATAAACCAAATAAATGGAATTTAAAAGCTTGTCTAGAAACCGATCCAATACCTGAACCGGACTTCCTTTGTTTGGGAAAAAGTTTCGGTTCAGAAAAACGATTTACTACTGTGGGCAGAAAACACCGGAAAGTTTGAAATCAATTTTTTTTGGGATTCCCAAAACCCCTTGAAAAGGCTATCATACTTTTGAAATAGAAATATGCATTTCCGACCCCATAAACTATATCTAGTCTTGATCAGGGCGACGAACTGAGTCGATTTAGCTTTGTCCGTCAGTCTGCTGTCTGTTTCTACGCAAAGTCTCTCAGTTTTGAAGCCATCGAGCTAAAACTTTGCATTCTTATTTTTACTGCACGTTGCTAATATGTCGGAATCGACCGGATCGGAGGACTATATCTTATTGCTGCCATAGAAACCATCGGTCAAAAAATGGGTCTTTTTCGTTTTCATTGTTGACGTCTCCAAACTCAGCCGTTATTAATATTATACGCTTTCAAACTGATTTGCAAATTTTGGTCAAAATCGGATGACTTTATCTTATAGCTGCCATAGAACCGATCGGTCGGAAAATGGGTCTTAGTGAAAAAAGCTTTTTTGTTTTCAAGTAAATCGTTTATAAGGTCGGTGATTATTAATATTCAACGCTTTAAAACTAGCTTGAAAAAGTTGATCGACATCGGGTTACTATATCTTAAGGCTTTCATGGGACCGATCGATCGGAAAATGGGTCTCAGTGAGAAAAACTTTTTTGTTTTCAATGTTAGTGTCGCTAAACTCTGCCAATACTAATATTACATGCTTTCAAACAGATTTGCAAAGTTTGGTCAAAATCGGATGACTATTTCCTATAGCTGCCATAGAAACCATCGGTCAAAAAATGGGTCTTAGTGAGAAAAACTTTTTTGTTTTCATTGTTGACGTCTCCAAACTCAGTCTTTATTAATATTAAATGGTTTTACACGGATTTGCAAGTTTTGGTCAAAATCGGAAGACTATATTTTATAGCTGCCATAGAAACCATCGGTCGGAAAGTGGGTCTTAGTGAGAAAAACTTTTTTGTTTTCAATATTAGCGTCCCTAAACTCAGCCATTATTAATATAATACGCTTTCAAATAGATTTGCCAATTTTGTTCAAAATCGGATGACTATACCTTACAGCTGCTATAGAATCGATCGGTCGGAAAATGCGTCTTAGTATGAAATACTTTTTTGTTTTCAAATAAATCGTTCTTAAGGTCGGTGATTATTAAAAATTTAAAACTCTTTCAAACTAATTTGAAAAAAGTTGATCGACATATATCTTAAGGCAGCCATAGGACCGATCGGTCGGAAAATGCGTCTTAGTATGAAAAACTTTTATGTTTTCAATTTTATCGTTCATAAACTCGGTGAGTGTTAATTTGATATGTTTTCAAAAAGATTCGCGAAATTTGGTCGAAAACAGATGTTTATCTGTCGGAAATGGGGTTTTAGTTACAAAAATTTTTTTATTTTTATGTAAGCTTTCTTAAACTCTGACATTTCAAAAACAGCATTTGCAAGGGTATAAAAAACTTCGGCACAGACTAAGTTAGCTTGGCCTTCTCGTTTTATTTTTAAGTTGGCAAACACTGTCACTGTCATCTGTGCAAAATTACAGGTCAAAATATTCCTCAGTATTTGAGATACGCGTCCTTTTGTAAACAGCTAAAAGCAAATTTTTGGTTTTTTACAATGTCTGAAACTATTCAACAAAGCAGTTCCTTTAAAATTTGTGTTAAAAATGTTGCAGAAGGCTTTCGGTGAGTAAGCTCTATCGAAAACAAGAGCTTATGAGTGGTACAAAATGTTCACAGAGGGTCGAAAAAGCATTGAAGACGAGACTCGGCCAGAACGACCATCAACTTCTACTGTTGAGCTACAGGTCAACAAAATCAAAGAATGGGTGCTCCAAAATCGTCGACTGACAGTCCGAGACCTTACTAACCTTGGTATATATACTGATCTTTCGATCAGTGCAAATGAATTTTGAGTGAACATTTTGGCCTCAGTAAAGGGAAATCTCAATTGGTGCCAAAAACGCACTCACATTGCACTCGTAATTCGTGATCATTTTGCCAAAAACTTGACCACCGTATTTGCCTGACTTAACACCTCTGGCTATTCGCTAAACTCAAGAGACCGCTTCGTGTACACCGTTTTGAATCCATACAAGAGATAAAAACCGAAATGAAGAAGGAATTGAAGGCTAAAAATTGGAAAAAACGTTGGTGCAATACTGGGAGGACTGCTTTGAGGGGAATGAAATGAATTTACAAGAATAAAGAGTTTTTAATTTATAAACAAATTCCCCATATTGTTTGCCCACAGTAACCTATAGTAAGTAAATTTTGTTCTAACATTTTATGTAAATTTCTTAATATTTTTATAGGTTAGCGAATTAACAACTTGAAAACGAGTGATTTTTTCCGGTTTTCGGGTTTATTTCTTACACACTATTTACACGGGTTTTCTATTTACACACGGTTTTAATAATTGCAACATTTCTATACGGGTTTGTCTTTACACACGGGATTGTCTCCTTATGGTTTTCCAATACGGGTTTGTCGATACGGGTTTTTCATTCTGTCTGTCTGTCTGTTCATTTATTTACAGCGTTTTTTTTTCGTCCATCTTCTACTATCAACTTCTCTCGTCTTTCATTCTCTATATACAGTGCGACCATCATTCGATTACCAAAAGGTAACACTAAAATATCGATATATTTGTACATATTGGCGCCTACTTTCAAAAAACTTCCAAGCCTACATACTGAAGGTACATTTTGTAATTCATTTCTAAATTCGAGATATTTCGACTTGGAAAAGGGATATTTGGCAAGAAGTTTGCAGACCGAAACCTCAGTTTCAAATAAAGGTTCAATTCAAGTTAAGGAGTCGGTCCGTAAATCGAACCTTACACTTTACGACGGGCTCAAACTCCGATTTTGTTCAGGATTTTTGGGACCATGAGATGAATTCGAACCGGTTCTAAAATGTTTCGAAATATGCTTTTTTGGTATTTAACTTTTACAACACTTTTTAATAACTTCCAAATAAAAGGATCAGTCATGGTACTTAAAATAAGCTTTTGCTTTATTGATGACCTCTTCATTAGATAAAAATCTCTTACCGAAAAACCAAATCGTATGGTTTGGAAACAGAAAATAATGGGAGGGCGCAAAATCTGGAAAATGGGGCAGAACTTACACTTTCCGAAATTTCATTTGTACGAAAGTCTCAAAAAAAAGAAGTCATTTCTGTTCTTGGATCGGCCATAAGGCTGACGGATTTTAGTTTGGGTGTTCTTAAATCTATCTTAAAAGTATCTAAAACCCATTTCGGACCTCGAATCACAATTAAGCTAACATGTAAAAACGTATCTACCCCTCCTAATCCTTACCAAAACAGAGTGGCGCAATCATTTGCTTTGTATTACGCCTAATGCGGGCAACTTGTTGACAAGCCAACTTCCCATTTTGATGTCCAGCTTCCTGCTTCTTTGGCCAATAAAAATTACAGAAAATTTTTTCCAACAAAACGAGTTTATTTGAGTGGCGTCTTCAACTCCATTCAAACTTTGATTCAGGTTTTTTTTTTTTAAATTTTGTTTTTATCACCAATTTCTTCACTCTATTTTGTTGTGGTCAACATTTTTCACTGTGTGAACTCTTAATTTTCAATGGTTGATTAATTTGGGGTTGCCTCTGCTTATGGCATTGGATAATTCGCTTAATTGATTAATGTAAATTGGAGTTATGGTGAGCACCAAATGCATAATCAGACTAATTATAGATTCGATTCGATTTGAAATGCACATGACTTTAAATTGGGTCAAAGCTTAACAACAAGCAGTATACATGTGAATAGCCATATTTATTTGACTTGATTTTCCCCTACAATTCCAAACAATGATTGTAAATTGCCTGTCAATTGAGATTTATAAATTGTCACTTTCCTCTGCGGCAATTATAGAAAGTGTAAGCAAACATTTCACTGTCAACACAAAACAGTTGACACAGTTGTTCAGGCGTTCCAAATTAACTTGAAGAAGTTGCCCGTTGGCCTTCTAGTCAAATGCAGCCGAACCACTTTATTGACTTGTTCTCCAATCAAAAGCAAATTTATGCAGTCGTTTATTTTATTTTTGTTACATTTTTCTATTGAACATTTTCAACCTTGACTGCGTTTAAAAAAAAATGCGTTTATGGAATTTTTAAGACCGTAAAAAAAAAACAAAGTTAGCTTAATAATGAGTTCTTAAAGCTTAGGCTTCAAGCAGACAGTTAAAAGCTACCAATAAATCGAGTTTGGTGGGTTTAGTTAGTGAGACTTGTTAAGTCAAGCGCCCTAATTATTTTTAATATGGTTATACAAAAAATTACAAAACCTATAATAATACGGTTTCTGAGAGACTTCAAAGACTTCAAAGTTCAAAGTCCACAGTAGCATCCGAGAGGAAGAGACAGAATAGATATGAAAATTTCCATATTCTGGACAATTCCTTAAATGTCAGAAACACCAACTTTATCTCTAACATTTTTCCATGAAGCTGGATATTGACCTAGCTGCAAAATACTCGCGAATACAAAAACATTACACAATTTTCTTTGGCAGCTGTTTTAATAAGTCTTGACTTAAGTAGCGAAATGTTTTATGTGGTCAATGAAGTTGCTTTCTTTTTGATTTGCATCATTGCACCCGCTGCATTTCATGATAGATACCACAAGGCAACCAAATTTGGCTTTTTATACCCGTTACTCGTAGAGTAAAAGGGTCTACTAAAGTCGTGCAAATGTATGTAACAGGCAGAAGGAATCATTTCCGACCATATAAAGTATATATATTCTTGATCAGCATCAACAGCCGAGTCGATATAGCCATGTCCGTCTGTCCGTCTGTCCGTCTGTCCGTCTGTCCGTCTGTCCGTCTGTCCGTCCGTCTGTATGAACACCTAGATCTCAGAGACTAGAAGAGCTAGAGCAACCAAATTTGAAATGTAGACTCCTATTGTCTGCACGCAGATCAAGTTTATTTTCAATTTTTGCCACGCCCCCTCACGCCCCCGCAATTTGGAAAAAACGTCATATCTCCTACAGTTTTGATGATAGATGGTTCGTACTTTCTAGAGATATCTAGTTCTTAAAATTATTTATCGATTTGCTGAAGGAATGATAAAGATCGGATGAACGATACTCAAGTTATGAGCAAAAAACGATCACTAACACCCACCACCCACCCCACTCATAACCTAAGCATTGCGTTCAGCAGCAATCTTAGTGAGAGAGAGAGAGAGAGAGAGAGAGAGAGACGAGTTAAAAAATGTTGCATACTTTTCGGCTGACCCACCTCAGGCATACAGTAAGGCTATTAAACATTTGTTTCCATGAGTAACGGGTATATCGAAGTCGGTTAGAGCCGACTTTAACTTACGCTCTCGTTTCAGTTTATTTTCGTGTGCTGAACACGAATCTGTTTTCAGAAACGGTCCATCACACGGAAATTTTTAGTAATTTGAGCTTAAAATTGCAATAAATGCCTATTTTTACACTTTTTAGACTCTTTTTTGTTATTATTGGAAAGAATCACTTTTTAACTTTCAAATAAACTATCCCAAACAATTCTACGATTTTTTTAAGCGAAGATATACCATTTTGAATAAACATGCTCGAAGTAACCAAATTGTCTACTGCCCAAAGGTATGCCTTGCATTAACTACACAACAGGCTAGTAAATTGTACATCATTTCAATGTAAATTTTTTGCAACACCAATTGCATACTTTTGGACAGTACAAAATAATGTCACATCTAGCACATGTATTCAACATGGTATATCTTCGCTTAGGAAAATCGTAGAACTGTTTGGGACAATTTATTTCAAAGCTAAGAAAATGACGATATTATTAAAGAGAGTCAAAATAAAAGTAAATGGCCTTCACAAAACCACCCTAAAATGGTTCAATATGGATATTATAAGCAACTTTAAGCTCAAATTACCAAAAATCTAGACGTGATGGACCATTTCCGAAAACAGACAGATAATATCTGAATAGTTCGTTTTCGAAAATGTCTGTAATCATCTTGAATTTTTCCCACTGTGTACATTTCACTCCGACTATAATCTTGTTTTATCCGACCCCCCTACCCATTATAGCAGTTTGCTCCAAAAGCATTGCCTACTTTGCGGCTGAAAGTTCAAATTAACTCGACTAATCTACATGTCTTATCTACACCTACACATTTGTTTAAACAAGTGCGTAAAAATTTGTGTGTTTCGGTTTTTTTTTTTGGCAAAACCAATGCCAACTTGAAGGTCTCGCAGCAACACAAAGCGAACAAAACGCTATAAAAGTGCCCGCTTAACACAAAGCGACCATAGTCAAAGCCAGCGAAAATGAGAATAATTCTGTTCGTGCCAACATTCCTGCTAGTCCTGCTAGTAAATTCGGCCTATGCAACATTTGGTAGTATTGGTGGCACCACCACCTCCAATACAGGAGCCAGAGTCTGTGTTCTGAGGGGCTGCAATAACAGTTCAACTATAAATGTCTGTGGTCGCTACGGACGCTCCAATCTCTGTCGCCGCTTCTCCAATAGCTGTCAGATGCGCTATGAGGCTTGCGTAAATTCGGTCAACTATACGACAGTGGCACTGTCCAGATGTTCCGGTATTAGTGTGGGAAGTCGTCTCAGGTGCAGCGGATCAACATCCACAACGTCTTCTTTAAGTAGTAGTAACAGTGGAACGCCCGTTATTGTAATACAAAGAGGTTAAAAAAACAAACATGTCTTTGTACTTTTAATTGCCTCCTTTTAGACAAGGCGGGAAACCTGTAAAATTTGAAGGTGAAGGTTCGAAGTGTAAGGTTCGTTTTACGGACCGGTTTCTGTACTAATCGAATAGTACTAGTTAAATAGTTGACAGATTTTTGCCTCAACATTTGATAAAAATTTAGATATTTGATCAGGACAACGCGTCCAAGCTATAAATGTAAGTCGTCAAGTCGACTGGACCACATTCCTTGTTGTTATCATTCATAGGTGTATCTTTCAAAAGTGCCTGGTCTTTAAATTTTGGAAGCCTCACCTTCTTCCCAGCCATTATTTTATGAAATTCTAATCATATTTGAGTCGTCTGTCTGATTAAAATAGTCATAAATGACAGTTTTGTCGGGAGAATATGCTAACCTAGCATTTGGAAGATCATTTTAACAAGAATCTACTTGGTGAGTCTTTTTCGAGCCCTTTTGTTGATTAAAAAGAGATAACTTTCATGTGCGATTTAAGAAAGACTCGAAAAAGAATTGCAAATGACTCGCAAATGAGTCGAAGCTGATCATAAAACGGCGTAAAAACGACTCTTCATGAAGAGTAGCGGCTCATGTTGGCGTTCCCCGACCCGGATGGATCAACTACCAATATTGAGTCATCATCCTCATCGTTCGCGAAACTGGATGGGTCAATTACTATGGCTGATACACCATCCCTTTCGTCCTCAGCAGACTGCACTGCCTCCTTAATAACGAGGCTGCTGGCTTTTTCGACCATCGATGCCGGGGTCCTTTTCAACCTATCCAGCCTTCAATGTGTGCTCATTTCTGTCTTATGGGTGACGCTTTTTGAGTCGTAGGTGCACGCTGCCTACTCCCCGAGCCATCTTCCCGAATCTTGGGTAGAGCAAATCGTCGGCCTGCTTGTTCATCTGGAGGTTCATGTGCTGCCCGTTTTTGTTGGGCTTCGTAACGTGTAGCACCCTTCCAGTCGTTTGTTGGCACGCCTGGGTTTTGCCACCGTAGTAGTTTTAGCGTCTGCCCCAAAGCAAAGAACCTTCGCTTTTGGTACTGATGGAATGCATGTTCCTGCATTCCTGCCTGCTCCGTCAAACGTTACTGGTTACGCTTCTGGGTTATCCATCCTCTTGAACATTTCCTCAAACAGCATCCCCTCCACTTGCTTCCACTGTTCTGGCGTTATTTTTCCAAAAGGGTCGCTTTTGTCGACTACGGGCTGGCTGACTCCTTTGGTGGTTTTTGTGTTTTGGGAGTGGAGCTTGGTAAAGCCTGGCTCTGCGGTCTATAATATAATAGTAAAATACTTTTTTTCGGTCATAATATTGAGAAAACTAGAAAAGATAAGAAATTGAATAAAATGATTCTTTGAATCGAACCTTTTATATACCCTTGAAGAACCCTCTATATATATACCCACACTAAAATTGCCGAGATGTTTGTAACGCATATAAGGAAGTATCTCCGACCACATAAAGTTTATATATTCTTGATCAGCATGGCGAGGTGAGTTGATATAGCCATGTCCGTATGTCCATCCGTCTGTCCGTCTGTTTCTATGCGATCTCCTCCTCGCTTCCACACAATTCTGCTAATTTTGATCCAAATCGGATGACTGTAGCATATAGCTGCCATAGGAACTATCGGTCGGAAAAGTAGGTTTAGTAAGAAATACTTTTTGTTTTCAACGCAAACGTCCCCAAACCTAGTATTTATCGTGTTTTTATGTTTTTACATAATTCCACCAAGTTTAATGAAAATCGGTCTTCTATATAGTATAGCTGCCATACAAAAGATAGTTCTGATAAAAAGTCTTAGCAGTAAAAACTTTTTAGTTTTCAATGCTATCGCTTCCAAACTTGTTACTGGTCAATACTATATGCATCCACACAATTCTGCTAATTTTGATCCAAATCGGATGACTTTATCATATAGCTGCCATAGGAATGATCGGTCGGAAAAGTCGTTCTAGTGAGAAAAACTTTTTTGTTATCAATGGTAGCATCTTTATACTTTCCAGTGATGAATATTATCGGTTTCCACATAATTTTGGGGAGTTTGGTCAAAATCTGATGAATATATCGTATAGCTGTCATATAATAAGCTTGCAAGCAAATGGTTTAGCTACTAGGTTTGATAAGTAACTAACTTTATTGAATAATAATACTACACGCTAAAACGAATGAATGAAAGTCGACTGAGTTGACGATGATGCGACGCGCCGCCGCGCGTGGCCAGGGATGGCGCGAGTCTTGTCGTTCTGCTATCGCGTTAGGGATGGTGTTCGATGAATGGTGTGACCAGAGGTGGCCAGGGCTGCCACAATGGTCATAGTAGTGGTAGTCATCTATTGCTAAGTTTGGGAAATAACTCAGCCAGGAATGTTCGACGAAAATCATTTAAAACCTTAATTTATATAAATTAGACAAGCTACAAGGGTTTATAAACTTCGGTCGAGCCGACGTTAGCTTTCCTCTATTTTTTTTGTGTACAGTTCGTTTCGGTTTCAGGGGCTTAAATATTTCAAAGGTTCAGTTCATGGTCCGGATGGTTCGTTTCACGAGCTTAAGCATTAATGTTTATATGAGGTAGGGTATTAACCCCAGTTTCCTTGGTGTTAAGGTGTGTGTCTTGTTACTTTTAATTATGAGCAAACAATACTTATACTAACTCGATCAGGTTAAAGCGTTCACATATTCGCACTCTCCTGTTATTCTTGAAAGGACTTAAATGATTCGCTGGCTAGAATTACCTCCCATATTCGTCCATTCAACGCTCTAGCACGTTGACTCTTCTTATTCACACAGCTCTTATTTTCCTGATTTCAAGACAAACAAATTCTTGTAAAATATTATTTATTATATAATTAGTGATCAAGGCAAATGTGTCATCAATCTGGCATAATAGCACAACAACAACAACAACAAAATCAAGCATATATAATAGGTGTATTGTTTTGCGACGCAGGCGATCCAGACGAACCAGATCCACATGGCTGTGGCTTACCCACTGTCATTCCTGAGCACATACTTCTCGCTACTTTACGAACACCTATAAAAAATTTATGAAAAATTCAACATTTAGCTTAAACGGATTTTTCCTTTTGGCTAGTGTATTTTTCTTACTCATGGACCGATTACAGTTGGCCCTCAGTCTTTGGCAATCGTTACTAAAGAGCTCACAAATGTTGGCACGTCCCACGCGGCCACAGGAACTCGCCCTCGAGTTACAAGAGTTGATTGCTCTCCGGCTACAGCTCCTGCGAATGTTTGCATTAGTATTTCTCCTTCGGACTAATCTATAGTTAGTGGTATTTGCTAACTCCGTGTTCTGACTGCTGACGCCGCTGCACATGACCAACAGGATCAAGGCCAAACTCACATACACGAACAGGGAAACTCTCATTGTGCTTTTGGGATAAACTAATGCCATTAAGCGAAGCTCAATGGTTTTTATAGCATTTTGGTTTTTTCGCAACGACATCAACTGTATTTGTTTTGCCAAAAATAACAAAAATAATAAAAACCGAAAATATTTAACACGCTGATCTAAATTTTTGCAAATAAGATTTTGGGCAGCTGTAAAAACATCCGTATGTTAAGTTGCGACTGTATTTCCATTGTGTTGTGCTCCATTGTTATATAATGTGAAGTGCATGTGTGTATATATATATATCAAAGATTTAATGGGGTAGCCTTGAGATTGTTGTTTTGTCGCAAATTTATCGCAATTTGAATTAAATTTGGCCTAAAAGTAGACAACGCCAAGTGTCTTAAGTTCGAAGTAATTGTGCAAATGGGAACAGTTTTAACCAAGCAAGGCAACGGTCCACAGCAAAATACCAAAGATAGACATATAAAGATATGAAGAAAGAGATATAAAGAAATATAACACATAAATACATGAAACAGTGATTCTTGACAGGGCGTTTTTAGAGAAAGCTTCTTAGCATGGATACTTTTCTTACACTGACCCCCGACTCAATTAGACATCTCAGAAGTTGTCTTGCCAGTTGAATTTAGTACACAACTTAAGAGACTTTTAAATCCTTTTCCAGGTTGGACGTTAAGGCCTCTACGGACCTGCGAAGTAACGAGAAGTTTCATACAAAAATCGAGGGAAGAAGAATCAAATGTAACGATTTCGGAACATTTAACATTTCGCTTAACAGTCAATGCTACGCTTAACAGCACATTTGTGGAGTCTATGTAAATAGGCTGTTGGCCTTGTTTTACTTTGAAAAGTTGAACCAACATTGACGGCACTCAATGACACGTTGCTCTTCTTATTGTATGAAGCCATCAGCGACCAAGTGAAGTTAAATGGCTTTGGCGGACGTTGACTATATCAACTCAGCTTGCCATGCTGATCACGAATATGTATACTTTACTTATTTATATGGGGAGGAGGACACTTTACAGAAGTCGAAAGGACCCATCTTCCCTTTTTAAAAAAAGTTCTATATTCGCCGTTTAATACACCAAGCTATGCCCTATCTCTTGAAACCGGTTTGGAATTTATAAACATTTGGACAAGTGTGAGTGTAGTGTGAGGTGAAGAGCCATGCGCTCGGCCAACAGACGGACTTTGTTTTATGTCCATGTCCACTTTTATTATTGTTATATTAATCGTAGTTCCAAATTGTACTTTTAGTATTGTACTTTAGTATATGCTCATAAAATAAATAGAATCATTTTGTACTTTATGTTGTCGGAGATGCTTCCTTCAATGCGTTACAATTATAAAAATGTTATTTGCTAGAGTGATTAGTCGAAGTGAATAGTCATCATTTTTTGATTATCATATTCAAACAGTTTTCAACTCTATTTCAAAACAAAGTTCTTTGGAACGACTCACTCCCAATTAATTTTAAAATACCCTAAACTTAAATTTTCGGCTTGATTTTTTCCTAAGTCTGGGCACACCAGACAAAATATGAAACGAAGAAAGCTAGTTTACTTACGTCTCATGTCCGTAGAGGACATAAGCAGGACGTACCTGACATATTACGAAGAATATTTGCTTTGCAGGACTCGAATCTGTTTTAGGTGAGTTTTTTTGCGACTATTTCAAACACCTGAATACCATAATGCAGGCGGTTTAATAAATGCCTACGGACTGATACCATTTCGTAGTAGGAGGTTTCAGTATTTGTAGGGAACCTTAGACCCATGCTGGCGGTAGCTGCTGCTATTGGTAGAGCCACTCATACCGATAAGGTCGAAGGGGAGTAAAACAATCAGCCGAAATAGCCGAATGTTGATGTTGTTATGGTGCAAGGATTCGGAAACCCCGTACAGGATACCGAGATCCAGCAACTGCTTATCCCGTGTGCGCGTGGACTGCTTGTGCTCCTCAAGCCGCAACGCATCAAATAAAGCTTCACTTCATTGTCAAGATGAAGTGGACTTGAAGCCAGAGATTAATAAGCCTTCGAAGCAGAAAGAGTCTACTTTGTTCCAGGTTGAAAGACCAAGAAGAGGACGTTCTCCGGCGGTAACAGCGCACCAGATACAAAGCCCCACTCAATTATCAACTCGGAGTAACAAACCGCAAAAAAGGCGCTGAAAAAGCAACACAAATACAAAGTGCAACACTTCAATCGGAATCTCCATTCTGATTGAAGACTGCTCATTGCGATCGGATGACTCGTTGAAGGCTCCGGAGGTAGCTTAATCTTGTAACCGGAATGTGATCTAAGTTTCCTACCACCCTTTCGTCCCACGAACAAAAGTGCCAAAGTCAAATATTGAGAGAAATTGCTTGAGTTAAGCAACAAATGCCTAAAAGTATGCTTAATATTATTTAAAGAACGCATTCACCAAGTCATGAAATTTAAAAGAGTTTGATTAAATTTGTGTATAAGCTACATAAATTACACAAGGCAACAAAAATCCAACTATTTTCGACCTCCATCCAATTTCACATCAAACTAGAAAATGCTCAAAAAAAAACCTAAATAATGAGCTAACAAAATGTAAAATTTGTATAGTTTACACTAGGCAACAAGTTTCAGTATATTGTAGGGTTGGTGGTGATGCTAAATGATTTTCGTGTGCTGAACACGTATATGTTTTCAGAAATAGTCCACCACGCCGAGATTTTTATTAATTTGACCCTTTCCACACGCGTTTTGTAGGGCACCTATACTTTTTATACTCTGTACCGAAGGTACATAGAGTATATTAAGTTTGTGCAAAAGTATGTAATAGGGAGAAGGAATCGTTTCCGACCCTATAAAGTATATATATTCTTGATCAGCATCAACAGCCGAGTCGATATAGCCATGTCCGTCTGTCCGTCTGTCTGTCTGTCCGTCTGTCTGTCTGTCCGTCTGTCCGTCCGTATGAACGAAGAGATCTCAGAGATGGTAAGAGATAGAGGTTTGACATGTATGGGGCATATATTTCTTATACTTACAGGCAGATCAAGTTTATTTTCAATTTTTGCCACGCCCCCTCCCGCCCCCGCAATTTGGAAAAAACGTCATATCTCCTACAGTTTAAAAGATAGATCGTTCGTTTCTTCTAGAGATACCTTGTAAACAAAATTATTTATCGATTTGCTGAAGGAATGATAAAGATCGGATGAACGATACTTAAGTTACGAGCAAAAAACGGCCAGTAAACACAGAACACCACCCCACCCACCACCGCAGCATTCTATTGAATGGCAATCTTAGTGAGAGAGAGAGAGAGAGAGAGAGAGAGAGAGAGAGAGAGAGTGAAACTTAGAGATGAGCGCGTATAACTCGTGAGCAAATGCGAGCTGCGACGTTAAGGGTACAGAGTATGTTATAGTCGGGCTTGACCGACTTTCTTTCTTGTTTTTTAACTTTTTTTTTACGTAAATTACTATTTCTTTACTTTTTCAGAGATTGAGAAGCAGTCTAAACTGTAGGCTTAGCGGTAAACGAGAACAAGACAAAGTACCTAGTATCCACGGAAAAGACGTCTACGCGTCTTGGACAATTTGTTACTATGCGGGAGTACAACTTTTGAGGTTGTAGAGGATTTTGTCTACCTCGGGACGATGATTACCGGCGACAACAACATCAGCCTGGAGATCCGAAGAAGAATTACTCTTGGAAACCGATGCTACTACGGGCTCAGTAGGGAGTTCAAGAGCAGAGCCTTTTCTCGAAGAACAAAAATAGCGCTATACAAGTCGCTCATCATCCCAGTCCTGCAATACGGCGCAGAAGCATGGACAATGACAGCAGCGGATGAGGAGGCGATAGGCGTTTTCGAGCGAAAAATCCTTCGGAGGATATATGGACCTTTAAAAGTTGGCGATGGATACCGCATTCAAATGAATCACGAACTGTATGAGCTCTATAAGGACATCAGTCTAGTCAAGCGCATAAAGCAACAGCGGCTGAGCTGGTTAGGACATGTAATGCGGATGGATGAAGAAGCTCCAGTAAAAAAGACGTACAAAGCGAAGGCGGCTGACTTTGGAGGACGAGGCAGGAGGGGTCGCCCACCACTAAGATGGGATGACCAAGTGCGGAAAGACATTTCCAACCTTGGTGTGAACCACTGGTGCCAGCTCGCACAATGCAGAAGCGAGTGGAGGGCATTCATTGCAGAGGCCAAGACCGTCAAGCGGTTGTGATGCAACATCGGGCCAACAAAGAAGAAAGAAGACTATTTCTTTATTTTAAAATAAACTATCCCAAAGAATTGTACGATTTTTTTAAGCAAAGATCTATCATTTTAAATACATAGTCTCGATAATAATAAAATAACAAAACGGTCTACTGCACAAAAGTATGCCATGCAAAAACAATGAAATTTGTTCAATGATAATTTTTTTTGGGCCAGCTAAAATATATGCGATTTTTTTTTTAAAACATTTACTTATACTGTAAAATTCTTAGAATTGTTTGGGATAGTTTATTTCAAAGTTAAGGAGAAGTTCTTTCCGCTAATATCAAAGAAAGTCAAAACAAAAGTATAGGTTCTTCACAAAACAAGTATAAAAAGAGTCAAATAAGCATTTTTTGTATCTTTAAGCTCAAGTTACTAAAAATCTCGACGTGATGGACTATTTCTGAAAACAGATTCGTGTTCAGCACACGAAAATCATATAGAATCACCACCGACCTTTTAATATACTGTAAAAGTCTAATTTTGTTGCCTGTGTTATCTTTGCATCCTAACCACGAACCACAGAACCGAATCATGTTAAATCTTTTTCAACATAACTTTCATAAACAAAAACTAAATGCTAACTAGAGAAACGTGCCGTCTTGTTTGAACTCATAGTACAATGGACTTCCTTACCACGTTGTTTGCACAATTGTCATCATTTAAAGAAATTTCAAATATATCAAAAAAAGTTGAAAAGAACAAATGTTTGCACATTAAAAATAGTACTTCAATTTCAAGGTCCAAGTACAAAAAAACTGTTTAGCGCGGGTATAAATATGCAGACACCTACCGAAATGAGTTAAGAAATCAAAATGCGTTGCTTACTGGTAGTTCTCTTGATAGTCGCTTTAATTGCAGTGGCCACAGATGCTCAGAATACTAGAAGGCGTCGCAGTAATGGCCGAAATCTAGGAGCTGCGAGAACAGGAGCACGACTATTCAATCTTGCCAGTCTTCTCGGTGGTTCTTCTACCGCTAGCACCACTACTACTAATACAGGTTCGACCACAACACGTGCAAGGCCTGCGGCTCGTTGTGCGACGAGATTCACCACCGGAAATTGTAATGTCACTGCGCAATTGTGTGCCAGATGGGGCGCTTCGCAAACATGTCGTCTCTTTAACAATCGCTGTCAAATGGAAAGAATCAACTGCCAAAAAAGGTTGACAAGTGAGTATATAATAGTTGCTATATTTATATATATTTGATCTAAATGAGTTTGTGAAATATATTTCTTTGCCAGGTTTCAATACGGTGGGTTCGGGAAATTGTTCAGGCATTTCTAGAAATCAGCGTAGAACTTGTGCTAGCACTTTTTCAGGATAAGATGTAAATTGGAATGTGTTTTAAATAAAGAAATAATATAATATAATTAAACCATTGAATCATTTTTTGTAACACTTTTGCCACTCCGCGTAAGTTAAGTCAAGTCAACCACTTAGAATAAGTTTTCTTGGAACAATTACATTTGCACCATTCACGACTTACGGTGAGCTTGCGAGCTTTTCAGTCTACGTAAAGCTTGAACTCTCGCTCTCTTCAGCAGCTTTAATAACTGAGAGCTTTTAAAACGAAATATACTATACATCAGGGTTGGCCAAAAAGTGAGAGTGTATTGGAGTTGCTGCTCTTTCCTGCATCTTCGACCGCTGGCCAGCGACCAAAGAAAATTTAACACAAAAACACAATTTGCTGTGTCGACAACTTTTCACTCAGCTGTTCGCTGTCATTTTGGCTCCCTGAGTTATTTTTGTGACTATGTTCGTCTCCCTCTAACCACCTTGTTTTTCTATGTGGACAATACTTTTGAGTAAGGTGTAGTGTTGTCACTATGTATCTCTTTATCACAATGTGCTTCCTTGTTAATTCTTCTTTGCAGAGACTGAAAAATTGTTTTTTCTCTTGGCACTAGACTAGTGTGAATAGCGAAATGCCTTCGTCCCCTGCAAGCTTAAGTGGTTCATTTTGTTTATAAGACTCTAAAGTGCTCTTATATCATAACTTTTTGAAGAAGTTCTCATTTTATTTTAAAAGTCTTGTCTTCAATCAATTAATCGATGCACTTTAAGTTCCGTAAATAATTCACCTCTTTAACTTATTCCTTACTCGTATATTTGCAGTCAGCGTTTTGCTTTAAGTTTGTTTTTGCTGTTTTGTATTCTAATTGCATCCGCAGGGTAAGCGTTGCACAATTTGCACATCCGCTGGCAACTGGCAAAATTGCAAAACTAAGAACGCAGCTTCATAAATTAACATGGCGAACATAACCATAATTTTAGCTCGCTTTGCCTTGAAAATGTGCAATTCATGCGATGGCAATTCAAACAAAAACATGGGAAACAGGACAAAAAAAAAAAACTTATATAGCATATATCAGAACGTTTACAAATGAAAGTAAACGAGCGGCAAACGCCAAATGATAAAATGAATAATTACTTCTCGTGAATGGGATAAACGGATATGCTTGGCTATAAAATGGACGAAGTGCTACATCCGGTTCGATGAGCGTGACACAAATGCTGATGATGATGATGATTTCAAATGAAATGGAAATTGTGTGATTTTCCAATGAACTGGGTATAACTGGAAATGAGTTTATTAAACGAATTTAGCTTAATCAAAGAACAAATTAAAGATCAGGAATCATTTCCGACCCGGCCCGACTGACCGCTTACCCTAGAGATCTAAGATTTGGCATAGACCTTCGCTTAGTTATGCAGACGCGCACTAAGAAAGAATATTTGGAAAATTTAATACAGGAGAGGTGAAAATGCCAAAGAAAAAAGTTTCCCACAGGTTTATGGCTGTATGTAAGAGAGAGAGAGTGACCGTGAAAGAGGTGGAGCGGGAGCGGTTGAGTGAAAGCGAGAGCAAACGACACACACAGAAATGTAGGATGTGTGTGTGTAGAACAAAAAAAACATACACACTCACACCAATTAGGTAAAGCGAGTTGAGCAAAGAGAGAGGGGTATAAAGCTTTAAAAGAGTATAACTCTGGAACGGTGAGGGCAAATTAAAATGTTTAATTTTAAAATTAACCCATCTTTTAAGCTGCATCACTAGTTTTTTGGATTTTCATAGAAATTTTAAGAGTTATAATGCGTAATTTACAAAATTTATGCACAATTTTTGAAAAAATGTAATTTATGGTACCTAAATGAGCAAGAGCATGGCCAAAACTTATCGTCTATGCTCATAAAAGTACAATTTTGACAAGAAAATCGTGATTATTGACAAACTTATAATTAAAATTCAATAACAGTTAGGAAAACACGATTTTTTGGTGTAAATTTGTCGTCCGCGACCTCTAGACGATTTCCGAAAAATCTGAAAAAAAAACTCAAAAATACTTACCCCTAAAAGCTTTCAGAAAATGCCTGAGCACCCGTGAAAATTAAAAAAAAACTTTTATTTGGGACATATGTCGGAACCTGCCAGGTCGGACGACGATATTGATCAGTTCTCTATGCTTTCACATAATTCCACCAATGTAGATGTAGATGTTAGCTGGCTCTAGGTCGAGAAGAGAAACACAGTGTTTTTGGTTTGTTTCCAATATATTTCGAATGCGCCTCGGCATCCGTCTTCAGGGACACTACAAAAACAATTTACCAATGATCACATTACTTCAAAAAACATTTTTTACATACAATTTGTAACACGTCTGTACCGCTTGACGTGGAGTTCAGTACTAAATTATTGCCCATTGAGTAGATGTCTGTATATGTGGGCGCAGTTTTCAGTGTCAGTTTTGTAGTTTAGTCTCTTGTCTGTTGGCGTGTCAATTATATGTAGCATTTCAAGAGTAAAGCGCTTCCTGTAATTGCTCTCTTGTTGTAAAATTGTTGTTCCTTCAAAATTCGGTGAATGTCCGCTCTCCATACAGTGGGTTGCTAGTGCTGTTTTTTGATTTGTCGTTTGGTGTCGGAGCTTGTAATCCGATTTATGTTGTGAAATCCTTGTTTTAAGTTTAGACTTTGTTGTTCCAATGTAAAGTTTATTGCACCTGTTCTCTAAATCTCCATTGAATGGTACCAAGTTTGATGAAAATCGAACAACTATTTAGTATAGCTGCCTTACAAAAGTTACGTCTGAAAAAAGTCTTAGTAGGTAAAACTTTTTTGTTTTCAATGTTATTGCTTCCAAACTTGTAATTGGTCAACATATTATGCTACCACACAATTTGGATCATTTTGATCCAAATCGGATGATTACATAGTATAGCTGCCATACAAAAGTTAGGTCTGAAAAAAGTCTTGGTAGGAAATACTTTTTTGTTTTCAATGCTATTGCTCCCAAACTTGTTATTGGTCAATATTATATGCTACCACACAATTTTGACAAATTTGAGCCAAATCGGATGACTATAGAATATAGCTGCCCTAGGAACAATCGGTCGAAAAAGTAGTTCTAGTGAGAAAAACTTTTTTGTTTTCCATGGTAGCGTCTTTATAAACTTCCCAATTATGAATATTATAAGTTTCCACACAATTTTAGGGAGTTTGGTCAAGATCGGATGAATATATCGTAAAGTCAAAGTATGGTTGTGGCAGCCCTGGCCACCTCTGGTCACACCATTTATCGAACACCATCCCTGGCGCTCAGTTTCTGGCTTGGCTTCGGCCACGCGCGGCACGCGCCCCTTTCGCTCCGTTCAACTCAACGATATTGTTAGCTTATGTGATATTCAATAAAGTTAGTTACTTATAAAACCTCGTGGCTAAATGGTCAAAGTAATGGCGCCATCTATTGCTGAGTTTGGGAAATAATTCAGCTAAGAATGTTCGAGGAAAATCATTTAAAACCTTAATTTAATAAATTATCCAACCTACAAGAGTATAAAACCTTCGGTCGAGCCGAAGTTAGCTTTTCTCTATTTTTTTGTTTTGATCTTGGTTCAACAAGGCGCGTCTTATGTCGCAGTTTTATCAAAAAATGTTGTCTCTTCAAATTTCGGTAAAGACTTGGGACTCTATACGTTCCCAATTATGGACAAGCAGTTCTGATGCAGCTGTGAAATGCACAATCCTCATATATTTACTAGAAATGGGCGCGGAACGGAAATATCGCTAGACCCCAAGTTCACAATGTAATTGTGCGGAAGAGGTATATTTTCAGCATCCAATTGACAGCAAGGGATTGAGGAAGGGAGTTTCCGAGCGCCTACAAAATTTGGTTGGGTCCCTTAGGACGGGATGGCATAAAATTTAGCATGTGTACAGGGCACTGCATTTACCATGAACTCGAAACTGTCTACAAGATAAAATGAAGCCAATCATATTAATATCTAACAACACAATTTCTACAATTTCTAAAAATCTTTGACGCGGACGAACCATAAAATTTAACATGTGTACAGGGCACTGCATTTACCATGAACTCGAAACTGTCTACAAGATAAAATGAAGCCAATCATATTAATATCTAACAACACAATTTCTACAATTTCTAAAAATCTTTGACGCGGACGAACCATAAAATTTAACATGTGTACAGGGCACTGCATTTACCATGAACTCGAAACTGTCTACAAGATAAAATGAAGCCAATCATATTAATATCTAACAACACAATTTCTAAAAATCTTTGACGCGGACGAACAACCCAGCTTGGGCAGCCCAATGGTTAAGTTACTGTGATTAATAACACTAGTTTACAGCCAAAAAGACCCATTTCTATTGAAACTATTTTTAGGTGTATTTTGAATTGGTGATCTCAAAAATCGATTACAAATATTTTTTCATGGCAATGCATTTTTATATATGCATTTTTTTCCATTTTTCGGTAGGTGCACTTACATTTTTTGCCATATCTCAATTCATAATGGTCAGATGGTGTCAAGCAAGATATAAATCGAAAGGTAATTGAATTGTCAATAATCGCACAACACACTATTTTTAAATCGGTTAAGTAGTTTGAATACAGTAATCAAAAATATTTCAAAAAAATCGATTTTTTGCTCGAAATTTCGTTTCCAAACGCCTAGGAAAATTATTTAAAAATTCAAAAAAACTATTTTTATGTTTTCTACTTAAGAACCGCACTTCTCCGAAGAAAATAAGATATAGATGAACAAAATCTGTAAATAAATACAGGAGCTGTGAGCAATTGAGAGCTGAAAAAAATTGTATTTTTGAGATTGGCTTTGACTTTTGTTCTGTTCTGGATTTTTTTTTTTAATCTGGGTATTCCCTCACTTCTAATATTCACCAACAGACGAGGAAAATAGAAAAAAAAATTTTCTAAACACTTAAAATACTCAAATTTGACTGTTAGTTCCTTCACTTAAATTGATCTGGCTACAATATTTATTCATAGATTTTCTTCATCAATACCTTATTATCTTTGTAGAAGTGCGATTCTTAAGTCAAAAGAATAAAAATAAATTTTTGGAATTTTTTTATATGTTTCCTAGGCGATAAAAAATGAAATTTCTTACATTTTCGAGCAAAACATCGATTTTTTTGAAATATTTTTGGTCATTGTATTCAAACTTCTAAACCGACTTGAAAACAATGTTCTACGTTATTATTGACTGTTTAATGACCTTTCGATTCATATCTTGCTTGACACCATCTGACCATTATGAATTGAGATATTATGTTGTATTATGTTGTTATGTTTAAAAAACGTTGCCATGAAAAATTTTTTGAAATCGATTTTTGAGAACACCAATTCAAAATACACTTAAAAATAGTTTCAGTAGAAATGGGTCATTTAATGTAAACTAGTGTAATTTACTTTAACATTAAACATTCTTGTTTGGTTGAATGGTCGTGCGACTATTTACCAGACTCATGTTGCTGAAGCGTGATAACGATAAATAGTGTGGCCAGAGCCGCCACAGTTGTACTGCCCCTACATCCAGCATGAGGGAAGCGAATGATTTTCAAAACTTTAAGTATGACAGGAATGTATGTTCAGGATTTTCACAAGACCCAATATGGAGGATATATTGTGTATACCTATCACTGTGATGTATTTCGTTTTTTTTTTTTGCCGTTGAGTGTAGCAACTGATAAATCCGTAGTACTGAGCATGTGCCCAGAGTACAGATTTTTGTAGTTGAGTCGATGGTTACCTCGCGTTGAGGTCGTTGCTTGGAGTGTGGGTCGATCAGCAAGTTCGTTCGAGCTTATTGGCTGCCTTAGGTCAAAGGCTTCATGTTGCCTCGCATTGCGTGTTTTCATGGTGCCTCTCGTTGAGTACTTTTGTGGTGCGTCTCGTTTATCACATACAAAACGAAATTGTTTTATGCATGTAAATAAAACCTTAAAATTATAGAAACTGCTAGACTCCCCTCTCCTCTGTTTTACTTGTTGTGTTGGGCTTGAAGCTTTTGATTTTATTTTTATTCCTTGAACATAACTAAGAATACGCATTTTATTAACTATTGAAAACATTTTAAAATAATAAAAAAAATTGTGTTAATTTTTTTTTGCACATATTCCGAACATAAATTATCAAAATCTAGCTTATTTGCAGCTGATTTTCTTAAATTCTAACATTTTCCAAATATAAATTTAACATTCCGTTCCTTTAGCACGTACCAGTGCCACCCACGGGAATAGTATTTGCCACGCAATTTACAGCAGCATCAACTATCATGCCAGTTGCATACGCTGTTAAAAATTCCATTTCAAAATTAGCATCACAGTTCTTAAATTAAAATTGCAGTAAGCACTCACCTGACTGACTGAGACAGCCATCAATTACAAATTGACACTCGTTGCGATAGTATCGACACATCGGCATAGCGTTTATCATTGTTCGTACACAAACGGCCGTATTCTTGCCACAAGACCGTTTCGTGCTCCAGACACACAAAATGCCTGAATTGGTGGTGAAAAACAGCCGAGCCTCCAGTGCCTGGAACAACAGGCTTAGCATCAGCAGATAGCACAAAAATAGACGACCAGATTGTGCGAAGAGTTTCATTTTACTGGACTGATTTGATGTCGAGTTGTTGTCTGTCTATGCCCAAAATGTTGACGCTTTTATAGTTCAAATTCAACTCTTTCACTTTTATTTGCTCGGTATCAATATTTGTCCATGAAAGTGAAATAGGCCCAAAACAAAAACCGCGAATTGGTTTTCTGCCTTTTTGTGATTTTGTTGGGCAAATTGTTTGAACGAAAGTTTAATATTTAATTAGGGCAAACAGACAGATGCGTGCGGGCTAATGAGTGGAATTGAATGAAGAATTGAGTTGGTGTAAATTTTTGGAAACTTTCATTGCTCTCTTACTATTTTGAATGAAGTTTTGTTTGAATAATGAATCCCACTGCGGCAATTTAGCTAGGACTAGCACCATAATAGGACTTCAAAACCAAATCCTTTACCGAAAAACATCGAACTTTACAATTTGTAACATAAATCATTCGTAAATTTCAATAATTCAGATTTTTTTTTTTAAATGTAACTGTTGTGTAACTGCTGTTGCGAATAAGCTTGAATCTGCATCCGTGTCTTTTTGGTCGGAATATGCTTGATTGTAGTTTGCTTGACAAGTGCTGCCCTTAAAGCCGTAAGTTAGAATTAATTCCGCTGTTAAGAAATTTGTGTCCTTCGCATTCATTATATGTAATAAAACATCATCTTGCAAGCTACCAACAATCCGAGCAGCAGTGTGGTCTAGACGGTTTTGAAGACTGACTTTTGCTTTTGCATCAGAATCAACGATGCCTGATGGTCTGCAATGGCGTTTACTTTCAGTCACTTCCTTATATATCGGATATATATCGCAATTTTTGATCTTAAAGTCCTCTCTAATTGCACAATATTGGTCGTTTGTAAGTCCCTGATCCATAATTAATGCCAAGGCATCGTCGGCGGAAGAAGCAACTTAAGAACTTCTGCAAGTTCAGCTTGCCCTTTTTTACGAGCAGCTGTGCTTGCTGCTTGTAACAATAAATGCACGCTATCTCCCTCAGATATTGATAGATCAGCAGCTTGTTTTCTCCGACCTCTAATACCCTTAAGCGTAAATGACAATCGGGTACGATCAACTGGGTTCATGTGCTCCTAAATGGTTATGAATTGATTTTGCTTAAGCCAGTCAGAATGTCTACGTTCAAAGAGTTGCACTCTTCGGTTACATTTTCGCCACCTTATCTTCAGATTTGTAGAAAACATCCTGCTTTTGTCTTTTAAATATGTTTCAGATGCGTCTGAAAGTTGAAAGTTGCAAAGTTGAATTTTTTCACAAATTTTTTTTTGTGATTTGAATCACGAATTTCCACAACTACAAGGATACTACGATTGATTTCTACAGATCAAAGATATTAACATATAGTACATACCACAACGATTAGATTCCATCATACATATTTGGCAAAACTCTTTCTGTTTTTTATAAATTTAAAGCAATTGCAAATTACAGCAGAAAAACACACACTTAACATTGAACTGTCTGTTAGCATCAGCTGCTCATTTAACAGAGTGCTGTTAAATCATCATTTCTGTTATGTAACATTCAAGACTGATGTATTTGTGAACTAATGACAAAAAAAATTTAAGTTTTGAACACTTTTTGAACAGGGGTTTATGCCTAATACATGTCAAAATTTCCTAAAGTGGAATCGGAGTTTCGAAAAAAATGATATGCTTTGCAACTAGACTTAGGGCCGTTTTCTCATGTTGGTGTTTTTGCAAATCTAAATAGATTTGCTGCATTTGCTTTGCTCATGTTCAATGCTAACCATCTAGATAAATTTCGTAGCAATCAATTTCATCCTCATTGATTTCAAAACCATGTACATGCTAATGCAAATTAATTGGTCAATTGAAAAATATTTGAAAACAAAAAACAACTGCTGCTAAAACTAGTAAAGTCGGAATTGTTATTAAGTAAACCAAACATTGCTGAAAACACAGATGCACCTTCTGATTCCCCTAGTTCACTGTTTAAGCTAAGTTAACACATCCAAAAAATTTGGCTACATTTTGATAAAAATGGCCATGATTAAAGATTTTACAGGATTAAAAACTTTAACTCTGGTTCCATACGCAAATATTTTGATCAAATATGGCCGGAAAGTTCCACAATTATTAAAATATATATAGGCCATATAGCCAAATTTTCATGAAAATTTGTCCAAATTATTTGGTTGTGAAATCTTAGCTTTCGACCTATTGCTTAAAGTCCCATCATTGTAACAAGTCGTTCCAAAAGAAAAACCTTCTCCTCCTCTGTAAAATACTTGCTTTAATTTTTAAAATTGACGCGCAATAAACAAAACAATTATCAGCCGAGTGCAGAGGTGCTGCCAACCTACTATTATAACTTTCCAGACCTCCCGGTGTGACCGTGGCGCAAATGCCCGAATTTATAATCAACCTACATGAGACAACCAATTGCACAAAAACCACCTACCCACCCAATCAATTGTTAGCGAGAACGGATCCGATTTCGATGTTTTCTCGAAGTATTCTCTAACAAAACTATGGAGAATGTGTTCCGTTTTCGGTCCGAAAAAGTATTACCTGTCGCTCAGTTTGTGGCAGCAAAACGTAAGTTCTCGATACACGGTTTCGAATCCGTTCTCCACACTTTGGAAAACTGAATCGTTTCGCTATCGAGAAAGTGTCGAGAACGGATTCGAAAACGTGTTGCAAACGTTATAAGAATGTTTTGTTTCATTCCATTTTCTTTCCCATTTAAAAATTTGTACTTTTTGTAAGTTTTGTTTCTTTATTTATATGAATTAATTCAGTTTTATTAAATTGTATCGCACTTTTGGCACAAAAATAACTTGAAATAACAGTTACAGCCAATAACAATAGTTTGCATTCTCTTTGCTAACTCTTCTAGCAGGAGCCTTTAAAAAATGATTGAAATCTACGGAATATTGGCATAGCTTACTTACTTAATTTAACACCTTTGGTAAAAAAAACAAGAAAGAAAGTCGGTCAAGCCCGACTATAACATACTCTGTATCCTTAACGTCGCAGCTCGCATTTGCTCACGAGTTATACTCGCTCATCTCTAAGTTTCACTCTCTCTCTTTCTTTCTCTCTCACTAAGATTGCCGTTCAATAGAATGCTGTGGTGATGGGTGGAGGGTGGTGGGTGTTTACAGGCCGTTTTTTGCTCATAACTTGAGTATCATTCATCCGATCTTTATCATTCCTTCAGCAAATCGATAAATAATTTTGTTTACAAGGTATCTCTAGAAGGTACGAGCTATCTTTCTTCAAAACTGTAGGAGATATGACGTTTTTTCCAAATTGCGGGGGCGGGAGGGGGCGTGGCAAAAATTGAAAATAAACTTGATCTGCCTGCAAATATAAGAAATATATGCCCCATACACGTCAAACCTCTATCTCTTACCATCTCTGAGATCTCTTCGTTCATACGGACGGACGAACAGACGGAGGGACGGACAGACGGACGGACGGACAGACGGACATGGCTATATCGAATCGGCTGTTGATGCTGATCAAGAATATATATACTTTATAGGGTCGGAAACGATTCCTTCTCCCTGTTACATACTTTTGCACAAACTTAATATACTCTATGTACCTTCGGTACAGAGTATAAAAACACTGGACAAAGAAGGCCCGACTCCATTAGGGTTTGCTTGACAATGTGTTGTGCATCGGCCAGCAAACTGAGCGTCTTGCAAAGCATTCATTTGCTCCTCATAGCGTGGTGTGGATTCTGATTCGGGGCATTGCGCTGTGTCTCCTCCAGAAAGTCACCAGCTGTCTTCGCCAAAGCGGCTATACAATGACCGCACTTAGTTCACTGGCCAAATCCATGATATAGGGCAGTATATCATCGGGAAAGACATTGGCTTTGCTGCTTGGTATATTCTTAACTATGGCTAAGTAAGCAGTAAGCCGTAACCAGATTTAGCTAAAGACAGAGAGAGAAAGAGAGATTTAGATGAAGATTTGGAAAGCACTTAAAGTACTCGCAATATAGGGCAAAATGCGATCCAATATAGTCCCTAAGGTTGGACAACTTTTGCAACAGTTGCAGGGTGGTCATTTTGGTATTCGACTGTTTCCATCCACGTATGCAGGAGGTGACCATAGTAATGATTTACAGAGACCATCACCTTTCCGAATCCTTTTTTTTCTCAGCTGCCTACTATTCCTTCATCGAATAGATAAACATATATCATGGAGATTAAGAATTGGCGCAAGCGCTAATTCTCAATGCCAGCCAAATGATTCTTCACCAGGTCGCGTTTCCCACGTCTGCAGGCCAGCAATTGGAAGAGCTTAAAGAAGGCAGCTGGAAAATTAAAAAAGTCCTTACTAGAATTCTCCTTTTCAACCCTATTTTACTTACCTCTCCGAAAATAAGCGCATAGCTTGGACACCGAACGAACTTTTAGCTGTCACAAACAGAGAAAAAATTGAAAATCCGAATGAAATCCGCTTTTCTTCAGAAATTCGGATTTCGTTGTTAAGAGAAACTATCGTAGATGTTGTAGGTCCAATTACAAACGTTTATTTGTTGGCTGGGTAGTTGCAAAATCTAGATGGATTTTGATTTGAGCAAAAACAGAAACATGAGAAAACGGCCCTTAAAGTCCGAAACTTATTCCACAAATTGAAAAAATATGTAAATAATTCATACCACCGCCAGCCAGTTGATAATTCCTTCACTTTCCTCAACCAATTATAGCAAAAAACCTATTATTCAATTAGCGTGACAAAACCATTCTCATACATAATGCACAAACAACAGAAACTGAAAAGAAAAAGTGTCGCCCTAGAAAAGGGCATCTCCAAGACATGCAAGCAGGCCAACTAAGCCTATTAATAGCAAGCAAGCAAGCAAATGTCAACGACAGTTCAGAAAGCTTATTAAGATTGCATGAAGTGCAGAAAACAGGGAGGACAAAACACTGGCAAACAAGGTAAACGGAAAGGGACATGGAAAATAATTAGCAAACAACTGCAAAGTGAAATGACAATGTCATTTATATAGTTTATAAAAGAAGCAAAAGTTTGCTGACATTCTGGTAATTACTTATTTTTGTGTGCCTTGGTGACCTTGTCGTAGATTGTTACTGGTAATTAAAAATTTCCAAATGTTATACGTATACTTCACGGGTTGGCGTTGTGTTAATCATTTTTACTGTTGCATACTTAAGGTGCAAGCACGCTAAATGGCACAAAAAACATTTGTGGCGAGTTCAAATGCAAATGCAATGCAACGAAATTTACCCCTCACGAAGGTGCAAAACAAAAAAGGGCAAACACTCAAAGGGCCATAACCAAATACCCTTTGTCTGACTCTCAAACTCTTGTAATTGAATTCAAATTGTTTAAATTTCAAAATTTCAACTAAAGCCATATATAAAAAATATAAAATTTCCTTCCACCTTCATCACAAAGTTCATGTATCCTTCCAGACAGTTTGTTAAGAAATTCACCTTTATACATATATAAACAGTTTTACATGCAACGAAATGAGCGCGTGACATGACATGCCAACGGAACCTCTGACACGAAAATGTGCCGAGCTCCTTCTCCCCTCCCTTCACCTGCCGTTCCCACTGATCCAGGGATAAGTGGCAATGGGGCTGTGTTTGGTATTTCTGGCATGATGGACAGACGACTGACGCTTGGAAAGTGGTAGAAAGCAAGCAAACATTTTCTTTCACTGTGTAAATGTAATTCTCTAATTATTATGAGACGAAGGAGTCCCCAGTTAAATAAGGAAATAAATGGTGTATGTTCTTTTGTTTTGTGCTAAGTGCAGGAAATTTTAATGTGAAGGTCTTAAAAAAGTGATTAAACTTTTATTAAAAACCCAGAGAACAAATGACAAAATGACAATATGTGAAGTTAATGGGGAATAAAACCATATTCTACTTAAGAAAGTTAAAGGAGAGAGATTCAAAATTGTTGATTCAAATGAAATAAAGAAAATATTTATATTAAACAAAATATATATATTTAAAACACTGCAACATATACACTTTAATGATAAGTCGAAAAAACCTTACAAAAAATACATAAACTTAAAAAAGCTGAGCTAAGAATCAGGGTTCAGAATTGTTAAATCGCTAGCCATGCGCCGGAGATTGCGAGTTGGAAATCGACAGCTCTTGGCTCAGAACTGAGAGCCATAGCTCGAAGGACGGCAGCTTAAAAGTACAGAGTATAGTAAACTTTGTGTGAATGGCTACACACACACCCACACAATACTAAGCTAAAATGGGCATGTGTTTTTGGGCAGCCCTTCTACTGTACCAAAGGTACATAGCGTATATTAAGTTTGTGCAAAAGTATGTAACAGGGAGACAAAATCATTTCCGACCCTATAAAGTATGTATATTCTTTATCAGCACCTACACTGGAGTCTATATAGCGCCTGGAGTCCTTCTCCCGCCCTAGGTTAGGTTGCGATGGCAGCAGCGATGAAGCTTCTTCACTTAGGCCAAAAAAAGCCCGTTGTGATACCATATAACCCCTACATTTTTTACTTTTAGACAGTAAAGGGTGGGTCTTTACTTTTGAACCACTTAGAAAGTAGCACAAACTTGAGTAGCAAAGCAATCTCTATTTCAGAGACGGCTGAAATGTTAGCTAGAAAATGCTGACCAAGGGTGGCGAATCGTCTCCTACTGAGCACTGGACAATGGCAGAGAAGATGCTGAACGCTTTCTTCTTCAGCTACAGCTTCTACAGTAGTCGTTATGGGTTGATACCAAGTCTCGCGGCATGCCTTCCGATGAGACAGTGTCCTGTGAGAATTCCTATGAGTAGGTAGGCTTTCTGCCTGCCTAGACGTAACAGCGTTAAGGTTCTTTTGAAGTTAAGAGTGGGCCAAGTTAGCCTAGAGATTTCACAGGTGTGGATTGATCTCCATCGGTTTGTGGCCATGTTGTAGGTTGTTCGAACTTGAACATGATATTCAACTCGGCCCACACGTAGTGTTAATCTCATTTTTAAATATGTACCCTATGTCGCCATGTGTGTCATAAACATGTCACCTTATGTAATATTAATAGCCGCAATGACGAGGATCAGCCCAGCCCAGCAGCCAAACCACTTGAAAGGATCATCCGCACTTAACATGCATCGTGGAAGGCAATGTGTAGTCCTTCCACGAATGCATTTCTATATTTATACACACGCAGCAATCTTACAAATACTGCCTTAGTTAAGTTAGAAGATAAGGGATGAGAAATTCTAAATAAAAGGAACCTCGCTCAGACTGAGCAGGTTAGTACAATTGAAACCTGCAACAAGCGTGCTCATTAAAAGTGTGTAAGTACATAAATAGGTAGTTTCCCTTATTTTTAATTTAAATGTCGCATTTGTCCCGTGTTTATCTCTCAGTGTTTTGTACCTCCTAAAAATATTTAGTAATCAAGATAATTTTTTATCGATTTTCGAACGATTCTCAAGTTATGAACAAAAGAAAGTTCGCTGTCACAGCGCAGCGACAGCGCTGCTTTCAGCTGCTACTGCGGGTACAGACTATATTACAGTCGGGCTTGACCGACTTTCTTACTTGCTATTCCCTTGTAGAAAGTATATTGAAATTGTCGAGATGTTTGTAACCAGAAAGTAGAGTTGATATAGCCATGTCCGTCTGTCTGTCCGACTGTTTCTAAGCGATCTTCTCCGTCAGTTTTTAAGCTATCTTAACCAAACTTTGCACGAAGCCTCTTGGTACATATACGCTGCACATTTGTCTGAACCGTCATAGCTGCCGGTCGAAAAAGTTTTTTGCTTTCAGCGATAACGTCCCCAAACCTGGTATTTAAAAGTTTTCTATGCTTTCACATAATTTTACCAAGTTTTATTAAAATCGAACAACTATATAGTACAGCTGCCATACAAAAGATTGTTCTGAAAAAAGTCTTAGTAGGAAAACCTTTTTTGTTTTCAGTGCTATTGCTCTCAAACTTGTCATTGGTCAATATTTAATGCTACCACACAATTTGGATCCAAATCGGATGACTATATAGTATAGCTGCCATACAAAAGTTAGGTCTGAAAAAGTCTTGGTAAGAAAAACTTTTTTGTTTTCAATGCAATCGCTCCCAAACTTGTTACTGGTCAATATTATAAGCTTCCACACAATTCTGCTAAGTTTGATCCAAATCGGATGACTATGGAGTATAGCGGCCATAGGAACTATCGGTGGAAAAAGTAGTTCTAGTAAGAAAAACTTTTTTGTTTTCAATGGTAGCGTCTTTATACTTACCAGCTATGAATATTATCGGTTTCCACACAATTTAGGAAATTTTGCTCAAAATCTGATGAATATACCGTATAGCTGCCATATAACAAACTGGCAAGCAAATGGTCAAAAGAGTGGCGCTACCTATTGCTGAGCTTGGGAAATAACTCAGCTAAGAATGTTCAACGTAAATCATTTAAAACCTTAATTTATATAAATTATACAAGCTACAAGGGTATATAAACTTCGGTCAAGCCGTTCAGTTGATTGCTGATGGCTTAAAAGTACAAGAAGGGTGACGTGGCATTGAGTGACATCAATGTTAGTTCAACTGTTCGAAGTTTAATGAGGAACAGCCTATTTACATAGACTCCACAAATGTGCTGTTCAACATAACATTTACTGTTAAGCGTAACATTAATTCTTAACTGCAAACATGCAAAATGTGTAATCTAGCGAAATAATTACTTCTGTGTCTTCTAACGGCGCATCCGAACGTCTGGTACACCTGGCTCCAATACCTAGTGAAAGCGACCGGTTGTGTAAAAGATTTTAAAGAAAAAACACAAAAATGCTGTGAGTTATATCTGTTGCATTGTGTTGATTGTATTGAATTATAATTAACCATTGAGCTTGAGCCAGCTTAAAGCAAAAATAAAAAACTTTTTATTTGATGTCGAATCCACGACCTATCGCATACGACGCTGAACCACAACCGGCCACAAAATAGGGCAAATAAAAAGAAAAACTCAGTATTAAACAAGAAAGAAAGTCGGTCAAGCTCGCATTTGCTCACGAGTTCAACGCGCTCATCTCTAAGTTTCACTCTCTCTCTCTCTCTCTCTCTCTCTCTCTCACTAAGATTGCCGTTCAATAGAATGCTGTGGTGATGGGTGGGGGGGTGGTTGGTGTTTACTGGCCGTTTTTTGCTCATAACTTGAGTATCGTTCATCCGATCTTTATCATTCCTTCAGCAAATCGATAAATAATTTTGTTTACAGGGTATCTCTAGAAGGTACGAACGATCTATCTTCAAAACTGTAGGAGATATGACGTTTTTTCCAAATTGAGGGGGCGGGAGGTGGCGTGGCAAAAATTGAAAATAAACTTGATCTGCCTGCAAGTATAAGAAATATATGCCCCATACATGTCGAACCTCTATCTCTTACCATCTCTGAGATCTCTTTGTTCATATGGACTGACGGACGTCCGGACATGGCTATATCGAATCGGCTGTTGATGCTGATCAAGAATATATATACTTTATAGGGTCGGAAACGATTCCTTCTCCCTGTTACATACTTTCGCACAAACTTAATATACTCTATGTACCTTTGGTACAGAGTATAAAAAAAACAGACGAGCTACTATTAAGTTAAGGTAGTACTTTAACACATATTTAGTAGTATTTTGTAGTCTCTATAGACTTTTCTATAAAAGTTTGCATTTCGAATTAAAATTTATAGGTGAAACCGAAAACTTAACATTGAATTTGTATGTTTTCTATTAAAATCCTTTTCTGTCACAAGCTTGTCAAAGGCTAATGGCAAACATATGGCTCACTGATCAAATTTGACAATGTCAAACCTCTGTCACTCAATTAAGAAACGGTTTCAAAAAGGATACCAAACTTGTATGTAGTTCAACAAGTTTACAATTTAAACTGAAATAGGTTAAAATAAGCCCATAAGTAATTAAAATTTTGTTAAAGCAGCGAAATTTTGTCAAAAGGCTATCGAAAATATAGGCCAATAAGTTGTGTGTGTTGTTGTAGCTCCCTTTTGTTTGAATAAGTTTGCCCACTGCTAAACTAAAGCATACTTTTTGGCGTCAAAGTCTATATACCCCCACGGTAAAAGTGTTGAAACTCCATGTGAACCCATAAGCGTTGAATGTATGTATATTCATGCAAATACTATCTGTCTACTCATATTGACAGCCATAACCCACTTAATACCCCATCACTCATCATTGAGCGGCGTCAAAAAAAACTCTTTTGCATTCTCGGCTAAAACAAATAAATCAAATTCATAGGTAAATTTCTTGGATTTGGTTTTTTTTTTATTATTTTATTATGGCCATTTACAGCCATAAATTTCAAATTATTTTTAGCTTTATTTCGGGCGTTTGATGGGGGCAAAGAACAAATATCTATTTTATGAATAGCACGAGAAGGGCCAGGATTTGATGTCTTTTGTATGACGCCTGTGTGAGTTTTGTCTCCACTTGGCGGCGTCAACGGCAATCAACAAAAGTTTTGTGGTTGTTGCCTGCCTGCCGCTTCCAATTTCCTGTCAATATCCATAAATGGAAGCTACCTAAATAAACGCCGCCGAGTTTCGTGTCAGTTGGGCGTCCGCAAAAACCGATTTTTTTTTTGGATAACAAACAGAGGCAGACGCGAGCTCAACTCACTCACGAATTATCGATAAAACATGCCCCAGCAACAGGAGCAGAATGAAAACATTGTTCCTAAAACGAAATTCGATTTATTTGAATGTTTTCCAAAAAAAAAAAAAGAAAAATAATAAAAACTCACTTCAATCTTTAGTTCTGGGTTAAACTGTTGTCAAAACTTTTAGTTTTTTTTTTTTTATGACTTGTAGAAAAAGGTTAAAATGAAACTTTGATGAGCTATTATTCATTTTGACGTGTGTTTTATGGCACCTCCCAACGCCCAAGAAACATTTGTCTGGGGCGAATGCATGGTTGACTGGCTAAAATATTGCGCATACGCACGGTGGGTGGTGAGGCACAGTGAAGTGGAGCCAAAAGTTGTCTTCATTTTATAAATAAAACTTATAAATTCTACAAATTGAGTTTCATTAACTTTTTGGCTTTCAGTGTGTAAAATCAGATTGGGATTTCTTGGGCAAATTGGCACAGACAACAGCTACAGCTTCAAGGAAAACTAAGTGCCTTGGCAGCCAGCAAACAAGCACTTAAGTTTTCACTCTATCCTCTCTCCCTCCCTTCCTTCCTTACTTCAAGCAGACCAAACTTCACTTAGCCTGATTGCAAATAATTGTCTTTGGACCAAGAATATTTCAAATTTATTCAAAATACAAGTACAAAGCAAACACAAATCTATATAGGTACAATGTAGTTATTTCACTTTTAGTTTAAATTTTCACTTATACTGAAGGGGAGTTGGAGTCTGCGCCACGCCCAATCTGTATCTGTGTGTGTATGTATATGAAATGTTGCCAGAGTAAGTGTGTTGTTCCTCCCCCAAAAATACAGGCAACATGACCTACATTTTGGGTTTGGTGCCTGGGCCTGGGAACTCGCGTAGCTAAGCAACTCAGCGCCACCCTCCCCTCTCCCCCCAAAATAAACGCTGCACGCATAGGCAAGTAAACCCCGCTCCTCTTGCTCCTCTCTCTCGCTCTGGCTTCATATCAAAATTGTTTTCGGTTGCTTATTGGCAACAAATTTGCGTGTCGCGCATACAAAGTATGAAACCTGAGTAAGGAAACTGAAATTTGAGCTTCTCTTTTCGTTTCGCTTTATTTTTTTGCACAGTTTTTTATTTACTTGTTTAATAGACTCCTCCTGGGGTTTTGTTGGTTAGCCGCTGACAACTGAATTTTTGGTCTTTCGGCCGTCTCATCAATCACTTTGAACAGGGGACAGGACAATGTTTATCCTTAGATATTGGTAGTGGACTAGGCGCACGTGTCCGCACATTTTGCCATTTTTTTGTTGACTTTTGTTAACGAAATATTTATACAAATGTATTTGTATAATTTTTGGGGGGTTTTCTGCCTTGTTTGGTTGACAGATAGCCAGCACGTGTTTGGGTCAGAGAGTTCAACTTTGGGGGGGGAAACGATATGAGAAGCTAATGGAATATTTATATGGAAACGATAGACTTGTGGGCTGGTGAAGGAAATATTTGAATTGAAACTAAGCAAACTTTTGAATTCATGTTGAAAAATTAATTAAATCTTGTGATGGGACATATCATGTAGAATATGTTGTTAGGAATTATAGCCAGGCTACGTGATTGGACATAGACCTCAAGCAAATGTACAATAATAACATTCAGGCAGTACTAGACTTAGAGCCATTTTCATATATTGACCCTAACATAACAAGCTACTTAAACTTGCTCATAAGAGAAAATATCGTTTTCGTAAGTCAACTTTAGCTTGTCACTTAGAGTGCAGATTAACCACCCTTCAAGGGCTTTTTAAGTGAATTTTCGGGAAGTTTTAAGCTGCATTTTGACAATTTTTAACGACCTTTATGATAATTATCAAACTAACAAGTTTTAGCTGGCTCGAGATCAAGCTGTGTTTGCACATATCTTAACAAAACAGGAGCACGCCACACCACAAGGAAGGTGCAGGTAGACTGTACAGCTGTTTCAATAACCCCCCGGCCCCATATTCAGCAGTCTTTGCCTATCTACTGCTGATTAACAGCTGCCTCCTCATGGCAGCGCTGCTATAACCGCTTGCGAATTTTAAAGGCGGCTTAACAGCAAAAACCGGCACTAAGACACAATGACAAGCTGTTAGTAGCCTTTGTGTGTGTGTGTCCCCAAATGGCCTTACTGTATTAGTGAAAGAGATTCACAACCCAATCCTATGTGGGTCATACACAGAAAAAAAATCCTACATATTCGGGCGAAAATTAATCCAAAACGATGTCAGAAGTCGGTTAAGCCCGGATTTTCTCCAACCAAGTACAAGAAGTATTGATTTGAGTGCGGATTTTTCAATCCTGGAATTCTTGTCTTCATCCCCACTTAAGCTCACACGGGATTGATTTTTCCTCAGTTCCCTTAGTCGGATCCAATCAAGAAGGTCCGATATTGACTTAAGCTCGATATTCGTACTTGATTTGATCTCGAAGTCGGCTTGGTGCAAGAACACCCGAGTTTAAATTGAGCTCGTTACTCGAACTACATTCAATTCGAAAAAACATGGAATCAAAAATGACTCAGCTTGACTTTAGCTCGATGCAGTGTTGCCAATTTGTCCTTTTTGCGGACAGATCTGTCCTTTCTTAAACTGCGATTTGCGGAAAAATTTTGAAACGTCCCCTATCCGGAAAAAGTGCCTTTTTTTATTTGGTTTTATCCTTTATTCAAACTTTTTTAATTGATTTGAGGTTTTTTATCAACTTAAAGTTTATCAACTTAAGTCTTAAACTATGTTGCATCGCTTTCATATTGATTTTCCGCTTGTGATTATTTGTGTGTAATCGAAATCAGACGTATCGAATATCGGTTCATCGCACTTTAAAGTTTCAACATGCCGAAAGACGTTTACAATCAACAATTTCGCGAAACTTGGTTAAAAGAACCTGATTTAAAGAATTAGATGCGCCGAAATGCCAATTATACGGATCCGGAGACATACTGTTTGAATCTAAAGATTGACCATAAAATCACATGCAAAATGCCGTGCCCTTCGCACAGGTAAACAAAATTACGTTTCAGCCACTTTCAACATCAGCTGCTTGTCTTCAGGAGGCGGCACTAGCAATGTCTTCGGTTAATTGGAACGAATGCATTATATGCACACTAAATTAATGCTGATAATTCTACTCTCGATATAAATTAAACTAATATAAAACAAGAAAGAAAGTCGGTCAAGCCCGACTATAACATACTCTGTACCCTTAACGTCTCAGCTCGCATTTGCTCACGAGTTATACGCGCTCATCTCTAAGTTTCACTCTCTCTCTCTCTCTCTCTCTCACACTAAGATTGACGTTCAATAGAATGCTTCGGTGGTGGGTGGGGTGGTGCTGGGTGTTTACTGGCCGTTTTTTGCTCATAACTTGAGTATCGTTCATCCGATCTTCATCATTTCTTCAGCAAATCGATAAATAATTTTTTTTACAAGGTATCTCTAGAAGGTACGAACGATCTATCTTCAAAACTGTAGGAGATATGACGTTTTTTCCAAATTGCGGGGGTGGGAGGGGGCGTGGCAAAAATTGAAAATAAACTTGATCTGCCTGCAAGTATAAGAAATATATGCCCCATACATGTCAAACCTCTATCTCTTACCATCTCTGAGATCTCTTCGTTCATACGGACGGACGGACAGACGGACATGGCTATATCGACTCGGCTGTTGATGCTGATCAAGAATATATATACTTTATAGGGTCGGAAATGATTCCTTCTCCCTGTTACATACTTTTGCACAAACTTAATATACTCTATGTACCTTCGGTACAGAGTATAAATATTCGAAACTCCTCGTCAGACGGCACAGGCGTGTGAAATTAGTGTCCCTGGTGAGTAACCGAAATATATCGGAGAAACAGCATACACATCTGTGTGTTTCATTTGACCTCGAGCCGGGTAAACTCAAATTTCCACAATTTAGAAAGGTCGCCAACTATAAACTTTTTGATATTGATTAAAGCTTTATTATATTAATATGGAATCAATGTTTGTCCTGTTTTTTTATACTTCCAAAAAAAATCTGTCCGTTTTCTGTCTTTTTTTCTGGGTTCAACCGTCCTTTTTTAGTGTAGAGGCGTTGGCAACATTGGCTCGATGTTTGAACCCAAAAAAAGCATCTCACAAGAACTCCATACTACTTTTTAACGACCTTTTTGATTATCAAACCACCAAGTTCTATCCGGCTCGAGGTCATTAAATTGCATACAACTGTAAAAGCAGGACACAAACAACATTACAATGGGCTCTGAAGTTCTGAAAACCAGTCCAGGCCTTTGACTAGTCCGCAGTAACTATTCGCTATTGAAGACTCTTCAATAGACTTGACCCAACAACTGCAATTCAGCAGCTTCCTCCTCATGCTGGAAGTGCTCTAACTGGTAGGGAATTACAAGGCAACGGTTAGTGCAAGAATCCATACCACCAATAACTACTAAGATGTCAGAAACATTTGTTTCTGACTATCAGTTTCGTACTTGCTCTTGGTTTCTTTTCCCCCCCGCTTTCGCTTTCGCTTTGATAGTGAAATTCCGTACTTACTTCCATCTCGAGTCAGGATCATTTGATTTTCAAGTAAGATCCCTACTTGAAATGAGCATTTTCGGACTGATCCAAGCCTTTTAAGATTGTTCCAATCCTTTCGGGCTGACTTCAAGTAGAATCTAGTATGACTAGTACTGGAAATTTCAATCCGAAGATCGAGATCAAATCAATTTTTTTGGACTTAATTTTAGCTCGCCTTTTTTTTCTCTGTGTAGGGTATCAACCACTCCTCTGTTCCAACGAACTCTGTTGTGGGCCGTCGCTTTGAGTTCTCCCCAGCTGTTCCAGTTGCTTTCTACAGCTTCTCTACCGACAGTCCTCCTCCAAGTTTCTTTGGGACTGCCTGGTGTACGACCGACTCCATCCAGCGGTTTCCCTTTCATAGCCTTCCTAGCGATTTTGTTCTCTCTTTTTCGCAGTATATGCCCTATCATTCTGCGTATTCTTTGTTGTTTTCCACATTGGGATAGCCGCGCATATAGCCCTCACGCATACTTTAAGGCTAGGCGTAGTGCAACAACAACTTCATATGTGTTGTCTCTTCTCTTTCTCTCCTATGTCTCTTGCGAATTCGAACGCAACAAAAAGTATATGTTTGCGTCGTCTTCAATGTAGTTTTTGTTGTTGGTAGCCAAATGAAATCATGTGTATTAGACAGCCACGAGCACACACACATATAAGGTGGTAATATTCGGTATCTATTTATATTTCTTCATTTATAGCTGGCTCTGAGAACCTCTGCTGTAGAGCTTGTGGAATCAGCTCTCCATTAAGGAAGTTCCAGGTCATATATTCCGTCAATTGGTGAAAGTGACAGAGCTTGGCTCAGTCGAGTTTACGCTGATGTTCTATCTGGATGACGAGTTTCCAAACACCGCCATAAATTTCTGTCGAATAAACGCTTGAATGACTGGACACTATTGCAGTGTTGTCTGCAAAAAGTGGCGACTATAAAGTCAAGCGGGTCTTTCAGACAGACATCAGGACGACTCGACATTTCCTGGGTGAATAAGGCTTAGCACACCCCTTAAGGGATCTCAACTGCACTTTACAACTAGAGCTGTAACCTTCCGGAAGTACTGTAAATGATCTGACATTCAGGAAAGGAAGCACCCTTCAAAATTTCCTAGGCAATACTTTTTTGAGTTTGTAAATTGGTGATTTGGTGTATTGCTGAGGAATACCATGCGAACTACGAATCCCAAGTTGATGATTGGGGATTGCCTTTTCAATTTATTCATCTTCGTCAATCTTTTGAGCAAGATTCTCTCAAAGATTGCGTCATATTAAGACACGAAAGATGACGAATTGAATTAAATCACAGAGCCACAAAAAGCATAGCCTTAATTGAAAAGTCCTTGATGGTTCTGCCATTCAATCCATCAACTCCCAGGTCCTCTCTCTCTCTTTGAGCTTACTCAAAACTTAAAATATGTAGATTCATGTTAAATGTTTTGCTACTATACCCATAAAATCTCACTTTCTCATTTATGAACTTCACTTTCTTTACATATTCATGAGTTTGTGCCATTAAACTGCCGTCACACACACCACAAATCGGTCTTTTAAACCAAATGCGTTTATTGATAAAACTCAAGTCTATTTCAATTTTTATAGCCTACTTCTCAGCGCTCAGCAAAACAAAAAGAGAACAAAAAAAATTACAACGCAAAAACTTTACGACTGAAGAAAAAAACACATACGTACACATACATATTAAATCAACCAAAACTGGGGAAAATGGAACTTTTTTAATAAAGCCAATCGAGTCAAGTTGCTGTGCTTTATTAGATAAGTTAACTCTTTTCTTTCGTTTCGGTTGAAAAAATTCAAATTACAAAGCAAAAAACTTCGAGAGCAACTTGAGACTTGCTTAAAGAAGAACTAAACATTCAAAAGGGAACTTGAGACACGAAAGCCAACAACAGGCAAAACTAAAAAAGTTTAAAAAGGAACAGCCAACAGCAAAATCATTATCTTCTGGGCCAAGTGAAGCGCAAATCACAAAAAGGGGACAAAAGTCATGGAAAAATATTTGGAATATTTTTGGTTCACCCCCTTGTCTTTGGCTTTACTATTTCTGCTTAGCTTGGTTAGCTTTAGTATACCCAAATGTACTCTTCCCTGGCAAAATGTAAACCACAAATTTATAGCTGCAATGCGGCCAAGCCAAGTGTAACAGGGGCAAGAAAAATTTGTCTTTGGGTGAGAATTTCACAGATAAAGAAAGCAAAAAGCAAAAAAAAAAAAAAGAAATGTAAAGTAAGGAGACAATAAAAATATATAACAATGAGGCAGCGGCAGGAGAAAAGGCTGCCAAGGCAACGCAGCTGGAACAGTGGTACGGCGGTGGATGGAGGGTGCGAGTGGGTCATAATGAGCCGAAGTGTTTCGTTTAAACGGTAAAATCCGACTTACAGCAGAGCAAATGTGGGCCACTTGCTCTCTCTCTCACTCACTCTCTCTATGTCTCTCTTCCTTTTGCTCTGCTCATTCTTTGCAGTACCGTTAACGCACTTTTGCTGCGGTGCCGCTTTGCATGGCCATTTGTTACGTATACGCAGCGGAGGCCAAAACTGCTCTCTTTAATTCTCTCTGCGCAGTTCTGCGCTGAGCTGAACAGAACTAAACTGAGCTGAGCTAAGCTGCTTATGCGTCATTTTTTCTTTCTTACCAAGAACAACAACAACAACAACAACAAACATTATTTCTTGCCCATTTTTATGTTTTTTTTTTTTTGGTTCGTCAGCATTGCAGCATTTTTGCGAGTTTTTGCTCTGGGTCTGTGCTACGTTTTCAGCAAATGTTCGCCATTTATTTAGCTCCTGCTGCTTCTTGGTGTTGGTGTCGCTGTTGCTGCTGCTGCTGCTGCCTCTGTTGGTGCCTGGTAACTTTTGACGATTTGCTTTTGGCCTCGCCAAAATAATGCTTCTTCTTACTTGTTGCGCTGACGCAGCTAACACTGCGGTGCTTCAGTGACCTGGGAATGGTAAACGGTTGAGAGTGGAAATTGTACCTTGTACCTGGGCCTGGCCATGGCAGTTTTTTTTATTTAAAAAAAATAATTTTTTTAATTTTAGCAAAAGTTTAGTGAACAATTTTAGGGTTTTTGTTGTTTTTTTTTTTATTCAAGTCAATGGAAATCATTTTATATATTTTATTTGATTCTTTTTCTTTAAGTTACATTTGCATAGAAAACTGTTGCCTACTTTTAGGCTGAATTTGAAATTGCTACAGTTTCTCTAATAACTCCAAATTTTAAACATAATATACACATTTTTGTACTTAATCCGTTCTATGCTGAACTCGAAACCTTTTCAAAAACTAACTTTTGTTAAGGTTTAAGCAATTTTATTCATTTTATTTCTTTTCTTAATGACTTGCCAAATAATATCCTAGGAGACAGCTTGTTCTCACCCTCTTTATTTCCATTTTATGGTTTTTTTTTTTGTTATTTCTGGTGAGTTTTACGCTCTTATGGTTCCGCTTTTATTCCCACCCACACATTTGTTGTGTGCTCACACATTGTTGACATTGCCAGAGCTTGGATAGTTTTTTTTTTATAGTTGCTGTTTGCTCTATGTTGGTGCTTTCATTCATGCCACGCCAGTTGACATAATGCGACAGAGCTGCACACCCAACGCCCCCACCCCACACCAGCCACAATTGTCAACTTGGTTTACTTGCATAAGTTTTCCGCCCTTCTTCCCCCCTAAGCGCCACACCCTCGATTTACGCCTAAACATTGCCAATGGCATTTGTATAAAACGCCCCCCAAATGACACGCCCTTTCTTTGGAATGGAATTTTCTATTTGCCATCTTTCAAATTGTTTTGCTTGTTTGGTTTCTTAAAGTATTTTCAAAATACTGTAATACTGATTCTATCCACTGTTAATGGGATTAAACACAAAACGAAGAAATGATGCTTACTGGACAATTGCCAACTATCTAATATATAATGATATTTTAATTTCATTATAAAATTTGTAAAATTTTGCTATTTTTTGATCCTTTTGATCTACACCTCCTATTTACCCGTCTTCATGTCAATCTAAACTCATGGAAAAATTTTGCAAATTTTTCAATTTCTTTAAACCAGGGCTTAATACAGGAACCGAAACCGTTAACCGAAATAAACCGTTTCAAATCACGTACCGGAACCGGAACCGGAACCGATACAAATTTGATTTTGAATACCGAAAACCTTTTACCGTTATTTTTGGAACAGATAGTACCGGAACAAAATCGAAACGTTGGTACCGGTACTGTTTCAGTTATTATACTCTGTACCAAAGGTACACAGAGTATATTAAGTTTGTGCAAAAAGCTTGTAACAGGAAGAAGGAATCATTTATAGGGTCAGAAAGTATGTATATTCTTGATCAGCATTAACAGCCGAGTCGGTATAGCCATGTCCGTTCGTCTGTCCGTATGAACAAACAGATCTCAGAGATGGTAAGAGATAGAGGTTGGACAAATTCATCCTCTCTAACAAAATCGCACTTAAATGTGTTTGAATCCATGGAAACGTTCTTAACTGGTGTTCAGAAACCACCACAAAGTTCCCAGAATTGCATGCGATTTCAAAAGTCGTGCTTTCTGTTACAGCTACGCAGGTTAGAGTGTAACGCCTATTCTCTGGATTAAAATTAATCAAGAATCCGCTAAGCAGTTGTACGGACTCAACCACATTGAATGCAATTATGTTACTGCGATCAAATCACACATTCTTGTGATTCTTGAGATAGCTTTCTCTGTATTAGTGTAATAAGACATGAACGTATAAAATTCGAATGTAAATTCGAAAACTAAGTATATAATCTAATCATAAGTTCTTACATGTCAACTGCGTAAAAAAAAACGAAATATGAAATAGTCTATAAATGTAATTTTACTTTAAATGTGAAACCATCCATTTTGAGTTGAATTTTGATTCGTTTTGTTCCACTGAAGTAAAATGATTTAAAACAATCTCTGAATTTAATTTTTCCGATATTAAAAAAAGTAGTACCTATACCGGTACGTACCGGTATGTACCGTTATACCGAAATAAAAATCCGGGTACCGAATCGAAACCGAAATTAATTGAAAACCGAAACAGAACCTTTAACCGAAACATTCATTTCGGTGCGTACCGGAACCGGAACTGGAATCGAAATGCGTTTCGGAATTAAGCCCTGCCTTAAATCGATTGAACGACACCTACTATTTACTTAAATTGCCGACTATTAAATCTACAGAATAATCTGAACGAATTATAGAATTTTGCATATTTCTTGATTTTTTGGACAGCTTGACGTTGACCTTTCAGTTTACCCGTCTACATAGACTATCAAAATTAAAAAACCGTTCGACTTAACTGTTTTACGCGTCTTCAACTGCGTCTAACCGTCTAGATAGATAGATAGATAGATAGATAAGTGTTTATTTTCATTTGATAATTTTCATAGCTTACAGCTTTGATAGGTATTTGAGATGAAGTGTTAGACTATAGATGTGTCCATCTTCTAGCCCTGCGTCAATTAATAATAAACAAACTTTTAAAGCTTGATTTAAAACCGTCAGCCTTCCTTCTGTTGTATGACATAAAAAACAATTACATATATAAGCATTTAATTATTTTACATATAATTAACAAAATTTCATATACTGCATATTATTTAAAAATTTTCATTTATGACATTTCTTCTATAATTAGTAGCCATCTCTATGTAATTCGCCAGATTATTCCATCCCATCCCCCCGTTCAGGGACGTCAGCACCTCTTCCTCGGTAAACGTACAAGTTTTGAAATAACGCCAACCAAAAATGCTGCATCTCCTCCTGCTCAGACATATTGCATAGTGAGCATATACCTCCATTTACAATTCTTCTTGGGCAGCTGTTTAAGTATAAAAGATCTCCTCCTGGCCTTCATTATCCAAGTTATCTCGCTTTGCTTGAAAGACTCGTTGCAGTATGTGTGCCCTATTGCATAATTAAGGTTTTTATACACTCTTGATGCACTTACTGACGCCTTCTTCATGTGTGGCATGTGGTTATCTGCTTTTGATGCGCTTAGGAACCGAACATTGCGGTCAATCCAATCTGCATGCGATTGGTTGTCTCCGAGTGATATGCTAACAGTCTAGAAACTTTGCAAATTTTGAGATTTTTTGTGCCATTTAATCTACAATCATTGCTATCTATCAAATCTTTAAGGACCGTTTGATCTACCCGTTAATTTACTCGTCTTTATTATAATCAAAACTCAAATGAGAATGAGGTCGGTCTACACTTGCTATGTTTACCCGCCTACTATTGCCTATTGCCGCCTAGTCATATGAAAACTTGTCAAATTCCGCGACCGTTTGATCAACACCTCCTATTTACCCGTCTATATTGCCATTCATGAAATCTTCATAATAAACTTTTAGAAATGTTATGATGAAATAAATCTTAAATCATAACTTATAGACCTAGAGCCCGCTAAAAAGTTCTATGATTAAAATCTTAAGGTAGCTAAAACAGTCACATTGTTATAAAATGCGTGGGCACGACGCAGTTGTTAGAAACTAAACAAAATATAGTTTCATTTAAAAAACAACAAAAATCTCTGTTTAATTGCATTTGGGCAATTCAAACAATTGCCGCCTGTGTTAACTGCGCGGGGAGAGAATTTCCCCCACTAACAACAGAAGGGCCGATACGGGTCACTCACACACATACAAAGCTTCTTTGACTTAGCGTTCTGCTATAGTTGGCGGAATTTTTGCTACAAGTCTGACTTGGGATTCTCAAGCGATCTTAGCAGTTCTGGCATGAGGTAGCGTCTGCAAACTCACTGAAGTTGGGCAAAAGATCGCTGATGATCAAACTGTGGTAGTTTGTGAAATAGCTATACGATCAACCAGCCTCCTTTGTGGTGTCGTGGGTGTCTTGTTTTAGAAATGTTATGATAAAATAAATCTTAAATCATAACTCATAACTAAAAACAATCTACGCCTCTTATTTAGCAACGCCAGTACTTTCGAAGAATATTGAAATGAAAATTTGGCTAATTTCATGGTTTTTGGTCTACACCTCTTATATACGCGTAGTTTGAAAATTTTCAAAATTTCGCGATTGGCTTGACCATTAGCTCTACTCTTGCCAGTTACCCTCCGGTTTACCAGTCTTTATGATAATCTAAGCTCAAATGAAAATTTTTGATATTACTAGGCAACAAAGTTCAGTATATTGAAGGGTTGGTGGTGATTTTGGATGATTTTCGTGTGCTGAACTCGAATCTGCTTTCAGAAATGTGCCATCACGTCAAGATTTTTAGTAATTTGAGCTTAAAGCGTAGTACGGAGACGCTGACAATTTTTGCGGAGCGGAAAAAATGGGCGGGCTAATTCAAATAAAATAAAAGAGTGTATCAAATTGAAAATGGAAGTCACTAGGGGAAGTTCAGTTGTCTGTGCTAATGCTCTATGGTCTATTTCATGGAAGCATTTTGTTTGGGGCGTTAGAAGCCCTATATTTTGGACTGCGGGAGCAGAACTTAGCCACTTAGACATACTGCTATAACGACAACACAAAACGCATCTGAAGATTAAAATGGCTGGGCCGCATATTGAACCAGAGGCAATATTCATAGCCACAGCCAGCTCCATAGACTGGAGGCGGATCATACTCCGCCGGGCTTATTAGAGGAGGATAAACTAGGTGAATACGGATTGAAAGGTGGCCACAACAGTAGCAAAGGAAGCTACCAAAGTAAGCCGAAGGAGCCACTACTATAATGGGCTGTGAAGACTTCAGCTTAGGTCTGCTTGGCCGTTAGCTGTAGAGCCGTTCCGTGGGCTGTGGAGACTGCGAAGGTTTAGACTCGGGTGGTGTGCATACATTGGGCAAATGGCATGCCGGGAGAAGCATACAGAGAAGGATTCTCCGCCACAAGTGATGCAGCTGCGGGTATCGAAATGCTTTTTATTGGCCAGATTCCATAAATTTGTTTGCGACTTGTCCACCTCTCAGTTGTCCAAATAATTGTAGTTTTGTTTTTTGGTCTTCTTTGCTTTAATTTTTTTTATTGTGTGCTCAATTTCCAAAGGTACCTCTGACAATTATCAAACAAGTTTCATAATTTCCAGAACCCCCTTCGACAATTTATCAGCTGTTTTCAAAAAAACGAGTTTGCAGGTCCAAGCAATTGTCAGAGCAAATTGTTGGTTGCTCCGTACTCGCTCTGACAATGTGCTCTGACAATTTTGTGATTTATTTGGCGACCTTTCTAATGTTTAATTAGTGTGAGTTGGCTGGCTCTAGGTCCGAAAAAGTTGCGTTTGTTCACAACTTGTAAACAACTTATGCATTGTACCACCAAAAAGAGCTGGTTGCCTTTACAGAACTGTTTCATCGTTATCCCTAACGACTCTTCAGAAGGCTTTTTGCTGAAGAAAGCATGATTGCCAACTGCCTCTCCATACAATCATTGCTTAGATCAGTTGGGACAATTTTTATGAGCGGATTTCCTGAGCTATGTAATTAGATAGGCTCCTTAAAAATTGTCAGCGTCTCCGTACTAAGCTTTAAGTGCCTATTTTGACCCTTTTCAGACGTGCTTTGTGGGGAACCTATACTTTTGTTTTGACTTTTTTTGATATTAAAACAAATTACTATTTATCAACTTTAGAATAAACTATCCCCAAAGAATTGTACGACTTTTTTAAGCGAAGAAATACCATTTTGAATCCATAGTCTCGATAAATATAAAATAACAAAACTGTCTACTGCACAAAAGTATGACTTGCAGAAACAGTACAACCGTCTAGTAATTTGAATAGAATTTCAATGGAAATTTAAAAAAAAAACCCATTGCATACATTGGGACAACAACAATTTTTTGGGTTTTTGTGAACTCGGATACAATTGGAAAAAATCGTAGAAATGTTTTGAGAAATGTCCAATAATATCAAAGAAACTCAAAGTCAACTATAAAAAGAGTCAAATAAGGCATTTCTTGTATCTTTAAGCTCAACTTACTAAAAATCTCGACGTGAGGGACCTGAAACAGATTCGTGTTTAGCACACGAAAATCGTAAAGAATCACCAACGACCCTTCAATATACTGGAAAAAGTTTAATTTTGTTGCCTTGTATATTAAGGGCCGTTTTCTCATGTTGGTGTTTTTGCAAATCTAGGTGGATTTGCTCTGCATTTGCTTTGCTCATGTTCAATGCTAACAATCTAGATGACATTCGCAGCAATCTACTTCACCCTCATTGATTTTAAAACCATCTACATTCTTATGCAAATTAAGTATTTTTGTGTATCCGCGCATATGGTCACACTGGAAAATATTTGAAAACAAAAAACAACTGCTGCTAAAAACATTAAAGTCTGAATTGTTATTAAGTAAACCAAAAATGGAAAATATTGGATGTGCCTTTAATATAAGAACACCTGCAGACATTGCTGAAATTACAGATGCACATTCTGATTCCCCTAGTTCATTGCTTAAGCTAAGTTTACACATCCAAATAATTTGGCTAAATTTTGATAAAAATAGCCATGATTAAAGACTTTACAGGATTAAAAACTTAAACTGTGGTTCCATACGCAAATAGTTTGATTAAATATGGCCGGAAAGTTCCACAATTTGGCATATATAGCCCAATTTTCATGAAAATTTTTCCAAATTAATATTAATATTGCCTGTCTGAACATAGCTTTCGACCTACTGTTTAATATCCCATCATAGTAACAAGACGTTCCAAAAGAAAAACCTTCTCCTCCTCTGTAAAATTCTTGCTTTAATTTTTAAAATTGGCGCGCAATAAAAAAGACAAGACTCAGCCGACTGCAGAGGTGCTGCCAACCTAGTATTATACCATTCCAGCCCTCCCGGTGTGACCGTGGCGCAAATGCCCGAATTTATAATCAACCTACATGAGATAACCAATTGAACAAAAACCATCTAGATGCGAAATCTAGATGGATTTCGATTTGAGCAAAAACATGAACATGAGAAAACGGCCCTAAAAGTTTCATAATGAGGAGGACAAAAATTTAAGAACTTAAAAGAACTAAACCCGTTTTCTATTCGACTAAATCCGTTAACAATTTTTGGAAAATTTCTTGTGTTTTCCGGATTATGAAGTTGTGCCTTTCACTCAAATTCAATTCCTGTTTGCCTGTAAAAATTTTATAATATGTTGCTAGCCTCCTAGTGCCAGAATAAAAGACGTTACAAAGTATGTAAGTGTTACCTTTCAGTCATGCCAATTCACTTATAAAAATAAATATGAAAATAAGAAAAATAATTGAGGATTCAATTCCCGCATTCAAAGCGGTAAATAAAATGAGCTTTTTACTGACCGGCTGCGTCTTGTTTAAAGTAAACATTAGACAACTTTGATTTTCAGAATTTCTCATCGAATTTCGATAAATTTTTGTAACGCATTGCGACATTTGTTGAAGCTTGTGGGGCTTCCCAAAAGAGAAATGGCTGGCATGGCACTCACACACACACACACACACACACACACACATGCATATAGACGACCCCAAACTGAAACCGAATTTCATGTCTTGCTACCCGCACGAAAAATGGCGCATTGCTGTCGTCGTCGCTGTTGCTGTCGCTGCTGTTGCTGTCGCTGTCGCTGTTGCTGCTACCCTTAGCCCCATGTTGCTGCATTGTTACTTCATTTTCCATGTCTAATTTCCAGAGGTTAACATACTTAACTTGTTGGCATGCGTTGCATATGCGCCAAGGCTGCGACACGATTGCACCCCAAAAAGAAACATTGCGACAATTCGTTGCGGCAAAAATCTAAGTAGAAAAGCTGGAAAAGAAAAGCCAATGGAATAATTGAGAACCTATAAATAGTTTAAGGAATCGATCGGCAAACTAAGAATGATTTAGTTTTGGTTCTTTAACTTAATCTAAATTTGTAGAATTTGTTCTTAACAATATTCCAGATTTTTCCAGCCTCCAAGGCTCCAACCAAATGTATTTTACCAACAAAGTTGCATGATAGGTCCAGAAGTGCGGCATGTTAAGTTAATAGCCGATTTCGGGTCACTTTTACTTGCATTCTTAATGAAACTGTTACCCTACAAAACCAAATATCCTGATAAATGCCCTTCAAAGTATAACTAAAATAGTTTAGAACAAAGTTTAATTCATATGCGACTTCCAGTGTGGATTATGTATGATTTTGCATTAACTGACCATTAATTATCAAGTTAAAAAAAGATTGTTATTGAAAAAAAATAAAGCTTGCATACTTTGAAGGGCATTTATCATGATATTTTTGTTTATAAACGGTTAAGTGTCTGTTACCTACATTTTATAAGGAACAAGTTCAAGTACTTCTGCCTTTCTGTGCCATTCAAGTGGCGCGGAGTGTATGTCCACTCTAACTCAATATAATCCAATATGTATAGCCTACTTTTGGGGCCCGTTGTCAAGCTGAGCGCACTGAGAATTATTATTCAACTAAATAAAAGACAAAGAACAAATATTTATTTGCAATTAATTTGTGTTTACATTCTATTTATCACACACACATACATCCGTTTCTCCTTCTCCCCCTCTTTTTTTGACTTTTTTCCCCCCGTTTGCCATATAAATACCAACTTCCGTAGCCCGCTTTTTATGGGACGACGACCCCCCACACGTCCCAGTTATTGCTCAGGCGTTTTGATGCTCTTTTACTTTGTACTAGTTGAAAATTTTAGTAGCTCAATTAAAATGCCATTTTCTAGGTAATATGCTGCCGTTTATGCTCTGCAAGACAATTAGTAAGCACTTCCAGTGGCTTTTTTTATGTGCTTGGTCATAATTACTCATACCTAAATAATTGAAGATACAAAAATGAAAGTAGAAAACGGTATTTTTGGAGAGAATATTTTCAAATGAAATGTTGGAAAATTTTAGTTCAGCTATTTGGACCACAAACAGTTAGAGAAATTGAGTTATCAATGTTAAAGGTAGCGTTGTCCATATTTCTCTACTTATCAAAATCGATAATATCAAAAATCCAAATTTTTATACTCTGTACCGAAGGTACATAGAGTATATTAAGTTTGTGCAAAAGTATGTAACAGGGAGAAGGAATCGTTTCCGACCCTATAAAGTATATATATTCTTGATCAGCATCAACAGCCGAGTCGATATAGCCATGTCCGTCTGTCCGTCCGTCCGTCCGTCCGTCCGTCCGTCCGTCCGTCCGTCCGTCCGTCCGTCCGTCCGTATGAACGAAGAGATCTCAGAGATGGTAAGAGATAGAGGTTTGACATGTATGGGACATATATTTCTTATACTTGCAGGCAGATCAAGTTTATTTTCAATTTTTGCCACGCCCCCTCCCGCCCCCGCAATTTGGAAAAAACTTCATATCTCCTACAGTTTTGGAGATAGATCGTTTGTTCCTTCTAGAGATACCTTGTAAACACAAATTATTTATCGATTTGCTGAAGGAATGATAAAGATCGGATGAACGATACTCAAGTTATGGGCAAAAAACGGACAGTTAACACCACCCACCCCCCCACCAACAACCACAGCAACATACCCTAACCGTTCAACACAGGCAATTTTAGTGCGAGAGAGAAAGAGAGAGAGAGAGAAAAACTTAGAGAGCGCACCGCGTTGTGCGCGGGGTGTTAACTGGCCGTTTGACTCCTGAGCAAATGCGAGTGTAAGGGTGCAGAGTATGTTATAGTCGGGCTTGACCGACTTTCTTTCTTGTTTTACAACGATATTTGATATATCGAGTCCCGAAAACCCTCGATATGTCGCTATATTCAAAAGCTTAAAAAAACTGAAGAGTTATTAAAGAGCATCTTCACCATAAGTCGGCTATTGACCACTGCCAATATCCATTGGATGATTTTGGTATCCATTTGGACTAGATATTTTAATATTAAATTGATCCTAGATTTTCATCCAATAGAGCTGAAAATCTTTCAAAGGCTATGAAAAAGAGATATACAGCCATGCTCCCATTTTCGCATTCGAAAAAATTTTACGATTTTGAGTCCAAATTTGGTCTAAAAACCGGTTTGAAATCGCAAAAAATTTGCGAAAGCGAAAATGGGAGCATGGCTGATAATATCAAAATATAAACAAAATCCATTCCAAATGGATCTTTTTTTCTGCGTAGGATAACTTAAGGATTTAACTGACTTGGGGCCGATTACTCAACTTCTATATAGCTGCTATGTGTTAGATAAATTTACATTTTACTCTGTTATTTATAAGATTATGTGATAGATACGGCTATTTAGAAGATAAGAAGATCGTGCAACAACTAGCTATCTGTATAGCTATTCAGATTCTCTCTTCAGCAGACTCAAGTACTTTGAAAATACATCCTATCGCCGATTCCGAAAGGTCAAGTTTGCTTTACAGCTGACACCAGTAGCTGGAAAAGGTAACTTCGAAGAGCAAAGAGCATAAATACGAACATTTGGCAAGCATTCAATTGGCCAGTGGATCGTCAACTAAACAGCTTAGCGGGATCCATTACTTTGTAGCACAAATTTTATTATAGAGTCCCTTCTGATACTACAAAACTGGTGAAAAACTTTTCCTCGGAATTCACAAATGGGTCTATTCGTCCAAAGGCCAATCTAACCCTCCGATCTCAAAATTAACACTCACTCTGGGATGCACACTCGTTGTGGTAAACGGAATTGGGTGAACTTAGGTGTTAGTAGCCACTCCCAATTCTATACCCACCCAACTAACGCCAGCTTTTAAGAGGCGTTTATGATACTTTTGAAATCGTTGCCAGAAGTTGGTCAATCCAGGATACTCTCAAACTAAGTACGAGAGATTGACTTTAGTTCGGATGTTTCTATCCTACAATTCTTGTCTTGATGCCGACTCGGTAGAGCTTGACTATAGCTAGATATAGGCTTATTACAACAACACACGGGATTGATATTATTTTGTTATTCGAGCTCGACATGATCCCTTAGTTGGAATCAATCACAAAGGTCCGACATTTATTTAAGCTCGATATTCTTACTTGGTTTGATCTCGAAATCGGCTTGGTACAAGAATAATCGAGCGCTGCTGAACAATAGATGGCGCCACTACTGGCATTGAACAATGAGGGATTTTGAAAACTGACCAACAGATGACGCCACTACTGCCAGGGCGGGAGAAGTAACTTTCTTTTGGTCATAACTTGAGTATCGTTAATCCGATCTTTAACATTGCTTCGGCAAATCGATAAATAGTCTTGATTACTCAATATCTCTAGAGGATACGAACCATATATTAACAAAACTATGGGAGAAATGACGTTTTTTCCAAATTGCGGGAGCGGAAGGGGGCGTGGCAAAAATTGAAAATAAACTTGAATTGCCTACTAGTATTAGAATTACCCGTCAAACCTCTATCTCTTACCATCTCTGAGATCTGTGCGTTCATACAGACGGACAGACAGACGGACGGACAGACGGACATGGCTATATTGACTCGGCTTGATCAAGAATATATATTCTTTATAGGGTCGGAGATGATTCCTTCAGGCTGTTACATACTTTTTCGCAAACTTAATATACTCTGTGTACCTTTGGTACAGAGTAACAGCCTAATATTCGCCCATGAGATCAAAATGGAATGTTAGCATGAGAAAAATTCAAATAAAGATTCGCTAAATATTCGCCAACAGGCTTTGAAACGAGCTTTTAAAAGGAGTCACACCATCTCTAGCCCAGAGTGACTGCACACTACCTCTGGCTAATATACTACAACACTGATAGAGAGAGAGAGACTGATAGAAGATGGCCGCAGACTTGCACATATTCAGTTTGTACTTTTGCCACAAACTGAGCGTGAAATGACTCGTCTTCCATGAGTTTTTTTACATGATTTTAGTCGTTTAAATTTCATAGAACTCTCGATAACTAGAAGAAGTACAACCGAAAGTACGATTTCGTTTGCGCGATCGAATTTTAGAGCTGAAAACATACAAAAACCAGAGGTACAACGAATATAGATAGAAAGTTAGGCTAGGTTTACATAGCGTCACACTGTGACAATGTCGTCTGTGACCCTCTGTGCCCAAAGTACTCAGAAGTCAAAAGTGTTCACATTGGCGGCACAGAAATTGCATGTCACAGCGCTGGGATAGCGCTTCTCCTTCTTTCCCTCGAGTCAAATTAATTTTGTCGATCCATCATGAGCGATTTGCCTTGGGTTCATCATCATCTTCATCTTCGTCCAGCACAACGCAATAACAGCACACGCCACTAGCTCTGTTGCCTTTCGCGCATTCATTTCTTGCAACAAAAAAAATTTAATTTAATTACAACTAAAAAAGTACACGAATACACTAAAAATTACGCATATTTAGGTAGGTAGGTAGTTCCGGCTGGCCCTTTGTAGGGACCACACATAGACCTTACGGTCCTTAGTGAGGCCGGGTGGCTTTTTCTGGGTACCATTATAAATCCAAGAGGATGTTTGACGTTTTGGCAAAAGCCAATAGTTGTTTGGGAGACTTCCTTGCCGCCTCTTCAAGAGTGCAGATGTCTTAGTCTCGTCTTAGCGATCGCTGGGCAGCTGCAGATGAGGTGTTCCAGAGTTTCGACGACTCCAGGTTCCTTACATTTCCTGCAGATGTCCGTTGTTGTGATTCCTAGCTTTTTCGCGTGAGCAGCTGCTAGGCAGTGACCAGTTAGTATGCCTATAAGCAGTCTACAGTCTCTTCTTTGGAGCTGTAGCATATAGTGCGTGAGTTTTTTGTCTCTTGTCTTGCACATGATTTTTGAGATTCTGCAGCCGGTTGTGTTCTTCCACTTTTCCTCTGCTTCTTTCTCCGCTATCTCCTCCATTTTGCTGTGTAGCGTCTGTACGGAGATAGATATGTTTAGTGTTGCTTCTTGGCTTAGTGCGGTTCCGGCTTTTGCAAGACTGTCAGAAATTTCGTTTCCATCAATGCCCCGGTGGCTGGGAATCCAATAGATTTGCACCTTTCTAGAGATGCTGAGGGAATCTATTGCCTCCCTGCTTGCCAGAACATTTTTGGAGTTAATGGTGTGTATATACGCATATTTATCAAAATTTTTATGTCGAAAAAGACAAAAGAAAGTTATCGCAATGTGACAGAAAAACGAACATGCGCGTTATGCTTGTCACAGAAAAAATAGTTCAAATGAGCTAACTAATGAGGATCAGCTGTTCAATTAATTGTGGTCACAAAAGTGCCACCCTCGGTCACAGAAACACAGTGACGCCAAATGATTACTTGTGTTCACATTGAGAAGTACTCGTTCCTGTGACACACGATTTCTGTGACCAGGCATTCGGCCGTTCACATTGCGCTGTGCCACTGTGACCCTGAAATGTGACGCACTGTGCCCCAATGTAAACGCAGCATTACGCGCTGTACCATAAAATCGTATATTCGTATTAACGAACCAAAGCGGACGGAGAATATGAAAACCTTTGATAGTTTTAACACTCTACCTCATCTCACCGTAGCAACAAATTGCTAGTTATATAGTACAGTACGTTCATTTTTCGAACGTTCCGCTAAGATTCTTGTGCTTCGAATACGGTAATTAATGAATCCTTCAATGGTTCTTTCATTTTTGTATGTGTATTCCGCTTGTAAGACCATTTTCAAAAAGTGTTGTACGATTATTATTAGTTTTATTGCATTATCGAGACTACACAAACAAATACCAAAGTAGTATGTTTTCTTACGCTAAATCAAAGTTGTTTTGGTATTCAAAATAAACCTAAACAAACTTTAATTTGCCTTCTTTTTGCCCTTCTTCGAGCGTTTGTTCTTCTTGCGCTGATCCTTGCGCCATTTGCGCCAATATTTTTGAATTTTACGTGCGGCCCGATTCATCATAAAAATGACCAAACGACGCTGTTGCTCACGACGTTCCTCCTCTTCACGTTTCAGCACTATTTCCGTATAGATGGCCTCTTCACGACGATATATTATCATGAAATCATCAAAGACACGTTTCGCCTCTAGATATTGATTTTCCAGTTGCAGATTCTCGTGCATTTTCTCGCCCATATTCGTGTCGTATTTCTTGACCAAACCCTGAAGCTGTAAGAGCAGCTTGTTTCTAAGAAAAGAATTGGACAAATTAATAAACTTAATTAGTAAAATCGTTTACTTTTCATCGCGCGCCTCTCGTTCTTCGTCCAGATTGCGATTGGTTAACTTCTGGTAAGCGTCTCTTGCATATTCCAGCTCCTCTTCCAGTTCCCTCTGTTTCTCCAGACTACTTTTGTGATTCTGACGCATGGTGCGACTGCACTTTTCTCTGAAATAAAATAATGATAAAATAATTTCCCCCTAAATAGCGATAGATACGTACATTTCGTTCTGTATGCGCACATTATTCTGCCACTTTTTGTAGGCCAAATCATCTTCAATCTTCTGCCAGTACATGGTCTTGGCCACCGTCTTCCATTTCTGTTTCGTACGCTGTGCATTCACCGATTGCCTCAGTTTCTTGACCTTGGCCTTGATATCCTCATTCTGATGATATAGGGCATACAACTTGCGTTCCTTGCTCAACTCACTTTTGGAAGTGCGATACAAATGCTGCCGGGCAATGTCCGTCAACATTTCAAAAGCGCTCAACACTTTGCCATCCTCCTTACTCAAATTGTTCAGATATTGTGGAAAAAGTTTATAGATATTGGTGTGCTTTTGGAAGTAATCGATAATATGAATGGTTCTCTGATCCAGCGGCAAAGTGGGAGCCCCTTTCTTTATACCTATATCAAATTGTCGTAAAAATTTATCAACTTCAGGCAGAATTTCTGCATAGATGGTGCCATTTAGGGTACTCTTTAGAATATCGGGATTTTCCAATAGCTGAGGCATAATCAATGAGATCTTGAGACGTTCTACAGATTCGGATAGCACACGCATAACACACTCCAGCTGGGCCGAACGCACCGAAGATGATTCTGGAAAATGGGGTGGGATGAAATTTGATTAGATTTTGATTTATAAGAAGACTTACCCATTTCTAAACTTTTGTTTTGTTCTGTTCTGTTCTGTTCTGTGTAAATCTATGCAAGTTATGTGGAAAAATATAATTTTCAGCTTGACACATAAACAAAGTGGTTGCTTAGTGGGGTTTTGTTTGGTTGCCAGGTGAACAAACAAACAAACAATCAACTGTGGAAGTTAACAGTTTGTATCAGACTTCCAGACTTCAAGGTCAATTGGGATAGAATTTATATCGTTTTGTACTTAAAATTTTAATTATGTTGTCTTACTACGATAGATTCTGTTAATGTTATTAATACGAAAACAAATGTTCTTGAATCAAGAACCTTTCGCGCGTTCATTCGCTTTCGATTTCCTGATACAGCGCATATCTTATATTGAAAAACAGTCAAAAATGTATACCACGATCATGGTAAATAACTTCAAGGTAGCGCAATCGAAAGTGCCTCAGAGCCAAACAGTCGCTGCTTACTTTTTTTGACAGCTTTCGATAGAAGTTTTGCACTACATTAGGAAATCGAAAGCGACCAAGTCGATTCGATATACCTGATTACAACTTTGAGTCATCGAACCAAGACCCACTGAGAACATCAAAGCCTTGTAGTTAATGCCCTGCTTTATGTGTGTTTTCACGTAAGTCCTTCGGCTTTGACATGTTTTTCAACAGACCCAAGTACACTTTCATTCAGAACTCAATTTCTACCCTTCCCCACCACTTTCTTTCAACTTTCACCCAAAATTTTCGAAAATGGCCCAGAATGATAAACTATCCATATTCCCCTCACGGGCCAATTCGGTGCTGGTCAAGCAGCGCATTGTTTCCGCCAAACGTGGCATGGGTCTGCTCAAGCGCAAAAAGGATGCCATCGAATTGAAGCTACGCGAAATCAAACGACAAATGACGGACAAGGAGGAGTACGTGGACGATCGTATGCGAGCGGCCATCTTTTCGGTGGCCAAGGCCAAACTAATTGGCACGGACTTTAAGCCGATTATAGTGGCCGACAGCAAAGTGGCCAGCACGTCCCTCTGCAAGCGTCAGCTGAAAATAGTTGGCATCAGCCTCAACTATTTCGAACTGGAGACGGGCGATCACATGGCATTCCCCCTGGCTGGACTCAGCTGTGGGGGCATTCAAGTGCGGGCGATGCGCGAAAAGTTTTACGACGCTCTCGTCGATCTGGTGGACTATGCCTCGCATGAGTATATGGTTCGTATGCTAACAGATGCCAAGCGACAGACCAATATGCGTATGAGTGCACTGGAGCATGTGATCCTGCCGCGTCTGATTAACACCTCCAACTATATCAGCGGTGAGCTGGAGGAGTTCGAGCGTGAGGATTTCTATCGACTGAAGCGTTCACAAACGAAACAGCTGGAGCTGAAAGTTGCTTTTACCGAACTGATCAAAACGAAGAACATGAAACCAGAGGAGTTGGCGGTTTATCGAAAACGTGGAGTACCCTTGCATCCCAAGGCAGATGTTGGGTTCGATATGGATGAATTTGAGGATCATGCTCGATTGGAGCGGGCACGCAAAAAGCGGCAAAAGCGGCAAAAGCGTCGCGAGGAATTGCGCGAGCAAGACCGTAGGTCCACCATTTTACCAATTTACAGCTCCTTCATTACGTCTCAGACAATTGTGGAGATGATGCAGAAGTCGAACAGAAATCGTGATTCTCAAAATGAGTTTAGAAGGAATACATCGAGTATAAGTAAGCGTTCGACGGTTAAGATAACCCTTCCCACCCCAAGTCCGCCAACCGAACCAAACCAAGATCAACCGCAATAGTTTCCTAAACAAAGTTTACGAACAATTAATAAATATTAAGACGCTTAAAATTTATCAGTAAAAACATACACCTTAGATTTAATTTTAGTTCAGTGGTGTCCAAACTCACACAATCAAGCATTGCGCTTGTGTGCGTAGCAGCGAAACACGAAGTAAACATCTTGACAACTCTGCATAGAAATTGTCAACTAGTAAGAAAACGAAACTGTTGGAATGCTAGTAAAATATAACTGGTAGCAAAATAGCTAGATTCGAGTGAGTTGGGCCACAACAATTATTATTTTTCGACGAAATGTTTGTTTGAAATACTAATTTGAACTAGTTGTACTCCAATTGAACTATAACTGGTTGAAAACGAATTGGAGATGAGTGAGTTGACCAACAGTTATCTATATACTCTATTATACTACGCAGCGATATAAACAGACTGTCATAAGGAACACACAAGGGTCAACTGGTATTTAACTGAACAATTCTTTTCCGTCTATGCCATCTGGCATTAAACTGATTGCAAATGGCTGCTGCCGCGGACAATTGTCCCTTGACTATGACAAGCCTGTGTAAAATGGACGACTTCAAGTCATTAATTTGGATGGAAAGTGCAACCAGTTGCAAATTTTTAGAGACAGGTACATTTCTGGTTGTAAACTAGACACTTTCCCTGCAGGGAGTTCAACATGAGCAACAAACAAACGAACTAATGCCTCGTGAGAGAACAAAAAGCCGAACACGAGCATCGTAAGAGAGCAAGCCGCCGAGCGTGCTATTAAACCAGAGTTCCCCAAGCAGAGAGCGCGAAAATGTGACTGTGTCTCTCTCTCTAACACACAGTGATGCATGACTTCGGCAAGCATTCGGTTTGAATTGGCGAACTCTGCTCTTAACTATGATTTGGTCGCTATTTCTCGGTTGAGCTTGATAGCCGTGTGAGCCAGGATGCCGTCGTCCGTGTGTTCGGTCTTCAAAGTCCCAAGCAAGGAAAAGTAATAAGAAAATTTTAAATGGTAACAAATTCTAGCCACAGCATCGAAAAAAGGGAGTAGTGAGGGTGTTGTGGGGTGAAGTGGGTGGGGAGTTGTGGTCAGTAGTGTTTTCCCCTCCCTCTTTATCCCTGCCCACTAACATTTGTTTTTAAATCATTCAAATTTGAGTTTGATCCAGTTCCGGTTTGGAACCATTTTGTCTTCAGTTGATCGCCAATGGCTTGATTCTTTTTTCCAATAAACCAACTCTTATCCATATCAAACAAGTAAAAAAGTCTGTCAAGCCCGACTGTAATATACTCTGTACCAGCGCTGGTGAACCACAGATGGCGCCACTACTGGCATTGAACAATGAGGGATTTTCCAAACTGACCAATAGATGACGCCACTGCTGCCAGGGCGGGGGAAGTAACTTTCTTTTGGTCATAACTTGAGTATCGTTCATCCGATCTTTATCATTACTTCAGCAAATTGATAAATAATCTTGATTACTAAATATCTCTAGAAGGACCGAACCACCTAGCTACAAAACTGTGAGTGATATGACGTTTTTTTCAAATTGCGGGGGCGGGAAGGGGAGTGGCCCAAATTGAAAATAAACTTAATCTGCCTGCAAGTATAATTAGTTTATGTCTCATATATGTCAAACCTCTATCTCTTATCATCTCTGAGATCTGTGCGTTCATACAGACGGACATGGCTATATCGACTCGACTGTTGATGCTGATCAAGAATATAAAACCTTTCGTGCTTACAGAACGCTCGTTCATTCGCTTTCGATTTCCTGATACAGCGCATATCTTCTCACGAAAAACAGTCAAAAATGTATAGCACGATCATGGTAAATAACTTCAAGGTAGCGCAATCGAAAGTGCCTCAGATCCAAACCGTCGCTGCTTACATTTTTTGACAGCTTTCGATAGAAGTTTCGCACTACATCAGGAAATCGAAAGCGACCACATCGATTCGATATACCCGACTACAACTTTGAGTCATCGAACCAAGAACATCGCTGCCTTGTAGTTAATGTGTTTTCAGCCCTGGGGTTAGTCCTTCGGCTTTGACATGTTTTTCAACAGACCCAAGTACACTTTCATTCAGAACTCATTTTCTACCCTTCCCCACCACTTTCCCTCAACTTTCTTCCAAATTTTTCCAAAATGGCCCACAACGATAAACTATCCATCTTCCCCTCACGGGCCAATTCGGTGCTGGTTAAGCAGCGCATTGTTTCCGCCAAACGTGGCATGGGTCTGCTCAAGCGCAAAAAGGATGCCATCGATTTGAAGCTACGCGAAATCAGACGTCAAATGACGGACAAGGAGGAATACGTGGACGATCGTATGCGAGCGGCCATCTTTTCGGTGGCCAAGGCCAAACTAATTGGCACGGACTTTAACCCGATTATAGTGGCCGACAGCAAAGTGGCCAGCACGTCCCTCTGCAAGCGGCAGCTGAAAATAGTTGGCATCAGCCTCAACTATTTCGAACTGGAGACGGGCGATGAGAAGGCATTCCCCCTGGCTGGACTCAGCTGTGGGGGGATTCAAGTGCAGGCGATGCGTGAAAAGTTTTACGACGCTCTCGTCGATCTGGTGGACTATGCCTCGCATGAGTATATGGTTCGTATGCTAACGGATGCCAAGCGACAGACCAATATGCGTATGAGTGCACTGGAGCATGTGATCCTGCCGCGTCTGCTTAACACCTACAACTATATCAGCGGTGAGCTGGAGGAGTTCGAGCGTGAGGATTTCTATCGACTGAAGCGTTCACAAACGAAACAGCTGGAGGTGAAAGTTGCATTTACTGAAATGATCAAAACGAAGAACATGAATCCAGAGGAGTTGGCGGTTTATCGAAAACGTGGAGTCACCTTGCATCCCAAGGCAGATGTTGGGTACGATCCGGATGATTTTGATGATCATGCTCGATGGGAGCGGGCACGCCAAAGGCGTCAAGAGCTTCGCGACGGTACGCGCGACCAAGAGCGTAGGTCCACCACCATTTTACCAATTTACAGCTCCTTCATTACGTCTCAGACCATTGTGGAAATGATGCAGAAGTCGAACAGAATTCGTGATATTCAAAATGAATTTAAAAAGGATACATCGGATCTTAAACAGGATAAGCGATCGATGGTTAAGATAACGCTTCCTACCCCAAGTCCGCCAACCGAATGAAACCAAGAACAACAGCAATAATTTCTTAAACAAAGTTTCCAAACAATTAATAAATATGAAGACGCTTCAAGTTCCTTAGTAAAAACATTTACCTTGGATATTTGCGCATTGCTTGGGCCGTACTTAGAGTAAATCTTATCCAAACTGACACAATCAAGTATTTACGAAGTAATACTTGAGCAACAAACAAACGAACAAATGCCTCGTGAGAGAACACGCGCATCGTAAGAGAGCAAGCTGCCGAGCGTGCAATTAGAACACACGTATTCTCTCTCTATACGTGTGTCGGCTGCGACGCCGGCAGGATTATGAGTTCCTATCCCATAGGATAGGCTTTTGGCATTTTGGACACCACTGTCTTAGTTTCAAAATGGTATATCTTCGCTTAAGAAAATCATAAAATTGTTTGGGATAATTTATTTTAGTGCTTAGAAATAGGACTATACGATATTATCAACTAGAGTCAAAACAAAAGTACAGATCCCTCACAAAACGCCCCTGGAAAGTATAAAATAGGCATTTAAGGGGGTATTCCCCATGTCGAGGCTGTTTTTTTGACCTTTTTAAAAAAATAATCTTATTTGAAAAGGCAAAGAGGTTTTCCCATTCTGGTTTTTTTATTGTGTTACAAACAGATTAAAGTAAACAAAAAAAAATTTTCTGCTTCGATATAAGGGCTGTTCAAAAAGTTCTCGTCCGCCAAAGTGGGGGGTCCAAAAAAAAGGTATAGTGCTGGCGGCCACGATTTCTCGTCTCCAGGTTGTCTGAAATGAAAAGTAAAAACGGGGTTATAATCAGTACAGATGTCATTCTGGTCTGACCCTCGAAAAAAATTTTGTGATTTTTTTTTTGACAAAATGGCGGCCATTGAAAAATGAAAATTCGATTTTGGGGCCATTTTTTTGTAGTTTAGTATAAAAAAAAATAGTATAAAATTTTTTGAAAATTATGATTGAGGGTCAGACCAGAATGGTGACAATTCTGCGTCGATTTCACTTAGTTTCATCAAAATCGATTCAGTGCAACTGTAGATATCATGGCCGCCAGTTCGAAAAGTGGTTTCGAGATATGTAAATGCGTTTAAGAAAAGGCTATATCTTCTAAAGTATTTCAAAAAATCCTTTTAGAGCGATATTCTCAAATATCCAAGCTATAAAAATAAGAAAAAAAATCGAAAAAAAAAATTTTGCACAAGGAGAATACCCCCTTAAGCAACTTTAAGTTCAATATTCCAAAAATTCCCAAAAATCCAAAAATTTCCTTCGTGTTCATCATCATCTAGAATCGCCAGCAACCCTTCAATATACTGGAACCTTGTTGCCTAATGTAATTTTTTGTTTCTTTTGCAATCTATCTAATGCCTCCATAACCCACATATTTTCATATAACGTCAATAGTTATCGCAATAGCAATTATTGTGGTATTTAGTACTCTTAATTGCAGATAACAACATGTTCCATTTGCCCTCCAGATTGGCCTTCGAAATTTGAAATCAGCGCGCGCCAAAGCGCCGGCGTGACCGTTACAAATTTAATCGGAATTTTGCTTTTATTTGGATTTTTGGTTTACGAATGAGCAGGCAAGACAATTTTACTGCAAAAAGCCAAAACGGGAGAGTCATAACCGTTTCGCTCTCTCTCTCTCTCTCTGTTGCTCTCTGTCTCTCTCTCGTTTGCTCGCCAAGCAGAGTCTCTCAACAAAAAAACGCCATATAACGTAACACGTAACGTTTGCGGGCACAGTTACATTTGAGAATTTGACGGTTGCGGACTGAAATTCTAATTAGAATCGTGAGTTTCCACCAAACAAAAAAAAAAAAAAAGAAATGAACCAAAAAAAAAAAATTAAAAATATTACATACATACATATGCATAAAATAAACGAAATCGAGCAACACTTTAATACATATGTATTGTAGTATATAAACGAGAATATTTGCGGTGTGCGCGCGTGTGTTGGGCATATTTCGCAGAAAATATTTGTCTTAAATTCGGCCAAGAAATTGCCACGCTAAAAAAAACGGCGTCAGGGGGCTACCGTTCTTTTTTGTCTCTCACCAGAGAGTCTGTCTCAATGGCGGTGTTTTTTCTTCGCCTGGCAATTTCTTAACTCAACATCTTTTTCTTGATCTTTGCAGTGTGTTAGTAAGTTTTGCTGAACCAAAAATAATAATTAAAGAAGAGCAAAATCCACAAAAGAAAATTAAGAAAATCGAGTTCAAAACGCGAGTTTCTTCTCATACAATTCCAATTACACATACCAACAAACAGCAGAGGCAGCGGCAGCAGCGGATTAACAGTTAGTGAACTCTTTCCAACCAACACAAAAACAACAACAACAAAAATGGTAAGTCACAGCTTAATTTTATTTGTTTATACAGCAAAAATTTCCATGAAATTTCAACAAATTTTGGCAATATGCCGCCGCACGGCAAAACCTCGCCGGTGTATGTTTGCATATGTGTGTGTGTGTGTGTGTTCAGTTGTGTGAGCACTTTCCAATTAGATTTTGTTTATAAGGCTTTAACGGCTTTTTTTTCATGTGCTTGTGCACACACAGCTGTCCTCGAAATTTCTGTCAGCTTCATTTCGCACCCCCAAAAAAAGTAAAAACCGGGTTTCTTTTGTGTTCAAATTTCACCCTCTCTGGGGAGGGAATATTAAACATTTTGTTGAAGAAAAAAAAATTGTACCGTTCACACTTGAATTTCCCGTTTACAGTGGGCCTAGTTGAGAGTGTTTCAATCAAATTTCTTTTTATTTGGTATAATTTATTTTTTCCAATCTCCAGATCTCTTGATAACATATTAAACAGATAGATTCAATTGGAAAATACGAACAAAACTTTGATTTGTCCAGATTTGTAACAAACAGAAAGGAAATTATTGTAAAGAACCTTTTATTTGTTGTATAGTTTACTTTTACTATAGCTCTTTGTCTAAAAATGTTTAGAACTAGTTAATTTTAAAAGATTTAGCTCTCAATTCTTCAAGTTAAGTCCACACGCAAATAATTTGTCAAATTTTGATTGAAATATTGGCTAAATAGGCCAAATTATTGAACTTTTCGGACATATTTGATCAAAAAATTAGAGTATGGAACCAAAGTTTTAGTTTCAAGTCCTGCAAAAGCTACAATCATGGCTATTTAGACAAATTTTCATCACCGGACTGAACTTAGCTTTTGAATATGTCAAGAAAGTGTTTTGACACAAGAACAAAATTCACATTTTTCAATTATTTTGCCTAAAAAAGGGGCTTATTCTGACTCTGTACCGTTCTGAGAACTAGTATGCAAAAGAACGTAGCCAAATTCATCTAGTTTTAACATTTTTAAAAATATAAAACAAATAAAATCCCCATTTTAATGACAAACATATAAGTTCTCAGTAAAGGAACTCAAATGGCAAATAAATTATTGATTCCAGACTAGTTTGTCTAGCTCAACACGAATCTGGTTTAAGAAAGTTGATGTAAAAAATGGCTAATTTTACGTCTTTTTGGAACATTCGAATCTCGTAGAAATCAGTTTATTTTGAAAATTTTTTTTTGTCTGTTCCGAAGGTACACATAGTATATTAAGTTTGTGCAAAAGTATGTTAAAGGGGAGAAGAAATCATTTCCGACCCTATAAAGTATATATATTCTTGATCAGCATCAACAGCCGAGTTGATATAACCATGTCCGTCTGTCTGTCCGTTCGTATGAACAAACAGAACTCAGAGATGGTAAGAGTTAGGAGTTTGACATGAATCAATATCAATTATTTATCGATTTGCCGAAGGAATGATAAAGATCGGATGAACTATAGTCGAGTTATAAGGAAAACAAACCATTTTGATGGTTAGCACCGGCCGCTTCATACACTTCATACACTCTTTGGCTTCTTTGCCACTTTTTGGCATTATTATAGTCATATTATAATCAGGCTTGACCGACTTTCTTACTTGTTTTTGTCTTTATAATATAGCATCAAACTTAGAATACACAAGGAATCATTGAAATCTGTTTCATCGACCACAATATAGGGTTTTGCTTTTTGCTTTAACAATAGTTTAGTTGTAAATTGTACAGTAATACTTATGATAAATACTAGAAAAGTTGAACAAATATATTTGGTAAGAAAGTTTTTTTTTGATTCTGAGGAATTTTTCTTCAAAATACAGCTGAATTTTCTCATCGATTTAAAAAGTTGCATACTAATCAGCCATACTTTGCGGATCGATCATGAACTTATAATCTATGAAAAGATTAAAGTATTTATTATATTGTATAGATACCCACCGAGCATTTGAAACTCCATTTTTACAAGAATCACCTTGATAAGTCTTTTTGAATCAGTCTAAATGAATCATCCCTTTGCTCAAAATGTGATTCATTAAAAAACGACTCGAAAAATCTCTTAAAATGACTCGAAACTGATCAGAAAAACGGGGAGAGTCGAGGCTTTTCTTTTATCCCGACAAAAGTCTTATTTAAGATTATTTTAATCAGACTGGGGAATCGAATGTGATGAGAAATTTCATAAAATGCTGTCTGGGATATGAGCACGTACTTACTGTATGTTAAGATTGAAAATTTCAAAATGAGCTAATTTCTACGAGATTCGAATGTACCAAAAAGAGTTAAAATTAACCAGTTTCTGCATTTTAAGGTCAAAATTGCAGCTAATCTATTCGAGAAATGGAGTTTCTTGGAGATGGAGATTCGGGTTTGGGCGTGACACACAAGTCTAGAATCAGCAATTTATTTTCCATTTGTATTATTTATCATTTCTGTACTCAGAATATTAAAAAATGGGGATTTTGATTTATATATTTTTAAATATATGGATTTTGTTACTTTCTTTTGCTAACTAGCACTAAGAATGATACAGAATCAGAATAAAATAAGATCATAATGAAAAGTGAAAAATGTGAATTTTTTTTTTGTATCAAAACACTTTTTTGACATACTGTGTTTGTACCTAATGTCAAAATATCCTACTTTTACAAAGCTGTCTTTTAAAAAAAAAACACAATAAGGCCTGTTGTCGTTTCCGAACTCTGTTGATCTGAATTGGTATGAGTAATGATTTCTAAGAAACGATTAAAGAATATGACCGAATATTTTTGCCACCAACAGGGTTGAATGAAGATAAATGGGATTTTGAAGTTAAAAGCTCAAACATTTAACAGTTCCGATTCTGCATGATTTCATCGAAATCGTAAACGGGGACAGGCCCTGAATAACAAATACTGTTGAATATATTCTGAAATTCCATTTGCCATTGCAATTTCTCAAATTAAGAAGCTTTTTAGGGGGAAGCTTTTAGATTTAGGGGAATAAGCTCTTCAAATTTGAAAGACTTGCTGATTTTTAGCCAGTTTTCAAATTAAACAAATCAATTTCAAACTATTAATTTTGTACTTCAACACATTAGTATGTAGAGAAAAAATGTAAAGCTTGGAAAAATCTGTGGTAGTGTTATTATTAATAAAATCAGATTAATATTATAAGTTACACGGGTTTAACATTCAAATTTCAAATTGATTTTCAAAATTTCTGCCGTTTTTCAAAATATGTATAAATCAGAGAAAACTCGTTTTAAACATTTTGATGAAGATTAAGTGCCGATTTCACATCTTTCACATACACAAACAATTTACTTTATTATAAAACTGCATCAAAAATGCGGTCAGTGCAAACGGGTCCAATATATAAAATGTGGCTAGTGCAAACGGGATTTGTATAAAAAAAAAGTTGCCCATGTGTCAACACAAATAGTGGAGGGCCACGTTACACGCAATGTTTAAGCCATTTATTTGTTGAAATTCCATGACGTTACTTTAAAGTCCCACCTTAACTCAACCCCACCCAATCTTAATCAAGTCTCTTATCAGATGCCCCGCCAAGTAGTAACACCTTTTGGTGTTCTCAATGTCGCTCTCTCTCTCTCTCGCTGTCCCTCTCCCTCTCTTTATAGACATTTAGTCATAAATCAAATAATACGGCAAAGTTGCTGCACACGCGTTGCCAGCGGCACACATTTTTGTTTTATCAACTTTTTTTTTTCAAAAATAACATTAAAATCTTATCAGTGTGAACATAAAGAGAGAGAGAGAGAAAAAATTGATGATCAACAAAGCGTCACTCCAGGCAGAGCTGCCGACGGCCCGGCATATGGGTTTTTCTTCTTTGGATTGAGGTTAGAAACGAGCTGTAGAAAAACGTCGCATAAAAATTCTTGGGGCTTTGAGGAATTTCTTGTGTGTGAGTGTGTGAGAGAGAGTGGCGCTCTCTCTCTTAACCGTTTCACACAGTTTTGACGTTTGTTACTGCCTGCTGCTCGCTCTCTCTTTCTCTCTCTCTCTCTCTTGCGCTTGCGCTTTCTTCTTCTCATTTGCCGCATTGCGGTTATTTTACTGTTTCGCTTTGGGCTCGTCGTTTGCAGCCAAGCAAAAGCAAACTCAAAAAGCGGCTGCAAAGCAAAACGTGCATAATGAAGAAAAATTCCTGCCAGACGACGACAACGTCTCGTCTCCGTCTTCGTCTAGGTCTCCGCACATAATCCAATTTTTGTTCCTTCTTGTGTATTTGGCTTTTGCGCTTTTAACGTTTGCTTTCTGATAACAAAGTGCCAAAGCGCCGCCCGCCCCCGCCCCCGCCCCCCTCACTTAATTTAATTAGCAAATTTTTACAGCTCGTGTAAAATTCAAACAGCTTTTAATTAAAATTAATCGTTTTATGTGATGCATTTGGATAAACAATTTTTCTCCCTTGATCTTCAAAGTTTGTTGACTTATCATTAAATTGTCTATTGTAGTGGCGCTTCCGCTCCTTCTCAAATGACTCAACTAGGTGAATAATATATTTTGTGCTGACTTCATCATAATGAGGCAATTGCTGATGATGATTAAGATGACAAATTTTGTATCTCATTTAGTAGAATTTTTAATCACATAAAAACCATTCATAAGCAAACCTACTAAAACCGGCTATTACCGGCAAACACTTTATTTCGACTTCTTTCACAAAAACCACTTCAGAGCAAACCTGTTTAGAAACCGGCAAAAAAAAAATAGTAAAGAGAGTATGAGGCCACTCACAGTCTGCGTGTTGTTGCTAGGGAAATACACTGATACTGATACAAGAGATAATTGTAAGAAGAGTAACGCGTCATTCGAACCGCTTGCATTTGATAAATCTACAGTGGAGCGCAACTTCAATGAACTAAACAAAAACGACTCGCATCTTAAAATGAAAAAAGAGATATGCAGCCATGTTCTCAAAAGATTTGTGATGCGGTTTGAAATCACAAAATTTTTGTGGAAGTGAAATCGAGAACATGACTCATGACTTATTTATCTACATTTTATGAAAATTCTTATTTCAAATTCTAATTTTTTTTTGTCTATTAATTTTTATACTTGAATCAGACAAATAAGAAATTTTACAATTTTTTTATTTTTAAATTGTGTCCTTATTTTTACGAGATTTTTTAATTTACTTATTATCTAAATTATTTCACTGTACTGATTCGACAAGTTTATCTTAAGGCATATACGGCATTCTTTAAAGTGCCTTTGGAGGAAATTATTGAAGAACTAAAAGAATCTGCGGAAAGCTTACTTTGGTCAATCGAAATTTATAACCCTTGATGGTTTTTGAACATTTTGTTGATGGCTATTTGAAACAAGGCCGTAAACCGGCTCTAAGCTGAAAAGAGAACCGAAACTGCTAAATTGTTAACCACTTAAACCTGGATCCGAACCGGAACCCCTCTGCTCGGTTCGCAGAATAACAATAGGAATGACAGTATCGGAATCGAATCACTTTCATTTCAAAATCATGTCCAAACTCTGAATATTACGACGTCGAAAAAGAAATGAAGCATAAATCAAGTTTTTAAATGACAAAACCAATTATATTTATGTAGGTAGAAGGTGAGGCAAGCTTTCCATTTGAAAGTCCACCTACTTTTAAAAATCGTAGTTGAAAACCTATGAATAATAACAATAATAAATTAGGTCTATTCAGGTAGTTCATAGCTTCGTAAGCTGTACGCTTCCTTCTCAACAAAATATTCTTAATATTTTACCAATAAAAGCCTCAACGATCTGAGAATCCATGAACCAAGTATCGAACCAAAACGTTATGTTCGATAAGCAAAGGAACCGGTCCGAGGTCCGATCCTTAAGACTTTCCAACGGATTCCCGGATCCAACCTTTTCTAGAATTTAAGATGTTTGCAGCCTTAATTTGAAATACACTTAAAAACAACGAAGAAACAGATTTAAGTTCAATCTGGTGATTCTTATAGGGCTGCAAACTTCCTCGGGGAACCGATTCGGTTAGGGCTTTTCTTTCATCGAAATCAGCCCAGATCTGAGCCTTCTAAATTGTTAGTCAATCGAAGCGAACCCCCTCTGCTTGGAAAAAGGATCGTTTCAAAGAATCGCTTTAGTTAGACTTTTCACAACAATCACATTATATTGACAGGAAAAATGCTAAAACGGAGCAATACTATATCGTATCCAAAGTCGGCGTATTAAGACATCGAGAAGGCATATGAAGCATAAATTAAGTTTATGTAATTAAAGTCCAGTCACTTTTTTAACAACGATAATGAAGTAGGTCCAATTCTGGTATAGATTAAAGTTTTAATAGTCTTCAATAAAAATATGTCTTATGTATTTGTTTACCCAAACAATATCTTAACGGGATACTTAATCCATAAATCAAGCGTTGAACCAAAATTTTAAGTTTCATAAGTACAGGAACCGGTCCGAAAAACGAAACTTTGACTCTCGGACAGAACCTCCTCCAATAATTTGTATAGGTTTGCAGTCTTGGTCTCTAATACATGTGGAAATGAGTTCTCACACATGAGTTCACCGAAGAGTTTGGCACTGCTTTGCAAGCAAGGTAAGTTAGTCTTAGTACCAGCCGTTTCAAATCAGTTCTGTTTTCAGCATTGATTCAGTACTAAGCCGAACTGAAGGGAAGTTAAAAGGTTTGGAAAAGTTTATGTTAAACATTTCAGACAATTGATCATAAATTTAATAAAAATCGAGATACTATAGTTTTGATTTTCATCCCAGAAGAAAGTTATTTAGGCAACAATTTCAATTGAGGTGTTATTTCACGGACCCTAAACTGGGAAATGTGGTGTTTTCGACGTACTTTCCCCTCAAAATGCATTGCATTGTATCGACAGATAATGCCTATATGAATGATAAATGATGAAATACTTAAAATTGTATGAAATACAGGCCTGTTTTCTCAATTCCACTGTGGTTTTCGTATGAACATTTTTACTTTATACTCCATGTTAATAAGGTTATGTGAAAGGTGACACTTATATCTACGGTTACTAGATCCTAAATTTAAGTAAAATCGGAATTGCTTAAGCAGTTGAAATCGACCGCTCAATGCCAAGTGGATTCAATTCGTAGGAAAAGAAAGCCTTGGTCTAGTAACCACAGATTTCATTGCCAACTTCCATATAATTTTGTAACGTTTATAAGAAAACAGAATTGGAATTGAGAACAGACTTTATAAACTTGATCAGCTTTCATACCAGGGAAATCGTTCTCTATTATAACTTTAATCAGTTTAAGAATATATAGAAGCTTCTTTCGAAAGTTTACAACAAATTTCACAAACTGAGCTACGCATGTGCGTCCAAAAAAGTAATACTGAAAGATAAAAACTTATTAGTAAGACATTTTAACAAAAATATGGCTAGTTTATGACTATAAAAAGCTAAAATACATTTTACACTATTGAAAATTACAGTTAGACCTTTCACCGTTTCTCGATTTCGATCAAATTATGTTGAAAATTAAAGGTTCATAATTCCGGATTTCAAAAACAGACTGATTTGTTCCGATTTTAACTTTACATTTTCATTTATCTTCATTCTACACTCTTGAAGGCAAAATGTTTTAGCCCAAATCTTGATTGGTCTCTTAAAAATCTGTACTCTTTTCAAATCTGATCACTCCGTTTCGAATTCGGAAACGAGAACAGGCCCCCATCTCAAGATCAGACATCAAACCATCCTTCAGGTGTTTAATTTTAAAGTTATGTCAGCAATAAATTTGACTTTTGTAAGTTTGGCTTTCAGTCAATACCAAAAACGTTCGAAAACTAAGATTTTAACTTATCCCCTACCAAAGGTGATGTCTTGATTTTGATATTCAATGTGACCAACTCGCCTATGTTTGCACTATGGAAACTTTTCTTAAAAATACATTGCATTGCACCTACAGTTTTCTGTGTGTATTTTGTGTCTCTCTACTTGTACTACACTGCTGTGCCCCTAGAGGGTAGGCGTCTATTTAGGCTTGTCAATTAGATTACTCAAGCGCCGTCACAGGTAAATCCCCAGCTAATATTCCGCCCATTTCCATTAATGGCTGATCTGGGGTATCCTACATGCATACTTTCGTGGGTGGAGCTGGGCTTGTGCTATTTTGAACATTAATCTCTCATTGGGGGTGTAAACGAATACGGTATATACGGTAGGGGCTTAGTCATCACGCTTACTGCCGTTTGGTGACATAACCTTGTTAAAAAAAAAACTTTATCTGCGAAGCGATAAGCCAGCCGCGGGGCCTAAATTCAATTGCCAACACAGCGGCACACAGCTGGTGTCACAAACTCTTTAAAACATCGATTAGATAAATTGTTGATTTTTGACTAAAGGGAAAAGTATGTGGGTAAATAATGAGCTTTCTACTCCCAGAGGTTACAAGGCGGTTTAAGCCCAACGGAAGTTGTCCATAAATATGATTGGCTTACGGCAAACATGGCTCTACTAATAAGGCGATCGATATGTGGGTGTTGAAAGAGCTAAAGCCAATATAAATTTGATATTTTTGATTAGATAGCAGTTGATAATTTTTAGTTATTTCATAGTTTGCCTGATTAGACCCTGAAAAGTTAAAGGGAACACATGAGAAACCAACTAAATCTAGTTTCAATTCATGGAAAAAATTGACCTTAAAAAATGATTTCTCAAATTATTGAAAATTTAAAAATCAGTTGATTTTGTTTGTTAATTTCATTAATAAAGGAATAATTAACATATTTTTAGCAATATTTCTGTCAAAGTTTAAGAAACACCAATATTTTTCAGAGGTTTCCTGTCCTGATTTCTCGTCAGACTTGAGTTTGGAAAACAGCCAGAGAAGCTCAGTTAAGTCATTGGAACAATCTGGTTCATTTGAACACTGTAACCCATACAAATCATACACACTTGCCTTCTTTTATGGTTGGGTTATGTAGATCTGTAGATCTTTCGGTTGCGTTTAAATTGTAGTTTGTATGCTAAAATTCACTAAGAATTGATTTGACCTACACAAAAAAGCAAACCGATAGTCAAAAATCAATAACAACAGCCAGGAAGTGGCAACGCCAGCACACTTTAGTTAGGCAACTCTATGGGCGCGCGCACACATTCGGCTGAAAGATGAACTGACGGCAGAACTTAAGCTGATCTTGACAAATAACCACGCTTCGTGCATGCTAGTGTACACAACAAGCACTGAATTGATCCTTAAATTTCAGTTGTAAGTTCAGCTTTGCAGAATCAATCAAGCATGTTTGTTCATTTCGGCTTGCTGACTTACTAAAATGTCACCCTCAGCCGTCAGTTCATTTTTCAGCTACAGGTGTGCGTGCGCCCTGTGATTGCGGTTCTATTTCCGCTGATTACAGAGTTGAGCAGTCAGATGCCTACTCAGACGCTTGTTTATACGGGCTGACAGCAGTTCAGACGAAAACTTAGCTGAGAAATCAGGGACCGTACCTTTTTGTAGAAGCACTGTCAGTTGCGGTGGTTCAAAAATCCGGTGCCTTTGCTTTGGAATCCCAGAAACTGAACTTTACTAGTGAATTAAGATACATCTGCGACGTAATCTTTAAGTTTGGGCTTCAAGAAATTTGATTTGTTTTTTGCAGTCTTTGGAATTATTTGAAAATAACCGCCAAGATGTGAAAATATCGATGTTTTAGCGTTAAGGTATTCTTAAGACAGAGACGATGGTCACACTGTATATAGAATGGACGGAGATTAGACTGTAGAAGGTGGACAAGAACAAACGCTGACAGAAAAAACTCCGAATGGACAAACCCTGAAGAGACAAACCCGTATAGAGACAATGTAAATAGTAAACTTTGTAAATTGTGTGTAAATAAAAGCACGGAACCTGATAAAAACTGTATTAAGCATTATGATAGAAAGTTTTGAGGCTGAAAAAGTACAATACTAATTGGTCCACAGAAATTTCACTTCTTTTTTTTAAAGTTCTTAAGTCCTCAAATCGCTTTCAGCTCAAAAACGACAAAAATATCAAAAATACCATTCCCCTACGATTTGTGTCGTTTTTGTATCGAAAACTATTTGTAGAACACGTGGGTCTATCAAGGACATTTGAACAGTGCAACTTTACTGTTAGCATTTGAGCACAAGCGCAAAGAACACAAGTGCTGGGGCACCCAAGCTAAGGCTAAGTCAGAGGTGCCCAGAATGAGCTTACGGCCGCGTGAAGCAACTACAACCACAAGAAAAAGAAAGAGAAACCTGATTTTTGTTTGTAAGTGTTTGTGTCGGCGTGAATAGCGAAAAGCGTTTGGCCACTGCGGGCGAGGCGATCAAGGCCAATCGCTTACGTAGTGAGCGCATGCATAAGCAACATTGTTGTTGCGTTCAAAGTTAGCCAGAGACATAGAAGAGTGAGAAGAGAGGCAAATATGAAGTTGTTGTTGCAGGTCTACACGCGCCAACAACAAAACCTTCGCTCGGAAAGTAAGAGAGAAGAGAACGCTTATGAATTTGTTGCTGCTCTATGTCAGGGTTCCCCAGGAAGAGAGGAGATACAATGTGTAAATGCTTTTTAACAGTGTTGCTCGACAATATACTGCCGCGGTAGGGTTTGTCTTGTAACGCTGACTGCGACTGAATTTCAGACATTCAGTGAGAAATGATTTCAGCAAGCATTCAGCTTTTATACGTAAAACTTACCGCTATGGCTGGGGATATCTGCTCTACGTAGCCAAAAGGCATGCATGAAGGCTATACCTTTGCGTAAAACAACAACGAATGCATGGCTTGCAGAATGGGCTTGGGCACCCCTGAATTAAGATAACCCAAATAGCGAGTGTAAGATTTGTTAGCCCATAGCAAATATCAAAAATGTATAAAAAGACACCAAACATCAAATAAAGATTCATTCTACTTCTGTAAGTGAAGCTAGTCACTCGCACCATATACGCGTTTTATTCAATCGGCGTTTATGTGACAGATTGCGCTATTTAGAAACTAGTTGAGCGGACCATGCTCATTCTTGGCAGTTGAGTAAGATCTCTAAGAATTGACCTCTCAAAAACCATTGATTAAGATAGCTTCCAAGAATGTGTTCAGTATCTAAGTTAGCCTCAAAAAAAAAAGAAATTCAAAATGATTTCCTAGAATCTGAACAGTATGAAAAAATGATTAAGGCAATCGCAAATGCGGTTTTTTCATTTTTCCTAGAAGCAAGCAATTCCTTAAAAATTTCGATAAAGTTTTATACATATTTTCAAAAGCGAAACCTTTTGTCTGACGCACTCGAAATTATTCCCACTGTGGTTTCAAATGATGAATGTTCATTTATTTGATATGCAAGTCAAATCAGTTTACGCTCTGATGTTTTTTATGTGTTTTATATTTATTTTGACCTTATCGCGCTCAAAGTGAGGGAGCTGTTTATATAAATATTTATGTAGTATTTATATAGAGTGTAGATGATGCATTGGACATGCCTGGTAAACAAATTAGACGCACGAATCGCACAACTTGCGTACATTCGCCGAATTTGGCGGAGGGGAATTGTCATTCACATTGGCATTCAATTTCGCTGACGTCAAGTTTTCAGCGGAAACTTAACACTTTTTCTGAGACAAGATAGCAGGCAAAAGATACATTTGTATCTCACTGTGACGAATAGGGTGTGTGGTGGGGGGGGTGGGGCGGCAGTAAAGTCGTCTTTTGTTTGGCTGCAAACAATACGCAAAATTATTCAAATGAATTCTTTGACATTGACTTTTGTTCTGCTTGCCTTCAATCGCAATTTGTAATTGCAATTTGTGTGTCGACGGGAAGTGCTGGAAATCCAAATCAAAGTAGTCGTTGGGTCTGATATTATCATAAAACTGACAGTCGTAAACAAATGAAAAATATAACAAATTCAATCGTCAATTCAAACAAAAGCTAAATTATGGTATATAAATTTGTTTGCTGTATTTATTAACTTGTGAATTTTTCACTCATGTTCTTTCGGTTTCTTGTGTACTTTTGCAGGCCGATCAGCTGACAGAGGAACAAATCGCCGAGTTCAAAGAGGCATTCTCGCTATTCGACAAAGACGGTGATGGCACCATCACAACAAAGGAATTGGGAACAGTTATGCGCTCCCTGGGACAGAACCCCACAGAGGCTGAGCTGCAGGATATGATAAACGAGGTCGATGCCGATGGTAAGTTGGGTTGTAGCCCCTTAAGCAGATGAAGATGCCTAATAATCCCTAGCATTGAGGCAACAGAGACTGACAGACATCGAATGTTGGCTAAAAATATGCAACAAAAACACGTCATAGGCCTTAAAAATAGATGCCAAAAATATTTGGCTGTTGTTTCCTTCAGCAGCCCCATAGCGTTTGTCAGAAATGCGGCGACGATGTACAAAAGGTGGTTTGGTTTGGTTTGGTTGAATGGGATGGATTCTTTGTGTAAAACCAGAACATATCATCCTACATACATTATTATTTTTAACCAAAGAAAATCAAGCGACAGGCGCCGCGCGCCCGAAATTCTGAAAATGAAAATGTGTCGTCCATTTTCCTGAGGTTTTTCACCTTTCGCCGAAAAACTACTCGGAGCAAAAAATATCGAGCCAAGCGAGGGACGACGGGTCTTTTGCTCGTGTGACTTTTGATATGTATTTTTAGCCATGCTGAAATGTGTCGAGCATCATATCATCGCGTACATTTGCGATTTTCCCCTACACAATATAAATTTCACAAAATTATAAATCACAATTCGCAATTTGCAAATTTTGGCAAATTAATGTGTGTTAAAGTAGGCCGCGCGCGCAATTCTTGCAATTGAAAAACTTAAGCCCCACCCAAAAACTCCAAAGCGTAACAAGTAAAAGACACAAAAATAATGCTGCTGCTGCTGCTGCTGCTGCCGCTGCCGCTGGTGCATTTGCACGTGCCACTTGGTGTGTGCGCATGTGATGGAAAATCCAGGACAAAATCTGCACAAAATTCTGCAGACGCATGCGCCCAAAATCCATTTACATATACATATGATGAGTGAGTGGGTAGGTAGAGTTGGTAGGCAGTAGGAGAAGAAGGACTATTTATTACCAGAGCTAAAAATAGTTGCAGACACTTGAGAGTTACTTGTCACTTGAGGATGCAGCTTTACTCTGGCCTCACTCTCGCTCATATGCATGGGAATTTTCGATAATAGAATATTCGATGAAGAACTAAAAGGGGAAATGTCAGACTAAAAGTTGATGTATAAGATGCTGGATTCAGGTGACATGTCAATGCATCAGGGATTAATATGGAAATGAAGTTGTTGCAAAGGCTCTTAGTTGTTAAAATTTATCAAAAGTTGGTGAGCTCAGAATGAGATAAAAATTTTGTTCGGTTTTAAACCTTACATCAGCGTTGGTCAACGAGAGCGAGGCCAAAAAGTGAGAGTGTATTGGTGTGCGAACATAAAGCGCCGTAAACCAGCTTCGATCGAAGGCTAGCCTGCGAGTGAAGCCCTGTTTACTCTTTTGGCCTCAGCTTCGGCATGCGTTCGGCTCGTGTATGTGTACCATCGCTGCTTTACATGAATAGAAAACAATGTTTTCAACAGCAGTCTTATTTATATGAAGTATGGAGCGGAACTAAACACTTTTTTTAATATCTGGGCCTTATTAGGCCGACAATTTAACTTACATGTTATTCTTAAAGCTGTTTTTACACTTGTATGAGATCATAAATGATATAGCAGAAAAATACTTCAGTTTACTGTAAGTTGGCGTTCAAAAAACTCATGAAAAACTCAGATAGGCTACTTCTCATATATTTAAAACATTTTTTGAGCTTCTCAGATTGACCATGATACAATAATTACAAGGAATCGCCCTACGCAGCTTCGATATTCTCAGTCGGCTTTGGTTCGATGGCTCAAAATTGTAATATAGTGTATCGAACCGACATGGTCGCCTTCGATTTCCTGGTGTAGAGGGAAACTTCTATCGAAAGCTGTCGAAAAATGTAATTAACAACTGATTGGCCTTGGATTTTGTGTCTATTTTAGCACTGTGGTTCGATTAACTCTCGCGCATGCGAAAAGGCACTTCCGGTTGCGCTACCTTGTAGTTATTGTATCATGCAGGTTGACTATTACACTGTCTGAGCACCTCATATATGAAATCAGAAAAGTGTAAGAACAGCTTTAGGAATAACATGTCATTAAAATTATCGGTTATATTCTACAAATCGCTCAAATTTAAATGGTCCTCGTTTTTAGAATTCAATAGAATTTATTTCCTATATTTGAAACATTGAAACATAAGCAGAGCAGTGAACCAAGGAACAACTTATGAAATTTTATACATTTCTTAAAACTTGTTAAAACACTGAAGCTAATTTATTGACCATCAACATAAAAAAAGAAATAAGAAAGAAGTACTCTGTACCAGTTCAGGCCGCCGTTCGCATATTCTGCCGATTATAATATTATAATACATGAAATTGGTATTCAGGAGATACCAAGAGAGGGGGCGGTTCATTGTTTGGAAACAGGTCATTGCAGGTACTCGGCACTCCCGCGGCCTTTCTGCGGTGCATCGCGACGCAGCGGAAGTACCCGCCAAAAAATTGTTAGCAACACGCGTGAAAACACAAATTTGTATTATCAAGGCAGGGAAATATCTTTTGAGCATATTACGAAACCTGATTATACCCACAAAAAAGTCTTATCCAAGGAGTCCAGCAGTAATCGTGCAATATTTTTGAACGTTATCGTTCAGAAAGTGTCCTCTTCGCAAATACAAGATTTCTGCAATCGTCCTTTCAAAACTGAACATAGACACTTGAAAAACTTAAGCTGAGGTCCCACAGGCAAATAATTTGCCCAAATGTTGGTTAAAAATTGTATAAATAGCCATGATTGAAGATTGGGCAGGACTGTAAGCCAGAGCTATGGCTCCATACCTAAGTAATTTGCTTAAATATGGCCGAAAAGTTACCCAATTTGGCATATTTAGACCAAATTTGTTGAATAATTGGGCAAATTATTTGTCTATGGGATCTTAGCTTAAGAAACAGCTCCAAAAATCTCGGCCTCGCGCTCGACAGAAAGCATGACTAGAACCTTAACTCGGATCACTACAGTGGTCAGGAAAAGCACTGTAGGAAGACGGAATAACTCCAATCGTAGAACGATTCATTTTCAACCACCAGTCCTGCTGTACGGAGTAGCAGTCCCGTATCAGTCCAGAGACGGGGCACTACCATCATCCTTCTTCCCGTTGAGCAAACTGTCGGTATTATAAGACACTTCTTCAATCTAATAGCTGCTCAAAAATGGTAGAATTGCACGACTGACCAGGCCGATCCGCAGCGAAAAGTTATCTTCAAAATCACACCTATGTATGTATGTCAGGTCATTGGAAGATGAAAACCAGATTAGGGTTCCCCTACAACGACTTCTACTGAAGCTGCAGGGACTAAGAAGACTTGAAGTCTTTCTCGAACTCTCTGACAGATATTAGTCAGCGATAAATATTAGGGTTCAGCGAGTTTATCAAGAAAGATAAGATACCTTCTAGCAACTGCTCTAACTTAAATAGCTTAGTACCCTTTAGTACCTCTCAGTACTGAATCAGAGCTAAATCAACACTGATCATGGTTGCCTTTACATGCTTTTCAGTCATCAATTTAACACCGACAGGGTCTACTACTTTAGAACCTTCGCTTAACTTAAGCTTGGATTTCAGTACTGATTTCAGTCATGAATTTAGCACAGACAGGGCCTACTACTTCATGACTATCGCTTCTTTTAGGCATGGTTAAATTTAATGGATAGTATTGAAAACAGTACTAAAATCAGTCATGAATTGTAGCCTATACATACTTCTCAGGTCTGAATTCTGCTTAGAATTGCTGGGTACATGATTCGAACAGACTCCAATTCAGATTTGGCTTTATCTTCTATCTCAAAGCAAAGTTAAATCGCTTTGCCACCCACAGCTCAACATATTATATGTCCAGCTGCCCCTAACCCATCTCTCTGACGGAAACATTAAATATTCATTACTTAAAATTTTGATGGCGTCTGAGGCGGCAAGCAAATGTTTGTCGCCGGTTTGACGACGATGGCCAAACTGCCGCCAACGCCTTTGCCTGGCCGAGCATACAAACGACCGCATTAGAAGAAGAGCAGCAGCCCGCAGCCCAAGGAGGTGGAAACCAAATGCAAATTGCAAATGGAATGACAGAATTGTCCAGTCATTTCAAAAATAAATAAAATATAAATGAGCAGAGCACAAAACCGAGCAGAAACGGCTGCAATTGCGACGACGACGACGACGATGTGTTATTTATTTATATATAGCCCAAACGACAACTAAATTTAGCGCTATATTCGAAGAAGAAAATCTTATTAAAATTTCAAATTGTCTGCAAAAATTTTGCGAAATGGAAACCGAAAAAAAAGAGATGAAGAAACAACAACAACAACACATGTGATGATTGTGTCAATTCGTCTAAGGCGCGTCTAAAGAGGCCCCAAAAACAAAAATGGCAACAATTTTTGGGGGAAATCCTAGCGTCAAGTTTTTAAAATAGAATTTATAAACAGGCCAAGCTGAAACCACCCGTCGATATTTTGATATTTTGTATTCAAAGTGTGTGTTGCCCATTGACTAAATTTATACTTGGTATTTAATGTTTATTTTTTTTTATATTTTATTCATTTTTTATTGTCAAATTTACGAAATTGGCTGTTCAATTTTAAATGTAGTTGCGATTAAGTATTTGTTGTTTTTGTTTTGAACTTTTCTAAAAGTTCATAAACAGAATGAGAAAAAGCGTAGCGTATGTACTAGAGATGGGCGCGTGATGAAAAAGAACTGAAACTGTTTTTGGTGACCCATGACTTTGTTCTGTCTTGATATGAACCGTGTCGCGCTTTTACTTTCGAGTATGTCAACACACCTCAATTGAATTTCCTATGAAGCTCGAGGCAAAGTTTTCTTTTTTCTTTCAAAATACCTCAACTCAATTATAATACATTTTCTTCATCACTTTTTCATGTCAGCTTGCGGGAACCCTGAAGCGATTTAACAGCCAAAAAAGCAAACATCCCTTTTTTGGCCCTTCTGTTTGGCTTAAATCCCTGCCAGCTATAATCAAGCATATATTCATATTTGTCTAAGGCGGTTTTTCGTTTTTGGCACACGTGGCGGCGTTGATAACTTTGAGGATTTAGGCACACACACACAGGCAAAGATAAGCTCCTGGCTAAGTCAGTTTGCCAAACCAACCAAGTGAAAGGGAAATAATTCTTTGTACATATTTGAGGTCCATGCCACAAAATGAACTCGAAAAATTCTTGTTATACTAATTGAAAAAGTTTGGAACGTCCCAAAATCAGGGCTCGTTTTAAAGTTGGGCATAGTTGGTCGGTCGAGGGTCGGTTTCTTTTTTTATGACACAAACTGAAACTTTTGTGGCAGAAGTAAAAAACTTTGCCCGAGGCCCTAATTGTTATTGACTCTCTTACGTCGCTCTCTCTGCTTCTAGTTGAAAAAGTTTTTGCCTTTGAAATGGTATTGTCTATAAAATATATGTGCATACACACACGAGTGTAATAAAAATGTTTGCTCCCATGTGTATGTTGTTTTCAAACTAAATTGAGCGTGGGGTCATTTTGTGGATAATGTAATGATTTTTGGGGCTTGGCGAGAGCCAAGCAGGAGCAGCAGCAGCAGCAGCGACGCCGCCGAAAAGGAGGCGGAGAATTACTGGGGTTTTTATGGTTTTTGGTTTTTGTTTTAGAATGGTTCCAAGGATAAGAAAGATAGCTGAAATACAAACAGTTTGGTTGAAGCTCATTTGAGCTGAAATTAAATGAATAAAGGGATGCATGAAAGAGTTTTTACTTAAAACAGTGTTGTAAGCAAAAAAGATATCTCTAAAGAAGGAAAATGTAGACTTCTGTGATGAATAGGATGCATTCTTTAAAGATATATGACAAGTGAAAAGGCAGCTTAAGCATTAGAAATGGCTCTTATATATAAGATATTCCAGTACTTAACATGAAATTTACTTCACTCCGAAAAGAAGCAGGGAAAAACAGAACAAAAAGTGAATCGAACGGAATTCCGATTTGGTTTCTATTTCCTGTTTTCAATTCCGAATGAAATTGGTCTCTTTTTGCTTGTTGCAACAATGGCAAAAACGAGACCTGCTTTATATCTAAATTAGGATTCCCCAAGAAGAGACTCTCAGAGATGCATGACTTAGGCAAGAAGGGGCTATAGCTGCGGAACACTGCACTAGATCAGAGTTCCCTTGGCATGGAGCAATGAGTATTAGAGATAAAATTTACACTGCCTCTCAATTTTGAGTTGTCATAGTGCCCTTATATACATAGTGCCCCATATATACATTGTTTAGACACTTTATAGTGCCAGTAGGAAATCACAGTGGCTACAGCGAGACGGACATACTCCCAAATGTACCCAGAGAGCGTAAGTGAGAGCGAACAGCGGACTTATTTCTGACAGAAGCGGTGTCGGTTGCGCAATCGTTCAGTCTAGATATCCGAATTACCGAACGCATTCGGTAATTTACAATCACAAGAGCAGAATGCTTGCCAAAGTCATGCCTAACTGAATGTATGAAAGTCTATCGCCGTCAACGTCACGAGACATTTCCTTCCCCATATATTGCCGAGCAACACGTCTACACATTTTCTGTCCTCTTCTTGGGGAACCCTGCGCTAGATACATACATAAAAAAACGAGAACGGAAAGCTAACTTCGTCTGTGACGAAGTTTTAATACACTTGAAAAAGCTCACTAAAACCCATTTTCCGACCTATCGTTCCTATGGCAGCTACAAGTAGTAAAATTTCAGCTCGATAGCTTCAAAACTGAGGGAACAGACAGACGGACGGATAAAGCTCAATCGACTCAGCTCTTAATGCTGATCAAGAATATATATACTTAATGTGGTCGGTATGAAACGATCGAAAATGGAACAGTTGGAAATGAAAGAGGCTAACTGTATATTTGAAGTAGCGAGCGATCCTGCTCTTATTCTAAATTTCTCATCCCTTAAATCTAACTTAGCTAACGTTGTATTGTAATCCACAACGTGTGTAGAATTATGAAAGTGCGTTGGTGTAACGGATACAAAGTGTCACACACAAAGCATCTCAAGTGGTTCTTCATATCTAGTGTCAAATGCACCCCGACCCTTGTCAGCAACCCTAACTAAATTTAATTTTACAAATAAAGACATGTTTATGTGGTTAGGTTGAAATTTAATGCTATGTGTGGATCGTATTCGAGTCTCATGTTCAAGTTTGAACATTGACTTTGACGTTTTACTTTTCGTTTTTGCTTGTTCAGCCAAATTCTGGACTCATTAAACAAAAACCAATTCTTCTTAAACAATTTCTAAATTGATCACAGAATTGGGGTAAATTTTCTTTAGCAACTGTACGAGTGAGTATGTTGAAAATTACTTTTCATTCCACCGCCCAACAATCAAACAAAATTTTCCGTTTTGGGTTGCGAAAACACGAACCTATTACACTTTTGACAAGTTGCGGTGGAAGTGGAATTAAAAACAGTCCTGAGTATTTCGGATTCGGTTCTGGTATGTACCGAAACTTGAGTTTCAGTAAAAGGTTCTAGTTCAGCGATGGCCGAAGACATTTTGCTATTTACACATACACGAGCCCAAGAGAGTAAATAGGCTTCAGTCGGTGGCTAGCCTTCGATGCGGTTAGATCGAAGCTAGTTCACGGCATGCTGGAACTATCAAGGTGATGTCGTCAGCCTCTGCTGAGGGCCAGTAGATGTATGCCTGTGAGATAGAAAGAGACGGCAGAACATTTGATTGTCTCTGCTTGTGTATTGCCGTTCGCTTCTAGCATTCAAAACGCTCAAAATATTGATTCCGGTTGTAAGTTTTAATCGTTTTTTTTTCTGTATTTTGGTCCGCTTTACGTGCTGGATACCCTCAGGAAGTCTCTAATTTAGAATTCTTTCGTGATTCCAATAATTAAGGTCGGTTGAAAGGAAGCTGTGTAGTATTCACAATTTGAGCTGATATTTCATCCCTTAGATCCAACTTAGCTAACGATATGCTTGTAAGGCACAACGTGAATATAAACGATCTGTGTTGGTCTAGTGAGAGACCTACACATAAAGCACGGCCGGGCCTCTTCTCGTGTAGTGTCTCCTGCTCACTGATCCCTATTTTATTACAAAAGGACACATGATTATGGGTTGGGTTGTGTCTTGTGAATATGAGATTTCATGATTTCATTACCAGCTCTTCGAAATCAGTTGCAAACTGAAGTTTTTATGCTCATACTTTTTAAGGCAATTAAAAATAATAACTTTTCCATGAATTTTCCAAAGAACATAATTAAATTAACACCCAATCAAATTCTTGTTTTCCAGGCAACGGTACAATTGACTTCCCAGAATTCCTTACAATGATGGCCCGTAAAATGAAGGACACCGATAGCGAAGAGGAAATTCGGGAAGCCTTCAGAGTTTTCGATAAGGATGGCAATGGCTTCATTTCAGCGGCCGAATTGCGTCATGTGATGACAAATTTGGGCGAGAAATTAACAGACGAGGAGGTCGATGAGATGATCCGTGAGGCTGATATCGATGGTGATGGTCAGGTCAATTACGAAGGTGAGTGTTGGCCGCGTGTTGTCACTAATTGGTTTAGTTTTGGGCTTTTTACACCTGTGTGTTCTCAATTGAGTCACACTGATTTCCACTGATTCACACAGTTTTTATAGTTTATTTGTTCTGGGTAAAATTTGTAATTGCTTGAAAATTGAGTTTTCAATGAGGCGAAAAAACACACTCTTCTCCTTCTCCTCCAGCTTCTCAAAAGCAATTAAATTTGGACAAATACTGCAGAGATTTAGTGTTTCAAGTTCAAATAAAAATTTCGTTTCTGGGATCAAATAGATTAATCACAAGTAATTTATGAACAAAAAACGTGGCGAATCAGCTTAAAAATAGACAAATGTTTAAACAATACGAGAGAAACGCGAATGCCCACAAAATAAAATACTTGACAACAGCATAAGAAAATATTTATATCTCCTTCGCCAAAGGCAGGCGGAGGGGAGGGGGGGAGAGGACTCGCTTCATCAACAAATTGAAACGAAATGTCGCGCGTAAATTCCACACATAAATGATTAACCTTCTGCTTCTGCTGCTGCTGCTGCTGCTGCTGGTGGTGCACTCACTCGGTCACAACAGAAATCACAATTTAAATAAAATATAAATATTGTGCAATATTTTTTCTTTATTTAAAGAAAAGGCACACAGGCAATTTAAGCATTGACCGAGCCCCAAACGCCTGCGAGAAATTTAACATAACATAAATAAATGCCCCTTTTGCTGCTGTTGCTGTTGTTGTTGCCATTTTTGCTTATTGCCAATTAACCAAAGTCTTTATTGTTGTCTTGCCCACTGCACGGACTCTGCTCTGCTCATTTGCAAGTGAAAATTATATGGCGCAAACAATGGACCTCCTACCTCCCCTCCCCTCCAACCATCCCGACTTACTTTGGCCACTTGCCAAATATAAAAATGTTGTCGGAACAAAAAGCAGCAACAGCAACAGCAGCACCGGCAACAGCAGCAGAAGAAATCAAGTCGAAAATCAAATAAAATGTTAAACAAAATACAAAGAAAAACAAATTAAATACACACCGTGGGAGGAGGAGGAGGTGGGCGAGAGGGGTTGGGAACGAATGTAAACAAAACGACGAAAGATAAACAGCAGAGCCCACAAAATTGCTAACCAACTATGAAAATTTGCTACAAATTTTATAAGGAAATGTGCTGCGATCCAGCTTAATTTCAATTTAATTGTTCGTGTAAAAGGATTTCAGTGAGCGGCGGGGTAGGGAGTGGCCAGAATAACAAATCTAATCACAAAGTAACCTATCCTTTCTCCAACTACCAACCAAATGCAAATGTCAAGGCCTGCTTCGAGTCAATGTTGATTTAGATATAGAAAGGGGCGCAACTCCTTGAGCTGGGTTGGGTCGCACACACACCATTTGCATATCTCAAGGGGGCGTGAACTTTGGCAAACCTCCTTCACCTGTGCGGCTCCTGCCTTCCTTTTTGATTATAATAACGTTTTATTTTTAAGCTTTTTATGATGTTGGAAGGTGGAGTCTCAAAAAGTTTTCTTTTATTAGCTAGGTGCGTTTTTGGTTTTTGCATAATTCCCGGAAGTGTGCTAAAGTTCAGAAGTAGGAAGGAAGGAAGAGCGATTTCGAGTGGTTGGGAAAAGGAAATTATTTAAGGCTTAAAGTCGCCCGATTTGTGCGTTAATGCATTGCAGAAATATTCGCTTTATTGTGTAAAATTTTCATATTGATTTCTTTATAACTCTCCGAATGTGTTGAAAATCTGTTGTTTTATCATTTTACAGGTTTATTTTCATGTTCCAACAATAGCAACACATCTCAATTGTTCTGCTGACGATATTTTTCAAAAATTCTTCGGCTTTCGGTTAAAGGCCTATTCTCAGATAAGATAATAATTTAGTTCATATAAATTTCTTATAAAGGCCCGTATCCAGCACTGCGGAATTTTCCTTTCGTCACAGTATTTCGTATAAATAGAAACACTTTCTAACAGCACATGAGCATCAAAGCAAAGCCAAAGTGTTTCTAGTTATATGAAATACTGTGACGAACGGAATGTTCCGTAGTGCTGGATACAGGCCTTAAATAGAAACAATTTTGAACAGTTTGAAATCTGATTGCAGTCCTATTTATATGAAATATAGTGCCGAACTAAATTTTTATCTCATCTGAGAATAGGCCTTTAAACAATAATTTTTCGAAATTCATTTTCACTTTCGAACTTTTGACGCGATTTGCAAGAAATCGTTTAGCAGGCTCCTGATCAATAAGTTAGGCTGCCTTGGTCTATACATGAGACATTATAATCTAGTAGGCCTGTATTTCGCCTTGATTCTTCTATGAATTTGACAAGCTTTAACATATCAAAAAGCAGGACTACTAGACTATCATTTCTCATGTATCAAACAGTGTGAAGACAGCCTTATGCTTGTTCGACACACAATCTGGCCAAGCAGGCTGTTGGACTGTGCAGTTGGTTCATGAATCTCTCGAGTCAATCATCAGCAGTCTTTGCCTGTCTTCTGTCTGGCAGAGGCCATCTCATGTCAGCATTGGTATAACCGTTTGGGAATTCCAAAAACAGGTTTATAGCTAAATCCGACACCAACAGACAACGCCAAGTGACAGAAACTTTGTGTATGTGTGTGCTCCACATCGGCCCTTCTGTATTAATGGGGGATCGTTTACTTTGAGTTATGAACAGAGGACGCAAAATTCGGTCCCCTGTTTGCCTCTGGCAGAAAAAAACATTTTTCGCCCGGCACATTCAATAGGGATACCGAAGCAACTTTTAACTACGCTCTCTGCTTCTATTTGGTGTTGTGAGTAGAGAAACACAATTTTTTTTTTTTTTTTTCTTCAAATGTCTTTTTGGGACCGTTTGACAAAAATTCACACATTCAAAAGGTCTTCTTCGTATGTATGCATCGGCGTGTAAGGCGACGAACTGTATGTCAAATTGTAAAACTACAGCCGTTTTACTTGCAATTTAGTGTTCACCGATTCACTTAATCATGAGTTCGGCTCGCGTTTGCGTAAAAACACGACTGACTTCGGCTCCTGGTATCTATGGCTGGCCGGCTCTGCTGTATGCGCTGTCTCGTTCTCTCTCTGCTTATGTTAAACTCTGGCGCAACTCTTAAGTTTAGCGCACGCTAGAGTCTGCAATCTTTTTGAACTAACATTTTTATAGATTGGTCTTCGAGAAGCACGCATTTTATTACCGATTGACTGACTTGGGCCTGTTATTCGGTTGCTGTCAGACCGATTAGTGCTGTGTGGTCAACCACAGCCACTTAACAGTGAGCGCGATAACAGAACACATTCGGTTGAGGGAAGCCTAAGCCCGATTTTTCTTTGTATTTCGGTCAGTGACGTGAGCAGAGCGAACTGAAAAAAGGCTAGAGAGTTATTTACGAGCTATGGTTTTAAAGTAAGTGAGCGATAAATTCAGTTCGCAAACCGGTTACTTAACTTATCGAGCCTAAGAATTTGGTTAAAACTTCTGTTTATAGCAGGCATGCCCAAAAGCAGCATTCGACAGAGCACTCACCATTACTCACAAAGATAAGCACCAATACCAATAATGAAATTGTTGTTGGGCAGTTTGCTTGCGCTCGCAAACAACAATCAAAGAAGAGAACAAAACCGGTTTTTGTTCTACGCGTCGCATACACACGAATTCGTTAGCGTGTGTGACGTTTTGTATGCCTCGCGCCCTGCATGTATACGATCATTGATTTCCTATGTTTGGTGCAGTTACAATAACAAAACGTACCCAAAGAGCATACGGCTGGGCATCGCTGGTTTATAGCATCTAAATTCGTTATTTTTGGTTATAATTTCCATAAATCAGAGCAAAACTCGGTCGTTATAGAAACCTGCTCGGCCTTATACCTGTTTTTTTTTTTGACCAAACTAATTGATTTGTCCCTTGCAAGTCTCTGGTCCTTCCACTACGTACTCTTTCAAAAATATTTGAAGTTTTTATTGCCTTCTTGAAGACGTTATATTCCGAGTTTGGATATGAATAACAAAATGGATCTTTAGTATATAATGCAACGTCCAATATAGTATGATAAAATCATATTTTCCGACTAAAATTTCTCAGAAATTTAAATAAAAACTTGAAGAAGACAGTTAGCAGTTTTTTGCGGACTTAAAACTGAAGCTATGTTCCATACGCAACAAATTTGATTAAATATGGCAAAAGGTTACCTCATTGCCTTATGGGACCTTAGCTTTACAGAGTAAATTGCCAGTTTATCTGATACATGGTGACTATCTGTAAGAAGAAAACTCGGCCCTTAGAAAGTTCAGTCCATGGTCTGGTTCGATGAAAGAAGTAAGACTCTACAACTAGATGCATTCTCCGCTAAAAATACAAAGTCATCATATCTGAAATGCACTGAAAACTAAACAAGATGTGAACTTGTGTTTTGATTTGAAAAACAGGTTTGGAAATCGAACCTTTAGCTTCACGACGGATTCAAGTCTACGAATCAAAACTTCTTCATAATTTTGCGAATTTGCTGCCTTGTTTTTCTGTTACCTTCCCTAGAAAAATGGTCTATCAGAAATGAAGATGACTATACAAACATTTGTAATTTGCCCATCTGCAGCTTATAGTCTATTCACACCGGCCGCAGCTTCGAAAAAACTGTCAAAGTCGTAGCTGCAAGATTTTGTTTTCATAGGAAATACGTTTAGCACAGCTTTAATTGGTGTAACCATATAACGTATATATGGTTATCGCTTCCGAGTGCTTTTGACGATACTTTGCAACCATACTACGCAGAAGTAGCTAACAACTGTTTTTGAAGCAGCGGGTTTGGTGTGAAGGCATGCTGCAGGCTTCCGCAGTTTCGACAATCCTGCGCCCAGTGTGAAAAGACTATAAACCCCTATTTCAGCTGGCATTTTACAGTTGGCTTTTAGAGTATAGCTCTCAAAAAGAATTTTGTAGAGCATCGGTGGGCATGAAATTTGCGTTTTGGAGTAGTCAAACAACAAAAACAGAAATACCCACCCTTATCAGCGAGGCTCGAGTCCTCCACACACTGCACTTGTTGCTCCGTCTGCTTGTGCGCCTAGCTGGTGCCGCTTTCATATACTTGCTGTTGTAACTCACTTCGTAGCCAGGCAATAACTTGTGCCTCATAGTGACACCTGTTACCGAATAATAACTCTATGAGCAGAAGCATTCCTGTTAATATTTCCTCTCACCCTAGCGCAATGAATATTTTGAAATCATCCGCAACACCTTCATCTTGACCTTAGATCCACAGTTTCATAGTGCATTCATTTCATCAACTCATTTCTCACCTACTGCTGCCGCTGGCGCTGCTGCCGCTCCATCAACACATTTTCACCCTTCAACTACTTGGACGCCTCCTAATTAACATTCACCACCTGCGATGCTGCCGCAGCCGCTGCCGCCGCCCACTCACTTTGGTCTTTGCGTCTCATTTGGGTTACATACACTTGGCTCAAATGTTTTGACATGCTGCAAAATATTTCAAAAATGCACATTTGCCAAAGAAAAAAAGGAAAAGACAAACAAAGTAGAAGCCAATATCAATCAGCTGCAAAGGCAGTTTATAAATAGAAGCAAGCAAACACCTGATAAATTTGGGACACATGCCCGACCCAGGAAGTGCTGTCACTGCTATAAGGGGGCGTGTATTTATTGACTGTCCCCTCCTCAGACACTGATTGCTGCGTTAATCATGTTCAATACGTCAATCGAACAATGTCCCATAGCCATTGTTGCATTTGCTGATTGAGTCTGTGTGTGTGTGTGTGTGGTCTATTTTTGGTAATTTTCTCTACACTCAATAAATTTTTCTTGGCGACGCATTTAATACATTTTCCCAGTTGGCAAGCATCTCGTGACTTGATCGTTTCTCTTATTGATTAGCTGGCGCTGCTCTGGCTCATTGTTATTTGATGTTTGTTGTTTTAGCTGTTATTGATTAATTGTTTCGCCTAAAATTAGTAGAAGGTTAATGGCAGGGGCTATTTTCTAATTGAATTTTGTATTTGTTTTGATTTGTTCGATTTCAACGAGTTGATCTCAAATGATGACAAGTGGTTGTTGGGGGGGGGGGTAATGGTTGGTTGAGTGAGTGAATTGAATTATGAGGTATAATGCGACGCAAACCAGGCTGCCCGAAATAATATCTATATATCGAAATATCGATATTTTTGTTTAAAAAACAGATACATCTTTATCGATACCGAACATATTTGGTGATATTTTTTCGGCCTTAAAAAGTGAGGCCAGCACAAGATCATGTTATGTTTCCACATAACTTTTAACAGGAACACACAACACCACAAAGGAGGCTGGTCGACTATACAGTTATTTCAAGAACCACCCGTTTCTATCTTGACAGTATTTGAATTCCAAGTCAGCATAACTGCAAAAACCGACAGCAAAAGACAACTCCAAGTTAACTTGTCTTCTTTGTGGTGTGATTTGTTCATGTTTAATGTTCTGTGCAAACATAATCAGGGGTGTCCTGGAAATCTCTAGAGATTTTCGTATAAGCGATTGCACTTCGAACTTAACTTGGACTACTTTATTTGTGAAGTGAAAAGAATAAGACCGGCTACTAGATCATATGGAAGGGTTTCAAATCTCTCAACTTTCGTCATCCAACCTAGTAGCCCGTCATATTTGTGCCCCTTTACATATAAAGTCAAACAGCTATAATATGAAATGCTAACGTTCATACGAAAACCTCTAGAGATTTCTGGGACACATCCTTATATGACCTCGAGCCGGCTAAAACTTGCTAGTACGAAATAAAGACATCAAGCAAATATAAAAGTTTGTCGTAGTGCCCATCGAAATATCACTCAGTTTTGATATGGGCGATAAGACCGCATAGAATTTGGTCATAATGAGCAGAGGCCACTATAAAAATTTGAGTTCAGTGTCAGCACAGCTAAAAATCATCTAAATAAAACAAAAATCAAATTCTTAACTTTAAAAATAGAAATGATGGTTTCTGGAAGAAGCCAGACATCGAAGAGTAATGAAGAATATGTCAAGGAAGAGCAGGAACGTCCTGGAAAACCATTCCAGCACTGCTCGTCCTACAACAATTGGTGCGTTTAAGCCATGAACATCAAGCAATAACGACCTCAGGCTCGTGAAAGTTATTTTCATTGCACGACAATGCGTGGAATAATATTGCTTTAAGTCTTGGGTTGACTTGGATCGCCTCTCAAGATATATAGTTTTATCAACGCGAAATCTGATGGTCAAAAAATGGGAATTTGACACTCGCCATGGGTAGTATCTTCAATTGAGAATTATGCAAATATTTTTCAAAATAAAGCCTGAAATCTTCAAAAAATATCGGGCGTACATGGAATATGTGTATAAGTAAAAGTTTGTTTAGGATACTAAAGGCGATGGGTCTAATTTTTAGTTAGAGCTACCCCCTACCGCTATAGGAATATTTAAGAAATTTTCTTTGAAGTTGTAGAGGTCTTTTTCAATTGCTACTTTTTAACTTAAAACAGTCATAGCAGCTGCGGTTCACAGAAAAAGAGGTTTCTCTTCATATGTAATCATAAATCCGCCATCCATGATCGTCCAATATCCAATTCGCGTTTTTATTAGACGTTGGATATGTTTTTACAAATGTTCACCATGGTGGGGTTATTCGAGAATTTGTATCCAACATAAGATATAATATTACTTAATGGCAACTAAATTTAGGCCACAGTTTTTAGTTGCCTTCTCAAATCCAAATACGGACTTAAAGCACAGAAAAGTTCTGAATTATAGTTCAAAATGGTGATCAAAATTTTGTATATGGGCTTTATGTCATAAGCAACTCGAAATACATATCTTTTGTTAAACTTATAAAAATACATTTTGGTCCGATTTCACATCTACTACATAGAGCAGCGGTGGGCAAGCCGTTGCTCCCAGTGCTCCGAGATCTTATTCGACAATTGGCGTCAGTCAGTCTCATAATAAACTGCGACGCAATTAACTCGTTTCACATTGTGAACAACAACAAAGTCTATGCGGATCGGAAGCACGGCGCCAACCAGACGCGCACACAGACAGCGCGACATCTGCATTTTGGACGATCGAGATACGCTAATAACGATTGTTTTTCCTGTTGTTGTTGTTGTGCTCCCAAACTCAAATTTCATGCCCACCGCTGACATAGAGACATCATTAACAAAAACTAACAAATAACGGAGTAAATTATAAGTTTATCTGCCATATAGCTCTTGACTCACTCTCGTGTGCTTATGTACGCCGATGATGTGAAACTATTTCTTTAACATATAACGATTTGGTTACCCGCTATAATTTGCAAGCTGACTTGGATGCATTTCAGTCTTGGTGTAAAGATAATCTATTAAACCTTAACAGTTCCAAGTGTAAGGTTATGACATTTTACAGGAGCTTGCCACAATTCTCTAGATAATGTCACACTTGAGTGCTTAAATGATTCAGCCAATGAGGTAAATGATCTTGGGGTTATTCTTGATCACCGACTTAAATTTGACTCTCATGTTACGGCAACTGTTTGTAAGGCCAGGAGTGTTCTTGGGCTTATTAAGCGCTGGTCGAAGGAATTTGATGATCCCTATACGACGAAGATTTTGTACACTTCTCTTGTCCGTCCGATTCTCGAGTCCGCAATACTCGACCCATCAAGATAGAATTGAATCTGTGCAAAAACAGTTTTTATTGTTTGCTCTTCGTGGTTTGGGCTGGAATCCTGAGGTCCGTTTACCATCGTACTCTAGTAGACTTCTTTTGATTAACCTTCCCTCCCTTATTAACCGTAGAGTTATGCTTGGAGTAATCTTTATACATAGACTAATTAATGGTAAAATCGACTCAACTGAGTTGGTTGGCCAAATTAACCTCAACGTTCCTATTAGACCGACTCGTAATTTTATCCCCCCCTATCACTACATCGTTGTAATACTAACTATGCCTTGCATGAACCGTTTCGTGTCCTCTGTGCTGATTACAATAAACTCTCTTCTCTTCCTGCTATAAAAATTTAGATTTTAACTTATTTAGCCCGTAATTAACATTACTTTATGTTCTTCCTTCGCGATTTCGTGTCGGTTGGGCGGGAGGTGGGCTGCTATTTTGCTTGGGGTTCGCGCGTAACAAGCTTAGGTTTGGTGTCGCATGGGCCACTTGAACGTACTGCGCATTGTACGTCAACGTCCATATATAGCAGCTATCCGCGAGAAGAGAAATCGTTTCTATATCTTTTTTTTGGAGCTCCGATCTCTAGTGGTTTTTAAAAACAATCCAATAACACCTTAATTGCCTCAGTAAGCCTGCTTGTTAAAAAAATATGTCTATTCAAAAATATCAATCATATCGATGTGTTTTTTACAACAAAATATCGAAATGATAGTTTTTCAATATCAATAAAAATATTTTATAAATATTCGGCAACCCTAGCTCTGACCTACTTCATCGACCGTTGGGCAGCAACTGAAATACTGCTTACTTTCTTGACACAAGCCTCGGCATAGACAAGTTTTCAATTTATGATATTTTTATACCTGTATTTCCTCTTTTAATGATACTAATTTCTTTTTTCCATTCTTTCGTCTCCTTGCAGAATTCGTGACTATGATGACATCGAAGTGAAGCGTTAAATTATTTCTTTTTAAGCCTTTCTATTTTTTTAAGATGTTGACGAAGACTGTAGCTGTGCGCAATAACATCGCGCCACGCTGTTGCTATGGACCCCAGTAAAAGATCTTAAAAAATTATATAAAAACAAAAAAACGACAAAGAGTTAAGCAAAAAAACAACAACAACAACAACATTTAAGAAACTTTAAAGAAAACAAAAGCAAACTTACACTTTAAAAAAAAAAAACAAATAAGAAAAGCAAAAGCAAGAAAATTTAAACAAGCAAAAAAGAAAAGAAAAACCCAGAAAATTACATTAAAAAAAAAACACACCAGAAGGAAAGAAAAAACATAATTTTAACAACAACCACAACAACAACAAAGGAAAACAGCATACTTAATGAAGTCACCGTTTAAGCAACAAAATCGCATGTTATAAGTAAAGGAAAATTACTACTACACTTAAATACAACAACAACAACAACAAACACATCTTAGTAGCCGTGTGGCGCCAACTGGCGGCCGTTTCAAACAAACTCTGTAAGCTATATTAAAGAAATTGTTTAAGGTATAAAAAAAACACACACAAAATTTGTCGATTTCGTTGCAAAAATAATAATAATAATAAAAAAACCAACTGCTAAACAAAATAAAAGTAAATTGGAAATTTTTGCAAACAACCAAAACACACCCACACACACTCTCACACACCACAACACAACACAACACACACAAACAAGAAGTAAAATATATATTATAAATACAACATATATATATATATATTATAAATAATGTAAAATCAAACAACAACAAATTCTTCTTATTAAATTATATTTAAATTTAAAATTAATAAATATAAAGAAAAAAAAAATAATAAAAAAAAAAACTACCAAAACATTTTCGATATAAAATTAAATTAAAAACCAAAAAATGAAGTAATATATATATATATATATTTATATATATATATGTATGTGTATTATATGCAAATGGGCGCGCGCAGAGTAGGTCTCCTTCAACAGGTTCAACACGAGCAGCGCTGGACCGCCGCAGCAGGATATATATATAAATATATATATATATATACCACACACACACACACACACAGATTTCTCTTAGAGCATAAGCGGCAGCAAAACAAGAAATATGACATATATATATATATAAATGTATAACAAAACGTAACTTAATTTTATGATAAAGAAATATACAAATTAAATATTTATATACATAAAGAGCGAAGGAGTTGGAAGATTTCATCAAACACACACGTATAAAAGGATGTGGAAGTTACCAGAGGACAACAAAAAGAAGAAGAACAACAACAACAACAAAAACCAGCAGCAGCAGCATAAATTTATATAAATACAAAAAGAAAATATATATATATATATTATGAACAACTAGCAAAAAGCAGACAATTGTCGTCTTAAGTTTAAGCCAGAGCAAAAGCAAGTAAAGTTTAAGTCACACCCAAACACACACACACACACTCGAACACCACTTCTTCTCTCTACCCAGCTTTTTCGGTCTGCGCGCAAAAGTAGGCTATGCCTTTTGAACTGTCTTCAATTTTGGGTTTCAATTTAATTTCATATCGAAAACTGTTTTCCAATTTTGGTTCTACTTCCTTCGCCCCCCCCCTCACTCTCACTCAGTCTACTTCTCTCCACCTTTTGCATACATCAACTGTGAGTAATTGTTAAGTCTTTTACTTTCTATTTTTGTTGTTTGTGTGGTCGGTCTCTCTCCCCCTACCCCCCCCCCCGCACCCACAACACACAAAAATCTTATAACACCAGACGCTAATACAAAATGCAAAAAAACAAAAAAAAAAAACAAAGCAAACAAAATGATAAAACTTTTCTATAACTTTTTTTAAAAAACAAAAATCAACAAAAATTTTTGTAGCGAAAATTTGTGCAAACCTGAAAGTCTCTTATAATATTAATTAAAACACGAATTTTTCTAACTTTAAATCATTGTCAAAGCAAATGAATTCCAACTGCAGCCCCCCCCTCCAACCCCCCTCAAAAAGCAGGCAAGCCAGGTTTCGGCAAGCCAAAACAAACTCAAGCTATGTTCATAAAGATTAACCACCAAAAAAAAACAATGCTATATAAATTATATATACATATAAAATGTATTGTAAAATCAGCAACAAAAAACAACCCACAAACAACATCAAAAAGCATACAGAAAATTTCTTTAAAAAAAAAAAAAATACACAAACATTTTAAAAACCTCAAAACAAAACAAACCAACAAAAAATTGTTTCATTTTTTAATTTTTATGTTTCTTTTTGGGATTGGCTAAAGCATTCTTTTGATTCGGCTTCAACTTTAAGCAGGATTTTCCACATGGTTGGTATGCAGGAGGGGCGAGCTCTAAAGTCAAGTATTTTCCACTGGCATCGGGGTCCTTCACTGTTCGCTGCTGCTTATGTGTGTGTGCGTGTGTGTTATCTAAACAGAATTTAACCTTAGCTATGCATTAAATGTATACCTAATAATGAGCCACCTATAATAAAGATTTCATAACTAAAGCAAGAATATAAATATAAAAACCAAAACAAAAATATTTTTAATGTCCATATACATAAAAAGACATACATACTTACATACCCATAACCATTATATGCATTAAACGTATGTACCTTTATTGATATATATATATATTGATTATGTAGTGAAAATAGTTGACCCTTCCCTAAACATGTATGTTGTACACCTGCACTCGATAAAAAAAAAAAACAATGAACTCTTCCCAAATCATTCTCATTTTGTAAAGTATGTTCTCAATACTTGAAATTTTTGTACATTTTCATAGTATCTTTCCCCCTACACCCTTGCCTTTTCCCTACAATTTGTTAAGATTGCGAGGTGCAGTTTATGAAAGGAGCGTCAGTGATTCTAGAAGGTTTTTTTATGCTTAAGTCTCTGTTTACATGGTGAAGCTTGCGTAATGAAGCTCTCTTTGATTTCTGCGTGCACATTTACATGATGAAGTTTGACTCAACCCACCTGTGACAGGTATGGCGCTCTCTTTTCGGGACTCCACAGCTTTAGTGTGTTGCTGTCACTTGATACAAAAGACGGGAATTCTAAGGCAGCGGTGGGCAAACCCTTGCTCCCATTGTTCCGACATTTCTTTTTTCCGGCAATTGGCGTCAGTCAGTCTCACTTCAAATGGTGAACAACAACAAAGTCAATGCGAATCGGAGCACGTCGCCAACAACAGCTGCATTTTGTGCGATCGAGAACTCGCTGATAACGGTTGTTTTTCCTGTTGCCTGGCAGCTGTTGCTGCTCCCAAACTCAAATTTCATGCCTACCGCTGTTCTAAGGGGTGGGTTTCTGTTGCACTGGTCGCATTTGGTTTTTGTTTTGCTCCATTGCAACAAAAGATACATACCGCATTTGAGTGTGTCTGACGTTCTCCCGAATCTATCTCAATTTTAGCAAAAGCGCTCAGTACTCGATAAACGCTAAGTGCCATACCTGTACTAGTTTCATGGTTCAACCTATATCAATACAACAGCGATGGTCTTCAGTACCCCGCTGGGGGCGAAGACATTTCGCTATTTACACATATACGAGCCGATCGCATGCCGAAGCTGAAGAGAAGAGAGCAAAAAGCCGTCAGGTGGAGGCAAATTCACGGCGCTTTATTTTCGCACACCAATACACTCTCACTTTTTGGCCTCGCTCTCGTTGGCCAACGCTGCTGCAGATGCTTTGCAAATCAACCCTGCATCGACTCTATCGGAATGAGGCAAAGGGAAACTATCGAACAACTTGGCTAAGAAACTTTATCCGCATTTACTGCACCTTTTCACCTCTTCCCTAGAAACAAAAACTTCATGCAGAACTTCATGAAGGATTCTTCGTTGTGTAAATGCGAACTAACACGAGTTTGTCTTGGCAATCTATGATAATTTGAGCGTGGAGTTGCCCATATTGTACTATTTTTTAGCTCCCAAATAATTTCACGATATCCAACTCCGTTTTACCAAGCTACAGTGTAGAATTCACGTTCATATCTTAATTAACTTTTGATATATGGCTCTGAACCACTTTTTAACCGGTTAAATGCAGGTTCAATACCGTCCCCGAACCATTCGAACTCCATATTACCAACCTACAGACTAAATTTCCAGTTCATAGCTTGAATGACTTCTGAGGATATGGCTCTGAACCACATTTGTATCGTTTTTAACCGCTTTCGAACCGGTTCAGAGACTTGCGATATAGAATATGACTCTTTCCTGATCGGCAGGAACATACTGTGAAAATTTCGTGAAGATCGTTTCAGCTGCTTACACGCCTATGAGGAACAAACACACTTTCTCTTATTTTATATAATATACAGTATATCCGATACAAAAATTTAGAATTCTAAATAACCAAACCAGATCTTAGTCACAATTCTCACTTCTTCTTGGGACTGATGAGTTAGATTCACCACCGCTTACCGGTCTCGGCTGACAGTCTCTGGTGGCAGCTGACATAAAAAATATTTCAGCTTTAGTGTACTTTTGGGAACTTTAATTATAGAACTATTATTTATAGAACTGCCTATCTCAGATGCTCCGACTCAACTGAACATCATGATTAGTTGAATGACAATCCCATAACAGCACTCTCCCATTATCCCCTCATTTTTTTGGAGAAGTCCGGATTAAGACATTTCCGGGACTCGTTTTAAATAGAAAACGTTCCTCGTCACTGTCTTCTTCTTGGACGACGCTACTAGGAATATTGCCTCTGATCACTCTATGGAACATAAACTCCGTTGGAGGAGTGCTGGTTGTGCTATGCGAAGTAGCGAATTGCCTTTTTATACCTGAACTTATACGTATGAGCGAATTTTAGACATTTGACTAAGACTGATCTGGACACCTAACAACGCTCCGTGCATGCTAGTGAGCACAACAAGCACTGGATTGATCTTTAAAAATCAGTTGTAAGATCTTACTTTTCGGATTTAATCAAGCAAGTTTGTTTATTTCGGCTTGCTGACGTATAAAGATAACATGCTCAGCCGTCAGATCATCTTTCAGTCGCATGTGTGCGCGCGCCCTTAAAGACGTGCATTTGCTTAGTTGCCCTAACCAATGTGCAGGGGCCAGCAAACCTGTTGTTGTTGTAGTTTTTTTACAACAGGCGAGCTTTTACATATGTGAGCTTGAAATTTCCAAGTCTTGAGAGCTTTCGTTTCGCTTACTCTTGTGTGAAGCACTCGCCTAAAATCTAATTTTTTAGCTTTTGAAATAAAAAATATTGGGTATCCTTTACTAAAGTGATTGTAATTTGGGATTATAAATAAAAACATGTTGATTAATTGCACTAAATGTCTAAAATCTAAAAGATTCCATTTGAAAATAATATAAAAATTATATACAAAACAACTATTAAATAATATTGATGTTGTGTGTTTAGTTGGGAAAACATTTTCAGCTGTTCTAAGTGTGCAAAAATAAAAAAAAAAAAAATTGTTTGTTAAAGCGAATCATATGGATTGAAAAGCAAATGTAGGCCTTGAACGTATGATAAATCAAATGCAATGAAAAATATTTTAGAATATAATATATATAAATAGAGTATACAAATGCACAAGTCGTATAGTAAAGTAAGTACACACACACACACACTAGAAAGGTAGGTAGAAAAGCTGGCAAAATTGACTCATAAAAAGATTGATTTTCCTTTGACTACATTTTGGAATAATTTGTAATTTGAAACAAGCATTTCTACAGCTTTTCTATAATATGCAAGTTATTTCATTCTCAGATAAGACGTCTTTTAAAACCCTTGCTCAAAGTTAAACAAAAATCATTTTATTTGAATTAAGCTTTGATAAGGTATGCTTACAACAGCTTGAGATATTCTTAGTTATTTTTAAACGGAATAATGAAATAAATGAAATTGTATTGCACTAACTAAAGTCTTCAAGAATATAAGTATCCCGTTCTACAAAAGGCTTCCGACTTTCAATTCCCCTGCGATTTGTGTCGTTTGTGGGTCGAAAGCGATTTGAAGAACACTTGGTTATGGCTTGATTTAAAAGATCTTCAAATTATGGCTTTATTTGCATGGAAATCAAGTTATAAGATTCTTAGCTAACAATTCAATTGAATTTCAAGCTAAAGCTTGATTTCTGGCAATATCTTCCCATTTTATATAGCATACTTTTATGTGACACATATACAATTTCAAAGTAAAATCAATTTTGAGCAACCTGTTAAACGTAAAACCACTCCAAATCGTGTATAATATACTCTTTATACTTAGTTTTTATGTTATTCATATAATTTGTACATATATATATTTTATTCTAATCCTAAAAAGCCTGAAAGTAGGCAACACTTTTTTTGCATACATACCCAATTAAGCCAGCTGACTGCTTAAACACACTCACACTCTCATACTTCCATAAATTTCTGGGTTTTTTACCAACAATTTTGTGGACTGGACACATTTGTTTGAATTTTCTTTCAAGCAGCTACAGTGCGAACACATCATCATTACAACTTCCCATGTATTTTCACTCCACCACAAAGAAAAATTACGCGTATGTTAAGCTTTATCAACAAATTAAACAAAAAAAAAAAAAAAAACAGAACTTATGTAAACTGTAACTTTTAAGCGCTGTAAAAGACAAGTCTAAAAAATATGATTTCCTTTTTCTAAATACAATTTTCCAGCTAAACAAAAGACATCAACTTAATTGTCGTCTCAAGCGAAACATAAATTTCCATAACAATTCTATTCTACTTAACAGGCAAACGAAAAACAAATAAAGACAAACAAGAAACAGAATATATAAAACTAATAAACTAGTTTATTTTTTCATTTGGGAGGAATAGAAAATGAAATGAAGAAATGAACAAGTGACACTTGATCTCTGATCAGATTAAAAACGAATTAGGGGCAACAAAGCAGAAGATTTTTGAAACTGTAGACTTTGGAATTATTTGAAAATAGCCGCCAATAAGTACAGATATATCGATATTTTGGCGTTGAGGTGTTTAAAGACAGAGACAATGGCCAAACTTTATAGAGAATGGACGACGAGTGAGTAGACAGACAGAGACGAACGAAGACAGACGCTGTAAATAGAATGAACAGAACAAACAAGACAAACTCAAGCCTATTCCGCAAGCCACGCACTCGTTGTTGTTTTGCGCAAAGGAATAGCTCGCTCGTATACGGGGCACGTGCGCCATAAGCCTACATAAAGCAACAACAAATTCATATGCGTGCTCTCCTCTCTTTCTTTCCGAGCTAAGGTTAAGTTGTTGGCGCGTCCAGACCTGCAACAACAACATCATATGTGACTCTCTTTTCTCTCTCCGATGTCTCTGGCAAATTGAAAAGCAACAACGGCTTCGCCTCGCTCGCAGTGGCCGAACGCTTTTCGACATTCACGGCGGCACACATACACACACAAACAAAAATAGGGTTTCTCTTTCTATTTTCGAATGTTATTGCTTGCGATAAATTTTTTCCATTTGTATTTGTATTCACGCTGCCATAAGCTCATTCTGAGCAACCCTGATGTGAAAAATAAACTGTATGTAAATGGAAACCCGTGTAAATAGTGTGTAAATGAAAGAATTATAAAACATAAGATCATGCTTCCTTTGTGATCTGGGTTGTGCCTTTTCACTTAAAAAAAAAAAGATCCATTAAGATCCATTTGGGATGGATAGTTTTATGATATACTTTATGACCTAAAACCGTGACTATTCGCGCGGCTATCCCAATGCGGAAAACAACAACAAATGCGGGGCGTGCGCATAGGCTGTGGGCACCCCTGGCTTAAATGAGGGTCTACAGAGAATTAAGCTACTTAAATCGAAACGATTTTCGGTATCGGTCATAGAGTTTTTCCTAGCTTATAGCTACTTTCGGTTACGGAGATATCATAGGAAACGGCTATGGGCTTGCTTCTCCGTTACCTAAACAGCTAAAAACTATTTTTGGCCAATGCGTTGACCGAAAACGAAATTAGTTTCATTTTTAATATCTGGTCTAAATCATTTCGATCATGAATCATTAAAGAGTCACTCAAAACGTACCATAAGCGGAACCTAGTAAGTTAGGTTAAGGTTTCTGATCAACTGGAATCATTGGCCGTGTTCAGCAGAAAAACTTGCTCCCTGATCAAGTAAAAATTTGCAATAATCTTCCCACTTAACTCGAGTAAAGCGGCATCATAATAGCCAATTTGAGGTATCAAGATACAGGAGCATGTATCAAACAAATAGTACGCTACTTTAAAGTGATACTGCTCCCTACAACAGCGATGCATAATTCTTTTCTGATACCTGCTCAGGGATCAATTATTCTGCTGAACACTTCTATTATTTCCTTAAAATAGGGATTTAAGTAGCTTTCAGGATTGTATGACACTAAATGGTTGCAGTATAAGGCAAAAGCTTTTTCGAACATAAACTTTCGATGCGAAAACAAGTGTAAGTTCAAAAGTTTGATTCATAAAGTTTTCCTAAAAGCTTTCGTATGTAAGCAAGCGGTGCTTTGGTGTTCCTACAATCAGAAGCTTTTTTGAAAACCTTGTCATGAAGTTTTTTAAATACATTTTGCAATAAAAAACTTGTATTTTTAATATTAGAAAATAAAAGAGTGCGATGGGAGCACTGTACTTGTTTTCCTGCTTAACCCATTACATTTTTTGACCCAAGTATCAGCATTCTTTCATTGGACACTCTTTGTATAGGCTCGTTAAGGCTCGTTTCTGCAAATATTGGAAACTAAAAGCGTGCCAAGGTAGCACTAAACTTATTTTTCAGCTTAACTCATTACTTTTTCTGGCCTAACGAACAGCTTTCTTTCATAAAATATTCTTTTTGTCGGTCATAAGGTAAACGAATCGTCTCCGAGTTTAAACAAGCTTTTCCAGGCGACTTACGTTTAAAACTGCTTTTTTAAAAGAACCGCCACTTTGTTACGTAGTACGTAAACTTAAGGAAAGTCACCTTGCTCATTCCTTAAGCCTTTTTATGAATGAAAAAAGCTTACACATTTTGAGTAAAAGCATTGGGCCGCATACTCTCTTGCCGCCAACCAGGCGAAAGCTGTGGGGAGGATGCTAATGTTATGAGTGGATGCCGGGGCAGGTGAGGAGGTGTATTGGTGCAGTGTATGCCGCTTTATTCGATTGTTTTGTTTTGCTTTGATTTCGTTGGGGTGCTCGCTCGGCTCTTGGCATCGTGTTATTTTTATGCTGACGAGAAGCTGCTCTCTCTCTTGCTGTCTCTCCGGCCGTTATAATGATTGCCAGTTTGGCTGTCTCAGTTGGTAACGGGACATCAAGCAGTGCAAGTGGCAGTCGCTGGGTTAACGCATTTGTGGTTATTTTTGTTTGTTGTTATTGTTGTTGTTGCATTGACTTCGAAGTGGAGTAAAGTAACGTGCAGTTTCGGTTTTTTCGTAAAGTTAGTCGATGCGGCGTGTCCTTGTTAATAATCGACACACACACACTCACACACTCTCACATATCTTTTTAACCTCGCTCACGGTCAGGCTTAGGACTGAAACTGAGTGCACTCAAGCTGCTCCTTAGGATATATTCAAATGCACAAGCGATAAAAGCCTTTCCCCTCGAAACGAGACATTTGAAATTCTTACATTAGCCTAAAGTGCCAAACACAAAAGCCAAACGGAAAAAGATAGCACAAATATGCCCGAATAAGACCAACAGCTCCAGGCTTGGATGCCACCAGGCCAAATGCATTTACGCTGCCAGCAGTTGTTGTTGTGAGACGACTACAAGATGAGCGAACGTGGCGGCGTCGGCGGGGCCATGACGGGCAGTGCAGGCGGTCGACATCATGCTCGGGTCAGCCCCACACCTGGACGTGGCAGCAAGATAGCATATACACCCTGTCCACGTTCGGAACCGCCACAGGATCTAGCATTGACAGCAGCGCGCAATTGTCTGGCCATTCCCATGTCCTCGCTGCAAACGGCCAATGGACCAAACAGTGCAAAAGGTAGGTAAAATGCGATAGCTTAAGTATTGTCAACTCTTCGAGGAATGGGTGGTCGGTGGAAGTTTTGTACCCTGTAAGCAAGATAGAAAGGGTATCATGCTTGACATGTACAATGTACATGTCCATCTGTACGTCGGTCTTTCTAAATAAACATATCTGTGAGATGATATGAGATGATGAGAATATGTTTAAAGAGGCATCAAATGCACACGCAATTAGAGAAAAGCTCAAGTCTTCCACAATATTGATGGAAGACTGACCAGATTTACCATATATCTACTTATCAGCATTATTTATAAATGTATCAGATTTGGTAACGATCAGATGAAACATATGGGAGATATAAGCAATCAAAGATTTGAAGTTGGAACAGCCCACACATGCAGCATAATGAGAGTGAGAGTGAGAGAGAGCGAGAGCGAGAGCTTAGCCACGTCTATTAAGGCAAGAGAAACAAGTAAGAAAGTCGGTGAAGCCCGAGTGTAGTATTCTCCGTACCTGGAGTAGCAGCTGAACAATAGATGGCGCCACTACTTGCATTGAACAATCAGGAATTTTCAAACTGACGAATAGATGACGCCACTACTGCCAGGGCGGGGGAAGTAACTTTCTTTTGGTCATAACTTAAGTAAAGACAGACGGACAGACAGAGTTGCCCTGTGATGGTTTCACCCGATTGTAGCAGCTCCCACGCCCAATTGGTACCTTGCCACCGTGAGTATTCGGCTTTGATTTTGGCGTATGGCCGGGCGGGCCGTATGTTTCGATGGCCTGTAGCTGAATTTTTCTTCGAAAAAGAGCAGAAAAGTAAACTTTCCCGCAAATTGTGTTTTGTTGGCACAAAAGTTGACATATCCTTGGTGATACTCGGTGATAATTCGGCTTTGGCGTCGATTTTGGCGTATGACCGGGAGGCCCGTATGATTTTTTTGCGCTTGGAGCATGTTCCCCGTAAGCTTCATGCAGCACTCGATGGCTTTCAGCTGCATTTCTCTTCAAATGAAAGTCGAAAAGTAAATTTCCAATGTTTACATATTCGAAGCACAGAAAAACTATGTTGTTTACACTTTAGCGAAACGACACAAACTGAAAAAGAAAGCCGAATGATGAGACTTCAAAATGAAGTGGGTGGTAACATTGTCCGATTCGATTTAATACGAGTGAGGCCATCTCTTAAAAGTCCTTTAAAACTCAAATTATTCGTTCTACTTTTCTCTTAGTGCACAGAGTGTATTCCAGACTGGCTTGGCCGAACTCTTTGGGGATTATAGGTTATTCTTTTTGGACTCTTAATATTTGGCTGTTTTTTTTTTTTGAGAAGTTTTGGTATTCCATAAAAGTTTGAAGAATATTTTTTTCCATTTTGAATTTTTCTACCATTTTTTTTGTCCAGTTCGGCCAAGCAATTTGTTCGGCAAATTAAATCAATCACTTTTGTTTTTGCAAAATCCATTAAGCGAATTAACCACAAAGGTGTTCCTTGCACAGTCTGATCCACAAAAAGGAAAGTATTTCACAATAGACAAATAAATTTCCAATTCCTTTGTAACATTAATGTTTTAATTAGCCATATAGATAAAATATTTTTGGCAAACAAGAGAGACCTGTGGTCTCTAAAGGGCCTGCGTTTGCATTTGTGCCTGGCAATCATAACGAATAGATATTTCTAAAGATATTTTTGCCATGACATAAATCGTGTTTTAAGTATTAATTTTTTTTACATGCAACTTTTTGCAGCTGGCGTGGCTTTCCGCGCGTTGCCAACACGTGACTTTGATTGTCATTTCATTGTCTTCGGCAATCAAATTATTTTCTATGCAAGAAATAGAAACTAGAAATGGAGACAGAGAGACGGAGAGGAAATCGATTGGCAATTTGTCAGCAACTGATTGCTATAAAAGACACAGAGAAGATTAACAGACAACAGAAAAGTGACCAAAAGAATTTAAATTTAATTGAATTCAAATAGATTTCAAATTAATCAACAGAAAAATGTGAAAATTTTATAGTTTTGTCTGCGGTTTTTCTAAGAAAACACTTTAAAAGTGCCTACTTCTTGTTTGTTTTTGAGCTAGAAAACATGTTCATAATATTTTTGAGTCAGCTGTAATTGGGCTGGCCCATAAGTCAAATCGCAGACAAAAAAATGGCCCACGGCAATGCGACTTAATTTAAAATTTATAGTCTCACATCCTAGACCCTTCTCCCCAACAACAGCTACAACAACTATTAAAGGCAGCAACATCTTACTTGTTCATAATTATAATTCCGCTCAAAGTGACCCACAAAACCCACATGCTTACATACGAGACTCAAGCTTTTGACCCACTAAAACGATTTGAATAGATTTAATAAAGGATTTGCTCAAGAAAATTAATTTTGTAGCTTTTAATATTGAAAATGGCAATATACCTAAATATATTGTGGCCGGGTGGCATCCGACTCCAAAAAGTAGGCAACACAAACGAGAAACCTGACTGCGTATGATTAATGCAGCGCTTGCTGAGGCTGTTGCATATGCATGAGAGAGCCACAAATCGAAACGAAACAAAACAAAATTGCGTACACAACACCGCCTACCAATGCGAAACAATACAAAACACAAATAGCAAAATTGAAACGACAACAACCTACTCGATGGAATATCAGTTTATGAGTTGGCGACATTTTGAATACTCTTTAAGAAAGAGGGAAGCAAATAATAAAACATTCATCTGCAGAATTTACGTTCAAACGTTCAAAATTAAAAACAAAATAGCTTTTAACTGGTGCTAGGAGGATCGAAAGTTTTCTGTATCACTCATAAGCAGTGTGATCTGCAGTTCTGCGGGGAAAAAAATGTAAGAAACAAGTAAGAAAGTCGGGCATAACTTGAGTACAGTTGATCCGATCTTTATCTTTATAAAGCTTTAGGAGATATGACGTTTTTTCCAAATTCTCCGCAGAGAGCTTAGCTGAGCAGATGTTTTCAAATTTGCCCCATCATCTCATATAAGCAAGTTTCACTGAGGTAAAAATGATCTGAAATTTTCATATTTACACTTTACTTTTGTAAGTTATTTGGCGACCTTTCAAATGTTTAATTAGTGTGAGTTGGCTGGCTCTAGGTCCTAAAAAGTTGCGTTTGTTCACAACTGTAAACAACTTATGCATTGTACCACCAAAATAAGCTGGTTGCCTATACAGAACAGTTTCATCGTTATCCCTAACGACTCTTCAGTAGGCTTTTCGCTGAAGAAAAAATATTTTGTTTTTTGCCTAGAAATCGTGAAACATGAAAGTTTATATATACATTAGCATTTTCAGTATTCAAAAAAGAGTATTTGAATTTGGCGCCAAACAAAACAGAGCATACTTGTTGGGGCATTTATGTTATAGAACACACTTATATGTTAGAATACTAAAAAATACTAGATCGCCGAGGTGTACTCAAAAATATGCAAATAACTTCGTCATCAGGTAACCAAAATCATCGAGCGAACATTTGTTAAAAGGATAATTAAATGGGCTCTCATAATAAACTTTAAGGTAAAATCGCATAGAATAAAATAGTTAAACCAGTGGTGGCCAAAGTAGGAATTTCGAAAAAAAAAGTTGAAAATGACACATCTGTAAGCCGCATTTCTCAGCCAACGCGTTAAATCAGTCAAACCATTGATTAAAATATATTAGATTGCTCTCGTCGCTATTGGAATTGACAAGGTTATAAGCAATGAAACGGTCCAACGAGCACCAAATACAAACTTTTCGGAGCAGCTGTGAGGTCCATTAAGTCTGGGGGATTATGCAGTACGATGAAGTTGAGAACCTGCTCAGATACTTTCTGAAAAAGCTATTCCGACTGCCCAGAAACACTCCAAACAGAATGCTGTATCTGGAAACGGGATTGTCACCTCACCACATATTTACATATGCAGATGGTTTTTCGCATGAGCAAATTCGCACAATTTTAATGGCCAGAGGTGAATTGCTCAAACTCAACTTTGTCCCAAACATAGCAAGCAGCAACCCAGCATGTTCTCTTTGCAAATGGAACGAGCAATCTTGAAAGAGAGAGAGCAAGACTACATCTGCACGAAGTTCACTAGCTATTAAATGGATCAAATTGGAGGATCCTATTTTACTTTATAAGTCAGGCAACTAAATATCGAAAACAAATATTGGAAGGGGACTTTTAAAACAGAGTAACACGGCCAACCGAATCTCGCGCTATGCAGTTGAACGATCTGGTATCTGGGGAAGACCCGGGAAGCCAGGTGTATTAGACTGAATAGCGAAGAATTTGTAAGGCAGTGATCGACTGACGGTTTCATAGTATTTATTATTTTATATACGAAAAAACTTCTTGTTTAGATATAAATTTAGAATCTAAGCATCATCAAGCTATCAATATAAAAGGGGCAACTGAAATTAAGTGTTTAAATATGTTTTGATTTTAATACAAAAATTGCATTGTAAAATCATATATGATTGTTATAGTTTTTACTCTGCCATTTTGCTCTAAGTGCACCCAAAAACCAACTTACTTTCGCACTAACTTTGGCGCTCTCCGCTGACAACTCTCAGCAGACTCACTAGAAAAGATAACCGTAACTTTTTTTTATTTATCAAAATGGAAGCATAACAGAGAAACTTAAATTACAAGCAGGCAGCCGGCACTAGCGCAAGGTCTGACTTTGCCAAGTCCATTTAAGATTCCATAAACCACAACCCAAATTAATAATGGTCTTGCTGCATGTCTGAAAGTCATCCAAGACAGTCTCTTAAATGCAGACAAAATGTTAAATCCCTGACTTCCAAAGTTGAGGCAACATGAAGGTGGCAAGCCCGTTTTGCCTTAAAATGAAACATAAAAATTAAAATTGCAAATTCAATTCAATTTCCACCTATGTCTCCTTCTCCGCAGTGTATAGAAACCAGCCAAATAGAGCAACAGTCATCCGAAACGCGGGTTTGAGTTCTGTTTTTTCCTGGATGCCTGCCAAAAGTGTGAATTGTTTTTGTTTGGACATCAAGCAGACTGGTTGATAAGTAGCTGGCGACACGACTGGCCCCCACTTCATTTATCACAATTTATGGCCATGCCGACATCGACAAGCCAATTGGAAGCTGCAGGTGTCATTTTGTTTAAAAAGAAAAAAAAATACGCATCTGCCAATTGGCACAACTTTATTTGTGAGTTGACTGCATCAATTTTGTTTTCTTTGTTTGATCATACTTATGGTCCTTGGACTTTTTGGGCGGAGGTCATTCTAATTGATTTGATACGATGCCAGAGATTGCAAGTGACAGTGCAAAAAAGGACAAGAAAAGCAAACGGATTTCAAGTAAGTTTGAGGTCAAAATGTGAAGTTTAAGAAAATTGCCCCAAAGCTGTTTTCCTACTTCCATTACAATTTCCCGTTCAGTCATGCTTTTTATGGTCAAAGTATCCTTGAACCAATATTCAAATTCAACTCTTCACCCGCTCCTTGAAATCGTTTACAAATAACCATTTTTGTGCATTTTGAGTCCATTTCTCATGCTCTGATTTATTTATGCAAAAAACGAAAATGCCATTAAAATATAAGAAAAAAAATAAAATAAGCTCCTCCAATCTAACAATAAAAATATTTAATGCATATATGAGGGCTTTGTGCACATCCAGACTGCCAGACAATCAGCTTCCTCTCCTTTATACCTGCCATATTAAGCCCCCTTTCCTTCGTTTTGTGTAGAGTGCCGCGAAATGTCTGCATTTACGAGTACTTATACTATACAAACATACATACACACACATGTGGCGCCCAAAACGGAACACATACATGAAATTTATAGGCCCGTGACGCCATCCGCGGTCTTTTTATGCTTATCCGCAGTCCGAGGGCTTTTCCTTTGCATGGGAAAAATGAAGAAATGCGCAGATAAAAGAAACGCCAAAACCCAAAAAATGAGAAGAATGAGTAGAAATGAGTTACTACCACAGACTACCACAGAGAGCCAGCCACAGTAGCAGCTGTATTTCATTGAAATGTAACTAAAAAACAAAACAAGGCTGGGATGTTAAACAACTTTCAAACAGCAGTTATGTTTTATTCACTACGAAAACTACAAGCACATAGCAAAATGAAATGAAATGACTGTACCAAAAGGGGATCAACATTTCCAAGTGAAGTTCCGTTAGAAAGCTCGAACGATTCTCTTGACTTTGCCCAGACCATTTAGTTGTGAAAATACCTTAGCTCAGGGTTTGTCAAAAAGAGCGAGGCCAAAAAGTGAAAGTGTATTGGCATGGAGCAGTGTCCGGCACGTCTCAGCCTAGCAGTACACGAGCTTAAGCTGCTCTCTTTAGCGTGGCTAAACACACACAAGCAAAGCCAATACGAGCATGTGTGTTTTGCCGGCCCCTGGCATGAGCATTAGAGATAAAGTTTGCGCTGCCTCTCAATTTTGGGTGGTGTTAAGCGAGATACTTATAGTACCCGTTGAGAAACTTATAGTGCCACATAGGAAATCACAGTGGTTAGAGCGAGACGTACATATTCCCAAATGTATCCAGAGAGCGTAAGTGATAGCGAATAGCTGACTAATTTCTGACAGAATCGGTGTACACTGAGCAATTTTTCAGTCTAGTTCAGTGGTGTTTAAACTCACACAATCAAGCATTGCGCTTGTGTGCGTGTCAGCGAAACATACAGTAAACATGTTGACATTTCAACATGAGCAACAAGCAAACAAACAAATGCCTCGTGAGGGAACAAAAAGCCGAACAAGCGCATCGTAAGAGAGCAAGCCGCTGAGCGTGCTATTCTCTTTCCATATACGTGTGTCGGCTGCGACGCCGGCAGAATTATGAGTTCCTATCCCATATGATAATCTTTTGGAATTTTGGACACCACTGGTCTAGATATTCTAGTCTGTGGTATTGATGTGCGAATATAAAGCGACGCAAACCAGCTGTGACCTAATTCATCGAAGCTGTTTGCTCTTGGCAGGCGTTCGGCTCGGCTCTCCAAATGGAGAGGACAGAAAACTGTGCTTGTGTTGGTGAGCACGCAAGGCTTTAGCCAATTTACCCAGTCGGACTTGAATGCATACCAGAAGTATATATTTCATGCCTACTTCTCACGTGAGAAGGCTTGAATAAACCTGAGTCTTTCGCTTCCTTTTTCTTAAGCAACGTCGTAAAACTCCGGGGATGTTGTTGTAACCGTTAACCGCCTTAGCAGTCTTCAGGTTCCGCTTTTCTCCCTACGAACTCCGTAATTCAGATGTGTAAACTTTGTTTATCTTAGATAGGAAGACTTGAAACGTTCGTTGACGAACCCCTGACTTTTGGAGGCTCTTTGTATGAAATGTCACCTCATTATAAAAATTACTAGATTTGATTTACATACAAACCAACATTTTTTTTTGTCTACTTTTCATGTTGGCTTTCGTTGCTGATGTTAGCGATGATAATTAGCGATTTGGCCTTTAAATGTGCTGAAATCGCACTGACTTTCTCATTTTTTTTCGTTTTTCTCCCTCTTTTTTGGTCAACGTTCAACAAGCGTTCGGGACTTAATTCGTTTTTCTACTTCAAGATCGTACCTCCTCGACTAAGAGAGCTTGAACCGTTTCACCATATGTTGACTTTTAGCCTTAAGCATATCTGGAAACAAACAACGTGTGTGTTTTTCATGCTGAAATAGGGACTTATTTCACAGTCACAAAAAAAAATGAGTAGTGACTATTTTCCTGCAATTTCACGCCACCAAATGTACATAGTTTTTGTAAACACAAGCTGCAAAATCCAACTGAGTACTTGCTTTGTGTACTCACCGATTCACACACTCGAAAGTTTGGCTAGCGTCTGTGTGACTTCGGTCACCGGTGTCTAGCGGCTCGGCCAGCCCAGCCTTAGATTGTACAGCAAATGCTTCAGCACAAAATTAAATTTAATTAAATTTAAAATCTTATTAAAAACAACATTCTAACGGAATACATTTTCTTAACTTTTCTCTCTCTCAATTGCTTAAATTTCTCTTAACAAGTTTTCTTGGGTATGCAAATTCCAATCAACAGCCATTTTCAAGCTGATAGAACATTTTCTTAAAGCTAAAATTGAATTCTCCCTCACAGTGTGAGAGAGAGAGAGAGAGATACCAATACATTGACTCGCCCGCATATTAGAGATTTATGCTTAGCTGTTAAAATGAAAAATCGTCGCATTGAGTGCTAGCCAGCCCACTGGAGGAGGATGAAGATGTGTACAGCTACTGTTCTTAAGAGCTCAACTGGAAAATATGCCTTTCAATTTGTTGGTTCTGAGTGGCCAAAGTTTGACATTGGTTGCGTGCATATTTATCACTTCAACGCTGATAAGTTCGAATAATGGACAAAGTGCTAGGCAAATGACAGCGAACTAATCTTCAAATGTTTGATGATTGCCTATTTCTGGAAAGTATCTGCAACATTATTTATAATGTTCGTCACATTTCCAACTGTGAATGATGGTCTCATCTGCCGCCTCTCTCTAATGGCTATTCGTGGTTTAGTTTGGTTTCAGCCGCAAATTGTTAGGCTATTTGACAAATTTGTAACTAGCGCACATAAATAACAACCATAATTAGCAGCAGTTGACCAGCAACAGCACAGGAACAACAACAAATAATAGCAAGTAAATTCTAGCCAAGGACAGGCTGTCATTGTTATAATTTATATATTTTTTTAAACAAGCTACCCAAAAGAGGGGAAATAATTTATGAAATTGTGATGCATATTGAAGCTCTTTTTTGTTGTAAGGGTATTTAAAAAGCTGAATCTATAGTCGAAACATAATAACTGTGTTATTTAAGAGAGAATTTATTTTACAATATTTTTAATTTCCTTTCTTATTTTCAAGAAAAACTCTTTAAGATATCAGGAATGAATTGGTATACAAACAGGTTTTTGTTTCGATAAAGGGCCAGTTTCCGTTCTTCCAGATAGCTGCTATATGTCAGATAAATTCACAATTTACTCTGTTATTTGTTAGTTTATGTGACAGATAGCTTTATGTAGAAAATGTGAGATCGGCCCTTAGAGTTCGAATCATGGATTTACACTTGAAACTAAATCAAAAATGTTTACATTCTCGAATTTACGGGGGTTTTATGAAACAACTAGGAGGTACCTGGGGTGCGTTGCTACGCCCCCTAAAGAAATTTAAACACAAAACGAAGAAGTGAAGCTTACTTGACAATCGCCATATATCAAATCTTCATCTAGCAAAGTTCGCGATTTTTTGACCTTTCGATCGTCACCATCCGTTTATTTAGGTTTAGGCAGGCATAAGAAACAGGCTAACAGACAGACAAACATTCATCATTATGCACTTATGGCTGGGAATCCAATTGAAAATCATGACTTTTGAAGTTCGACCGTTCGATCTTCACCTCTATTTAGCGACGGGAAATCATGATAATCTATACTAATGAAAATTTTGCAAATTTCGATTTTTTGATCCTATTTACCCGTCTACAATTGCCGTCTATCAAATCAGTATAATAATCTAGGCTCAAATTTCACAATTTTTTGTACCATTTAAGCTACAGCTTCCATTTACCAACGCCTTTATTGTAATCTAAACATTAAGCGCTTTCGCTATGGTAATTTTGCAAATTTTGCAGCTTTTTGGACCTTAGAAACCTATGCGTCCGACCATTGCTTAAAGTTTCGTCGCAATCGGATGAACGGGATAGTTTTTAAAATTTCGCGGTTTTTTTAACATTTCTCGTCTATTTCTTCAACTCTAAAACCTTCCCGGGCAAGCGTCCAACCAATCCCCAAAGTTTCATTACAATCGGATGAACGGACAGACAGACAGACAAACATTCATTTTTATATATATAGATCAGCGGTGGGCAAGCCTTTGCTCCCATTGCTCCGAGATTTTTTGTCGACAATTGGCTCCAGTGAGTCTCATAATAAACTGCGTCGCAAATTAACTCGCTTCAAATTGTGAGCAACAACAAGGTCAATGCGAATCGTAAAACGGCGCCAACAAGACGCGCACACAGACGGCGCAACAGCAGCATTTTGTACGATCGAGACTCGCTGATAACGGTTGTTTTTTCTGTTGTAGTTGCTTGGCTGCTCCCAAACTCAAATTTCATGCCCACCGCTGATATAGACAGATATACAACTCCTAGAAAGCATTTCAATCACCTTAGAGTCTTAATTTATATAACGGGTCGGCAAATGTGTTGAGAACATTCATCAAACGAGCTTTAAAGCTCGTCAATCTCTGCCCTTGCTGGCAATAGCATACATGCTCTCAGCTCGCTCTCTGTTTCAGCTTACCTAATGCGAAAATTTGTACGAAAATGCACGAGCTTGTATCATGAAATCATCCAAACTTAAAGAAGAAAAAAACTTTTGAAAGCTCTGTATATGTCTATGAAATTCTTCTCATTTGCCAGTGTCAACTTTGCTGCCTACATTGCCGATCCCTCACTTAAATGTTTAAATTACACTAGGCAAAAAGGTCCAGTTTTTAGAAGCGGTGGTGACAAGTCTTGACGATTTTCGTGTGCTATACGCAAATCGGTTGAAGGCACATATTTGATCGAACCTTTCATGTAATCATCGTGTAGTACAATTTCTTAGCTTTAAAAAAACTTATCCCAAACAATTCTACGAATTTTTTAAGCGAAGATATAACATTTTGAATACATGTGTTTGAAATAACAAAAATGTATTTATCATCAACATCTCATTGCATACTTATGGGCAGTGCAAAACGTAATTTCGAGCACATATATTCCAAATGACATATCTGCGCCTAAAAAAATTGTATAATTGTTTGGGATATTTCAATTGAAAGCTAAGAAATAGTACTTAACTCTTTCAGTACCAAGAGAGTCAAAACTAATGTGTAAGTTCACTAAAAACGTTACCAAAAAGTGCCAAAATAGGCATTTCCTTAGCCCCAACTGAACGCCCACTCAAACTTCATCCTTCCACTCCCATTTCCCAAAATAGATTCGTGTTCGCCACCTAGAATTACCATTTACTTGTATATTTTCAATATCAATTGTAGCACATTTACACTTCGGCTTGCTTTCAATATAAATCAAACATATTCAAATTAATTTTTGATTTCTATTCTTTTGGGAATTTGTCAAACATTTCAACTAAAATGTCCAACAATCATCAAAATCATAAATCCCGAGACTCGCCTTTTGTTAAAAAAAACCAGAACAATACTAAAAAATTAGAGGGTTTTTTTTTATATGGCCCATTCTGCTGGTCATTCTTCGGTTTTGCATGAGTAATTGAAAAGCTGTCAAAAAAAAAGTCCACATTGTCTTGATGGACATGAAACGTCAACTAAGCTTTGTATAAAATTTACAACAGACACGAGGTAAAGTTATCACTGGTTGGCCTCAAACTGAAATTTTGTCTTTTACCAGTTGAGTTGGAAATGTTGAAAAGTTCAAACGTTCTAAAGACAAATTCTATTAAAAATGTATAGCAATGCCATGCAAAAGGCTTGGGAGTTGAGCAAATTTCAAATTAATTGTGATTTTGAACCGAATGTCTTGAACTGTGAGCGTACGAACACGAGTCGGGGTAAATGGGCCACATTGATGCACTGGCTGAGGCAAATGCACGAGAAGACACCACTGCCACTTAAATGTGACTATATGAGTGAGTGAGAATGCAAATACAAGTACTTCCTGCAGATGGGTAAACCGGGCAAATTGTGCGTGCGTTTGTTTGAATTTGAATTAGAATTTGGTTTTGGTTTTGGGCCAACATTTCGTGGGATGATGGTGTGCGGTAGCAGATTATGGCCTTTGTGTCAGCATAACCATAATGGCAAAGAATTATTTATAAATCAGCATTTTGCTAGCCTATGGGTAACAAGTTTTTATGGCAAAGGCCAGGGATTGTGTGAGTGTGTGTGTGCTGCAGGCTAATTGCAGATGGTTTGGGACATATGCAAATATGCCAACTGTCCGGGTGAGAAATGCTTGGCATAGCATTTGGTGTATGGACTAATGGGAAAATGAAATACAATAAACGATTGTTAACGATTGAAAGCAATTTTGATAGATTTTGATTTAAGATTTTCAATCAAAAGCTAAATTATCTAGCAAGAATAGAAATAACAAGAAAGAAAGTCGGTCAAGCCCGACTATAACATACTCTGTACCCTTAATGTCGCAGCTCGCATTTGCTCACGAGTTATACGCGTTTATCTCTAAGTTTCTCTCACTCTCTCTCTCTCTCACATAACTTGAGTATCGTTCATCCGATCTTTATCACAATTTTGTTTACAAGATATCTCTAGAAGGTACGACCAATCTATCTTCAAAACTGCTATACTCTGTGTACCTTTGGTACAGAGTATAAAAAGTGTCAGGTTTCCATACCATTCCAACTTATATCTTTTATAGAACTTTTAGCAGGTTCTTTTAGCTTTTAACAGAAAATTTGTAGCTTTTAGCTTAATAAGTTATGTTTGTTCACAACTTTTCTAAAAACAAGACACACTATATAGCTATTTCATGAAACGCCACTATTCAATCATCAGCCGTCTTTGCCTGTCTTCTACCGAGGTCAAAATTTTTGATATCAAATGTTCCAAATGTTCTTGAAATGAGTAAAATTGTACTTAATCGGCTAATATTTGCTTTATACCAACAACAAAATCGCTTTTCGGCAGAGAGAGAGTGAGAGTTGGCTCTCTTTTTGATCTCTCTATCTCTTCTTTATTTTCATCGCAACTTTTTGTCAGCTCAACCAACCACAGCAAAGTAGAAGTAGCCCTCTAGAAGTGAAGCTAATAAGATGTACAATAGCTCAATGTGCTAGCGCGCCATTCTATACATTGTTCGTTAAGTGCAGAAGGGTACCGGGTTCAATTCCCCAGTCCAGCCCGATACATTTTTCTGTGTTTTTCTGAAAGACTTTAATGAAACAAGTCGGCTGGAGTAAGTGGGTCGTTGAAAGTTGTTGTACAGCGATGTCTCTTGATCCTATGGAATACGGCTGGGAGGAGCAGCGCTATTATAATAATAGCTGCCACCTCCCTTTCTTTCAATTCATAGACGTATGTCTCCGAAGCCCCAAAATGTGGAAAACCCGCTATAACATCAATCATATTTTTTCCCCAGTTAAAAAGTTTTTGAAAACGGAACATTCAGACATGTTCTCAATTCCACTTTTACCAACATTTTGTGATTCAAAACCGCTTTTAGTACTAGATTTGGTGTTTACAACCACAAAACTTTTTGGCTGATTATCAACTCAAATCAAGTTTTTAAAAACGGAACAATATCAACTCGATTTGAGTTATTTGGTGGGCTTATCTAGAGTCCAATTTTCTCGGTTGGTTTTTTTCCTCTGTAAAGTTTTGGTAAATTTCTAAGTGACATTGTCTGGTAGTAATTTTTTTTTGGCTAAACTTTATCCGCTGATGTACATCTTTGGTCGTAAAAGAGAAACTTTATGTGCCGCATGCACGTACAATCGCTGTGTCGCATTCCGCCGCCCTTTAACTGCCACCCACACACACACACACACACGCATAAATAGTTTCCGGCCGCACATGTACGCTTATTTTTCCACTATCTCTTTCTGTTTCGGTCTCTTTCTTGGTTTGATATTTACACGTAATTTGCACAACATTTTTCAATTTTATGTGCGGAAATGCATGTTGTTGTTATTTATGTTCACTGAGTTCTGTTTGTTGGCCCATAAACTGACGGAAAACAGATGCGAGAATTGAAACTCAGGGATAAATTCACTTTTAATGGAATTTACAAGCTAAGTCTTTGCTGATATGGAAAGTGCCTTACAATGTGTCCACTTGTTAGATATAAACCACAAGATAAGCGTCACACAAATCAATGAAATGTGTGGGCCGCTTTGAAATGTCAATCATATTTCAATGACTGTCGCTTATCAAAATGAAAGTGATAAAAAAAAAAACGGTAGTAAAAGTTTTCAAAAAGTTTTTGTCTGATGTGACATTTGAACCTCAGCTTCAATTATAAGAGGGCAGTTTGATAAGTGAGTGGCTTGTTGAATTTCCATCACACCGAAAAAAAATCCATTTGAAATGAATCCGTTATTTTGATATTACTTACACAGAGAAAAAAAATATGCAAAATCTACATGAAAAAAATGCCGCGTTTGGTTTTCTCATTTCTAAATGCAACTTGTAGAAAAGCTACATGCCACGTGTTGAAATAAGAAAACTAACAGAAAATCTACATAAACGTTATGGGTTGAAAATTCCTGTCAAAACGTGTAGAAATCCAATATTTTCATATACACAAAAGAAAAATTTCTGCACTTATGGTTTTTGTTTATATGCTGCTATCTTGAAAGCTCAATTATTTCGCTATGCATTATCTCACAGCAGAAGAGGACCACCAACCCACACTCCACCCACCTAGCTTAGTTCTGAAAAATATCACATTAATCAATTTTATATATTTTTTGTTTACTTACTCTGGGGGGATTTGAAATCGGGGCCGCTGGACTGTAAAGGAAACGTTTGGAACGACGCCTTAGAAAGCTGAGCTACGCCGCTCGTCTAAGACAAAGCATCTAATGTGTTACTTGTATTGAGTAAGATGTACTTTTATTAGGTTAGGTTAGGTTAGGTTGAGATGGCTAGGGCCAGAAAGACTGTCCCTACACTTAGGCCAAGATGCAGTAATGTCTCTTCCTCTTCCTCACACTTGCAGCTTCTACAGAAGTCGTTGCGTTGAGGCAGTGACCCGTTAGGGCAGCAACCAGAAGTGAAATGTTTTCCCTACTTTGGTGCAAAAGACTATTGGTTCGCTTCAGGTTAAACGAGGGTCACGTGACCCTAGCTACAGCGCAAACCGGAAGGTTATTCCATCGTTCCGTAGCCAGGCGCCAGGTTTCATTCCTTGTGATTAGCTTGTATGAGGCTAAGGGCATCCCTATCAAGCTCTTCTCCGGAGGAGCTGAGTGGAGAACCCGTCTTGCCAGTTTGTCGGCTGACTCGTTACCCTCAATGTTGCGGTGTCCAGGTCAGATGAGGTGGATACGGAGATGCTGAGCGATCGCATTTAAGGATCTACGGCAGGCATGCGCAAAAGCTGCATAGGACAGAGTACTCACCAATACTCACAAAGATAAGCACCAATACCAATAATGAAATTGTTGCTGGTCAGTTTGCTTGCGCTCGCAAACGCCAATCAAAGAAGAGAACAAAACCGAAATCGTTAGCGTGTGTGTCGTTTTGTATGCCTCGCGCCCTGCATGTATACGATCATTGATTTCCTATGTTTGGTGGAATTACAATAACAAAACGTACCCAAAGAGCATACGGCTGGGCATCGCTGATCTACGGCATTCCGTGAGCATCTTGGCGTTATTGGTGTAGGAGTCAAGAGCCCTTAGAGCGGCTTGACTATCTGAGTAAATGTATATGTTTTCTTCTTCGATCATAAGTGTGCTAAGGTATTTGGCGGCCTCCTGGATGGCCACCAATTCTGCTTGGTACACATTGCAATGATCAGGGAGACGGAATGAAATTTCCATTAAGTCGGTGGAGAAAACTCCCCCTCCTACTTTGTCATCGAGCTTTGATCCATCCGTGTAGATATTGATGGCATTTGCTCTACTGTGGGGCAATTTATCCCAGTCGCGTCTACAAGGGATATTGACGTCATAAAATTTCTGGAATGACGTAGTGGGTATACAATAGTCTGTAATGGCGGGAACCGCGTTTTGACGAGTTAGTAAAGTTGAGTGTTCTGAGGTACCCGCGTTCCAGGCTTCAGACTCTCTTGATTTCAAGGTTGTAATGCCCGCTAACTGTTTAGATATCGAGTCTAGGGAAGAAGATGAAATATGGTGTTTAGTGCTTCCGTTGGGGTGGTTTGGAGGGCGCCACTCATACATATTTCAGCACTTCTCTGTACCTTGTTTAAAGTGGTAAGTACTGACGGTTTCTCGAGTGCTGGCCCACATACTAGAACTCCATAGAGCAGTATCGGACGTACAGTGGCTGTGTATAGCCAGTGAACTCTTGCCTGCTTAAATGAAAAGAATGGATGCCTTCTTTACTCGCTCAGAAATGTTGTCGTGCCAGAGTAGTTTTCTGTCCAGTACGACGCCTAGGTATTTGGCAGTGTTTTTGAATTCCAAACTTATATTATTTAGTTTGGGAGGGATAAGATCTGGGACTTTGTATCTCCGTGTGAAGAGAATGTACTTGTATTAAAAACATACACCAATTTTTGCATGCTTGTAATTTTTCAGTTCGAATTCATTGCTCTGCTCATTTATATACGGGACTGAAATTTCCAGACGTTTCATTCATGCATTTGTAATTCTAAACGTTTATTTAGAAAACATCCATGTCGCGTGTGGAGAGCAGTTTTCTAAATGAAAAATAAAAGAATTCAGTACTGATTTAGAGCTACATTTTTCGTTTCGTTCCACAATATCCAAACGCTTATGTTGAAAACCTAAACGTTCTTGTGGTATTCAGACTGTTGCATGAAAAATGTACAAGTTATTTGGAAATAAACTGATTTTCTATTGTCATGTAGACTTTCCTTTTGCCCACGCAGCATTTAGCTTTTCTACACGCGGCGTTTGCTTTTTAAATTTTTACACGTTGCACGCAGCTTTTCTGCTCGCCACGTGTAGCTTTCTGCATACTACATATAGCGTGTGCAATTTAGCAGCCCACAATACGTTTCGTTTTGGATTGACGTATGTATCTAAACGCGCCGTGCAGCCAATTTTGTTTTCACTCTCTACTATAGTAGTCCTACACCTATTGAACACACTTGTTCTCGAGAACCATTGAACGCCTCCACTCCAATTTGACAGCTATTTGACAAGTGATATTTAGGCTATATTACTGCATCAGTTGTTTGCAATGATTTAATAAGCTCGCTCGAAAATAGTGTTGTGGTAATTGGCCTGCATAAATGCGGCTACGAAAAAGACGAAATCTTTCGGATGTTGCGCCCACTAGAAATCACCCGAATCTTTGTGTATCGTACCGTGAAGTTATTTGGTCTTGGGAGTGATCTGTCATCTTGCTGGGGAAACCAGCAGCGTGCAAATATTAGTAGGGGATAGTCCCAAGGGGAAGCTTATGCCAAGTTGATGAGGCGGCCCGAGGAACGCCTTCCATGGACCCAGAGGTCTGAGGGATGTCGTCGGTTAAGGCGTCTTCTGAGCCTGTTTGTAGCCAATTCAGATGCAAGTCTATTGGAGTGGGCCACCAGTCGGTCATGATACCTACTAGTATGCATATTGATTTGGGCGCATAATGGCAAAACATTCAAATTGCGATATAAAGTTGTATGCCTCACATACCAGCGAGCATCAGCAATGCGCTGTATTACTCGGCTTATAGAAGATTCTTGTTTCTTGAGCGTAGTGGAGCATGCCGTACCCCATAGCGGGATCCCCCAGGTCCAGGAAGGCATGATAATAGCCTTGTAAACAAGGATTTTGGATCGCAACGAAAGTCCGTTACGAGGCTTGAGAAGCCAATCAAGCTCCTTCGCCTTAGCTGCTACTGTAGCAGCTGCTCGTACCTCATGTGCTTTCCAGGTCAGGCGGCGGTCCAATGTCACACCAAGACATTTAATCGCAGATTTCAAATACGGGACTCGTGACCCTAGAAGTCGCACTCGAGCAACTTTCCCGCGTCTCATAGCGAAATTGCAGTGTTGGCTTTTTGAACGGTTAATGGCTAGGTTCCAGCGGTTTGCCCAACGACCAAAGCCATCCAGGAACTGCTGGACCTTAGCAGATGCTCTTTTGCGGCTATTGCTGGATGCAAGAAAAGCGGTAACGTCAGCGTGCATGGCGATAAAGGTGCGATGTGCAACTGGATACGGCAGATCCGAGGTGAAAAGGGTGGATAGTACCGGTCCGAGAACACTACCCTGAGGTACCCCTGCAAGAATGGGACGGATGCTTGATCGCTTGCCTCTCAGCTCAACCGTAAAACGGCGCCCTAGGAGAAAGGAGCGAATCAGCAGATATTGTTCTGGAGGGAGGAGGGACTTAAGCTTGAATAGCAGGCCCTCGTGCCAAACGCGATCGAACGCCTGTCTTATGTCCAGAAAGACGGCAGAGCAATATTGCAGGTTCTCGAATGCCTTCAAAATGTGGTTTGAGAGTCTGTGGACCTGTTGCGGCGCACAGTGTCCTCTGCGTAAACCAAACTGATGGTCAGGTATAGCATCTTCGACCGCGCTAACTGCCAACATTCTTCCAAGAAATATTCTTTCAAATATTTTGGAGAAAGTTGGCAATAGACTCTGTTTACTGACGAGAAAATTTTTACCATAGAGGAATCTTTCAACAAACAGAACTATAGAGTGTATGCTGTGTCATCAAAACAAGCATCCGAACACATTCCGAGAGTTCAGAGAGGTACGGCTTGTGTGATGGTTTGGTGGGGAATCACCTATGATGGGGTCACCAAGCTCCATTTTTGTTGAAATGGTGTCAAAACTTTGTCGAAAGTGTATCAATCCGACGTTTTGGATAAGGTTGTGAAGCCTCTTAACACGACATTATTTGGACTTTTCAATAAAACTCCGCTCCAGCTTACAAGGCAAAAATGTCTCACGGATGTTTGAATGTTTTACGGATTATTGGCCTGCTGGTAGCCCAAACCTAAATCCATTGGACTACAAGCTGTGGTCTGTTCTCGAGGCTAAGGCTTGCCAAATATTGAGTCCTTAAAGCGCGCCCTTGTCCGAGCAGGGGACAATTTCTCAATGCATGAGGTGCGCACTTCGATCGATGAGTGGCCAGAGAGACTGCGGCTTTGCTTGGAGGCACATGTCGGTCATTTCGAATGAGTTGTTCTACGATCTGTAGCCATTAAGTGACCGCATAAAATGGAGAAATAATTTTGAAAAATATTCATTCGTTTTCATTTTATGACCAAAAAATCAATTGCGAGTGCCAGGTATTAAGGTACCTGGGGGTAGGAGATTTGGTTGAAATTAAAAGATCATGACTTTCCAGGCATATTTTGAGCGCTATGAAAAAATCTTGGAAAAACTGAAAAGTGCATCGAGTTATAGAATTCTTTATGCCTAAAACAATATCTGTCATTGATAATTCACTACACCCAACTCCATAACAATTTTCTAAAAGTGAAAGTTCAGCTTAAACCAGCCTTAACCATGCTTGCTGTCTTCATAATAAAGAGCCATAAAGTTCAAGTTCAAGTCAATAACTAAAACATAACAACCAATTTGGCATTAAAGTTTTTTTTTATCATTTGCCATTTAGGAACAAGCTTAGGGACACACACACACACACACACACACACGCGTGCCAAGCACCAACTTGGTTAAGGATAACAACAACAACAAGAACAACAACTAAAGTTATGACCTGCTTAAACGAGAACAGCAAAAAGTGAATGGCAAATTTATGCACACGTTAAGCAGCCGAGCAGCCAAGTAGCTCATAATGGCAACTTAAAAGCCAACTAAAGATTCCAAAGAACAAAAATGCGACACTTTCAGGCACTTAAGCCACAGACCATGAAAACTAATTCATTTAAATTTATGAACCAAGGAATTTCATTTAGATCATTATTGCAGTTATAAATGCAAAGGATATGATGGAGAAGTAGGATAAAGCCAGCACTTAACCAAATTGTTTATGGGTTGCCAGGCAGCAGCTGAAACTATTAAACCACACAGGCGGTGTGGGAGGTATATTAACTAGGTAATCAAGTTGGTTAAGAATTAATGAAAGAATCAGCATTTGATTAAATTTTGTGAGCAATTAATTTTGGGAAATGGACTACCAGCGGCATTCGGAATGAGATTCCTAACAAAGCATGAGTGAACTGTACCAAAAACGTTTTGAGTAGTTTAACGACAAACTTTTCGTTTTAAGAATTTGGAAAATCATATATTTTTGGCCATTGATCACAGGTCGGCAATGTGAGCAGAGACTCAGCAGTCTTTGTGAGTCAGCAGAGTGAAACTGTCAAAGTGTTAAGTACAGGCAACCTACGAGGCTTTAAAGCTCTATATTAGGGGTGCACAGAATGAGTTTACGGCCGCGTGGAGCAACAACAACCACAAGAAATAGAAAGAGAAACCCGAATTTTGTTTGTGAGTGTGTGTAGGCGTGAATAGCGAAACACAATCTTAATTAAGTTGCCAAATTTACAAAAGGTGACAGAAAATTTAGAAGCAAAATAAATAAGAAAAATAAAGAATAAGTGAATAGCGAAAAGCGTTCGGCCACTGCAAGCGAGACGATCGAGGCCAATTGCTAAGCTACGCTCGCTACGCATAAGCAACATTGTTGTTGCGTTCAAGCTTGTCAGAGACATAGGAGAGAGAGAGAGAGAGAGTTGCAGGTCTGCACGCGTCAGCAACGAAACCTTCGCTCAGAAAGAAAGAGAGGAGAGAACTCATATGAATGTATTGTTGCCTTACACAGCCCATAAGGCATGCGTGAAGGCCTTAAGCGCCTGCTTTACCTTTGCGTAAAACAACAACGAATGTGTGGCTTGCGGAATGAGCTTAAGCAGCCCTACTCTATATTCTCTACCTCTGCTTGCTAAGAGAAGCGTTATCAATTCTCCCATTTGCCAGTGGCTACTTCTCTGCTCACATTGCCCACCCCCTGCCATAGAGTATTCACCTAGTTTTGTAAACTTTTCTTTAACGGTAACTGTAAGGACAATTGCATGTTGCGTGTTAGCGGTTGCTTGCCTTTTGCCGCATGTCACAGTGCAAAAGTTTTGCGGCACAAAAAAAATTCAGTTTAAACTATCACAAGAACTGGGAGGGAATGCAAAACTGGCATCTGTTTTAGCTTAAGCTGGGTGTGATTCATGGCCAGGCGGGACCTGCAGTTTAGACACATGTAAATCACTTTTTCTCCACAGGTAGCTAGCTGAATGCAAAATTATCCCTTCGGTGCTGGCAGAGATCCCTTCTGAATTATTCATTCACTGTTTGTGGCAGGCAAACGTAGTTGAATTTTGCTTTGAACCCTTGGCCCAATTAACTTAATTTCATTGTTAATTGCTCATCATTTTGATGAGTGTGGCCACATTTGTAATTGTCATCATAATTAGTTAAATTATTTGTATGTAGTAGAATGTAGATTTTGGCACGATTTCAGCTAGGATAATGACATTTTTTTTTGTGCTGGTTTTTATGGCCAACAATTAGTCAGAAACCGCAAAAGGCGAGTGACTTCCGGACCAACAAAAGTCAAACTTGCCTGACACAGAGTCGCGGGAATTGTCTGTGAAAGAGAGCAGAACACAATCAATAAAACGTGCGGCGAAAACACGCAGCAAATACACAAAGAATAAAAATAAAACAGAACAGGAGCAGGACAGAAGAGCGTAAGTTGAAGGTGGTTCTGCTCGACTACGTAATACCTGTTACTGGGGGAAGAAGAAGAAGAAGTCGGAGGGCAATTGTTGTAAAATTACCGGAATAGCATCTCTGTCAAGCATGACTAACTTAAGAGAACTCACCCTTAAAGGCTACATCAGCGGTGGGCACGAAATTTGAGTTAAGTGGGAACAGTCCCACAACAACAACAGAACAGCGAGTCTCGATAGCGCACACAGCACTTGTTAATTCATCTACTTGCGAGTCCTGGCGCCAGTACGCATGGATTTTGTTGTTTTAAAACATTTCAAAGCGAGGTAATTGAACTTGTTGCGCCGTCTGCTTGTGAGTCTTGACGCCAGCACGCATATATTTTGTTGTTGTACCACAATTCAAACCTGTGTGACGCCAGTTGCCGAAAAATAACTCTCGAAGTAATGGAAGCAACTAAATTATATTGTCCCCAAAGCATATTTAAGGTTTGACTTTGTCCAGAGCAATTCTAAACGTTTCGCTCTGATGATATTAAACACTGTATTGTGGCGTTCCAGGCTTGAATATGCTTCGCTTATAAGCATAGCTCCTAAATAACTCTCAACCATATTTTCAGTTCACTCTGCACACTTCACTGACCGAAACAAGAAAAAAAAACGGTCGTCTTCCCTCAACCGAATGTGTGCTGCAATCGAGCTCACCGTTAAGTGGCTGTGGTTAACGCCATAACAGGCCCATGTAAGTCAAGCGCTTATAAAATGTGTGCTTTTCGAAGACCAACATATAAAAATGATATGTTTAAAAGGTTGCAGACTCTGGCGTGCGCTAAACTTTAGCAAAAGCAGAAAGAGAGTCGAGTGCGATAGCGAACGAGAGAAGCGCATATAGTTTGTCGCATACTTACATATTGTTAGCCGAGCCCTACACACGAATGCATACATACATACGAAGAAGACTTTTGCCCATCTCTAGCTACAACAAGAGCAATTTTATAATAATCATTTCATTTGGTGTACAATTGTTAATATTTTTCGGATCTGAAGACTATATCATATATCAAGCACACATACAGGCACACAAACAAACACCCACAGAAAGCACAACTATGCGTCGTGGTGGGCGACGGTGCCGTGGGTAAGACCTGCCTGCTGATTGGATAACCCCGGCGAGTACATCCCCACCGTGTTCGACAACTATTCGGCCAATGTTATGGTGGATGCTAAACCCATCAACTTGGGTCTCTGGGATTATGATCGTTTGCGTCCCTTGTCGCATCCACAGACAGATGTCTTCCTGATTTGCTTCTGGCTGCTTAATACAGCCTTGTTTGAGATGTGCTAGCCAAATGGTATCCTCAGGTACCGATTATATTGGTCGGTACCAAATCTGATGTGCGTGATGATAAGAACACCATAGAAAAGCTAAGCTGGCACCCATTCCCAGGTCCTGGCCATGGTGCGGTCAAGTACTTGGAATGTTCGGCTCTAACTCAAAAGGGACTGAAGACGGTATTTGATGAGGCTATAAGATCGGTGCTCTGCCCAGTGCTGCAGCCCAAATCGAAGTGTAAATGCAGACTGCTCTAAGAAGAGGCCGAGGAAGCACACCCATGGCTTATTATTTGTCAGTTCACTGTAATATTACTTTAGAACTTTGCCTTTTTGCGCACTTATTTGAATTTGAAGATCGGCCTTATGTTCGTTTCGTTTTCGATTCTCTTCAAGAGAAAGACCTTTTGAATGCGTAGTTTTTTTGCCAAACGGGCCGAGCCAGACATGAGAGCAAAACAAGTTTACCGAAATTTAGATACCCTTGCAGCTTGTATAATTTATTTAAATTAAGGTTTTAAATGATTAACGTCGAACATTCTTAGCTGAGTTATTTCCCAGAACTCAGCCATAGATGCCGATACTACTTCGACCGTTTGCTTGCCAGTTTGTTATATGGCAGCTATACGATATATTCATCAGATTTTGACCAAACTCCCTAAAATTGTGTGCAAACTGTTAATATTCCATTGCAAACAAAAAAGGTTTTTCTCAACAGAACTACTTTTTCGACCCATAGTTAATACGAGAGCTATATGCTTTAGTATACTACTAACAACGTTCGAGAAACAATACAACGTACATATACCGAGCCGAGATGAGTGGGAAAACCTTCCCCACAGCAGAGCCAATGCCATTAACATAAACACTGATGGTTCTAAGCTCGACGAAAAAGTAGGAAGGGGCGTATTCTCTCCCAATCTAGATTTGAACTTGTCGTTCCGCCTTCCTGACCACTGAAGTGTGTACCAAGCGGAAGTGGTAGCCATCCAGGAAGCTGCAACCCACCTTAACACACTCACGGTCAAGGAAGGAAACGTATTTATATATTCAGACAGTCAAGCCGCCCTTAAAGCACTTGACTCATATACTAACAATGCTAAAACACTTACGGAATGTCGCTTATCTCTAAACGAGATCGCACGACATTTTAGTATAAACCAAATATGGGTGCCTGGACACAGCAACATAGAAGGAAACGAGTTTGCGGACAATCTGGCCAGAATAGGTACCACCCTCGAACTCCTTTCAAAGAAGAGTATGATAGAGATGTCTATGGCAACATATAAGCTTCACACAAAAGCTGAAACACTCCGTCTCGCTACGGATCGCTGGAAAAACCTTTCCTCCCGTACTGTATCGAGACTTACGTCGCCTACATGCAACCTTAAACGTACAAACACACTTTTACGTCACAGAATGGAGCACATTTCACTTCTGACGGGTCACTGTCTTATTGGCAGACACGCAGCACGCCTAGGCGTCACGTACCATGACTTCTGTAGAAGTTGCAGATATGAAGAAGAGGAGGAAACAGAACAACACCTTCTCTGCCACTGCCCCGCTTTAAGTGGAAGGAGACTTAGGACACTTGGTCAACCGCTTCTACTTAACCTCTCGGAGATAACCGGGCTGGAGATCCCAGCTCTAATAAAATTTATTCTGTTCACACAATGGTTCAGTAACAGGGAATAAACATGGCATCGCAATGGGCCCAAAGTGGCCTAAGTGGGAGTACGACTTGTCGTTCTCAGCCATCGCAACCTAACCTAACATATATTCTTTAGTCATCTGATTTGGATCAAACTTGGCAGAATTGTAAGGTACCATTTAACATTGATCAGTAACAAGTTTGGGAGCAATAGCATTGAAAACAAAAAAGTTTTTAATACTGAGACTTTTTTTCAGAACTGTATTTTGTATGGCAGCTATACTATATAGTTGTCCGATTTTCATTAAACTTATTGAAATTATGTGAAAGCATAGAAAACTTATACATACGGGTTTTGGGCACATTTGCGCTGAAGACAAAAAAGTTTTTCTTACTAAAACTACTTTTTCGACCGATAGTTCCTATGGCAGCTATATGCAATAGTCATCCGATCCAGCAGGTTTCGACAAATGTGCAGCGTATTTGTACCAAAAGACTTTGTGCAAAGTTTGGTTAAGATATCTTACGGAGGAGATGGCATAGAAACAGACAGACAGACGGACATGGCCATATCAACTCAGCTCGTCATGCTGATCAAGAATATATTTACTCAATGTGTTCGGAGATGCTTTCTTCTATGCGTTACAAACATTTGGACAATTTTAATATACCCTCTACAAGGGTATAGAAATGTGTTTCTCTCCTCTCACAACCAAAGATATCGCTGTTAAAGAATGTTTTTATCCCTCTACTCAATGTGACGCGCGAAATCCTTTTTTTCTGACAAAGGCAAACGGGTGACAGATTTTTGCGATTTCCTTTCGCTGTTCATGTTCATGTGAACAGGCTAAAGGGCTTGATGAAACGGTTTTTACCAGTTTGGATTTTTCGTATATTTCAGCCGAAGCCGCAGCTTGCCATATTTCTTAATATTCTTAAATGTAATTTGAAATATTAATTAACCAACTTTGATTCGCAAAGTTTCCTTTAATGTTCCATGGTTTCTAAAAGAAGCCAAGGGGTTATTTTTTAGAAATTTAATGGTTAATGGTTTAAAAATGATTCGATTAAGTTTAAACTTGCCCAAACTATTTGAAAGTGAATCATGATTTTTGCAAAAAGAATGTATCCCTTAGCTAAAAGGTATTAGGGCATATAAAAAGCCCTAGTAGTTGCTATTTTTTGTTTGACTTTCACTTAGTAATTTTTTGTATTATTTTTTTGGCTTTTCCATTTCTTTGTTTGTGGCCCTAATTCATTTCACTTTAATTGGTCGGCTGGTGCCATACAACTTTTAACACGGAAATAATAAATATTTAAAAATAAAAATCAAATTTTATTAAATTGTTTCCCTTCGTCACACACGGCGTATGCGCAACAAGTGACAACAGCAGTGAGGTGGTGGCCAACAGGAGCTTTTTTTTTCTACATTCATTTTTCATAAATTTATGTCGTCATACCAATGGCTGTATGTATGTATGTATGTATGTATATATATACCTATTCAAGTTAATCAACAGCCATCAGAGATCCGCCGTGGCGCAAAAAGCTTTTCAAGTGTCAGTTGAATTTTTGCCGCGTCGCCGACCAAACGTTGTTCATTTTCATATTTTAGTCGAGTTTTGCATATATTTTAATTTAAGTACATACATATATATATGTATATACGCTCAACGTTTGTGAATTATTAATAGGACAACTGAATGTAATTTAGTTTGAATTGAAATAAGTGAAATAACACGCATACGACCCCAGTTTACAATGAAAATGTCCAGACGTGATTGGGCAGTTGTGAGGTGAAAAACAAGTGAAAACTAGTTGTGACTAGCTAAAGTGTAAAGGAATAAGTATACGCACGGTTAGCCCACAAAATGTGAAACGAATGAAATTCGGTCAAAATATACAAAAATTAAATCAAAAAAAATATATAAATTTAAAAAAAAAAGTTATAAATTATCTAAAACTAAACATTGGCTTTGGCACCCGTAGAATTTTCCTTATAAAAATCAATAACCAATTTTTGTTTATCAACAGAGTTCAAGCACATGTATCTTTATGTATGTATCTCTCTCTGTTACATTCAGAAATTACTCAAGTAGACCAAAAAAAAACAAAAACAATCATTGAAAATGCCTCATCAACAGACACTCACACACACACAAGGTCAAGGGCCGTTCGCTCTGCCTAGCTCATGCACGTGCCTCATCCTTTCCCCTCACTTTTTTTTACACCAAATTCTAATTTTATAATTTACGTTTTTGCGGTGCAAAAATTTGTATTTCTATTTTATTAGCTTTGTTTATTTTGGGCTACAAACTGAATTTTCATTGTTTTGTTGCTGCCGCTTAAGTATTTAATGATAGACATTCTGGCTGTAACGTGTCGTCAAGTGAATTAATCATACATAGTTGGCCAAAATGTTGTAAAAGTTTTATGAGCAATTTGTTGGTTTAGTTTTGTTGGTTGGCCTGCGGTCTGGTCAAATGGGGCTCAAGTGGTTTCCTTTAATTTTGAAAAATTGGTAATAAAGTTCAATTTTTTACTTAAACTGCTCTCAGCTGTTACCAATTGCCACGGCACTTGGCTAAGCACTTTTCAACTTGTAGGCGGCTGCCTCTCCAAGCAATCGAATCCAGAGCTTAAAATTTATCGCTCAATAGCAATCAATAAGCGGCTATAAAACTAATTGCTCCATGTCTTGAACTAATTAAACCCACACACCACCACCCCCACCCCCTTTTCCGTCCAATTGCGGAGCATTTACAATTTCGCTTTCCGTTTTCTTGCTAGCATTTTTGCGTGCAGCAGGCAAAGGCAAACAAGGAACCCGCGTATCCTGCCACTGACTTAAGTAATTTTAGAGCTGCTGCTGCTTAACAGCGGAAACTAGCAATTTCCCTTTGCCGTTGCTCTGAACATAAAAAACAATTTTAGCTTTTGAATGGTCAAAAATAAATATGAAAAGTTAAGTCTTTGAGATTCTTTTGGGATAAGCTTTAAAATTACTTTTGAAATGGAACAAAATTTATAAAAACACAACTACACAGTCGGCGGCCAAAGTGATGGTATAAATGAATTCAGGGTTTTGTGTACCTTATTAATTATAGTTATGAGCAAATATTATCTTTAGTTATGAGCTAGAGAGGTTCAGGATCCTGACAGGGCCACATATATGTATATATATACTGCGGGGTCACCTGTACAAGCTGGGAATAGTAAACACCCCACTATGTAGATACTGTGAAGAGAAAAAGTAGTCCTCAGAACATATACTCTCTAGCGAGGCGCAGATTCAGCAGATTTGGAGAACACAGCTTACACCCCAACAAGATAAGCAACCTAGAACCCACGAAAATCTTGACATTCGTATACGAAATAGGGCTGCTAGGAGAGTTGTAAACTAAGTATGGGGGCACAATAGATCAGTATTGGTCGCAGTGCGCTATCCCCTCAACAACAAACTACTAACTACTACGAACTATATTTACAGAATTTGTTTGACGTACAATCTCACTTTTCATATTGGCCACAGTTGAATCAAAATTTTTCCAAATATCGTATCACCGGATTCTCTTTTCCCTTCAAAAAAAGTTTACTTAAGAGAAAAGCGCCATTGAATTGCCTCTCTCTCTATATCAGAATTTTCCCAGCCATAGCCCCCGAGGGCCGAACATATTCGCCAATTCAATCCGTATGCTTGCCGAAGTCATGCATCACTGTGCGTTATTCTTGGGGAACCCTGCTCTTTACTATCATCAGTAAGACAGTTTCCAAAAAGCGAAAGTCCGATTCATTTCTAAGTTTTAAATTCCTGTTCAAGAGACCCAAGAAATCTGAACCAAATCGGTTCTAAGGGCTTTAGTGATTGTTCAATTTCTAGCCTTGGTTTACAAAGTGGTGCCACTGTTTATACTCCTTGTAGATGGCATTAATATCACAAGGCAACAAAACTAGACTTTTTCCAGCACATTGAGGGGTTGTTGGTGATTCTAGACGACTTTCGTATGCTGAAAACGAATCTGTTTTCAGAAATGATCCATCACATAGAGATTTTTACTATTTTGAGCTTAATGTTGGAAAAATTTCATTATGACCCTTTTTAGACGCGTTTTGTGGGGAACCGATACTTTTGTTTTGACTCTCTTTTGATATTATCGTAAAGTACTACTTTCTAACTTTGAAATAAACTATCCCAAATATTTCTACGATTTCTTTCAATGAAGATATACAATTTTTAGTAATTGTATGCGTTTTTACAAAAAATCGTATATATTGTTGCTGCCCCAAAGTATGCAATGAGTATTGTTGAAAATTTTCATTAAAAATCTATACAAATTGCTAGCCTGTTGTACTGTTTTTGCAAGGCATACCTTTGGGCAGTAGACAATTTCGTTATTTTATTATTATCGATAAAAATGGTATATTTTCGATAAAAATTATTGTACTGTTCTTTGGAATTGTTATTTTCAAAGTTAAGAAATAGTACTTTACGATAATACCAAAAAAAAAGTCAAAACAAAAGTATAGTTTCCCCACGAAACGCGTCCTAAAAGGGTCAAAATAGGCGTTTTTTCAATTTTAAGCTCAAACTACTAAAAATCTCGACGTGATAGATCATTTCCGGCAACAGATTCCTGTTCAGCATCCAAAAATCATCCAGAATTACCACCAACCCATTAATATACTGTACCTTGTTGACTAATGTATTTTGTCTAGATGATTTTAGCGTCTAAATGAATCGCATGATGAACCGACGAGTTGATATAGCCATGTCTGTCTGCCATTTCCTACCTCAGATTAAAAGCTGAGTGAAAGACACTTCGCACATTTCGTATTTACTTTCCAAATTGAAGAGCGAAGATGCAAGAGATACCCAACGATGCCTATATATTGGACTTCCAGACAACTGGGCATTCACGAATTGCTTAGCAAAAGAGAGTTACCAGAGTGTCTTCGGAACAAAAATCCAAAAGGCGAATCATGAAATTCCAGAGAAGTTTGTTACTTAATATGGGGGCGGGTCGGGGAATGAGATTGACAGACTTTCGACGGAGGATTTCAAACTGAATACAACTCAATTTTTACAATTTTTCTAGCACGTCAAGTTTTTAAGAAATAAATGGTCTAATTTGGTAAAAGTGCCTTACTTTAATACCGAAATACTTGATTTAAGACTGTTTATATATCTCGAAACAGTACATTTCCATTTATTTTAAAATCTTTTGAATCATACTTTTAGGCTGTAATGGTCTTAGTACAACTCGATTTACTCTTAAAATAAGTGCAAAATATTCCTCATGTAAGTTTATAGGTAATAATTTCTTAAATCAACCCCAATACATTATTGAAACAAAAACCAAAGTACATAAAATAGGTACAAAATGTTCTTGATTGAAGCGCTTTGAATTCTAAATTGGTTTTTGATATTATGCCTCTGTATGAAATCATAAAAAGCTGCAAAAATCCAAAGGAAATGAATTAACCAAAAACCAAGATGGTTTTTCTGTAGAATAGAAATCTCCTCTCACTAGATAAGCAAAGTGTTAGAACCGGGCGGCAAATTACTTCGCATTCACTTGCATTGTAAGTTTATTTTGTCCTCAAACGAAGATATTTTGTACTTGAACCAAGAACACGCTTTTCTTAAATTTTTCGGCTTACCGTAAGTAGGATAAGTTCTTGATATAAGAACGTTTGCTATAATTTTATTGACATTAACGATCGTTTTTCGACTTTAGAACGATTTGTACTTAATTTTAGCGGTCTCAAGGGGGTGGAAAGGGGATCAAATTTAAAAAAAAAATTTAATTCGGTATTGTTTCATAGGTTTTTGGGTGCTCCGATTTCAATTCTTGAATTATTTTTTCGATAAGGTATGAAGGGTCTCACCATAGCGGGCTACAACTACAACTTGTCCGATTTGGACAGTTTTTGGTACACGCCTAATTTTGGCCTAGTTTGGTTAAGATCAGTAAACTTTTGGATGTAGGTCCCATACAAAAATTTGTTGCGCATCGGACAGTATCGGACAACGAAATAAGATTAGTGACTTCCGTTACAACTGGCTAGCTCAAGGTCTTTTTTGGTTGATTATAAGCCTTTTTATAACCAACACAAACCAACAGATATTAATTAACAACATTTTGGAATAGCAATTGGGTATGTCCGTACAACGATCGCTGTTTCGAGAATAACCAAATTCTCTCATCAGCTGACTTGTTTTGCTGTTCACACTTCAACCAAACATCCAGTTAGTATTTATACTCTGAAAAGGGGCGAATAAAGACATAGGAATTACACTATTATAAATTCGCAGCCCGAATTTCGGCTATGGTTTTTTGTTTGAAGGTGTTTGTTTACCAATTTGTTGCAATTAATTCTGTTGCTTATGACTGCTGCTAGGTGGTTGGGCTATCCGTCCAATGATCCTCCTTAGCAGGGCCACGAGTTTTTTTTGTAAATACACAAGGTATTTTTGCTTGTTTTATAATAGGGAAACCGTTTTTGGTTTTTATTACAAACATTATGGCGTGCTGACCATTATTTATATGTAATTAATAATTAAAACAGGTCACCAAACCCCACATACATTAGTGACTTCCGATATGGTCTAAAATATCAAAAATGACCACCTAAGGCCGGACATAGTTAAAGCCACTTAATGCACCTGGATTACAACCTCAATTTTTGAAATTTCTGTCGGTCAGCTTTTCATTCTGTCCCAGTGTGTTGTGCCACCTTTAGCTGCAATAATTTTCCCAGCCCAAACGCTTTAAACCACCCAAAACAAGACAATTCTAAATATAAACCACACAAAAAAATATATCTCATAAAGTCAAATACGCATAACATTTGACAACAATTTTGCCTGCTTTTGCCCAGACCGAACCAGTGAAAAGTTGTTCTTACCTGTTGCAATTTTCGTTTGCTAATTTATAATTAATTATTGTGGCCTTGCTTGAAATGCAAATAAATTTGCCAAAATGAGGGCGAGTCCTTAATGATAAAAAATAAATAAAAATAAAAGAGAAATTATAATTAATCTGCCTTAATAACAAAGTAAACAAGAAACCCCGAACTCTCTCTCTCTCTCTGTCTCCACACACAAGCAAATATAAATAATCCCAAATAAAAAACCACGAAACAAAAAAGAAACAGAACAAACAATTAAATACACTCACCAAGCAACCCACCAACCTCCACCAACTCATCAAGTGAACGGACCACCAACACACCACTTTACATTCATACCCACCCAAAACCCGAATCGCTCAACATGAATTTAATGTTTCGTAAGAATTTCCGCGAGGGCGCCAGCAAATCTGGCGGCGGCGGTGGTAAATTACAGTCCAAGGCAAATCGCACCAAACGTTCCAGGGATATGGGCATGGTCCAACAGCCGGAGGAGATCCATTATCGTACACATCTCTTCTTCTCACCCAATCGGCCGGGCTATGATGTGGGCGAAGGTAAAGTTGTCGTTCGCCTTGTAAGCAAAAAATTGTTGGCACAGCGCGCTCATTTCAATCATACATATTCTTACTCTGTCTCTCTCTCTCTCTCTATCTATCTATCTTTCTTTTTCATCTGTCTCTTGTTAAGTTCTTTTGTGTTTGTCGCTTCAGCCTGGGCCCTCAGTTACTTGTGCTCCATTAACCTGACATTTACATTTCCCCCCATTCATTCAATTGAAATGTTTTCATCAATTTCGCAAACATCAGCTCAAGGATGGTTTGGTGGGAAAGGTAACGGGGCGTAGTGAGTGGGTAATTGATAGAAAAATCATTCATGACCTTTTTTTTTACAGGTAGCAGCAGTAGGAAAATGTAAACAGTTGAGTTTCCATGAATGAAATAATAGAATTTTGATGAATAACCGCAAGTTACTTAGATCTGTAGAAGAAGAATGCAGGTTGTCTGTGTAGCTATGTCAAAAACATGTTTAGGTTTTAAGTTTAAGGTTATTTGGCAACCTGTTTAATTAGCGAGTTTAGCTAGCTCAAGTCCGAAAAAGTTGCGTTTGTTTACAACTGTAAACAACTTATGCTTTGTACACCAAAAAGAGCTGGTTTCCTACACAGTACTGTTTCATGAACCTCCCTGTACAATAAGATTAGGGCATTTATGGCTTGTCTATATTTGCTATCCTTGCTTTTGCAGTTCCCAACTGATTAAAGTAATGATTGTAAGTAGAGGCTGTTGGCAATCATGCATTCTTAAGCTCAATGCCAACCGAAGATTGAACCGGGAGGTTTATGAAACAGTACTGCCTTTTTGGTGTGCAAGGCATAAGCATGGAGCAATGAGTATAAGAGATTAAATAAGCGCTTCATCTCAATTTTGAGTGCTTTAAGCAATAGTGCCCTTATATACATTGTTCAGATACTTTATAGTGCCCATAGGAAATCACAGGGGTTAGAGCGAGACGGATATATTCCCAAATGTACCCAGAGAGCGTAAGTCGAGTGAACAGCTGATTACTTTCAGCTGAGAAACGGTGTCGACTGCCAAGTCTGTTTCATAAGTAACACAAGGCAACAAAATTCGACTTTTTCCAGTATATTGAAGGGTTGGTGGTGATTCTAGATGATTTTCACGAATTTGTTTTCACAAAAGATTTTTAGTAATTTGAGCTTAAAGTTTAAGAAATGCTTATTTTGACCATTTTTAGACTGGTTTTGAGTGGAACCTTTACTTTTGTTTTGACTCTCTTTGATATTATGTAAAAGTAAGACTCCTTAACTTGGAAATGAACTATCCCAAACAATTCTACGATTTTTTTCAATGAAGATATACCAGTTTTAGTAATGGTATACGTTTTCACAAAAAATATATTATATATTTTGGCTGCCCCAAAGAAAATTTTCATTGAAATTCTACACAAATTATTAGCCTCTTGTACTGTTTTTGCAGGGCATACCTTTGGGCAGTAGACAATTACTAAAAATTTTGACGTGGTGGACCATTTCTGAAAACAGATTAGTGTTCAGCACACAAAATGAAAAATCAATATACTAGACCTTGTTGCCTAGTGATATTTACAGTTGTAAACAAAATCAACTGTTTCAGATCTCGAGAAAGAAGATCTAACATAGACAACACAATTTGACGGGTCTACAACTTTTCACTCAAATATTAGTCAGCTGTTCGCTTTCATTTCCGCTCTCTGAGTGGTTTTTTGACTATGTTCGTCTCCCTTTAACCACCGTATTTTGCTTTGTCACAATTACTTTGCGTGTCACTAATAACATAGTTAACATCACTCAAAATAGAGAGGCTTTTCAAATAAAGCTTCCATATCAAATCTTCTTTTACCTCGAGGCAGCTAAACTCGCTCATTAGTTTTTATTTAAGAAAAAATCGATCCTGATAAATTTGTTTAGTGAGAGCAGTTTCATTTTTTTCGGTAGAATTCATCTCCCAAAGCATTAGCCCACAATCCCTAGACCCACATCCTTGGTATCATCTCATGCCTAGACACAATAGTAGAAATGTGTGTGCGTGTGCAAGAAGCGTAAGCTAATCTTCTAATTTCCAGTTGGCTTGGCAAAACAGAAAGCGAATGTAAGTTTTGTTTGGTTTGTGGATACCAAATGGCCGTGAATGTGCCACAAAAAGAAAATGCACAAAAATATCTAAATTTAACTCAATTAGTTTAGTGCCGCCTACTAAAAACCCACCTGATGAATGTGTCTAGTTTTTTTTCTTTTTTTTTTTTTGTGTGTAATATACAAAATTTCCACTCCTTCCCCCCGCCACACATAAACTCATCCAGCACCACCACAAATCGAATTGAAATCAATTTTTGAATTTCTTTTTGCTTTTCGTTTTGTTGTGTTTGTTGTGGCCCATATAAAAATATCGACAGATTGCATTGCAGAACGATGTAGCGCACTTTCGGGCATACCGAGTACCCCGCTCTCGACCACAGCCACATCCTTTACACTGCCCTCCTCCTCTGTGCCGCATGAAGTGGATGCACCGCAGCAACCGCTGGTGGACCGCAAACCGTCCGTTTCGTTAATGCGTTGGAATAGCAGTGGCAATGGCAATGGCAGTACAAATAACAGTATGATACGGTTACAGCAGACGCCGGCACAGCAGCAGCAGCAGCTGCAGCATCAGCAATACCAACAGCTACAGCAACAATTGCTGCTCCGCAAACCCCTGCCCACGCCCACGACAACAATTCTAACGGCCGCAGCTGCGGCCACGCGGCAAGGTTTGAATTTTTCTCGACTACTTGTTGTTGTTGTTGTTGCTGCTGCCAGAACAAAAACAAAATACCAAATGCAAAACTAATGTCACTCATCTCTGTGTTTGAAAACAAATTTCTCCCACCCTCCCCACACACACAAAACACGCACGTTTTTGTTGCCTAACCCCACCCAAAACACCCCCCCTCCCTTGTTGTTGTGTTTCTTGATTTTGATTTGAATGTTGTGTGTTGTGTTGTATTTTTTTATGAGTAAATACTGAAAGCTAGACATGTTCGGACACGCTTCACAGCTTAAGCCAGGCCAATAAGCTTGAGTTACATTTGCATTCGTTAAGCTTTCAGTATTTCGTGAGCGCCCTTAATCCAGCATTGAAGCAAAAGCCTTGCCACAAATCTCTCAACGGAGAAAAAACGCTATGTTGCTTACTTATGGAAAATTTTCTTAACCTTTTCAGAGCAAATACCAAACACTTAAAACTGGTTTCTACATATGTGCGTAATTTATAACCAAAATGGATTTGTTCTTGAACTGTATAGAAGTTTGTGCTTAAAATCGAACTAAAATCGTTTTCAATTCGGATTTTATAGGCCAGGAGAGTGAGAAGAATTAACTGAACAATCAAACATAGTTGTGGAGTGTAAATCTATAAAAATTGGAATCAAAAATTCAAACATGATACAAAAAGTTCGCTCTTTGACCAACACTTTTTATTCTTAACGGACTCTTTGACTATAAGCGATGGCCCAACAAATCTCTTCTACTTTTTCTCAAACTTGAAACTTACTAATTCAAGGTTCAGGCACACCTTTACAATGCATTGTAAGAGAACTGTAGTACATATTTTAAGACAGAAGTGCCCAGAATCAGCTTACGTGCGCATAAATACCATTCCAAATATAGAAATTATATCTTAAGCAACAACAACCACAAGAAATATAGAGAGAAACCCAATTTTTGTTTGTGCCAACATCAAAACTGTCGATCGGAGAGAACGAGAAGTGAGAACACATTTAAAGCTGGACAGGCCAAATGGAGAGGACATAAAAGTGCGCTTGTGTTGGTGAGCGAGCAAGACTACATGCCGTTTTACTTGCAATTCAGTGTTCACCGATTCACTCAATCATGAGTTTGGCTAGCGTTTTGCGTGAAAACACAAATGACTTCGGCCCCAGGTGGCTATGGGCAGGCCGGGTCTGATTTCAGGTTTTGTACCGGCAACAAAGAAACCTTCGCTCGCAGAGCAAGTGTAGAAAGAACACATACAAAGTTGTTGTTGCTCCATTGCTCCTAGATTTCTAAGACGCAAAAGAAATTGCGACGCAATTTCAAAGAATGAGCTGATAAAATCGACATACAATTGTTCCCAACGAACCGAAAAAGGCAGGTTTCACTATATAGGAGGGGTGTCCAGGGCAATCTTGAGTGATTTTCGCCTTGGTTGGTTTGCAAAATGCTATAAAAATTCATCGGTGTTACAGAACTTCAAGAGATTTCATTTGCTTATTTAAAAATCTAGGTTTGTGTCCAAAATAATGGCCTCTCCCCCAGCAGGGTTGCATCTTTAGCGAAAAAAAATTTCCCATTTTCTAGTTACGAGTTAATTTAATGTCTAATTGCTTTTTATACTCTGTACCGAAGGTACATAGAGTATATTAAGTTTGTGCAAAAGTATGTAACAGGGAGATGGAATCGTTTCCGACCCTATAAAGTAAATATATTCTTGATCAGCATCAACAGCCGATTCGATATAGCCATGTCCGTCTGTCTGTCTGTGCGTCCGTCCGTATGAACGAAGAGATCTCAGAGATAGTAAGAGATAGAGGTTTGACATGTATGGGGCATATATTTCTTATACTTGCAGGCAGATCAAGTTTATTTTCAATTTTCGCCACGCCCCCTCCCGCCCCCGCAATTTGGAAAAAACTACAGTTTCACAAAATTATTTATCGATTTGCTGAAGGAATGATAAAGATCGGATGAACGATACTCAAGTTATGAGCAAACACCAGTAAACACACTCTAGTGAGAGAGAGAGACAGAGAGAGAGTGAAACTTAGAGATGAGCGCGTTTAACTCGTGAGCAAATGCGAGCTGCGACGTTAAGGGTACAGAGTATGTTATAGTCGGGCATGACCGACTTTCTTTCTTGTTTTTATTGTGTTATATGTTTTATGATCCTATCTTAGGTTATAATTGAAATTAAAGTCAGGTTCTTCAGAGTGCAAAATTTAGAAATGTTATCGCCCGACTTAAAGTATAAGCCCTTTTGTTGTTAAATAGATGGCGCCAGCAATGCAAAATGAGTTTGAGTGGCAAACTGGTTCGGTTGGTTTTGTAAACAATAATTGAAACGCAAACGTCCATATTAAAAGAAATTAAATAATTTATTCATTTCATGCAACCTATTTAGAAATATAATGTTGTTTACATTTCCAAAATTAAATTTTTTACTGAATAAAGCTGTCTAGGGCATTGTCAATGTGGGAGAAGTTAGATAGCAGAAGAATAAATTTTTGTGCCCTCTTTATTAAAAACTGGTTACGCCCTTCGATTCTGATTCTGATTAGTCAAGGTCAATGCCAAATTGTTTTGTTTGTTTTCATAGAATGTTAAAAAGCTATAAAAAAGAAGTAAGAAAGTCGATCAAGTTCGACTGTAATATACTCTGTACCCTGCCTACTGCAGCGCTGCCGCAGCACACTTTCTTTTGGTCATAACTTGACCAATAGACGGCGCCACTACTTTATTTTCAAAACTGACCAGTGGATGGCGCCACTACTGTAACCACTGGAACTGACTTTTCGTCATAACTTGAGTATCGTTCATCCTTTCTTTATCATTTCTTCAGCAAATCGATTAATAATCTTGATAACTAAATACCTCTAGAAGGTAAGAAACATCAATATACGAAAATGTGGGAGATATAACTTTTTTCCAAATTGTGGGGGCGTGGAAAAAATTGAAAATAAACTTGATCTGTCAGCAAGTTTAAGAAGTATATGTCCCATGCATGTCAATCCTCTATCTCTTACCTTCTCTGAGATCTGTGTGTTCATACAAACGGACGGACGGCTATATCGACTCGGCTGTTGATGCTGATCAAGAATATATATACTTTATAGGGTCGGAAATGATTTCTTCTCCCTGTTACATACTTTTAAAAAAACTTGATATACTCTGTGTACCCTTGGTACAGAGAATAATAAGATATATTATATATATATAATAAGAATATATTAAGATATCTTTTAATATGAGCAAGCTTTTAAACATGTGGAATCCAATCCCATCAGCTGTTCTTTGTTTGCCTGAATTGTCACAAAATATGTCAGTGAAACAAAAAACATTCACATTTCGGCAATGTTGAATGTTTGCTAGTGGAACTATATTGATCGAACTTGTGAAAAGCAAGAAAAAGCTGTATTGTCTGAAATTTTTGGATGTTTATCACAATCCAGTTCGGAATTTTCTCATTTTGTCCCTCCCAGCGGTTTTAGAACAGAGTACCCCAGCCATGACCCCTAGGGGCCGAACACACTCGGCAATTCACACCTAATGCTTGCCGAAGTCAAGCTCTAACACAGTGTTAGAGAGTGAGAGACAGTCACATTTAAGACCTTTCTTTTGTATTAGAAACAGTTTCGTGTATATGGGTGGAAAATAATTGAAATAAAAATCTCTCTCTCAGCAGCATTGCATTGTGAAATGTGTAATTAAATGCTGCTGAACTGCTAGCGCCTTGGTAACTTAGATGCGACTCCTGCAGAACTGCAGCTGCTTTAACTACAATCGGAAGTCTACTTAATAACGTATATTTTGTAAAATTTTTAAATTAAGAAATTTATGATTTAAATGCTGTGATCAGGGATGTTATTTCTTTCTCTGCACTAATTTGAAGCTTAACAAAGTACGCGCTTTGTTTTAAAAAGCTAATCTAAACCTAAACCTAATAAAACGCTTTACATTTTTTTCTAACTTCTGCCAAAATGTTAACAGGGAAAGAAATCCCATTTTCCAGCCTTTAAAACTCATTAAGTGTGGTAATTTTGTAATTTCACCAAAAAGCTTTTAGAAGCTTACCAGTTCTTTTTAGCCACTTTAATCCCAAACCTCGGCCTTATAAGGATCCCTCTAACGTCTTGTGTTGTACCCTATTTTCAGTGAACTTTGGTGGTGGTGGCAACGCGGGAGTCACACGAGCAGAACCCATTTCCTTGGCTACTTTAGATCGTGATTGTTTCATCATACCCGTGCATAGTGTGGATCGTTTTCTGCCTGCTGGCATACCGGTGAATTTTAAAGATTATTGAAATTTATTAGTACATTTTTGTAAGCAAATCTCTTGCAGTTACCTGCCTTAAGTGCCGACGGCAAGGCCACCAGTCCTCTAAGTGTATTGGAAGTCTCTGATCCCAAGTTATGCATTCTAGTGCATTTGATGAGTCCCCTGGAGGCCATAGATCCGGTAATGGAATCACCTCTATCACATCCCTTGCTCAAACAGCGCTCCATAGCTGCCGAACTGTTGACAGAGGTGCAACAGGCCAATACAACTGTGGGTGGCATGTTGCTGGCCAATATGGAAAAGAGTTGTGAGTGAAGTATAAATTTGGAAAATATTTGAATTTTGTTTTTATATTTATGGTTTCCTTTAGCTGAGTTTCCGTTCATCTCGTATTATTTGATCAACACCTTACAAACAGATCCCTCGAATTTCTATGCCGGCCTGCGTGTCTCTTCGCTGTCCAAGTTCGAACCCAAGGCCCTCAAGTAATTACACACACAAATTGTTGCATTCCGCTTGGGTTAAGCGTTTGTCCTACTTTTATTTCAGATACACTGCCGCCCATACTCTGGACCTGTACAGCGAGGTGGCGGCCATTTGCCGCCCACCTTTGGTTTTGCCCTCCAATGAGCCTGGCAGCTTTAAAAAATCACAGACAGCGGCCACTGGCTATATTATTAGTGTGTTCAAGGCGAGTGTGAAACCAGAGGGACGTCAGACTAGAAGTCCACAAAGTTTCATTAAAAATTCAAATTTAATTTCAGGTTTTTGAAGGCGACGATGGTGAACGCTTCGAAAAGAATTGGCTGTACTGGACCGGTGCGCGCATGTTGTACAGGTAGGTGGGGGGGATGGAGGGACACTGGGATAAATGAAACTATTAAATTGCCTTCCCTTTTAGATATCTGCCACGTGCGGCGGGTTTGCGTCGCATAGCTCTGCACAAGAGCACTTCACAGAAGGGTGACAAAATGTATCTATTGGTATGTGAGTGCGCGGATCTATTGAAGGATATCTCATTGGCCGCGTTTCTGATACCAGCACTGAGAGCGCGTCTTTGCGGCTATACGGGACTCTATCGACCCATACAGGCGTTCTAGTATGGTGGAGATACGGAGTCGCAATCTAAATTTAACCAAAACAATGCGAATTTAATTAATAATTTTGATAAAAAAAAAAAACAAAAAACAAATCTGCGAGTAACTGAGAAATAATTTAAAAGAAAAATTGCATAAGTCAGAGTTCCCCAGCGATAGCCCCTGGGGCACGAACATACTTGCCGAAGTCATGCCTCTCTGTGTGTTATAGAGAGACACAGTCACATTTTCGCGCTCTCTGCTTGCGAAACCCAGGCATAAATCTATGACAAACAGAATTAGAGAGTTGCACTTGTGAAAGATATGCATACTCGAATGCGGCCTCCTTACTAGGGTTGTCAATACAGTATAGATAAATCAACATATATTACAATATGATTTTACAATATATCGGAATATTTTTTTATCGAGCTTTATCCAAATTAATGGAAAAATGAAATAGAACAGTTCTCCAGATCCATTAAGATCCTTTTGATACTATAATATTCATCATAGAACTTTCAGCAGGCTCCAGGTCAATAAGTTATGATTTAGTGCTAAACTTTTTTAAAACAAGACACCACAAAGGACACTGGTTATAGCTATAGCTATTTCATGAATCACCACAGTTCAATCATCAGCTGTCTTTGCCTATCTTCAGCAAGTTAGCAGAAGCTACCTCATGCCAGCATTGCTATG